>JAPQVY010000089.1:52558685-53158685 GCA_028535165.1 Quercus tomentella | reverse complement strand
CCTATCCGTGATTTGAAAAGTATCACTTAACCCATCTGTGGTATGTTTCCGTCAATTTCCGTAACCCATCTCTAGTCCAGCCGTTACAAAAACACCTTTTAACACCAAAACACAACATAACACGAATCAAAACACCCAAAACTCAGAAACTTTTCAAGAGAGAGACTTGTGGTGAGATCAACGTGTTCTTCGTGGTTTTTTATATCTCTTCTTCTGCCTGTCCCAGCCCAGTGGTTTCATCTCGTCACGGTGGTTCTGGCTCTCCATAAGTGGTTACAAATTTTCTCGTCATTAATGAGTTGTGGCTCTCCATTTGGTGGTTTTGTGTCACCATTTGTGGGTTTTGTTGGTTTTTGCATTTGGGTGTGCTTTATTTTTTTTTTGCAGAAATCACGATGGCCAGTGGTTATGGGTTCACAATAGAGAGAAAAGAAAGATAGAAGTTTTCCCCATTGCCTCCCTCAACCCTTTGGCTAACTCCTCGAATTTATAAAAAAACAAAATAATAAATAAATAAAAGAAAAAAAGAAAAAAAAAAAGATTGGAAACCAAAAAGCATAACATAAACTACATTTGGGAACCATTAACAACATAAACTGCTGCCAGCACCATCATCACCACCACCACCACCACTACCTTCACCTCTCCCACCCCAGAACCTCCATAGCCACCCGACCCACCATCCGAAACTGCAGAAACTAGAAAATGATCAAAACCCAGTTGCCCAAATCGCATTTCAGAACGGCCCAAATTCTTAAACTCGGCTCCATGGCCAGAATTCAATGGGTGAGAGTAAGAGTAGCACGAAGAACAGGTACGAAACCCGCTAATCTAAACTGGGTTTGTGGGAATTTGGGTGGAATGCGAAATGGGTCTGCGAGAAAACCCCATGAAACCGAAAGAGAGTAGGGATTTGCGGGTGAGTGATGCTGGGTTTGGAACCATTTGTTTTTGTGAAGACTGAAGAAAAACAGGAGTTGTGGGAAAGTATGTGTGATTGTGCGGTGGGTTTTGAGGTTTTTTTTTTTTTTTTTACACACTGGTATAGGATAGGAGTGCAGCTCTTAGGTTGAGGGAGGCAATGGGGTTAGGCTTTTTATTTTTGTTTGGATATGTTGTTCATGTTGTTCATGTTTAAAATTTGTGTGAATGAAGAGACAGATAAATACAACTTTTTGATCTTGTTACTCTTGCATTTTTACTCTATTTTTTGTTTTGGGAGGAGAGAGACATAAAGTTTGAGCCAAAATACCTATTTACCCCTGATTTTAACAGAGGTAGGTTACGGAAAACAAACAGAATATACCACAGGTGGATTAAGTGATACTTTTCAAACCACGGGTAGGCAAAGTGATTTTTGCCCTAACCACAGGTGGGTTATGTGTAATTATCCTTATAAATTATTATTGAAAGTACTGTAGATAAAGGTAAAAGTTAGTTGAAATAGTATAGTGGGGTCTATGAATAGTGCTAAAAAATGCAGTGAGGTCCATAAATAATAGTAAAAATAAGCTGAATAGTGAAATAATTTTAAATTTTCATTTCAATTTAAACGCACACTAAGTACAGATTTGAATCCAATGCCATATTAGAGCTACTTTATCATGCAATTTCTCCTAAATTCCTTACAAAAAGTTTTATTTTTTATTTTTTAATCTTTTACCTTTTCTAATTTTTAAATTAAAAAAAAATAAAAAAAAAACTTTTTAAACTACTTTGATTGAATGGCTGATATTAAAAATAACTTTCCTAACTTTTGATCACAACCATTAAAATGGAATTGCATGGTGTAATAGCCATAACTCAAGAAATAGCACCTGATCCTAATTCGTACAAAACCCGAACTCAAGGTCTGTGAGTAGTCCACTCTAACCAGTAGATCGGGTGATGGGCTAATTTTCTATCCATAGACGCCAATTAGGCTAGCTCATTAACTAATTAACAACCCGCCAAACTTAGCCCCCCACACCCATGGGTCAAGTAAAAATAGGTTGACCCTTAATTTTGTCTGGAATCTATAATTATATAGAACCAAAGCAATTTGAATTTTGGTTGAAATCTCAATATTTTAAATTTTATTATTTCAATATATATTTATATATATTTAATTGAATTTAAATTTTATTCTATACTTGAATCTTCCATCAAAATCTCAACACGTGAACAAAAAGAAATATTGACACATGAGATCTATTTTAAATAGTAGAATATAACCACTGCACATCCTTGGTGCAATGGTCACTTTACAAGTATAAGTGCTTGTAGGGTGTGGGAGGTAAGGGACAGGGTTCAAGTCTTCAAGAGGGAGCTTTACACATATCTACACTTAGATTAGGTTAGAGTAGAATTTCTATCTTGTATTAAAAAAAAAAAAAAAGTAGAATATATAGCTTCATATACAAATACAATCACAATAAATGTCTTATTAATTACCATAATGATCAAATTTCATATTTAAACAAAACATTTACGCTCTGTTTATTTCGATGGAAAACATTGTGTAAAGATATTTTTCCGTATTTTCCAGTATTTGGTAACATTAGAATAAATGAGTCAAAGGAAAACTATTTTTAGTCAACATAAAAAGTATGACTTATTTTAAAATATTGTTTTCCATTAATTGTTTTTGGAAAACAACTTTATCTCACAGCAAGTTAAACAAGGGAAGTTATGAGATTGTTTTTTAATTCATTTAAGGTTGTTACCAAATATAGGAAAATGAAATAATTTTATGAAAAAAAAAATTTGGAAAATAACTCATTTTCTAAAAAAATATCATTACTGAAACAAACAAAACGTTATAATTAAAAAAAGGAAAAATCATATTATGTTAAATTTCTTGTGCATTACATGGGTTTCCAACTAGTTACAAATAAAAAGGTGAATCTTGTGTCACATCTTAAAAAAATTTTAAACGTGATAGTCTGTAAATGGTCAAATCTTGGAAATAAAATCTCAATCACAAGATGAACTCTTTTCATTTCAAGTGAAATTGAGAGGAATGATGTGGCAATATAAAAGCTGTTAGATAAAATAAAAACTAAAAATTAAAAAATAAAAAAATCTAAACCTAGTAATTAACAAAATGGACATAATTTTAAGGCAAAACTACATTGTTAGTCTTTAAAGTTTACCTACTAAGCGTTTTTTGGTCCATAAAGTTTAAAATGAAAGCTATTGGTCCCTGGAGTTTAAAAAATAAGCTTTATTAGTCATTTAGTTAACTTATGTTAGTTTTCTTGCTTATGTGTCTAATAGAATAATGACATGGTATTTTTATTTAATTATGTGGCAGTGTTTTTATTATTAAAAAAATTACACAGCCAACTCAAACTCCAACTCAATAAATCTACCAAAATTACAACCTCTGCCCTCGCCCTCCATTACCTTCTTCCTACTGACGTTGTGCAAGGTAGAGTAGATTTGCTAATTGCTCGCACAAATCTCTTTCGAATTCATTGATCTCCTCTCTCTGTTTAAGCTTAATTGGCCAAGCTTTTGTATGTTAAAAAAAAATCTACCAAAAAAAAAAAAAAAAAACCAAGAATTAAACCGTAGCTTACGGGCCACCTCTAACGTGGGTCTTTACTGCCATCTTCGAAAAAAAAAATCAATCGAAAATGTTTCCCTGGCAGTTTCCCATCTCCAAATTCACCCTCCAAAACCCCCTTATTTACTTCCATGCCACTCCTTTCACCATTGATTTCATAATTGTTAGTATATAATAGTATAAACAATCACCATCAGATTGCATACTTTGATAAATTATTTTGAAGATTTGCATTCTACTTTTAGTTTTGAGCATGGTATCTAACGCTCAGACTTCACACTTATGGCTAAGTGTTTCGTAAAAGGGTAAAAATAAAATGCTTTGCTTTAAAATAGGTCAATGTCGTTGGGGAAATCCAAGATCACAGACCTGGTCGTTCAGGCCTTGGACGGTGTATAGGAACTAGGAAGGAGTAATGGAGGGCAGAGGCAAAAATTGTAATATTGGTAGATTTGTTGAGTTGGAGTTTTAAAAGTTGAGTTGGCTTATGTGTAATTTTTTAATGCCATGTCACTGTTTTGTTAGATACATCATACATAAACAAGAAAACTAACAGAAGTCAAAATGAGAGACCAATAAAGCTTATTTTTTAAATTCAAGAGACCAATAGTGCTCATTTCAAACTTCAAGAACCCAAAGCGCGCGATAGGTAAACTTTAGGGACCAACAATGAGAAATTATTAGGTCCACCAGGTTGACTGCTGATGTGGTCTTCATTGACCTCCTAACCAATAAAATGCTGTTATTTATGCAAATGTGACATTATTTAGTAATTTTTATTTTTTATTTCTTATGCTAATTAGGAATCTCACACATACATTTATATAGATGACATCATCTCATTGATCAAGAAGGACCACATCAGCAATCCTCCCGATATAAATAATAATTTCTCGTAGTTTCGCCTAATTTTAAATGGAGAGGATATTTATAATTAATAGGCAAAACATCTTTTCGGCCCTGTATTTTGGGAGTATTTGTTGTTCCTTGAGCTTTTCAACAACATTTCATCTTGGACAGTGTCATCATCTCAATAATGAAAGTTGTTGACATGATTGATGGAATGCTCACTAGCACACATGTAGCTAATAAAATAATAAATAAAAAATCTAATTGCTATAAAAAAGTCATATGAGCGTCAAACAAAAATCATATCACACCATAAAATAAATACATAAAACAAAAAAAATATGGATTCCTCAATTTTAAAAAATAGAACAAAAAAAGAATTTTTAGTTCTTTTAAAAAAATTTGCCGCAACTTTTTTTTTTTAATTATTTCTTGTGCTGATTAAGAATTTCACACATACATTTATATAGATGGTATCATCTCATTGATCAAGAAGGACCACATCAACAGTCCTCCTGATATAAATAATAATTTCTTGTAGTTTCGCCTAATTTTAAATGGAGAGGATATTTATAATTAATAGGCAAAACAACTTTTTGGCCCTATATTTTGGGAGTATTTTTTGTTCCTTGAGCTTTTCAACAACATTTAATCTTGGACAGTGTCAACATCTCAATAATGAAAGTTGTTGACATAATTGATGGAATGCTCACTGGCACACATGTAGCTAATAAAATAATAAATAAAAAATCTAATTGCTATAAAAAAACAAAAAAGTCATATCAGCGTCAAACAAAAATCATATCACACCATAAAATAAATACATAAAAAAAATTATGTATTCCTCAATTTTAAAAAATAGAACAAAAATAGAATTTTTAGTTCTTTTAAAAAAATCTGCCGCAACTTTTTTTTTTTTTTTTTTAATTCCTTTTGCTGATTAGGAATCTCATACATACATTTATATAGATGGCATCATCTCATTAATCAAGAAGGACCACATCAACAGTCCTCCTAATATAAATAATAATTTCTCGTAGTTTCACCTAATTTTAAATGGAGAGAATATTTATAATTAATAGGCAAAACATCTTTTTGGCCCTATATTTTGGGAGTATTTTTTGTTCCTTGAGCTTTTCGACAACATTTCATCTTGGACAGTGTCATCATCGCAATAATGAAAGTTGTTGACATGATTGATGGAATGCTCATTGGCACACATGTAGCTAATAAAATAATAAATAAATAGTCTAATTGCTATAAAAAAAAAGTCATATCAATGTCAAACAAAATCATATCACACCATAAAATAAATACATAAAACAAAAAAAAAATCTGTATTCCTCAATTTTAAAAAATAGAACAAAAAAAAGAATTTTTAGTTCTTTTAAAAAAATCTATCACAACTTTTTTTTTTTTTTTAATTCCTTGTGCTGATTAGGAATTTCACACATACATTTATATAGATGGTATCATCTCATTGATTAAAAAGGACCACATCAACAGCCCTCTCGATATAAATAATAATTTCTCGTAGTTTCGCCTAATTTTAAATGGAGAGGATATTTATAATTAATCGGCAAAACATCTTTTTGGCCCTATATTTTGGGAGTATTTTTTGTTCCTTGAGCTTTTCGACAACATTTCTTCTTGGATAGTGTCATCATCTCAATAATGAAAGTTGTTGATATGATTGATGGAATGCTCATTGGCACACATGTAGCTAATAAAACAATAAATAAAAAATCTAATTGCTATAAAAAAGTCATATCAGCGTCAAACAAAAATCATATCACACCATAAAATAAATACATAAAACAAAAAAAAAAACTGTATTCCTCAATTTTAAAAAATAGAACAAAAAATGAATTTTTAGTTCTTTTAAAAAAATCTGCCGCAACTTTTTTTTTTCTTTCTTCCCGTCTCTTGGAAACCACACACTCACACTATATATTTCTCAGTACAAAACTAATTTTCTTTGTATCTATTAGCATTTTCTTCTTTCCACTAGCATCCACCAAAAATCAAACCCAACCAAAATTGTCCCTGAAAAGCAAGAGGGTTATAAACCCCAAAAAATTGCATCAACATGGTAATTGAATTTTAAAGTGTTCCCAAAAGAAAACAGAGGAGTGAAATGTGCCACCAAAAATTACTGTTTTTTTAATAATCCACAAAAAATTACTATTTAGCTTCAAATATCAAATATAATCCCACAACTACCTTTGCAAAAATAAACTATAAATTGATCATCAAAGTTGCTAAGGGTGGTATTAATTATAGTTGTAGTATTTAGTTTTTTGAGCAAGATATTAATCCTTTTGGGAGCTCTAATTAGAGCTTTGCCAAAATATTCACACGGTCTGGGAGTCGGGGTTCGGGTGGTTGAGGAAGGATTACCCAATGTTGGCATCGTTTTCAAATCTGGTCTCATTAGTTGGAAGGCAGTCGAAGCAATTGGAACTTTTTGCTACTGTCGCATGGTCAATCTGGTGTCGGAGGAATAAATTGAGGTGCAATGAACAGTGTTTACCACTTGGGAAGATTATGGAATCAGCTGCCTCACTCCTGACTGAATTTCAGAAACATTCCAGTCATAGAGTTAGTGTGCCAAGGCAACGAGACGTCAAATGGCATCCACCTACAGCAGCTATGATGTGGAAAACAAATTTTGATGGGGCTATGTTTTCAGAATCTAATCAGGCCGGTATAGGGGTGGTGGTTAGGAATCATGACAGGCAGGTCATGATAGCATTATCGGAAAAAAAAAAAAAAAAAAACCCGCCTTAGCTGATATACTAGGGGCCTTGGCAGCGCGGAGGGCAATCCAATTTATCCTTGAGTTGGGCTTTAAACAGTCTATATTTGAAGGTGACTCGGAGGTTATCATTAAGGCCCTTGATAATGAAGATTTTTCGTTCGTGAGTGTTGGACACATTGTAAAAGACATTTGGTCTATGTTAGGTTTATTACAAACCAAGTCCTTCTCTTATGTAAGGAGGCAGGGCAATTCAGTGGCCCATGCCTTAGCTCAGAGAGTAAGATTTTCTTTTCCTGTATTAGTCTGGATGGAGGATGTTCTACAGACATTTATCGTTTTGTTTCTTTTCATTTTCCAACCATTCAATAAAATTGCCAATGAGTTTGGCTTCTCAAAAAAAGAAAAAAAAGAAAAAAGTATTACTTAACCTATGGCTGCATCGCACCACTTAAACAAGAATATTTCAATGTTTTTCTAATTTATTTTAAGTCACTATCTCAATTTGAGATAGTAGTTTGTATGCATCAAGAGTCTGAAATATATATATATATATATTTATATTTATGCGGCAATATAATTGACTTGAATTTATTGTTCAATCACGCTTGATTTTAAATTGGATTTGACTTTATATGTAGATAAATATATTTTTTTAATACGTTAAAAATTTCTAGCTAAAACTTGGCTTGAGTCCATATCAGGAAGATTAATAAATGCTAGAGTAGCATAAAATGAGAACATATGGCTCATACTTGCTATTCATCGGTTTGAATAAACAGCGGTGAGATTTGAATGAAAATGATAGCTTATAATTTAAGTTGAAGTTGACCATTGAACTCCTCTAACTTTTCATGCACTGTTCATTTTGTTGGATCTTGAGTGTGCTTAGGACAATTTTTAATAAATTATTTTAAGAAAGTTTAGACAACACTTTTATTAAAAATATAAGAAGTCAAAACAATTAATTCTTTTTTTTTCTTTTCTCATAAAAAATTTGTAAAAATACTTTTAAATCAATGCCCTTAGGGCATCCTTTTCCATGTATTTAGTTTTCTCTTGCTGAATTTTATTATTATTATTTTTTTAAGTTTTGAAAAAGATTGCTGTTTTTTTTTTTTTTAATAAATCATATACTATATAATAAAAGTTAGGTTTAGAAATTGGGGTTACGCCAAATGGCTTCACCAAATTGCATAAATTGTTTTAGATTTTTTTTTAAAAAAAGATATAAATCTTTTTGTTCTTATCTTCTTAAAGTTGATAAAAATTTTAACTTGATTACAATCCAAATTCTTCATCTAATCCTTTTTCTTATTATAATTTATAAGTTGATAAATAATATCAATTTGATTACAATCTAAAATCTTCAACTAATCCTTTTTTTTTTTAATTATATTACTACACGTTAAAAAAAAAAAAAAAAAAAAAAAAAAAAAAAAAAAAAACCACTTTTGTGTTTAAATAAAACACTAATCCTATTTACCCGCCACTTTTTTTAAGATTTAGACTTCAGCTTCACACTTCCACAAATTAGACTAACATTAGATTTTTTGTTTATATCAACTTCTTTAATGTGGAGTGTATATATATTAAATAATTCATAATGAATACCTACCATTATGATTCTTTTTCTCTGTTCTTCTCTTCTTCTACTTACAACCTTGCAGGTATGTATTTGTTTACTCTAATTTTTTTTTTCCATTAAATTGAATAGGTTTGTGTATTTTTTGTCTTTTGTTTAATCTAATGCTTAAGTTTTATCCAATTTATATGATTATGGTTTGGGAATGAATCACATTAAATATGCTTAGACATGATTTTTTAAATTATTTTGTGTTTTATGACATGGGTTCCAACGGTGACATGTTGCTTTCATCCTCTCAATTTGATTTAGAGAACAATCTTCTTTCTAGCTTATTATTAAGTATGTCTTGTTATAAATTTGATGATAAATTGTTCATAACAATTAGATTTTTTTTTTTCCCCGATTGAAATAGTTTGGGCTAACTATTAAGAGTTGTACACTTTGACCTATAAAAGAAGGCAGTCAGTTCATTTAGTGTTTTTTTTTTTAATTTCTTTTATCAATCATTAAATATGGTTTGACATGATTTTTCTCAATCATTAAATTTTCTAATGAAGAACAATAACAAATAAGAACAAGGATACACTAAAAATATAGGGTACAAAGAGGTATTCAACAATCTCTCAAGGATACAAAATTCTCATTAGAGCACAATTGGTATGTTACAAAACAATAATTTTTTATGTAGGTGTTATCATTTTATATTTGATAGTTATTATAAAAATACAATTTATTCCTTTTATTATTATAATAATTATTTATTTCATTATTTTTAATCAGATAAAATATATATTTTATAAGTATATAATAAATGGTGTTATTATTTTATATTTGATAGTTATTATACCAATACAATTTATTCATTTTGTTATTATAATAATTATTTATTTCGTTATTGCTTATTAGATAAAATATATATTGAATATATTCTATAATTTTATGAACCGTGCAACACACTTTAACTAGTATTTAACTATTTTAATATCAATCCATGTGAGTTCCATGCAATTTAGAGAGGCATAGGCTGAAATACTCATATTTAAAAATAAAGTCAAAATATCATTTTCTAGTACTTTAACGGGATTGTAGGACTCGACTTTTTTTTTTTCTCTGCTTACGTCGCTGTGGGTTCCCCATGGAGACTAGACAGTAGAATTTCATTATCATCCCTAGGATTGATATCTCTTCCCTCTAGTAGCAGTGTTACTAGTAGGGCTCGTGGTTTCTCTTTTCCTTTTGGGGCTGGGGAAACAGTGTAGTTTATAGGTTTTTTTTTCCAATCTTCTCTTTTAGTTATCAAACACTTTTACCAGGGATGAAGTTTTAAGCAACTGGAATCGCCTATCGCTCACAGAGGACGAAGGGGGGAGAGTCAACCTTGAGAGTGATTCGGATGAGGTAGTTAAGGAATACATTCTAGCTGCAAGATTTTTAACTCACAGGGTATTGAATGTTGAGGCCATTGGACGAACTTTTAAACCATTATGGAAAGCACAGCACGGCTTCCAGATACGGGTGGTGGGTAGTCATACAATCCTCTTTGTCTTTGAAGTGGAGAGTGATGCGGAACGCGTTCTTGCCATGGAACCGTGGACTTTTGACAAGCATCTCGTACTATTGCAGAAATTTGATGGTTCATGTCCAGTCCGTCAGCTACAGTTTTCGAAGATCAAATTCTGGATTCAGTTGCATGGTCTCCCAGTGAACAAGCTAAACTGGAAAACAGCTATGGAGGTGGGCAAATCGGTGGGCTCTGTTTCGCATTCGGAAAACAGGGGGGATATGATAGGGGGTGATTTTCTACGAGTGAGAGTGGAGATAGACGTCTCGAAACCCTTGTGTCGTGGTCGAAAAGTTCTGCTTGAAGGGGATAAAGAAGGGTGGGTGTCGTTCAAATATGAGAAAATGCCAAATTTCTGTTACTGGTGTGGCATGGTAACTCACGGTGATAAGGAGTGCAGTGTATGGTTAGCAAGCAAGGGTTCATTAGCAGTGGAGCAACAGGAATATGGAGCTTGGCTTAGGGCTTCACCGTTCACATCGGGTAGAAAAACTTTCATGGCAGTTGAAGGTATGGGTAACGTGTTTGGAGCAGAAACACCAGTGGCAAACCCGACGACTGAAGGAGTTCAGAAGGGCGGCGGAACATCACCGGTAGTGGCTGTTTCAGAGACAACCAACCAGTTTCCACGTCAAGAATTTTCAATTTTGGAGGATCCGCATTTCGAGGAGATTATCCCGCAATCTTCTCGGTTGGAGGATATCATCCAAATTTGAAAAATCCAATCATTAACCCAAGTATCCAGGAAGCTGGTTCCACGGATGAGTCTTTTGAAATTCAAATACAAGAGATTGATGCAGAGATAAGGCGTTTTGATAAGGATAAGGGTGATGTTACGGGTGAGAATATCTTGGAAGCTGAGGATCATTTTTTGGCTTCAAATTCCGGAGATTTCTTAGGGGTGGATAAGCAAGGTCATTTAAATCTGTCCACTAACAGTAACTCATTGCATGAATTATCCGATGGAACCAATAGGGTGATGACAAGTGGACAACAAACCCTAAGAACATGGAAGAGAATTGCACGGTCAGTGAACTCTGAGGATCAAACCATGCATGCTCAATCTTGCAATGGCAAACGTGATGGGTCGTGTATTGAAGAAGTCCAACCTGATTTACCTAGTAAGAAGTTACAGGTTTTGAAGGAGGATGGCAGGATCAATATTCAAATGGTGGAGGCTGCTGGGCAGCCCCGCCAGTCACAATAAGTTGCTTATTCTGGAACTGTCGTGGACTTGGGAACCTGCGTACAGAGAAAGAGTTTGGAGAGTTGATTCAGGCTAAAGATCCCTCTGTCGTGTTCTTAACCGAAACATGGGCAGACGAAGCAAGGCTAAAAAAAATAAAAAGAGATTTTGATTTCTCTAACATGTTCTTTGTTGATAGGAATAATCGAGGAGGTGGACTAGTGATGTACTGGAGGAATTGTGTGGATTTACAAGTAGACACCAGCTCAAAAAATCACATTGATGCCACTGTTAATAAAGGGAAGGAAGATGCTTGGCAGATAACAGGATTCTATGGAGAACCCATCACACATAAAAGATTTGAATCATGGAGTTTATTACGACAATTAAATAATCGTACTACTCTTCCATGGTTGTGTGCAGGGGATTTTAATGAGCTGCTGAAAAGTTCAGAAAAGTGGGGAGGAAGTAATAGAAGCCAGACACAGATGCAGATATTCAGAGAAGCAGTGGATGAGTGTGGATTTATAGATCTTGGCTTTGTGGGATCTCAGTTCACTTGGAAAAAACATTTTGCTGATGGCCATTCGATTTGGTAAAGACTAGACAGAGCTCTAGCCAATAATGAATGGATGCTTAGATTTGCAAAGTCGAGAGTTTACCATTTATCTGTCACATCTTCTGATCATAGTCCTTTATGGATTAGGCCAAAGTGTTTGGATCTTCCACGTATTGCCAAACCTTTCCGGTTCAAAGAAATGTGGTTGTCTGACAAGGGATGCACAGAAGTGGTAGAAGCAGTATGGTCTTCTTAAGAAGGTCTAGATCTGAATGTAAGGGTGGTTCAGAAGATTGAGAAATGCGGGAAAGAATTAACCCATTGGAGTAAATTCCACTTTGGGAATGTCAGATCTGAGTTAAACTTGAAGAGAAGACTACTCATTGAAGCTGAAAAAGAAGCTTTGCAGTCTGGGGATAATTCACGTGTAAGATCTCTCAAGGCAGATATTAATGATCTGTTGGATAAGGAGTCACGCATGTGGCTACAAAGGTCAAAAGTGCTATGGGCAAAAAATGGAGACCAGAATTCAAAGTATTTCCATAGAAGAGCTACCCAAAGATACTGAAAGAACTCCATCGTAAACATCAGAAACTCCGAAGGGCAATGGTGTTCAGATATGGAAGAAGTGACTGCTACATTGGTGGATTACTATAGAGATCTATTCACTTCCAGTCAACCTCCTCAGCACAATGAGACTCTTAATTCCATTCAGAATATAATTACAGAAGATATGAACTCTCAGCTTTCAACTCAGTTTATGGCATGGGAAGTAAAGGAAGCAATTAAACAGATGGCTTCGCTAAAAGCCCCAAGCCCTGACGGTATGCCCCCTATATTTTTTCAAAATTATTGGAACCTAGTTGGGAATGATGTCACTTTGGAAGTTCTCAGTTTTCTAAATTCGACTACCCTACCCCCACACCTAAATCATACCTTTATCACCCTTATCCCAAAAATAAAAAGCCCAGAAAATGTCTCTGAATATAGACCCATCAGTTTATGTAATGTTCGATATAAAATCTTTTCGAAGGTTTTAGCAAATAGATTAAAGAAAGTTTTACCAAAAATTATTTCAGAGCATCAAAGTGCTTTTACTAAGAGTAGATTGATTTCTGATAATATTTTGGTAGCTTTTGAGTCACTTCACAGCTTATAGAAACATAAAGGGAGAGATAATTATATGGCAATTAAATTGGATATGAGTAAAGCATACGATAGGGTGGAATGGCCATATTTGGAGATGGTAATGAGGAAGTTGGGATTTAGTGAACAATGGGTGAAATTGTTGATGTTGTGTGTTACTACAGTTTCATACTCTATATTGGTGAATGGGGAGCCCAAAGGTATGATCCATCCAACAAGGAGTATTCGTCAGGGAGATCCACTCTCACCCTTTTTGTTCTTACTATGCACAGAGGGTCTTCATGGTCTCATAAACCAAGCTTCACTCTCTGGAGAGATCCAAGGCTATCAGCTTTGCAGAAATAGCCCGAAACTAACCCATCTTCTTTTTGCAGATGACAGTCTCCAATTTTGCAGGGTAACAGTGCAGGAGTGCCAAAAAGTACTTGAAATCCTGGAGACTTATGGTAGATGTTCTGGCCAGCAGATAAATAAGAACAAAACTACTATATTTTTTAGCAAGCTCACCTCAGAAGATATGAGAAACCACATAAAGCATGCTCTAGGAGTCCCTGAAATCAAGCAATATGAGAAGTACTTGGGGTTACCATCATTTGTGGGTAGGAGAAAGAAGGCCAGTTTCAACTTCATCAAGGAAAAGGTGTGGAGGAAACTACAAGGATGGGAAGAGAAGCTACTTTCACAAGCAGGGAGGGAGGTATTAATTAAAACTGAGGTTCAAGCAATACCCACCTATACCATGAGTTGCTTTAAACTCCCAGTAGGTCTATGCTCTGAGATTGAAAGCCTTGTCAAGAAATTTTGGTGGGGACAATGAGTTGAGCGTAGAAAAATCCATTGGGTAAAGTGGGAGAGTCTTTGCCAACCAAAAAAAGAAGGAGGTATGGGTTTTAAGGATTTAGCTTTATTTAATGATGCTCTCTTAGCAAAACAGGCATGGCACCTTCTTCACAATCAAAATTCTCTGTTTTATCGGATCTTCAAGGCAAAAATTTTTCCTAATTGCTCCATCATGGAGGCTACTCAGTCTTCTAGTGGATCTTATGCTTGGCAGAGTATATTGAAAGGAAGAGATGTGTTGAAGAGAGGAGCAAGATGGAGGATAGGATGTGGGGAGAATGTTAGTGTGTGGAACGATGCTTGGTTACCATCCCGGGATAGGCCTACAGTGCAATCACCGGTGGTGGAAGCCTTTCAAGATGCCAAAGTGAGGGACCTCATCAACCCGGATCTTCACATGTGGGAGACAGATTTGATTAAAGGTCTGTTCACTCCCCAAGAAGCTGAACTGATTTTGAGTATTCCTTTGAGTCAGAGGAGGACTGAAGATAAAATAATCTGGCCATTTGTCCCTTCAGGTAATTATACGGTCAAGTCAGGTTATAATTTTCTAATTAAAGAAAATTCATCTCAAACCACAAGCTCAACCAATCCGGGCCTTAACCAAGCTCTCTGGAAAAACATTTGGGATGCTTCTGTTCCAAACAAAGTGAGAAATTTCCTGTGGAGAGTGTGTAAAAATGCAATCCCATCAAAGATGAATTTGGTGCAAAGGAAAATTCTGACTGAGGGAACCTGTGATCACTGCCATGCAGCTTCAGAAACAGCCCTTCACGCGCTCTAGGAGTGTCCAAAATTGTCGGTGGTATGGGAGCAAGACAACCAGTGGAGTTTCAGAGGAAATACAAGCTTCACAACCTTCCAGGCGTTAGTTCAACATGTTATAGCTGAAGGCAAGGATCTGGAGAGTTTTGCCATGCTAGTTTGGGCGATATGGTACCGAAGGAACCAAGTGAGGGTCAGCCAGAAAGAGTTCACTTACAACCAAATCGGTCAGCTGGCCATCCAGATGTTACACGACTTTGTGCAAGTGCTTCCAGAAAGACAACGTCAGCCAACGAGAATAGAGGATCAGCAAGTCCGTTGGCAACCTCCTCCAACAACGAAATTTAAAGTGAACTTTGATGGGGCTGTATTTAAAGAAGAAAAAAGAGCGGGGTTGGGTGTAGTGATACGAAACCACCAAGGTCAAGTCATCGCATCTTTGTCTGAGAATGTAGCGCCCCCACCGTCCATCGTGGATGTTGAAGCTCTAGCAGCTGTCCGAGCGGTGTCTTTTGCAGTTGAGTTAGGCGTGTCGTCTATCATCATTGAGGGAGATTCTGAAGTAATTATCAAAGCCATGAGGAGCGAGGAGGAATCACTGTCAACATATGGTCATCTGATTGCTGCAGTAAGACAGATTATGGATGGCTTCAGCAGCTTGAGTTTCACGCACACTCGTAGGCAGGGTAATAATTTGGCACATAACCTTGCTAGACATGCTAGACGTGTTAGCGGTTATCTTGTATGGATGGAAGATGTTCCACCACAGCTACAAAGTGTACTTCAAGCCGATTTTGGCTAGTTTGATTTAATAAAAGTTCATGATCTTGTTTCTCAAAAAAAAAAAAAAAGTACTTTAACGGTATAACCTACCACAACCCCCACAGCTAAACAAAACTTGGGAGGAGGTTAGTATTTAAACTGCAAGGAATCTTGAAAGCGAAATCTTAAAACGCATACAGTTTGTGGAGGCATCTTTTGCGACTTTACACAAGTGAAAGTACAAAGCCCAAGCTCAAGGCCTGGCATATTAGCCTACTTGTTTACGTGGGCCCAATTCAATACTATTGAGGTCCGTGAATAGTCCACTAACCCGGTACATTGGGTCGTGGGCTGATTTTCTGCCCATGAACATCTATTAGGCCAGCTCGTTAACTAATCAACAGCCCGCAAAACTTGGTTCTCCATCCCATATTCTCATGGGTCAAGTAAAATTTGTCCAACTTTAATTTTATTGGGGATTGGATTATAATAATATCTATAATCCCGAATCTATAATTATATAGAATCGAAGCAATTTGATTTTTTGGTCGATATCATAATATTATGTCAAATAAAATTTTGGGATTTTACAATTTTAAACATTATTCAAGTTAATTCTTTTAAAGAGAAAAAGAAATAGTGACATGTGATATTTTCTTTAAACAACAGAATATATAGTTATACATACAAATGTGATCATAATAAATGTCTTATTAAATACCACAATGATCAAATTTAATATTTAAAAAATAATAAAAAGGGAGGAAAAATCATATTATGTTAAATTTCTTGTGCATTACATGGTTTCCAACTAGTTACAAATATTAAGGTGAATTTTTTGCCACATCTTAAAAAAAATTTAAACGTGATAGTTTGTGAATTTTCAAATATTGGAAATAAAATCTCAATCATAAAATTAAGTCTTTTCATTTCAAGTGAAATTGAGAGGAATGATGTGGCAATCTAAATGCTGTTAGATTCACACAAAAAAAGAAAAAAGAAAAAAAAAATCTAAACCATAAAATTAACAAAATGAACATAATTTTAGATGGAGAGGATATTTATAATTAATAGGCAAAAAGCCTTTTTGGCACTATATTTTGGGAGTACTTTTGTTTGGGAAAAATGATATGTCCACAATATTTTTATAACAAATCCTAAGTGGCAAATTGTTATTAGTTGTTATTGTTGAAACAAAAAAGTAATCTTAGTGTTAGGTTCAAATATGAACCAATAACAACTAACCACTTATAATTTGTTATAAAAATGTTGTAAAAATATTGTTTTGGTCCTGGAGTTTTTCAACAACATTTTATCTCGGTTAGTTCATCATCTCAATGATGGAAGATGTTGACATAGTTAATGGAATACTCACCTAGGCTAATAAAATAATAAATAAAAAAGTCATAGTACCATGATATGAAAAAAAATCACATCATAAAATAAAATTTTAAAACAAAATAAATCTTTATTCCTCAATTTCAAAGAAATAGAAAAAAAAATTATTTAAAAAAATCTCAATTTGCTACTTTTTTTTTTTTCCTTTCAGTCTCTTGGAAATTACACACTCATACACTATATTTCTCAGTACAAAACTAATTTTCTCTTTATCTATTAGCATTTTCTTCTTTCCACTAGTATCCGGCCACCAAAAATCAAACCCAACAAAAATTGTCCCTGAAAAGCAAGAGAGTTATAAACCCCAAAAAATTGCATCAACATGGTAATTGAATTTTAAAGTGTACCAAAAGAAATCAGCTGAGTGAAATGTGCCATTACAAAAAATTACTGTTTTTTTTTTTTTTCAAATATTAAATATAATCCCACAACTACCTTTGCACCAAAATAAACTATAAATAGATAATCAAAGCTGTAACACGGGTAGTATTAATTATAGTTGTAGTATTTAGTTTTTTGAGCAAGATATTAATCCTTTTAGGAGCTATAATTAGAGCTTTATTATTATTTTTTTAGTATTACTTAATCTATCACACCATTTAAATGTGAATATTTTGCATTAAAAAAAAACGTGAATATTTTAATGTATTTATGATTTATTTTAAGTCACTATCTCAATTTTGAGACAGTAGTTTGTATGTATCAGGAGTCTAAAATATATCTCCGCTGCAATATAATTGACTTGAGTTTTTTGTTCAATCATGCTTGATTTTAAATTGGACATGACTTTTTTTTAAGAAAGTTTTAACATATGATGTCCGCATTGAACTCTAAATCTCTTATTTAAGTATCAGAAACTTTACCAGTTAAGTTAATTAGAACCCATAATTGGACATGACTTTAGATGTAGATAAATATTTTTTTTTTAGTGCATTGAAAATTTCTGGCTAAAACTTGGCTTGAGTCCATATCATGAAGATTAATAAATACTAGAGTAGTATAAAATGAGAGCATATGGCTCATACTTGTTATTCGTTGGTTTGAATCTATAGTGGTGTGGTTAGATTTGAACGAAAATGATAGCTTAAGAAGCTTCTTTGACTTACAATTTAATTTGTGGTTGACCATTAAGAACTCCATTAATTTTTCATGCATTGTTCATTGTAGTTGTTGAGTTCTATTAATACGGGTTAAGTGCCTTTAATACAATTGTTAATAAACTATTTTAGAAAAATTTTAACACAACTTTTATTGAAAAATATAAAAAGTTGTGACGTAGAGCAAACAACTAATCAGGGCCGCTTGAATGGTGGAGCAAGAGATGCGGTCACCTAAGGACCCAAGTAAAAAAAAGGCCCCAAATTTTAACCAATAGGATTATTTATAATAAATAAAGAAAATAATATTTTTTTACTAGATGAAAAACAAATAAAAAATAGAGAAAAATGCAATGTTCACAATATTTTCACAACACTTTTACAACTAATGCTAAGTAGCAAGTTGTTACAGCCTGTTATTGATGGCAAAAAAATAATTATAGTAATATTTTCAAATAGAAAGTAAAAAACAACTTAAAACCGAGGATTTGTTGTAAAAAATATTGTAAATGTTGCACTTCTATAAAAAAAATAAGAATAATAATAAGAGTATAGTTAGCAAACTTTTATTAGTTATCATCTAAGTCTACCACTAACACCACTCTTTTACTTACTACTATCAATCTACCATAGCAACAAGTATGAAAAATTTTGTCAAATTTTTTTTGTCTATAAAGTTTCTAAAAAAAGAAAAAATTCTACATAGTTCATGTTAATTAGTAGTAATTTTGCATCTAAAATAAGATAAGCAATTTTCGCCTTAGGCTCCCAAATGCATCAAGCTGCCCCTGCAACTAATGCCATATTACTCCCCTACAAGCTGAAGAGTAATGATGACATGACTCTCGGGGTGAGGAGCTTGAACACTAGCTGCACTGACAACCGGAGAAAGTGATGTAGAGCAGGCTTGCAGGTTAGGAACAATGGCAATGTCTGAAGTACTAGTCGAAGAAGGTGGTGATGCCAAATAAAAACAATTAATGTAGTGGGTTTGAGATCATGAGCCCTATAGAAACCAATAGCACTTGGAGTTGTTGGAATAGCAAAAGCTTTGATACCACTTTTTCGCTTTGCAAAGCCTTAATAGGGAGAATAACAAAATAAACACTCACAAGAAAGAGAGGAATGAATATTTTATTAGAACACAACTTCGAACTCACAAACAAAGAAAAATCAAGCTGCTACCTTGTATAGAACTCTAAAAAACAAAGGTTACGGCCTTGTACAACTCCCACAAATAGGGCTATGGCCTTTTACAAAACTCTCACAAAGAAGGCTATTACCTTGAGCACTCTCCGAAGTGGACAAAATAGACTAAATAGGACCAATGTGGACCAAATAGAACCAAAGTGGACTAAGTGGGATCTAAGTGGACCAAATAAGACTTTTGAATATTTATAATTTTTATTGTATTTTTTAGGGCTTATTTTTCCAATTTCTTATGTCTATTTTATTTGT
This sequence comes from Quercus tomentella, assembly GCA_028535165.1. Taxonomy (NCBI): domain Eukaryota; kingdom Viridiplantae; phylum Streptophyta; class Magnoliopsida; order Fagales; family Fagaceae; genus Quercus; species Quercus tomentella. The sequence goes on along the minus strand of JAPQVY010000089.1, from coordinate 53,139,168 downwards.
ATTTTTTAACTCAAAATTAAAGAGTTTAGCCCAAACATAATAAAATCTTATAATTTTTAACCAAAAATTAAGAAAATTTGAAATTTGAAAAGGCAACCTATAAAAAGAATCAATTTAAGGCCCAATTAGTCCAAAATGGATCGAAATTGACCGAGTGGACTAAATTGACCGAAGTAGATTGAAGTAGACCTAATTGGACCGAATAGGACCAAAGTAAATCTAATTGGACCGAATAGCAATTGTTTAATTTTTAGAGAGAACAAATTATCTTCAAAACATTTTAGAGAACAAATTATAAATTATATTACAATTACAAAATAATTATTTACTCCTACGCATCGGATGGGTTTGTGACTAATTATTTATAAATTTCATATCAACTAAGTATATGCCAAATGTAAGACTCAATATACACCCGTAAAACACATACTCAACTAATTATATATCAATTTGGGGCATCACACATGAGTTTTAGTTAACTTAACTAGTAAAGTCTTTTGCCGTCGAATAAGAAATTTAGGGTTTGATCCCCTCTTACATTAAAAAATCAATTGAAGTCTTGGTTTGAAGATAAAGAGCAATTATCAGAAACGGCAAAAATATCTCTAAAATAATATTTTTTGACCTCTAAAATAATATTTTGGGCATCACACTTACACTATGTATCTCTAGTGAAAATGAGCCTGGGGATATTAAAAATGACAATATTATGCATTTTAGGTAAATTTAGTAAAATGCATTTTAGAAATAAGTTTATTAGTCATTTCTATTACAATTGTGATTTGTGGAAAAACATGTATAACGTGGGTTTTAATTAGCTCAACTAGTAAAATCTTTAATGGTTAAATAAGATATCTAGAGTTCAATCCCCGTCTATATCAAAAACTGATTGGTGTTTTAGTGTGATAATAAAGAGCAATTATTAGAAACGGCAAAAATATCTCTAAAATAATATTTTTTGACCTCTAAAATAATATTTTGGGCATCACACTTACACTATGTATCTCTAGTGAAAATGAGCCCGGGGATATTAAAAATGACAATATTATGCATTTTAGGTAAATTTAGTAAAATGCATTTTAGAAATAAGTTTATTAGTCATTACTATTACAATTGTGATTTGTGGAAAAACATGTATAAGTGCAAAACATGGGTTTTAATTAGCTCAACTAGTAAAATCTTTAATGGTTAAATAAGATATCTAGAGTTCAATCCCCATCTATACCAAAAACTGATTGGTGTTTTAGTGTGATAATAAAGAACTATTATCAGGAGTGGACGCTATAGATTATAACTCTCTCTCTCTCTCTCTCTCAAAAAAAAAAAAAAAAAAATCCTTGTGCAATGTAACTTACATATCCTATGTAAAAGAGTTCTAGTAAGCAGCTTTACTTGGAGTTTACGGAAGGCATTCAGCTCTATCCAAATTGTCAAAACATCGTGAAACTATACAAGATTCTAATTCTAACTTAGTATTTTAGCAGATGGTCGGTGCAGGCTGGAGTGGTACATGACTCTGTATCCTATGATATTCACAAGGGCCACCAAGGATTATTACAAACAGCTCCCTGAGTCACTCAAACCATTTCAGCTTGTATTGTAGTATCTTTGAGCAAACAAACTCCAATGTGCTACCAAATCAAGTAGCAAAAACTTGGGATAGAAAATCCTGGAAGCAGAGAACCTTCAAGTTGGCAACAGCCAAACCCAGTGGAATGGATCGAATGAAAGAATTTAAAGCAAGGGAATAATGTAAAAAATGTTTAAGAAGGTTAAATGTTCATCTAGGCTCAATCCCACTTTCTGTTGAGTTGCTCCCTGAAGAGTGAGTGTAGGACTCAGGTTGAGAATTGTATGTTCTAGATGGTCTACCTAAAGAGTGAGTGTAGGACTCAGGCTGAGAATTGTATGTTCTAGATGGTCTAGATTGACTGATTTCTGCACTACTGGAATTGAGAAACGGTGGATGTGTTGGCTGAGGAATTTCATGATTATCAGATAACATTTTCACTACCGTTGACATTGAAGGACGCAGCTCTACAGAGGCTTGTACACATAGTAGCCCAATTTGAAGTAATCGAGATGCCTCCTCTTCTTGAAACTGACCCTCTAAGGCTGGATCAACAGCTTCACATACCCTACCTATTCCATAAAGGTTCCAGACCTTTAAAAAAGATAGAAAGTAAGAAGGTTTTGTTAGGTTTCCTGGCATGAAATTAGAGGAGGATTATTTGTCATCAAAGCCTAAATTAGCAGAAATGCCAAAGGAAAAAAGATTTACCATTTGTAGGATGGAATATGAATATTGAGAGAAGGTATTGTTCCTCTTTCCAGATACAACTTCAATTACAAGAACACCAAAACTGTAAACGTCTGCTTTCTCAGTCAATATGCCGCGAATAACATACTCTGGGGCCATGTAACCTCTACAGATGCAAATATGGTTAATGTCAGATAAGAGATGTATTGTAAGCAGAGATATTACACTGTATACTGCAAATAAGGGTGGAATGTCAATCTGTGAATAGAACAAAAGGAAGAGGAATTGATACTTTACTAATATTGTCTTTTTCCTTGTGGTGATAATACTAAAAATTTGATCCTAGAAAAACTAATGCTTTCTTAGCATGTACCTAACATATAATTATATAACACTAAACAATTACATGTTTATAATGAGAATATCAACTTTGGATCAACCTTCCCCTGAATCAATACATTATATGAAACACTTCGTAACAATGGCACCAAGAGAGTAGTTAACAAACACAGATTGGAGGTGTTCATCTAAACATCCTTTAAAATGCACTGAGACAAGCATGGCATTGCCTGAATTGCATATATAATGTAATGATGAAACATCTGTTCATGTTACAAAAAGAAATAACTAGGATAAACCATGAAGGACCAAGACACAAGAAATTTTCCTACATGAAGAGGACATTAAACACAGGAATGATAAAGGCTATTCCGGACGAAGAAAGAAAACAAAAGATGGTCTTGCACTTACAGTGTGCCAGCAATGCCAGTGCTGATGTGTGTCTTATCTTCTGGAAACAATCTAGCAAGTCCAAAATCTGCAATCTTTGCCGTGAAGTCCTCTTCTAGCAGTATATTGCTTAATTTAATGTCTCTATGAATGATTCTCATTTCTAATTCCTCGTGGAGATAGGCCAAGCCCTCAGCCGTACCTAATATGATCTTATACCTCACCTCCCATTTTAGCAGCTGTAACTTCCTTTTCGCTGAACCAAATGAGGAGACACTTGTAAGTACATAAATTAAATGAGAAAGGGTTTTATTCTTACATAAATAGTAATTCAAGATTAAATTACAACCAGAAAAGTAATCATGGAGGCTTTGATTTGGCACATATTCATAAACAAGAAGGCTTTCAGGGCCTGCAATACTGCATCCCAACAACTTTACAAGATTTTTGTGATGGATGTCGCTGATCAAATTGACTTCATTGAAGAAATGATCCACCCATTGTCTGGTATTGAAGAAAAGCCTCTTAATGGCAACAACCTTCCCATCTGGCAAAACTCCCTATATTGACACAAAGAAATGTACCTAGTTAATTTCATTTGCAAAAATAAAAAGTCTCAAAAAAGTAGACCTAAAATTACCTTGTAAACAGAACCAGATCCTCCTTGACCCAGTTTCTTGGAATGGTGAAAGTAATTTGTGGCCTTTTCAAGAACTTCGTACGAATAATTGAGTTTGGAGTTGTTCACAGTGACCAACAAAGGGCCTAGTTGCTCTCTCTCTGAAATAAATGCCAGATCAAGTAAGCTATATATTAATTCCAGAGTCCAGACAAAGTCTTTCAAAATCTCAGATATCAAAATAGGTACCTCCCCTCCTCTTTAGTACATTCTTCCTCACAATGAAGACAACCGTTGCAATAACCAGCAAAAGAGCCAAAGCAGATGATGTTGCAGCCAAAGCTATAGCCAACTTGCTTTCTGACATAGATTAGCATGTTACTCCATGACCATCATTAATCAAAATAGAAGTCAAGCAATTAGCACACCAAATTATCTAATTAAGTAATCTTTGATGTTACTGAGATTTTTAGTACTATGAAGAATTTTTACTCTTAACACTCCTTTTAAAAGATTTTAATGTTAACTCTAATGAAGAAGTAATATTCTATCCAATTTACAATTGGTGAATCTGACCCAAAATGGAAAATTTAGAATTCGTTATTGTACTAAAAACAAAAGGGACCAGAAACAAAGCATCACAATTTATCCTTTGATGGCATAAAATTAGACAATATGGGCTAATTCAAATCCCACTTTTCAGTCACTTTGTGCCGCAATGGAAATGGAGTAGAATCTTAATTGAAATTTATAAACGACTAAGAAGGACAGTAAACATTAATATCCCATTTGATTCGATGACAGAACAAGAAATGAAAAAAATCATTGGAACCAAACTCACCTTGATTACTGTTTCTAACAGGCCGAGTCGAATTGTAATAGAACTTTTCTGTTGCATACCTCAAATAGCAACCAGTGTTCAAGACCCTTCCTTCTTGTTTTGGAGTACATGAACTAATGTTAGAAACCGCATTGGCCAAGCAGTCCTCACAAGCAGTACCATTCACAAATTCCCAACACTGAGCCAATCCATAAACAGTGACATTTCCATTGTTCACAGACCCCACAGAAAACCCATCAAACTTAGGCGCTTCCACGCTTAGATTCATCACCAACTGATTAACATTAGCGCTAAAAACAGAACCATTCCCAACAAAATCTTGGGCTCCACACACGGTCCTGTCTTGCGCACTCAAAGCCTCATTGAAGAAATAGTAATCATCGTACCTTAGATAACACCCATCATAGAAAAGCCTGCCACCACGAGTGGCTCTTTGATATGGTAAACACCTGAGGAGCTGAGTCTTGCACTGAGCAAAGCAAAGATCGCAGTCTATATTAGTTAGATCTTTCATGCACTCACCAAAAGCATAAACTGTGGTATTACCAGTCCCGTTCACAACAGCTGCGTATCTTTGTGTGGCAATCAAAGGGGTCACTGTTTCCATGGCGGCCAAGAAGTTGCTTACGAAGATTTGGCGCTGTGGCATTGGGGAAGTTTTGTTGGTGCATATGAGAGCAGCCTCTGTGGCTCTTGGGTCGGAAAGACAAGGATTTACAAACAAACATAAAAATAGGATTAAGAGGAAGAGCGAATCAGACATTGAAGATCGATACAAAGATGTACAGACCTTGAATGAAAGATCTTAAAAAACTTACACGGTTAGTTGGGATGCAAGACACAATGTCTTTGTTACTTGCACAAAATGTTTTTTATTGTAGCACTATGAAGCTAATGCTGACGGTATTGCTGTGGTGTTTCATTGGGTGCTTCTAGGTGATAAAATGAAATAATAATAAAATAAAAAACCGAAATTCACGATACTTAAAATAAATCAGTGTGTAACCCGTGGTAAAACAATTAAAATTATTCGATTAAAATTATACTTGTTTTTTAAAATTTTATTAGATTTAGATTTTTCGGTTTTTATATTTAATAATTTACTTATCAGAAAAAATTAAAAAAAAAAATTAGATGGACATATAATGTAAAATTAAATTTTAATTTTTTTTAAAATTAAATTTCAACTAAAATCCAATTTTACAGTCAATAATTTACTTCACACAAAAATTAAAAATTAAATAAAACACATAATAAAAAAAAATACTGAACACGCTATGATTCCAATATATACCTAATTTTATACACATATCCGCAACATAGCAAATCCAACGCGATAGGAGACGTATCAATCTTTTTTTTTTTTGAGAAAAGAGACGTATCAATCTTTCCTAACATCAAAAGAGGTGGGTGTTTTATTCTATTTTATTTTTTTCAACGGTCAAATAGGAATGCAGAAGGTAGGTTCCCATTGTAAAGAAACAAGTGGGCCACGATTAGTCATGACGTAGTTTCTATGGGGAGTGATACAGAAACAGTAAGGTCACGATGAAGGGACTAGGGTGGAGGGCCGCCTATAAAACGCGTGAACAAATTTTAATTTAATATTGGTACTGCTTTTGTCAATATGAATGAGAGAGTTACCAATTTTTTAACTTTGAAAAAGATTGCTGTGTTTTTTTTAATAAATAATTTACTATTTTAGTATCCATCGAGGTGAGTGTACCATGCAATTTAAAATAATAAAAATATCATTTTCTAGTATAAACCTAACCCAACCCCCACACAGCTAAACTTAACTTAATTTGGAGGTTGATGTTTAGACAGCAGAGAATCCCTGAAAGCGAAACCTTAAAACGCGTACTTAGTGGAGGCATCATCTGTGACTTAATAAGTACAAAGCCCAAGCTCAAGACCTGCCATGGTAGCCCACTTGTTCACCTGGGGTTGGGCTGATTTTCTGCCCATGGGTCAAGTTAAATTGGGTCTGTTCATCCTCGACCCTTAACTTTATGAGAAATATTAGTGGATGCCTAATGGCATTGATTTATGACATTGGAATAAAGTCGCGGCAAATAATACCATTATTTTGAATGAATTTTCTCATAATTTTAGAAGATATTTGAAGATTAAATAGGGTATTTTGTTCAAGAAGTCAAATAACATTTATGAGTCATTCTACTGTACCTTCTCTTTTTTCTAGGGGGCACAATACCCTCTTTAATCTTGACCATAGATTTTACATATTTGAATCTTGACCATTTATTTATTTTTAATGAAAAACCAATTACCGGTTAAGTAGATAATATATAAAAGCAGAAATACACAAACAAACAAACTAGTGTTCTCTCTCTTGCGTCCTCTCTCTCAAACTGAAAACCTACTAGTAGGTGTTCCTTCTTTTACTTCAAAATACTAAGAGCATTCTCATCAAAGATTGTAAAAATTTTAGCATTTAGCATCTCAAAAAGTTACTTTATTCATTTTAACATCTCACTTTACAATACACCCAACATAAAAAATTCTATTAATTTACCACTTCATTTAAATATTCCTTTTTTATTATTATTTCTTTATATTTTCTTTATTCTTTCTTTATGTTTTCAAATAACTATCATTAACTACCATGTGGTTCTATTATTAAACAATCATTTTTTTTTTTACAATCTTGTTACAGTGGGCTACAATCCACTGTAGCTAGATTGTAAAATTAATAGGATTTACAATTCTTGATGGAGTATGCAGCCTACTGTAGCTAGATTGCAAAATTAATAGGATTTATAATTCTTGATGGAGTATGCTTTTTACATCTCTGCAATTAGGGGTGTCCAACTCAACCGGTGACCCGACCCACCCGATAAATCCGACCGGACCCGCGTCGACTGCCGGCTGATCCGATTACTCCGGCAGTCGGCTGCGAGTCTTTCTCTCCAAAATCCGATCTTCACGGTTCGGTCTCAGATCTTCTTCCCAAAACCCGAAGAAACCCGAACCGACCGAGATACATAGCATTTTCCGACGAGATTGCTTAGATCCGGCGAGATCTCGTCGTTTTCGCTCAGATCCAACTACAATCTAGTGGGTTTTGCTCAAATATGGCTCAGATCCTGAGGAAATCTCATGGGTTTTGCTCAAATCCGGGGAATCTCCGATGGGTTTTGCACAAATCCGGCGACGATTTGGTTTTTTTTGCTCAGATCTCATGAGTTTTGCGCAAATCCGACGACGATTTGGTGTTTTTTTGCTCAGATCTAGTTAGTTTTGCACAAATCCAACGACGATTTGGTGTTTTTCTCTCAGATCCGGCGAAAAATACAGATCGTCGCCAAAAGGAAACTCCGGCAGGATCTTCGCCGGCTTCAACCGATCCGACCGCTTATCAAACAAATCCGACCCCACTTGACCCGTTGGTTTTTGCGGTCGGCAGCGGGTTTTCTCGCCGGAAATCCGATGTCATCGGATCGGTTGCGGGTTGGGCACAAACCCGACCCGGACCAACCTGTGGACACCCCTATTTGCAATGCTTGGCTTCCACCACCGATGGCCCAAGAGAGAGAAGGACTCATTCTCTCAAGTCGTGTGCTTTGTCAATAATTCCTTCAAACCTGATGACCTAGATTTTGTCTACTCCACTCTCAAATGGATCTCTATCATCAACCTATGAGATTTCTTCAATTCTTTTTACTCTTAATATTTTTTTTTAGTCTTATCAATTTGTATTTGATATTGGGTCTCTCTTTTCTTCTTCTTCTTCTTTTTTTTTTTTCTTTTTTTTTTTTTGTTCTCATTTTGACTCTAAATTTTTGGGTATTTTTAGCATTTTCAGTATCATTTCAATTCTGGGTATGTTTTGTTTTTCGTAGTTTCATTAATTTAAGATCTCCTTTGATTTTGTGGGCATCTTGTTCAATTCTCCTTGTAAATGTACACTAATCTTCTAACTTTGGCTTTTCATTTTAAAAAAAGTATGCCTAGTATGACCACCTATGCTGGTTTCCATGAAGTTTGTTCTCCTTAGAAAGGTGAATATGTCTTCGTTTCAACAGCATCCGGTGCTGTCGGCCAACTTGTTGGACAATATGCAAAATTGTTGGGTTGTTACGTAGTTGGAAGTGCTGGAAATAAAGAAAAGGTATATTCTATTTGGATATATGCTTTTTAGTACTCACTGGCCCTTCTTTATCTACAAGCTACTCTTTATCTGAATTCCACAATGATCAATTCGAACAGGATGGAATCTTCCTTCCCCACAAACCCTACTCAAAAACAGTCTTTTTCTCCTTTCGTGATTGTAGAGTGGGCTGGTGGGATGAATGTACCATTCACAAAAGAAGTTAAAAAAAAATAAAAAATAAAAAATAAAACTATTTTTAAACATGAAATACTCATGTTTTTTCTGTGATGAATTAGGTTGATCAATTGAAAAATAAGTTTGGTTTTGATGATGCTTTCAATTATAAGGAAGAGCATGACTTGGATATGCTGCTTTGAAAAGGTCATTATGTCATTTGCATAATAGGAGTTTAAAATTGTAATCTGAAGCTTGAAGGAAATACAGGTTCCTTGGCAGTTTAAGTTGTTCTTTTTTAGCATTGTGTAATATTTTAATAAACTGGAAGGGCCATTACTTGATATGACCCCACATTTTTCAGGTGGTCAATAGTTCTCCAATTCACTAATCTTCGAACTTTTTTTCTTTCCTCTTTCAGGCTAGCCAAGAGTATAATAATTGAAGATGACATTGAACCCAGGCTTACATGAAATGATGATAGACCCCATTTTGTCTGTACATCTGGTGAAGAGGGTCAAATAAAATATTAGTTTGTTGCCTTACTCTTGGAGTTAGAACCTGTTTGTAACCTGCAAAATGGCTTATTTGGCATCAAACTTTCTCTATGTACAATTTTATCTAAAGAAAAGTGCTTAATTACTCATATTACATGAAGTATTGTTAATGCATTCATGCCAAAATTTATTGGAATTACTAATTGCATTTGTCACAGTTGAAAATTCAAGTTGAATTGGTAATACAACTTAACAAATGCCAACCCTCTAGGATGTTATTGCAATATTTTTGTATGAACCCTTTGACATCCAATTTGCAAGAAGGCTGATTTTGGCTTTTGACAGGAAATCAATTATACTTAGTTTTGCTACTGATTTACCACCAAGGTCCTTAAACTTGGTTTTTCTCTAAAAGAAATAAGGCGAAAATACCATTTTGGTCCTTATATTTTGGAGTCATGATCTATTTAGTCCTTACATTTTGGTAGCAGTTAATTTGATTCCTATTATTTTCAATTTGCAATTAATTTGGTCTCCACCGTTAACTCACTAACGAAAAATACCTATGTGGCAAACGGTTTGCATTGTTGGCATGATTAATGTTAAAATATTAAATGAGATGCTGACATGTCAAAATTTTAGTGGTCATATTAGCGCTGAGATGTCCCAAAAAAAAAAAAAAAAAAAAAAAAACACATCAACTTTTTTTTTTTTTAAATTCTTTTCTTTACCAAAAAATTATTTTCTTTATTTTAATTTTTTTACAATTTCTTTAACCAATTAGAATTTCACTGTTCTTCCCTAAACCTAGTTTCAGCAGTTTAACGTCATCTCTACACCACAAAAGTCTCACACTTCAATCACAATGAAATTCGAGAATATAACTCTCTATCTCATGCTCAATTTTCTAGTACCCTTGTTTGAATATTCAAGCACCTCCTTTGGCATCATCTACGCCTTATTTAGCAGCAGATCAGAATACACCTTTGATATCTTCACACTCCCAACATGAGATCCACCTTCACTCCCCAACAAAGTCACAATCACTGACGGTCACCAGTCATTTCTTTTCCTCTCCCTCCTTTCTCTTTTCCAACCAATCCATCATCCAAACCTAACTTTCACAAAAATCAGTTCATGATCGACCCTTGAAGAAGAAGAAAGCCGCGTATGTTTTCAAATCCCTTTGTTGGGTTTAAACTTAAAGTCGACACAAAGTCAGATTTTCGTTTAAACTTCGCCATCCCATTGACTTCTGGTTGTTAAAAGTGACAAATTTGAATTCTCTAGACCTATAGATTTCACGGTCGTTGATGATCTAAGAAACAAAAACCAAAAAAAAAAAAAAAAAAACTAAAACTAAAAACTAAAAACCAAATCTAACGCCTTTATAGAGATAAATGGGTCTAGGAATGGTTTTGAAAAGACAAGTAAGATTGTCGCTTTTAGTTTTCGGGCTCACTTTGATCCCTTGATGCCGTTTAAAATTTTGAAATTTGTTTTAGCTTTGGTTAAACTATTGAATTTGGGTTTGGGAAGAAGAACAGTGAATGGGTGTTAAAATGAAATTTTAATTGATTAAAGAAATTATAAGAAAATTAAAAGGAAAAATAAAATAAGGAAAGGAAAATTTTTGGTAGAGAAAATAATTTTTTTTTTTTTAAAACTGACGTGGTTTTTTGCCATCTAAGCACTGATATAGCCACTAAAGTTTTGACATTTTAGCATCTCATTTAATATTTTAACATTAATCATGTCAATAATGCAAATTGTTTGCAACATAAGCATTTTCTGTTAGTGAGTTAACAGTAAAGACAAAACTGACTATAAGTTGAAAATAACGGGGACCAAATTAACGTTGCTAAAATATAAAGACCAAATTAACCGTGATCCCAAAATGTAAGGACCAAAATAGTGTTTTCGCTAAGAAATAAATAAGGACCTGGAGAACATTTATGTGACAAGAAGTGCAAAAGCTGTATGTGTTACTTTGTTGGCATTAGCATACTAATGGAATAGTTTACAGTGCATACTACATATCTCCCTAGAAATAAATAGGGCTGAGGATATGATATAAGTTTTTGCCTAAAATTCAATTTAGTCACCTGACTTCTATTTCAATTTTCACATTAGTCCTTAAGATATCATTTTTCTTAATTTAGTTCATCACTTTGCCAAAATAAGCCAACAACAAGATTTGTTAAATAGTGTTTGAATGTTTAAACCGTAATAAGTTTTATGATTGCTTACAGTGTAATTTGATATTGTCAAATAAGATGTTAGTACTACCTAATGTGACAATAGAACTATCAAATGTGAGAGAAAAAAAATAAAGGAACCACCTAATGTAACATAAGTATAGTCACATGTCATGTTGGTACCGCACAATTTGAGGATGGTACTATCAAATGTGAGAAAAAATACGAGTACAATCGAATGTGGCAAAAGTATGGTCAAATGTGATGTTAATATTGTCCAATGTGACCATGGAATCATCAAATGTTAGAATAAATAAGGGAACCATTGAAAGTAACAAAAGTACAGTCATAAGTCATGTTGGTACTATCCAATGTGACAATAGAACTATCAAATGTGAGGGAAAAATTAAAGTATCCTCGAATGTGAGAAATGTACAATCAAATATGATATTGGTACTGCTAAATATGAGAATAGAACCATCAAATGTGAGAAAAAAAAAATAAGGGAACCACCGAATGTAACAAAAGTACAGTCATATGTGATGTTGATATTATACAATATGAGGATGATACCATCGAATGTGAGAAAAAAATAAGGGAACCATCGAATGTGACAAAAGTACAGTTACATGTGATGTTGGTACTACATAATATAAGGATGGTATCATCAAATGTGAGAAAAAATAAGGAAACCACCGAATGTGACAAAAGTACAGTCACAAGTGATATTGGTACTGCACAATATGAGGATGATACCATCAAATGTGAGAAAAAAATGAGGGAACTACCGAATGTAACAAAAGTACAGTTACATATGATGTTGGTACTGCACAATGTGAGGATGGTACCATTAAATGTGGAAAAAAAAAATAAGGGAACCACTGAATGTAACAAATGTACAGTCATATGTGATGGTGGTACTGCACAATGTAAGGATGGTATCATCAAATGTAAGAAAATATAAGGAAATCACCGGATGTGACAAAAATACAGTCACATGTAATATTGGTACTGTACAATGTGAGGATGATGCCATCAAATGTGAGAAAAAAAATGGATTCACCAAATATGACAAAAGTACAGTCATATGTGATGTTGGTACCACACAATGTGAGAATAGCATTATCAAATGTAAGAAAAAATAAGGGAACCACCGAATGTGACACAAATACAATCGCATGTGATGTTGGTACTACATATTGTGAGGATGGTACCATCAAATGTGAGAAAAAATAAGAAAACTACCAAATATGACAAAAGTACAGTCTCATGTGATGTTGGGATTGCACAATGTGAGGATGGTACCATCAAATGTGATAAACAAATAAGGGAACTACAGAATGTGACAAAAGTACAGTCACATGTGATGTTGGTACTGCACAATGTGTGGATGATACCATCAAATATGAGAAAAAAAATAAAGGAACCACCGAAGGTGACAAAAGTACAGTCACATATGATGTTGGTACTGCACAATGTGAGGATGATACCATCAAATGTGATGTTTTGGTAACCTAATATAGCAAGTTGCCTAGTAGTAGGTACTGTACTCATAAAAAAAAATGGAGGGTACAGTAGAATTACCTAACATTTTAATTGGGGTTTTCTTAGGGAATATTTAAGGGCTGTTTGGTATGGCATTTTAAACAACACTTTTCAGTTTTTAAACAACATTAAACGTATTTTCACACATTTTTTCACCCACACGAATTTCCAAAAAATACAAACAATGTTATCAAATGGTAGCTTTTATGTTTTAGTTCTTGTAGGCAGACAAATCATTTAATTTATTTATAGTTCCTATGAGTCATGGTCTTGAAAATGTAATATTTTTAATTGCTATTTTCGTTCTCTCATGCTTAGAGGGTTGTACTACGCATTATATAAGTCATTTGGCTGAATTGAATAAACTCTTATCTTTTAGGTGGATTCCTTTGTGCTTTTACGCATTATATGAGCCAAGGGCTGTTCTATGCATTATATAGGTCATTAGCCTTGGAGCTTCTAAATTATATAGGTCATTAGCCTTGGAGCTTTTTAGAAGATGGATTTCTTATAAATTAACTTTTATCCCTTTAGTGGATTCTGTATCTCTTTGGATGGTGATATTCTATATTCCACTGAGTGGTGAGCCAATCTAGTTCTGTATTCTTAGTTAAAATGTTTTTGGTGGTGATATCATATTCATTTGGGTTTAATTTGGTAGTGAGCCTATCTATCATTTTAATTCTTGAGTTTTTTTCTTATTCCATATAACCAAAAAAAAAATATGAATATATATATATATATATATATATATATATATATATCCATCCTGCTCTCATTTATCATATTGGATAAGTTTGGGTTGCCCCATACAATTTTAGTATCAATTTAGGATATATTTTTAGAAACCTTTTATGGGAAATTTAAAAAAAAAAAAAACAATTATTTTTTTAAAAAGATTTTTATATTTCTTTTAAAAGTTGTGTCAAAACTTTTTAAAAATAGTTTATTAAAAATTGCCCTAAGAGCACTTGTTAGCATGATCCTAACTTTATTAGAGCTTAGATTATGTATCTATATAATCTCGAATCTATAATCTATAATTATTAAAAAATGGAAGAAATTTGATTTTTGGTTGATCTTATAATATTAGGACAAAATTTATTTACAAAATTGGTTGTAGCCTAAGGCTACAACCTTACTCAATAAAATAAATATTACTACATATTTTGAAAATGACAAAGTTTAGCTACAAAATTGGTTATAGTCTAAGGCTATAACCTTATCCAATAAAATAAATATTATTACATATTTTAAAAATCTAATCGCTGAATTGCATATTCTTTATATTCTTAATACACACGTCAAATTTTGTATCAATCGAATATTATTTACTATATGATTTATGAGCTAATATTTTATGCATAATTTTAAGGCGAAAAACCTATTTTCGTCCCTACATTTTCATGCGATTCCTACTTTGGTCCCTAACTTTTTTTTCCACCGCTTTTAGTCCCTATTTAGAAAAACACGTTCTGTTTTAGTCCCTACTGTCAGTGCCCTAACGGCAAAGTCCTAGGTGGCAGACGGAACACCCTATTAGCTGACGTGGCACCGATGTGGCACTGATGTGGCGATTAAGTGGCATTTTTATATGCTACGTCAGCATTTTAATTTTTTATAAAAAGTCATGTCAGAAAATTTAAACAAAAAAGAAAATAAATTAAAAATCAAAACTTAAGCTTGCCCAGAAAATCAAAACTTATGCTTTGAAACCAAACACAGAAAGAAAACACAAAACTCAAACCGGACTCCCTTAATATTTTCAAACCTTCCTCTCTCTCTTCCAAAACTCTCACAACTCTTTCTAACTCCATTGCCGGCCTCTCTGCTCATCTCCACCGCCACCGCCACTAAAACCGACGGTGGTTCATCACCTCACCACATCTGACCAACCCACTCTCACGATTCGCTCAAGTCTCTCTCTGACCACCTGTGACTGATCCACTCTCACGAATCGTTGTCTCTCTCTCCCAGATAGGCAAGTTTCTCTCTTTCATCTCTCTATCTCTCAGCTCAGTGGTGTGGATCTGGGTTTGTAGGTTGTGGGTTTGTGAGTTTTGCTGATCTGGGTTTATGGATTTGTGGCGGATTGGTGCACTGATCTGTGGCGGATTTATGGGTTCGTGGGTTTGTGAGATTTGTTGATCTGGGTTTGTGGGTTTATGGCGGATTGGTACACTGATCTATGGCGAATTTATGGGTTATGATTCAAAGGCTGGGTTTGAGAGAATGGTGGGATTTGGAGGATGGTGGAGATCGGTGGGTTTCCAAGTTGGATTTGATTTTGTGTTTCGATGGATTGGTGGGTTTTCAACTTGGAGATTGGTGTTGATTTTGTGAACAAAGAGGATGCAAGTCTTTTGATTTTAGTGGGTGTATGTTGGGTTAAAATTTTTGAATATGCAGATCTGTTTCTGGGTTTGATTGTTGGTGTATGTTGATTTATGGGTTTTCAATTTTGGTGGGTGTATGTTGATTTCTGGATTTTGGTTGGTGTATATTGATTATTGTTTGATCTAAGTTCTGAATTTCGATTTGTTTGGTTACAAAGAAAGTACTGGAAAGGCAAAGAAAAGAAAAGACAAGAAACTAGGAATTAATTTACTAAAAACATGAAGAATATGAACTGTAAGAACACGAAGAACACAAAGATGATCTTCCAACAAAATAATGAAAAGAAAAGAAAATTTTATGTTAATTATTAATTATTATTTAAATAATTAAATAATAACTAAAATTTTATTTTATTTTAAAATGCTGACGTGGCATATAAAAATGCCACTTAATCGCCACATCAGCGCCACATCGGCGCCACGTCAGCTAATAGGGTGTTCCGTCTGCCACCTAGGACTTTGCCGTTAGGGCATTGACGGTAGGGACTAAAACAGAACGTGTTTTTCTAAATAGGGACTAAAAGCGGTGGAAAAAAAAGTTAGGGACTAAAGTGGAAATCACGTGAAAATGTAGGGACGAAAATGAGTTTTTTGCCTAATTTTAAACTACAAAAACTTGCAATTTAAACAATTTATTTATGACATAGCTATTGATCTCTAATTTTCTAGAAATTTTGCAAGCATGGAGGATATAAGAAGAAGAAGATGTAATCCAATGGTGGATTTGTCAAAATTCACCCTCATTAAAAAGATATTGAGTGAGGTTGTAGTATTAGGCTACAACTAATTTTGTAGCTAAACTTTGTCCTTTTGAAAATCTAACCATTGAATTACATGTTCTTTATGCTCTTAATACATATGTCAAAGTTTGTGTCAATCATATATTATTTAAATTACAAAAACTTGCAATTTAAACAATTTATTGTTGACATAACTATTGATTTTTAATTTTCTAGAAATTTTACAATCATGGATGATATAAGAAGAAGATGTAATCTAATGGTGGATTCATCAAAATTCAACTCCAATATATATATATATATATATATATATATATATATATATATATATATATATATATATATATATATATTGAGCAAAGTTGTAACGTAAACTTACAACCAAATTTGTAACTAAACTTTGTCCATAATATTATGATGCATAATATTTTTGAGATTTCACAATTTTAAATATTATTATTTTAATATATACAATTTTAATTGAATTTAAATTTTATTCCATACTTAAACCCTCCATTAAAATATAAACACATGATTCTTGTAAATAAAAAAAATAAAAATCTTGCCATGTGATATTTACTTTAAATAGTAGATGTAAGGACACGATTTTTAACGACCCAAGAATGATATTGAGTTCGTGTGTAATAGGCCCAAACAATATAATTTGTAGAGAGTGGGCTTGAAAGGCTTGCCCTTGGTCACTGGGCAACGGTCTGGTCCTGATTCAATGGGAGCTCATACAAAGGTAGGTTTGGCCTGAATAGCTAAGCCTTACATCGATGTGGCTTGAAGGGTTTGACTCCTCGGACTCACCCTCTCACCCTTCTTCTCTTTTGTAGGATCCCCCATTCTTTTTTAGCTCTCCTTCCCTTTTATACTAGTATTCACTTCCCGTTCTCCATCTACGTGTCAGTTTTTCCTCGTTTGGGGGTAATTACTCGTCCTATCAATCCATACATCAGAGTGGTTGGGAAAAGCTGGATAGCATGGTATGGAGTATGGGCTTGTCAGGCGCTGGGCTCCACATTATGGTGTTGGCAGCTTTCTCGTTTGTACTGCTCTTGTACTGAGTTTGTCCTTTTCTTCAGGCGCTTTGTGAGGTATTGAGCGTGAGATCGTCCTCGGCCACATTCTTGGGCCATTAAGGGGCTTTCATCATACGTCCTCAGCAGTAGGGCTCCTCGGCTTGGGCCTTGGGCCTTTAATGTGAAGTGGGCTGGGATTTCGAATTTCAGGCCCCACAATAGCCCCTCAAAATCCTGCTTCCCGACTCTTTAGTTGGGGAGGAGGGTTTTGGTGATGTTGGGTCTGCCTCGCGGTTTGCTCAAGTTCCGCACCTTATTGCTGTTTGTGTTCTTCCATTTGCATGGGAGATGTGCCGAATTAAGAGGCATTACTTTATTCTTCAGCCGCGCAGTGTCCTTTGATGTTTCGGTATTCGAGGCGCGCCTTCACGAGGACCTTTAAATCTTGTGGTGGCGGATAGTGTTGGAAATTGTGCCAGAGCTGCCTTGTCCGCAGCGTTTCTTGGGAATCTGCTCAAATTAAATGACACCACCTTACCCTTTATATAGGCAGGATAGGTGGTTATTCTCCTGGCATATAAACCCTTCTACTCTCTTCAAAATCATAACCCTTTATCCATAGCCAGTTTCCACATCCAGTGTTGTCTTCCCTTAGTGCAATATGTTTGAGGCTTGGGTGGAGGTGGAGGAACTTCACCCGCCACAGAGGCACCAGACCCTTCCAAGACTTAAGGTGGTGTGGTCTGGGCAGGGGAGGCACAGATTTAAGGTAACCTTCCGCCTTGATAAGGGGGAAATGATATTTCTCCCTCTTTCAGTCAAAATCCGAAGCAGGTACTGGTTGCACCAAATCCTTGGTGCGTCAGGAGTAAGGTTTTCCGCCATCAGCGCCGTCTGCTATACCGCAGGCGTGGTTCCGTGGAGGCCCATAAACTTCCGGCTGCCTGCACCTTTCTTCAGCTGCGCTAGCCCGAAGTCGGGGTCCCTGCGCCTTTTCTTCAACGGTGCAGGCCCCGAGTTGGGCTCTTTGGCTGCCTGAGTTATAGGCATGTAAAAGTATTGAGGAATGGTTTCCTTAGAAAAAATTTTGGAACGGCAGCACGTCCCTTCTCTGCACCTCTTCTTCGGCTCTTTCTTCACTCCCCTGTATCTTTTCTTTTCGCTTATGTAGTTAGTTTCAGTATGAGCTTATTTAAGCTCTTTCATTGTACGCTGTACTGTTTCTTTATCTCAATGAGAAATGGATTTGTTTCCTTTTAAATATTTTTCTTTTTCTGCAACAACTACTTTGTGAATGAGATACAACATTTGTATTTTCCTTTAATGATACTTAGAGCAGGAAACCTTGAAACAGAATCCTATTAATTTAAACTTATCGACAATATCAAGTATAATAAGGCTAACTCACAGTAGATTAAACTCTTGAAACTAACCGAGATAACAGCTAAGTACTCCGCAACGTGTGCAAGGCGACCGCCCGAGAACGATAAACCCTAAATAAACTATCCAAAAGGGTTGCCGAGCAGTGGGGGACATTGGCCGTGTTTTTGATAATACCTGACCCTATGATAGTCGCATCAGTTCCCTTGGTATTGAAGATCCGAGGGTAGATTGGGGATCCCATTCAGTCTATGGGTTAACCCTACTATCAATGGGTAACACCCTTCCGGGGTAGATTCCAAGTGTTATATAACGTCCAGGTTGTGTCCAAAACTTGTATATTTTTCTGTTAAGTAGTTGGTTTCCCCATAGGCTTGAGTCCGAGGACCATGTAAGGCCTTGGTTCTGTCCAGAACTTGTATTTTTTCTTTTAAGTAGTTGGTTTCCCCATAGGCTTGAGTCCGAGGACCATACAAGGCCTTGGTTCTGTCCAAAACTTGTATATTTCCTTTTAAGTAGTTGGTTTCCCCATAGGCTTGAGTCCGAGGACCATGCAAGGCCTTGGTTCTGTCCAAAACTTGTATATTTTCTTTTAAGTAGTTGGTTTCCCCATAGGCTTGAGTCCGAGGACCATGCAAGGCCTTGGTTCTGTCCAAAACTTGTATATTTCCTTTTAAGTAGTTGGTTTCCCCATAGGCTTGAGTCCGAGGACCATGCAAGGCCTTGGTTCTGTCCAAAGCTTGTATATTTCCTTTTAAGTAGTTGGTTTCCCCATAGGCTTGAGTCCGAGGACCATGCAAGGCCTTGGTTATGTCCAAAACTTGTATATTTTCTTTTAAGTAGTTGGTTTCCCCATAGGCTTGAGTCCGAGGACCATGCAAGGCCTTGGTTCTATCCAGAACTTGTAATTTTTCTTTTAAGTAGTTGGTTTCCCCATAGGCTTGAGTCCGAGGACCATACAAGGCCTTAGTTCTGTCCAAAACTTGTATATTTCCTTTTAAGTAGTTGGTTTCCCCATAGGCTTGAGTCCAAGGACCATGCAAGGCCTTGGTTCTGTCCACAACTTGTATATTTTCTTTTAAGTAGTTGGTTTCCCCATAGGCTCGAGTCCGAGGACCATGCAAGGCCTTGGTTCTGTCCAAAACTTGTATATTTCCTTTTAAGTAGTTGGTTTCCCCATAGGCTTGAGTTCGAGGACCATGCAAGGCCTTGGTTCTGTCCAAAACTTGTATATTTTCTTTTAAGTAGTTGGCTTCCCCATAAGCTTGAGTCCGAGGACCATGCAAGGCCTTGGTTCTATCCAGAACTTGTATTTTTTCTTTTAAGTAGTTGGTTTCCCCATAGGCTTGAGTCCGAGGACCATGCAAGGCCTTGGTTCTGTCCAAAACTTGTAGTTTTTCATCTATCTATTTACTTTTCGAAGATTAGCCCCTCGACCGAGGTGGGGAAGATTAGCTTGATGTTGGAAGCCCCTAGAGCTGCCCATGCCATTGGCACTGTGAGGCGTAGCCCCTAGCGGAAATTTATGTTGGTGCAACAACAGCATGTCGCTGGAAATGGAGGAACCTTCGCAGACCTCTGCTTGATAGAGGCTCAACTCCACCGCCACCTATGCCAACGCACAAGCCATTCCCACAGACGGCGCCAATTGTAAGGACACGATTTTTAACAACCCAAGAATGATATTGAGTTCGTGTGTAATAGGCCCAAACAATATAATTTGTAGAGGGTGGGCTTGAAAGGCTTGCCCTTGGTCACTGGGCAACGGTCTGGTCCTAATTCAATGGGAGCTCATACAAAGGTAGGTTTGGCCTGAATAGCTAAGCCTTACATCGATGTGGCTTGAAGGGTTTGACTCCTCGGACTTAGTCCGAGGAGCATCACCCTCTCACCCTTCTTCTCTTTTGTAGGATCCCCCATTCTTTTTTAGCTCTCCTTCCCTTTTATACTAGTATTCACTTCCCGTTCTCCATCTACGTGTCAGTTTTTCCTCGTTTGGGAGTAATTACTCGTCCTATCAATCCATACGTCAGAGTGGTTGGGGAAAAGCTGGATAGCATGGTATGGAGTATGGGCTTGTCAGGCGCTGGGCTCCACATTATGGTGTTAGCAGCTTTCTCGTTTGTACTGCTCTTGTACTAAGTTTGTCCTTTTCTTCAGGCGCTTTGTGAGGTATTGAGCGTGAGATCGTCCTCGGCCACATTCTTGGGCCATTAAGGGGCTTTCATCATACGTCCTCGACAGTAGGGCTCCTCGGCTTGGGCCTTGGGCCTTTAATGTGAAGTGGGCTGGGATTTCGAATTTCAGGCCCCACAGTAGAATATGTATATTTCCATATACAAATATGGTCATAATAAATGTCTTATTAAATACCATAATAATCAAATTTCATATTTAAAGTTTTTTTTTTTAAATGAGAAAAAATTATATTATGTTAAATTTCTTGTACATTACATGAGTTTCCGACTAGTTAATAAAAATGTGAATCTTGTGCAACATCTTTAAAAATTTTAAAACATAATAGTTTATAAACTGTCAAATTTTGGAAATAAAATCTTAACCGTGAATGAACTTTTCTCTCATTTCAAGTGAAATTGAGAGGAATGATGTAGCAATCTAAACGCCGTTAGATCCAAAAAAAAAATATATAATTTGAAGATTATGAACTAAGAAATTAACAAAATAGACTGAATTTTAAATGGTTAGGATCTATTATAATTAATAGGCAAAACACCTTTTTGGCCCTATATTTTGGGGTTTTTTTTTTTTTTTTTTTTTTGGTCCTTGAGTTTTTCAAAAATATTTCATCTTGGTTAGTATTATCATCTCGTTGATGGAAGTTGTTGATATGGTTGATGGAATGCTCAGCTAGCATACATGTGATTAGTAAGAATATTTTTATTAAAAAAAAAAAAAATCTAATTGCTATTGAAAAAGCCATATGTCAGCATCATAAAGAAAAGAAAAGAAAAAAAAAAGCCACATTAAAAATTATATATATAAAACAAAAACAAAAACAAAAACAAAAACAAAAAAAAACTTTATTAAACAATTTTAAAGAATAAAAAAAAATTATTTAAAAAAAATTCAATCTGCAACTTTTTTTTTGTTTTCTTTCAGTCTCTTGGAAGCCACACTGACACTATATTTCTCAGTACATAACTAATTCTCTCTCTATTAGCATTTTCTTCTTTCCACCAGCATCCACCAAAAATCAATACCAACAAAATTATCCCTAAAAAACAAGAGTTATAAACCCCAAAAAATTGCATCAACATGATAATTAAATTTCAAAGTTTTCCTAAAAGAAAACAGTGGAGTGAAATTTCACAAAAAAATTACATTTTTTTTAATCCACAAAATCTTACTATTTAGCTTCAAATATCAAATTCAATCCCACAACTACCTTTGCACCAAACAAACTAAAAATAGATGATCAAGGCTGCAAAGGGTAGTTGTAATATTTAGTTTTTTTTAGAAAGATATTAATCTTTTTCGGAGCACTAAGAGCTTTGATATTTTTATCAATATTACTTAACCAATCACACCAATTAAACATGAATAGTTTACTTTTTTATTTTTTATTTTTTAAAATTTTAAGTCACTATCTCAAATTGAGATAGTAGTTTGTACTTTGTATGCATCAAGAGTTTGAAAATATATTTTTGCCACAATATAATTGACTTGAGTTTGTTGACATAAGTTTTAGATTGATTTTAACTTCAAGCTAAAACTTGGCTTGAGTTCATATCATGAAGATTAATAAATACCAGAGTAACATAAAAGGAAAATGACAGGGACACAAAAAAAGTCCAAAATTTTTGCCACAACTTGCCATGTGGAGACTAGGAATGACAATTTTGCCCCGCCCCGCTAGACCCACCCCTCCCCGCTTTACCCCACGCGGGTTTTCCCCACCCCGTAAAGGTGGTGGGACAGGGATGAGACGAGATTTTAGCCCTGCACCACGGGGCGGGGTGAGGATGGGTTTAGACTTTTTAGACGCAACCCGCACCATCCCCACCCCGCCCCACATTGATAAGGGCTAAATTGTAAATTTTTCATACCCTAAAACCTTACTATTTAAATAAACATATCATCAGTTTATTTTATTCTACCTAACAAGGATTTTACTGCCTCTTTATTTATTTTTATTTTTTTCTTTCTTTCTCTAGCAAGGTTGAAAATAAAGTACCAATTTTAACATTTTCTTTTGTCTTATTATAAAAAAATCGGCCCAACACTGTAGGGATAGGCCCAGCCCAATAACAAGTGTGCAAGGGTACAAAGATTGAGGTTCGGGGGAATCCTATTGTGTCTGGGCCAAGTTAGGCCAAATACCGATTAACAAGCCTGGGGGAGGCTACTGAGGGGACGATAAAATCCAAGTCGGTCCTTGAGTACTGTTAGTGCCTCTGGGATGTTCGCTGCCAAACGCTATTTGGCGTCTAGAACAAGTTTCAAGAGAATCCTTAGGAGGAATGATTTTTCTTTGTGATTCTAAGCAGAAGTGGGATTACGTGGGAAATGATGAAAAAGTAATCATTTGAACCCCCACTAAGGAGAGACTATAAAAGGGGAGGGAGGGCGAATAGTGAGGGGGTTCGAGGGAGGAAAAAAGGGAAAGAAAAAAAGAGGGAGAAGAAAAATCAGAGAGTAGGTGAGAACTGGGCTTAGAATCACAAAAGTAAAAGAGTAGGCTATCAAGGCAACGTTTGAGGCAACAATCCGTAGGAGTGCAAGGAAACCCACCAACAAGTAAATTGGGAGCCCAAGTCCCTTCTCCCTGAAAGCATCACTCTCGGGTTTAGGCACCACAAAATCTATATACTATTGAATCATTAATTTTGTATTATGAGATTTTTGTTTTTGATGTGATATTGTCCTGTTAAACACTTTAATAATATTATTCAACTTTTGGTAAAAATTAGTTTAATTTGATGGGATAAAGTTATTTGTAATATTTATTAATGAAACATGTTTTATTAAAAACAATTGTAATAGTTGTGGGCAAATTAACAAGAAGTAGAGTTTTACAGGATGGGGCAAGGCTTCGCGGAGCCCCAAGAGGCGGGGATGAGGCAAGAAAATTTTCCCTGTCATGTGAGGCAAGGCGCAGGGACGGAACCAGGATTCAAACCTAAGAGGGGGCCAAAATTATTTGTTTGAAAATTTTCAAAAATTGGTATGTCAACACTAAAGGTTGGCAATGTTGCATCAATAGTATTATTTTCATTTTTTCTCTAAAAAATATTAAACATTGTAGTTGACTTTCCCATAATCTATGAATCAAATAAAAATCATATTAATTATATGGATTTATAATCAATAGTTTTGTAGTTCAACTAAAACTTCCTCATGTGTCCAATTAATAAAAGTTCAAATCCCCACTCATTTTTGTTGTAACTATCTTTAAAAATGAGTGGTTCTAAACTTCAAGGTTCTTTGGTTGGATTGGGGTTGGACTTATTCTTTAATCTTTTCACATTAAATTTTAAAGAAAATCAATTTAGCTATTATTTTCAGATTATTATATACTTGATAATAATATCTGTACGGCACCTAAACGCCCAAGTTCATATTGGGCCTTGGGCCATGAATCAATGATATGGGTCGAGGATCTAATCTTCACATCGACAAAGGCCCCGGCCCAAACCCACGAATAGTTACCAACGTGGACTGAGTGTTGTCCGGACACTTGGAAAGCAGATTGCATACGCCCTGCTCATAGGGTGCTCGAGAAACCATTTCCGGGCACTATGCACATGCTTGGTCACATCGCCCGGACACATCGCAGTTTTCGTGCCCGACAGAACCTTAGGAAACTTCGCTGCCTAACACATCAACTGAAGTGGGAACCATTTCCAAAACCACTCATACCTAAAAACCCACTTAAGCCGATTGATATTGGACCCTTCTTTGCACTAAGGGAGAGGGTAATGATGATCACCCCATTAACAAAGGCTATAAATAGGAGAAAAGAATGGATAGCTAGGGGATGCAATTCTAAGGGAAAGAAAAGAGTAAGAGAGAGGGAGAGAGGAGTTAGCACTGAGAAAGAGGGAGAAAATTATTTTGCATTGGGTCCTTTCGCCTAGGACAACCCAAGGTAGGATACTCAGACCCACCAAACAAATAGATTGTGAGCCCAAATAGTGGTTTGGCCCACCAAGTCCGTCCTTAGAGCTTACAATTAGCGCCCATCGTGGGGCTCTCTTACAACACTGTAGTTCTAGAGGGACTCAAACTTAGAGACAATGTCTAAAAGGCGTTCGGGGGACCGTGCGGAAACCGGATCCAAAGGGTCCTCTCGGGGGTCAAGTTGGCAAGAGCGCAAGCAGAAAGAACGAGAAGATAGGAGGCATGACCAACTAGAAGTGATGTCCGGCACGGGAGAGGGGTCGTACCAAACCCAACGGACGGTTTCTGGTGCCACGGGACGTAGGTAGAGGGAGGAACGGGATGAAGAACTTGAACGGCTCCGTAGGCTAGTCAGGGGTTTGGAGCTGGAGGTGAGAGGTAGGCGCCGGGGAGGAGACAGAAATGACCAGCAACAAGAGGACGGGATTGGGGGAAATAGATATGAAGAGGGATCCAATCAGTCTGGACCTCAACTGCGGCGAAGTCGTTCACATTCCCAGGAATCCCATCGGTACCGAAACCGTTCGCACTCGAGAGGGTCTCGACGAGATAGGAATCGGGGCAACGCCAAGACCGTTCACATTCTCGGGAAAATTAAGTAAGGGACTCGCTCTCCTCAGAAGAGAGGCGACCCCGAAATGCTGCCATGGACGCCATGAGCCGCGCTTTGCGAAAAGCAACTCGGTCCCCGTTTTTGAACGAAATTGAGCAAGCCGAAATGCTGGACAGGTTTGCCAGCCCACCATTCAACTGCTATGACGGGAAGACTGATCTGGTAGAACACGTCAGCCATTATATTCAGATGATATCTTTGCATACTCATAATGATGCTCTCATGTGCAAGGTATTTCCCTCGAGTTTGAGACCGACTGCATTGAGGTGGTTTAATGGGTTACGGAAAGGATCCATACGTAGTTTCTCCGAGTTGATTTAAGAGTTTGGAATCCGGTTTGTGACGTGAAGCCGAGTACCTCAGCCAGTAGATGCGCTCCTGTCAATGAAAATGAGGGCGGAAGAGACCTTCCGTAGTTACGCGAGCCAGTATTGGGAGCTATACAACGAGATCGGCGGGGATAATGAAAGGGTGGCGGCAAGCACATTTAGGATGGGGTTGCTCGAGGATTCAGGACTATGAGAGTCGTTGACCAAAAAGCCGCCCGAAGGCATGCGGCAGCTTATGAGACGCATCGAGGAATACAAACGATTAGAAGATGACCGGCTACAGAGCAAAGGCAAAGCGCCGATGATAACTTGTCCCTGGCAGGCGAGTTTCCCGTTCAGGCCTCGTGGGGGTCCGGCGATTCAAGAACCGGCCACACAAATGGGAGAAGTGAACGTGACGTTTAAGGAACCGGTACACAGGATTCTTGATCGGATCAAACACGAGCCGTATTTTCGATGGCCGAACAAGATGGGCGGGGACCCATCTAGAAGGAATCAAAGTCTATACTGCACTTATCATCGAGACAAGGGTCACACCACCGAACAGTGCCGGGTATTAAAGGACCACTTTGGGCAGCTAGTTAAGGCCGGGCACTTAAAAGATTTCGTGCTAGACTGGGGGAACAGAGTCGTAGGGCAAGATACCCGGCAAAGGGGAAACCCTCTTCCACCCCCTGTGGGGATAATTGAAGTAATCCATGTTGCGCCGGAGAAGATCATTGTAGGGAGAAAGAAAGGAGTGTTGACAGTAGTGCCGGTAGAAGGTAACCCGGATCTATAGTCGCCGGGTAAGAAGATGAAGTTTGCACGAGAGCCAGTCTCGTTTGACGATAGCGATTTAGAGGGGACAATTCAGCCACATGATGACGCGTTAGTGGTCACGGCCCGGATAAACGGCTTCTTAGTAAAAAGGGTGATGATAGACCAGGGAAGCGGGGCCGACGTGATGTACCCCGATCTATTCAAGGGGCTCGGTCTAAAGAAGGAGGACCTCATAAAGCACATTTCAACTTTGGTTGGATTTGATGGCGAACTAGTGATTCCTTAAGGGCAAATCTCTCTCCCCGTGATTATGGGAGGGAAGGAGGTATCTGTAACGTTCACAATAGTAAGTTCATTTTCCCCGTATACTGCCATCCTGGGAAGACCATGGATCCACTCAATGAGGGCCGTCCCATCAACGTTGCATGTAAAGATTAAATTCCCAACCGAGCGGGGTGTTATTGTAATAAAAGAAGACTAGTAAGCGGCCAGACAGTGACTTACCGCCGTAGTGAACTGGAAGCAGGGGAATCAGATCAGTCAGGGAGAAACCACCGGGCAATTGGATGGAGGCATGGAGGCTGGGCGGCCCGAACATGGGTGAGTTGAACAGGAAGATGTGTCCCGAAAAAAAACGTTATAGCAATTAAAGGATCCCTGAGAAGGGATAGGGGCTGGATGTGCTGAGGAGTTAGTAAAGGTGAAAATATTGCCGGACACTAATAAATATTTTCAGGTCGAAGCAAGCATGAGTCGCGAAGAAAGAGTCCAGGTATTACTATTTCTGGTTCAAAACTTAGATGTTTTTGCTTGGGTCCTTATGAAGTTCCCGGGGTCAATCTCGGGTTTATCGTCCATAAACTCAATATAGACCCCTCATAGCCCCCGAAGAAGTAGAAGCTGAGAAGGTCGGCCAAAGACCACGTTGAGGCAGTAAGACAGGAGGTGGAGAAGCTGAAGTAGGCAGGAGCCATAAGGGAAACCTTTTTCCCGGAATGGCTGGCAAATACCGTTGTTGTCCAGAAGAAGAACGGCATATGGAGGGTTTGTGTGGATTTTACGAATCTGAACCGGGCATGCCCAAAGGACCCGTTCCCTATGCCAAAGATTGACCAACTAGTGGACGCCACTTACGGGCACCCGAGGATGAGCTTCCTGGATGCCTTCCAAGGGTACCATCAGATTGCCCTGGCCGATGAAGAATAGGAAAAAACAGCGTTCATATCCCCCGATGCCAATTATCATTACACCGTGATGCCTTTTGGGCTAAAGAATGCTGGGGCGACATACCAACGGATGATGACGAGGATGTTTCGGGATAAAATTGGGCATACGGTTGAAGTGTATATCGACAATATGGTGGTAAAAAGCAAGCAAGAGGTCCGGCATGTAGAGGATCTCCGGGGAGTGTTCGAGGTGTTGCGAAAGCACAGATTGCGTCTTAACGCCGAAAAATGCGCCTTTGGAGTGGGGGTTGGCAAATTTTTGAGGTACTTGATCACCAACAGGGGAATAGAAGTCAATCCCGACCAAATAGAAGCCGTGAAGCATCTCCGATCGCCGAGCAACCCGAAAGAAATACAAGTATTGACCGAGATGCTGGCCGCTCTCAACTGGTTCATCTCAAAGTTTTCGGATCGCTACCGGCCTTTTTATCAGCTTTTAAAGAAGTGGAAGGGGTTTCGGTGGGATGATGAATGTGAAAAGGCTTTCCAAGACCTAAAGGAGTACTTAGTGCGAGCACTGATGTTGAGCGCACCAGAGTTCGAAGAGGAATTATTCATGTACCTCTCGGTATTCGAACATGCTGTAAGTGCTGTGCTTTTAAGGGACCAAGGAGTACAACAGCCCATGTATTATATCAGCAAGACTCTAGTTGACGTCGAGACCAGGTACTTGCCCTTGGAAAAGTTAGTGTTGGCCCTAGTACATGCTACCAGGAAATTGCCTTAGTACTTCTAGGCTCATACCGTATATGTGCTGACCGAACATCCCTTACAGTCATTATTGAAAAGATCTGATCTTACGGGGCATATAGCTAAATAGGGAACGCGGCTCGGGGCATTCGACGTGAGATATAAGCCGAGAAGTGCAGTAAAGGGACAGGTGTTAGCAGATTTTATAGCAGAATTCTCTCTTAAGGGGGAAATGGTTTGTCAGGTAGAGCATCGCCCATGGAAGGTACATGTGGATGGGGCTTCCAGCGCCAAAGGGGCCGGAGCCGGGGTAGTCATAATCACCCCAGAAGGAATTCTCTTGGAACATTCGTTCAGGCTGAGGTTTAAGGCCTCCAACAATGAGGCAGAGTATGAAGCTTTGATTGCCGGACTAAGGACTGTTTCACGGTTAGAGGCCCGGGACGTGGAGATCTATTCGGATTCAAGACTCATTGTCAACCAGGTACAGGGGAATTTTGAGGTCGAGATCCTCGGATGAAAGCCTACTTGGACTTGGTGAAGCAGGTCATGGACGGCTTTTGTACGGTGAAGGTGATTCAAATGGCCCGAGCACAGAACAGACATGCTGACTCTCTTGCCACTCTGGCATCGTCAATTGCCAAGGATATTCCCCGGCTTATCAGAGTGGAACTCGTCCCCGAGCCCAGCATTAAGGTGGCAGAAAGTGAAGGGGCTGCGAGAGTCGAAGTCACGGCAGTCGCAACACTTGGTCCGAGCTGGATGGACTCCATCGTAGATTTCTTGGCCAATGATCGGATCCTGGACGATGGGAAAGAGGCTAACAAAGTCCGCAGGGTGGTAGCTCGGTATTGGTT
This sequence comes from Quercus tomentella, assembly GCA_028535165.1. NCBI lineage: Eukaryota > Viridiplantae > Streptophyta > Magnoliopsida > Fagales > Fagaceae > Quercus > Quercus tomentella. The sequence goes on along the minus strand of JAPQVY010000089.1, from coordinate 53,110,032 downwards.
GTCCGGAGACCGGAAACTCTATCGTAGGTCATTCGGAGGGCCATATCTGTCATGCTTACACCCGAAGAAAGTAGGCCAGCTCCTGGCCGAGTTACACGAAGGGATATGCGGCAGCCATGTAGGGGGATGATCATTGGCACACCGGACAATGACTCAGGGATTCTGGTGGCCCCGGATGCAAAAGGATGCCGCAGAATACGTTTGGAAGTGTGAACAGTGTCAGAAGCACGCCCCTCAGATACACTGGCCTGCCAGGCATTTGAACCCGATTAGCAGTCCTTGGCCCTTTGCACAATGGGGGCTGGACATACTTGGGCCTTTTCCCCGAGCAACAGGCAATCGAAGATTCGTGTTGGTGGCCGTTGATTACTTCACCAAATGGGCGGAGGCAAAAGCTTTGGCCAATATCCGGGACGTAGATGTGAAGAAATTCGTATGGAGGAACATAATCACCAGGTTCGGAGTCCCGGACTCCCTTATATCGGACAATGGGCTGCAGTTTGACAGTCGAAGTTTTCGCGAATTTTGCAGCAATCTCGGCAACAGGAACAGGTACTCTACTCCGGCGTATCCACAGGGCAATGGCCAGGCTGAGGCCGTGAACAAGGTGATCGTGAACGGCTTGAAGCGAAGGCTGGAAGGAGCGAAGGGAAACTGGGCTGAAGAACTACCAAATTTTTTATAGGCATACCGGACAACTCCTCTAAGATCCACGGGCGAAACCCCATTCTCTCTCACTTACGGAACTGAAGCCGTGATACCGGCCGAGGTCAACCTATGTAGCGCACGGGTCTCAGAATTCGATACGAAACAGAACGAAGGTCAGCTAACGGGGTGCCTAGATTTGCTTGAAGAATACCGAGAAGCGGCAACCATAAGGCTAGCAGAGTATTAACAAAAACTTGCCCGGCGCTATGATCAAGGCGTAAGGGTGAGAGAATTCAGCACTGGAGACCTAGTACTAAGAAAGGCAGTGGGAAGCATGGGAGATACGAATGCCGGGAAGCTTGCCCAAACTTGGGAAGGACCATACAGAGTTACAGCTATTGCAGGCGTGGGGGCGTATTATCTTGAAGACATGAACGAAGTACCATTGCCCTAACCTTGGAACGCTTATAATCTTAAGAAGTTTTATCATTGACCGGCCATGCTTTGAAAAATATGTACTGTACTGACTCATGATAAAAATGCAACTAATTCGTTCTTACCGGGCAAATTCTTTTTGTTCACTGAATCGGGCTGATGGACAGGTGGGGAGCTAAGGAGATTCAAGCAGCTCTAAAATATTTCTAAGGACAGAAGCCTGCTTCCCGGTTCGATTCCCATCACCGAGCAGGTGGAAACCTTTAATATTTCTAAGGACAGAAGCCTGCTTCCCGATTTGATTCCTATCACCGAGTAGGTGGAAACCTTACTAAAATATTTCTAAGGACAGAAGCCTGCTTCCCAGTTCGATTCCCATCACCGAGTAGATGGAAACCTTTAATATTTCTAAGGACAGAAGCCTGCTTCCCGGTTCGATTCCCATCACCGAGTAGGTAGAAACCTTTAATATTTCTAAGGACAGAAGCCTGCTTCCCGGTTCGATTCCTATCACCGAGCAGGTGGAAACCTTACTAAAATATTCCTAAGGACAGAAGCCAGTTTCCCGGTTCGATTCCTATCACCGAGCAGGTGGAAACCTTACGAAAATATTTCTAAGGACATAAGCCTGCTTCCCGGTTCGATTCCCATCACCGAGCAGGTGGAAACCTTTAATATTTCTAAGGACAGAAGCCTGCTTCCCGGTTCGATTCCTATCACCGAGCAGGTGGAAACCTTACTAAAATATTCCTAAGGACAGAAGCCTGTTTCCCGGTTCGATTCCTATCACCGAGCAGGTGGAAACCTTACTAAAATATTTCTAAGGACATAAGCCTGATTCCCGGTTCGATTCCTATCACCGAGCAGATGGAGACCTCACTAAAACTTTTCTAAGGATACAACCCAACTTCTCGGTTCAATCCCCATCACCGAATAGGCAGAGAACTCACTCGGAATTCCGAAAAGCACAATCCAACTTCTCGGTTCAACCCCTATCAACCAGTAAGGGAAAGCCGCGCATACATTTGCGGAAACTTTGAAACAAACACAGGAAAGGGAAAATATACGTGCATCATCACAATTGATCGGCAAATAAAACAAAGTTGAAATAAAGCATGATAAATCAATTTTTTCATCACAAAAACCTGGCGATATTGAAATTCAAAAAACGAGCAAACTGTTTAAAACCAGGAAACAATTGTCTAGCTGCCACAGCCCGGCGACTTGGCCAAACCAACTCAAAATTAAATAAAAAACTATAAGACTCAAAGCAAATAAAGGAAATATAAAACAGGTTTGGCAGTTAAGAAGAAAGTTCCATTGGCTGCGTCTCGAAGGTTATTTCGGCTGGGCGATGCTCGGGCACAGGGGGCTAGGTAGGGGCATCTTCACCTTGGGGGCCTTCGGTAGGAGGTTGCTGGTTACTTTTGCCCCGATCATCTCCACGTGGGCATCAATCTGCTCCACCAGCTCCCTTAGGCTATCCGTCTCCTCTTTTTCGTTTGGACCGGCTAGGTTATGAGCTGCAGGGACAGAGACTGGAACGGGGATCTGATCAGGGTCCCTAAGAGGAGAGTCCTCAGGCACCCCTAAGGCCTGTAGAGCAGCCATCCAGCCCTCCCGGAAAGATAGCTGCTGAGCCTGCATAATCACAGGCTCCACGCTCTTCTCGGCGTCGGCAAACCCCTCATCGTACCACTTACTCTCACATGCCTCAAGGGCCGCCTGCAGATCAGCAACCTCTTCAGATAGAGCGGAGTTCAGGCTTGCTGTCTCGGCCAGCTTCATTTCTGTTTCATTTTGCCGCACCACCAGCTCCGCCGATTTCTTCTCTGCCAAAGCCCGGGATTTCTCCGTAGCAGCAGCCCTCTTCTCAGCAGATTCGACAATGTTCGTTTTTTCCTTAGCCGCTTCCACAGCCACTTCCTTACCGGCTTTCTCCCGACCAACTTCCTCGGCAAGATCCTTCACCCTCTCATTCAGTATATGGGCTAGCTGGGCGGCCTGTTAAAGACAATGTTATTCACGACTTAAAGTTGCAATGAATACGAAAAATATAAGGACATGCACGGAAGGAAAATGATAAAAACAAGAGTGCGAAGGAAAAGGACTGACTGCGATGGTGTGCCATTGGAGCCTTCTCCCCATGGACTCATCGGTCGCATCTGCAAATGCACTCACGTCCATGGGCAGGAGGAGACTGTGGGCTAAGCTTTGGGCCACACGGCCCACTTCACCCTTCTCCCAGCCTCGAATGCTTGCGCTAGCCGGAAGGGGCGTGCCGTCCAACTCGTACGTTAGGTGCCACGAATGCGTCAGTCTGGAGGATGAGGCCACATCTGTTCCAACCTGGGCCGGCGACTCCTAGATTGAAATACCTCGAGAAGGTTGAAGTGGAGTTTGGATTTGACCCTCTCCCGGGCCGGTGGAGGGTTGATCGGTAAGCCTTTGCCTCTTTCGTTGCCGACCGGGAGCAGAGGGAGGCAAGGGATGAACGGGAGGAGCCGGGACGCGCCCTTAGGGAGGAGTCTGCTGCTGAACGACCTAGCTTGCCCCAGGGATGAAACGGTTGATGGTCAAAGTCCTTCTGGTTACCGTGTCTTCAGGAGCGGAATGGGTCCTAGAAGGGTCATTAGACTCCGCGGCTTCTTGCGCGGCTACTTGAACTGGATTCGTAGGCTCGTTTTGTACGACTTCACGCTAAACGGCCTTGTGAGCGCATTCCCGGAGACGCCTGGATGCTACTTCGGCCGACTCGTCCCTTATAGGCACAAGTTCATCCGAACAGGAATACTACGGGCCGAGATCACGGGCTTCTCCTATAGTGATGCTGGGGGGGAGGAAGTTCACGTGTCGAACATCTATATAAGAAAGGAGTGGGCTATTTACAAGGAGGGCTTGGCTGAAAGGTTGCCAAGTGGAGTATACCGGGTCTACGCCAAGGATGAGGTGAGAAGCACGAAGTTGCCCGTCCCGGTGAACGAAGATCTCAGACCTCAGCACAAAATTTAGGTCTCGGATGTGGACTGTTCTGATTTCCTGAGTGAACACTGAACCGTCTGCAGCAAAAAGAAAACGAATCAAGGTTAGAATAAATAGTGTATTTACAACTTTAGGAAACATGAGAAATTGGAGGTTAGGACGAACCAACTTCACGCCGTGACAAAGGGGGAGGGATGTCACCGGCAAACCAATTGCCGCGCACCCGGACAAATTCCCCGGCGGAATTCCTTTTAGAGTCCGGCAAACAAGAAATCAGCCGTACCCTATTATCTCTAGTCTTTAAGTAATAGTTTGATTTCTTCTTTCCACAAAAGCTATACATGTGGTTTATGTCGTGGTGGTCTAATTACAAGCCGAACGTTTGGTTCAGCTTACCCACACAACTCACTACCCGGTAAAAGTTGGGGGGAAGTTAGTCGGCACTCAACCCGTAGTATCTAAGGGTGTTAAGTAGAAGTGGGTCTATGGGAAACCTGACCCCGCCTTCTAAGACGAACATCAGTGGGAAAAAGGCCGTGCCTACCCCTCTATGGAGAGCTATTTCACTTTCGTGACAATAAGCCAACTCCACATCATCAGAGATGCTAAAGGCTCGCCTAAAAGCGGCTAAGGGAGCTCCGGCGTTCAAAAGGTAAGCAAAACCCATTCTATGACTGGAAATTAAAAAGGGGCTCTAGGGAAGGAAATGAAAATAAAGGAAAGGGGAAGAAAACTTACTTCTGGCTCTAAGGGAAAGGAGGATTCTAGGTTTGTGGACTAGAGCGCAGGGGAATGCTCGGCAGAGAGAAGTTTCGAAGTGACAGAGAGTGAAAAGTGAGAGAATGAATTAAGGTGGGTTATTTATAGGAGCCAAGGGAAGCATCAGTTGGTGTGCAATGAGTAACATTAATTAGCAATGATGAAGTAGAAAAGGGGGTGACCTTAGAAATGCCCAGAGCAGCCCATACGCGCGCCTCGGTTTGTGAATCGCCAGGTAATAATGACGGCAGAGCCACAGGATCTAAAGCGACGCGTCTTTTGAGAAGCGCGTTTATGGACTGCTGTAACCCCCCAAGCACATCCGTTAGGCTTCTCGGGTAAAACACTGCCTCTCTGACTCCTTGATTCGTCCCTGGGGTCCGAGGACGAATCAAGGGGGGGCTATTGTATGGCACCTAAACGCCCAAGTTCATATTAGGCCTTGGGCCATGAATCAATGATATGGGCCGAGGATCTAATCTTCACATCGACAAAGGCCCCGACCCAAACCCACGAATAGTTACCAACATGGACTGAGTGTTGTCCGGACACTTAGAAAGCGAATTGCATACGCCCTGCTCGCAGGGTGCTTAGGAAACCATTTCCGGGCACTATGCACATGCTCGGTCACATCGCCCAGACACATTGCAATTTTCGTGCCCGGCAGAACCTTAGGAAACTCCGCTGTCGAACACATCAACTGAAGTGGGAACCATTTCCAAAGCCACTCGTACCTAAAAATCCACTTAAGCCCATTGATATTGGACCCTTCTTTGCACTAAGGGAGAGGGTAATGATGATCACCCCATTAACAAAGGCTATAAATAGGAGAAAAGAATGGATAGCTGGGGGATGCAATTCTGAGGGAAAGAAAAGAGTGAGAGAGAGGGAGAAAGGAGTTAGCACTGAGAAAGAGGGAGAAAAATATTTTGCATTGGGTCCCTTCGCCTAGGACAACCCAAGGTAGGATACTCAGACCCACCAAACAAATAGATTGTGAGCCCAAATAGTGGTTTGGCCCACCAAGTCCGTCCTTGGAGCCTACAATATCATTATAATGATATATTGGCAACTAAAGATTATAGTTTGTCTTTTTTAAATACTAATAATAGCAACGTTTTTCATTAATTTAGCAAGAGCCATAAATGATATTTAAATAATAATTTTTTTTTTGAGAGAAGATATTTTAATAATTTAGGTGTGTCCTGAAGTAGCCACAGGCCCACTGCACATTAATTTATATTACTAATAACTTTGTTCTAACTAAAAAGGACTATTCCCCTAAAAAAAAAAACTATAATAATAAATAAATAAATAAATACATAAATAAATAACTGAAAAGGACTATAGGTATGGTGCACCCCTTTTATTGGATTGTCAGTAACCTGATGATATCATGGCTACTTATGATCATTCTCACTAATAGTTTTTGAAATAAAAGCTTCCACCTTTATCACTTAAAAATTAAGAAAGGCAGAGCAGCTGCACAGCCTCACAAGTCCAGTGGTGACTCCAGGATTTTCTTTTAGGGGGGTCAAAAGTGTCTTGAGCTAGGATTTTGTTGTGGAGAGTAAAAAATAAAATGATTATTATTTTTTATTTATTTATTTATTTATTTTTTTTGTATATACAATTGTCATATTACATACAATAATCTAACATAGTATTCTAAATAGTATACAATACAACTATATTGTAAAATAGTCAAAAAAATATTATTAATTGTTTAAAGATCGGTCAGAAAACAACGATAGAATGCATATAAATAAATAACTAATCATAATACTTGTCAAATTAATAATAATTTATTATAATCATATGTAATATCAATTAAATAAAAATATATGATAAAGAAGAGTAGTAACACACCTAAGAGTAGGTCTAAAAATAAACGTTAAACTAAGGAAAATAAATAGTAACTTATATAAGATTTTGCTTTTGAAGTGTATGGATTTTTAGCCACACATGTGGTCATTCTCTTGGAATTGGAGCAAGTACTAAAAGACCTTTTGGACTCAAAAAACTGTAGAACACTTATTAAATTACTTTATTAGATATAAAGAAAATATAGAAGGGAGAATGAGAGAATGAGAAAATAATCATAGATTTAAATACAGATCAGTTGATTGTACAAGTCGTGTAATTTTTTGTTGATGAAGAAGAAAAGTGCAGGAAAAAAGAGTTTCATTCTACCATCAACAGTAAAGTAAGCCAAAGTTTGGAGAGAAGGTTTATTTATTTTTTAACAAATGAGCAATTTTAAGAGTAGTGCTACTGACAAAACATTTACGCAATAAAATCTAGATAGCAAATTGTTAGAAGTATGTAAAAAAGTGATGGTAGTTATGGGTTTAGATAAAAAATCAATTACAACTTGTCACTTAATCTTTATTGTAAAAATATTGTGAAAATAACATTAATATGATCATATTTCAAGTTTATTTCAATTGGGTTTAAACATATTTAAAGTCAAGGTGTTCAAAATTTTATTTTATGGGTCAAAACAAAAAAAAAAAATTATATATATATATATATATATTTGGGCCAAGCCAGAGGGTTCATTTGAACCCCCTGGGTTGGCTGTAGAGCCGCCCGTGCACAAGTCACACCACAACGTAAAGAGATAGAGAGAGGAGGGATATCAAAGAGAAGAAAAGATCAGATCAAAGATTTGTTTCGTCAAGATTTGAGATTTGTTGTGTTGTTAGTATTTTTTTTTTTTTTATGTTTAGACTGGATTTGTGATTTGTTTGTTGGTATTTTTGATTTATCTAAGGGTTTTTCTTGCTATTTTAATTTGTGAATGGTTTTGTTGATTTGTCTAAAGGTTCTTTTGTTATCCGGTTTTGTGAATTGTCCAAAGGATTGTCTCAAGATTTTTGTTTTTCTTGGGCAAATGGAATGCAGTAATGGTCAGGTAAGCTTTTTGTTTTGATTTCATGGGTCAATTTGAAAAGTATTTGGGGGGAGGGGGGCCAAAATATACATTTTAGGGACCAAATTATAAACTTTTGTGTAATATACATGCTAGTATGTGATTTTTCAAAATCTGGGGGGGGGGGGGGGCATGACGGGGATGAGGTAAGACAAAACCATGCGGGGAGGGGGTGAAGACCCCATCCTTCGGACCCACCTTGCCCATTGCCATCCTTAGTAGGGATGTTGTGAATAGTGGAGGTAAAATGGTGGGTCCATCCTTCCACCACTCACAACTTGCTATATGGCGAGTTGTAGCAAAATTTGTGGATTTTTTTTTATCCCTAGCATTGCTCTAGCATAAGATGAGAACATATGGGTCATACTTGTTATTTATTGGTTAGAATTTATAGTGGTGAGATTTGAATGAAAATGATAGCTTAAGAAGCTTATTTGACTTACAATTTAAGTTGTGGTTGACCAATTGAATTCCATTAACTTTACATGCATTTTTAATTTTGAGTTGTTTTGCATTCATTAAATTGAAAATGAAAAAAAGAATTTTTTTTTTCCAAAGGAATGTGTGTGTACTAGCATGTTTGTAACCTTTTTTTTTCCTTTTTTGTTTTTGCTGAGAACAAGGCTTAGTGGACCAAGTGATGGTTCATTATGTGATTTGTGACTAAGAACTTGCATGTGATCTCTAACTCTAATGTCCATCACTTGTTTTGATAGGAAGTACTAAAGACGTTAATAATTATCTTATCACTGATGTTTGTCAATAATTGTTGTACATGGTAGACATTTCTACAAGGGAAATTAATTAATACATACATGGTCAATTGAACTTTTATTTAAATTTGGATACAATATGTCAGACGAGCCCTTAATTCTTTTGTTGGCATATGTAGGTTGTAGCAATATTTGTATTGGTATTATTGTTGTCAAAATTTGTGAGATTTGTCAAAAATTAATTTGGAGAGAAACCTTATCTTTCCATCTATCTATAAAAAAATAAAAAATAAAAAATTATTTAAATTGCATTCCAAATGCTCCATAGTTAAATTTGTACTTTGTAGCAAGGATTAAAGCAACGAGCCAACGGCTAATTCCTTATTGCTCCCCTACAAGCTGATGGGGGATGATGACTAACTCTCTATCAATTTGGAGTTTGGAACTTGGGACCTCAGGGTTAGGAGCTTGAACACTAGGTGCACCGACAAGTGATGTAGAGCAGGCCTGCAGGCTAGGAACAATGGCAATGTCTAAAGTGCTAGTCGAAGAAGAAGGGTCACTTACATGGTTTCATGTCCATTGTACCATACAACAAATGTAGTGGGTGTGAGATATTACACTGTGTGAGATCAAGAGCCCTACCCACTACATTTGTTGTATGGTATGGTATAATGGACATGTAATATCTAAACCCTACTTAATTACCTTTACCTATTAAGAAGTGGGTATTATTCAAATTATTTGGATCAGCTAAGGTTAGATATCTATTACCCAATGGGTATAGCCATCCTTAGACGCAGGGGCAGAGTTAGGGGGGTTGAGGGAGGGCAATTGCCCCCCACCCTGACCTCACCCAAACCCCACCCTGTTAATATATATATATATATATATTTATATTTCTTTTAGATTTAGTATTTGCTTTGTATATGTTCTTGTTTGCTTTAAGCTTATAGTCTTCAACTCTGCATGTAATTGTGCTACGGGACTATCACTCTTGGCTCCACTTGTAATATACTCTTCTTGACCGGTGATTAGTAAGAAGCTCTTTTAACTTCATATGATAATGGCTATATATTGATTTTATTTTTTAATCTTTCACTTGTTTGAAAAATATACCTATAGTCACCTATGAAGTATCTTAAGTACAACAACATTTATACTAAATCTAACATTACGCACGAGGAAAAAAAAAAAAAAAAAAAAAACAAAACAAAACCTTAACACTAACATTATATTTTATATGTTAATCAAATATTTAGTTTAATTAGTCAAGTATTTTTTTTTTAATTATACTAATTAAAAAATTGAAATTGATTGTCTTCAGCTCATTATTTTCATCTTACCCCCTAAATTAAAATGCCGACTCCGCAACTGCTTAGGTGTGAGATCATAAGCCGCATATATAAAAACCAATATTTACATGTCCATTGTGTCCGAAAATGAAAAATGATTTTCATTAAAAATAACATTCCTAAGATTCCTTTGATTTTAGTTTTTTCTTTTAAAGACACTGGAATCTTCTTTTTTCTTTTTCTTTTTTTCTTTTTTTATTTATTTATTTATTTATTTTTTAAATCGTTGTATGCGTTTAGTGTTTACAAATTACAATTTACATTAATAGTACATAGTACAGGTATAGGATAGGAGATAGCAGCGGCGGGAATGGCACCGACCGGTCCCACGTGTGGACCACCCGCGTGCTAGAAGAAGAAGACACTCCTTTGTTGCCCTTTTTATCTCTCCACCTACAAGCTACAACTACAAGAACGTGCGAACCACCACCTTGTTTATATCAGAAAACTAACTAAAGCTACGCCTACACCTGAAGAAAAAATAAAATAAAAAAAAGACTTGTAATGTGATCTCCATTTTAGCTACTAATAAATAAACTCATTTAGTTGCTTTGATGGTTTTCTTATTCTCCTTAGTAGCCGGTGGGAGATAGTACTATGGAGTCTGGTCTCAAAGTTTCAGTTAGTTTCATTGGTGTTATGAATTATTAATACTTAATGGATCCGGTTAATGTATACCTTTAGAGCACACATTAATTATCTATTTTTGGAAACGTTTTATGGAGAATTAAAAAAGTTGTCAAAAAAGTTAATAACTTTTTTCATTTTTCTATTAAAAATTTCCTAAAATGGTTTACTAAAGCATGCCCTAAGGGCACACGTTAGTAAAACCTTTACTTAATTGAGTTTTTTTTAAGGAGATGCATACTTATTACTTAGCTTAAATGTTTAAACAAGTTCTTTAAGTCTTGAAAAAAAAAAAAAAAAGAGACGTGCTAAAAAGACTTTGTATATGGACCTCGTTGGGTGAGTAAGTGACCGACTCATAAGCACAAATATGGATACGAGTGCAACATGACAACATCACGATTTTTTTTTAAAAAAAAAATAAGACACTATACTATGGGAAATGCATGTTTATTAAATAATTATTATTTATATTTTTATTTATATTTTTTCTATAAAAGATTTTTTTATTTTTTATCTAATGTTAAATATATATTAAATTAAAAATAATAATGGATAATAAAGTAAATCCATGACTATTAAAGGATGCTTTAAAATTAGAATACGAATAAAAAATAAAGATTTGTTTATTAATTTTCAAATCCACTATTACTATTCAGAGCATGAATGCTCTTGATTCCTTTTGTTTCCGTGTTCCGGCCATATCCTACAGTCTTTTTATAATAAAAAAATGTCAGGATTTGGAGACGCATTCAAAAAGTGTCCAAAGCATGTCAAGTGTTCAACACTAGTACAACACACCAATTAGAGTGTTTGTACTTCCTAATTAACTGCTTTAATTAATTGTCAACTCTCATTTTTCTAAAATTCAAAAAAAAAAAAAAAAATCAAAACAGGAATCATGGAGCTTAATAACATTATTTGGTCCCCCTTAATAAAGAGAATTAAGTTCAATTCTCTCTTTCCCACTTATCGTAAGAGCACTCACAGCAGTGGTGCTATATAGGTATAATGCTATTTTTTAGCTCCTCTATACCCAAAAACCATTACACAGCAGTGGAGCTAAATCTAAAAAGATTTAGCTCCTCAGCTACAGTACACATCTATTTTTAGATGTGTACTGTAGCTCAAAGCTAAAAAAAAAAAAAATTTTTTATTACACCTCTCTCTCTCCTCTCTGATTAAAATAGTCCTATCATTTTCTCTCTCTCTCTCTCTCTCTCTCTCTCTCTCTCCGGCTTCTCTTCCTTCTTCTTTGTTCCTCAAATTTTTTTTTTCTCTCCAGCTCACCGGCCTCCCTCATCCCTCAGCTCGCCGGTCATTTTTTTTCTCTCTAGCTCTCAGCTCGCCGGTAAATTTTCTTTTCCTCTCTAGCTCGCCGGCCTCCCTCATCTCCCTCATCCCTCAGCTCGCCGGCCAGCTCCCTCACCGCCGACCTGTTCCACCGACCCAGCTCGCCGACCCACGCCAAGCCCCATCGCCGATCACCCCAAGCCCCATCGCCCAGTCCGCGTCCCTCCGTCGGCCTCAACGTCACCGACCCAAGCCCCAAGCCGCCGATCCACGCCTCCGCCCAATCCTCCGATCAGACCCACGCCGCCCAGTCCTCCCCACTCCGCCGATCAACGCCTCCGCCCAATCCTCCGATCAGACCCACGCCATTCTCTTTGCTGTGATTGAGTTTGTTTGTTTGTTTTTTTTTTTTTTTTTTTTTTAATGTATTTTCATGTGGGAATGATGTTTGATTTTTGTTTTCTTCTATGGGTTTGATGGCTGTGATGGTGGCGATGGTGGTTGTTGTGGCTATGGTTTGGTGGTACGGTGTTTGGTTTTTTTTTTTTTTTTTTTTTTTGTGGGTTTGGTTGTGTCTGCTGGTGGTGGTGATAGTGGTGGTTGCGGGTGTGGCTGATGGCAGGGGTGGTTGTGGATGGTGCTGGGTTGTTTTTTTTGGCAGTGAGATATATTATTTTATTGTAGGGATATATTATTTTATTGTGATGTTTATATTATTTTATTGCGTTGATAGCTAAAATAGATCCACTGCTGTAGTATATGTGTAGGTATAATAGATAAAGTAACTTTTGGTGGAGCTAAAAAGCTAAATTTTTAGCTCCACTGCTGTGGATGCTCTCCAAAACAAAAAATAAAACCTAGGATCACCAACCCCCGAATTTTAGGCACTGTTTTGGACAATGCATGCTGCATTCCAGTGACGAATAACATGCGCTAGTGAGTAGTGACTCACCATGGGTTGGCTACCTTATTTCTTTTTTAGACTTGTTTCACCTCAAAAGTTAGGTTCTTTTGAGATAAGGGTTTCTTTTTAGTAGATAGCGACCTGGTTATGTTGGGTGAGCTGTTTTAATTTATCTGATAAGGTTACTAAAATGACAACTTTATAGGTTTTAGGCATGCACCTTCTTAAAATATGAGATTAGGGCTTGAAAGAATTATCCAAACTCCAAACCCTATATTTTAATTTAACTTTTTTGTCCAACAGCTTCCACCAAACTGAATAATGCATGGGTCACCCTACTAAGCATGAAATTTATAATTGAGAAATCTACATAAATAAAGAAGAAGCAACTATGTGGTTAATTCACGTAACTTTCCTTAAAAAAAATTTTGGCTTTTGAGTAAAATTTATGGTGTATTTTTGTATCAAAACTTTGAAATATTACATTTTATCACCTTAAATTATATCTTCGATTACACTTTGCACCATAAACTTTTCGAGTGCACATTTTCCACTATAAACTATGATCTTTACTACACTTAATTTGCACCCCGACGTTAAATTTGCTATTAATTTGGATGGAAAAATATGACATCATATGAAAATACTTAATTGCCGATCTTCTCAATCCCTTAAAAAAATGTGGAGTTTTTTTACTTTACAATGCTAAACTATTGTCAAGGTGCAAGGCGTAACAACAAATTATTGTCAAGGTGCAAGGCATAACAAGGGACATAATTTAGAGTACAAAATGTGCATTTGAAAAATTTAAAGTGCAAAGTGTAATATAGGGTATAGTTTAGGATAATAAAATATAATTTTCCTTAAAACTTACAACTCTATTTTCTCAATCTTGTGTGCATTTTTGTTTCTTATAAAAATGAATCTTTGTGGTTAAATATATACCATTAATAATTGTAAACTTAAAAGAAAACTAATCTGATGCCTCCCAAGTGGGGATTATGTAGACATACACGTGTGGTCATATTCACATTCCCTTTTCAATGTTTACTTAAAGTTATGTTTTTAAAAATAGTCATGTTAATGGATGTCTTTACAACAATTATTAGTAAACCATAATAGAAAAGTTTTGATACCACTTTTATGAAAAATATAAAAAGTTGTCAATAACATTTATTATTTTATAATTTTTCCAATAAAATGTTTTTAAAAATAGCTCCTAAAGCAATGCTCTTAGGTTATTGGTTAACATTTCCCTTTTAAAAACAATTGAATCATTGGAATAATAATAGGAGAGTTCTACGATCCACTCAAAAATGAAACGTGGCTAAAGCAGTGGAACTAACGATCACCACGTATCGTTTAATCATTTAATGGAGTAGTATTTTTATATGCCGACGGTAGAGATTCTGAGTTTTGAATATACTTATACACTAGTCGCTAACTCGTGTGATGCATGAGATAGTTAAATAAAAATTAAAAGTATTTATTTTACTTAAAGGTCTATGACTTGACTTAAAAAAATGTATAACTTGAAAATGAATGAAGATAAGTAATTTTTTATTTAATATAATGGTTTAGAAAAAAAAAATTCTTTAATATAATTGGTTTCACATAATACATCTCAGCGTGGGCTATTCTATAGTGATGACTTCACACAATACTCAACTACAATTAAATCTACTATCCACCACCAATCTAATCTTTGTTATCTTGATAGTAGATCTACAAATTGCATTCTCATATCCTCCATAATTTAGAAGATAACTGAAGTAATGATTTTATGTAATGTATAAATTTTATTTTTTTACAATATATAAAATTATTAAAATAAAATCTAATGTTCTGGAAATTTTTTGAAATGGAATTTTAAATTTCTTAAAACTTAGTTAATAGAGTTTCTATTTTACCTAAAAGTGAACTATCACAATTAATAAGAATTTAACCATTTTTTGTAGAGAGAAGATAACCACGGGGCCAATTTATTTATTTATTTTTTATAGCATTGATGTTGTAGTTAGATCACTACCATGTTTAATACGTTAGTCCATTATGATAGTTTCAAATAATATCCTAATTCCTATCTATATGAGTTTTCTTTTTAATGATGCCATAAATGATGGAGTTTAATAGAAGTCATTTAAGATCCAATGTATCCAATAATTTTTAAAAAAAATAATATAATTTCAAAAATCTTTTAATTGTAAATTTTTTTAATCATAAAATTGATTCTATCTAAACTCTAAACAAAGGTATTCGAAATGATTACATCATTGATACCATATCATGATGGTTGCAAGTAGCAATATTATTATTCATGATTAATAGATGAACAATGAAACTGTGAATTAACAATTTAACAATTCAAATACCAAGTTTAAACTACAACAACACATATACAAAAGACTACAAATATTGGAACATTCTTCTTCTACCATTTTCATTATTCAATCAAAACCAAAATTTCAAAGTTAATTTCAAGTTAATTAAACCCAATTCATACATACACATGAACGTAAAGAATTCGAAAAATAAAAACAACAATCTCTAAAAGCCTCTACCTAATACAGTCAATATTTTTTTTTTTTCAAATTGTGTGTTCTTTAGTTCTTTGTCCAACCCATGGGTTCAACCCGACCCAACCTAATCCATGTGGGTTGAGTTGGGTTGGGTTGGGCTAAACCCCTGTGATGGGTTGGGTTGGGTTGGTTTTTTTTTTTTTATTTTAACCATGGTGAGTTGGGTTGAAAAATCCTCTCAACTCGACCCATGCACACCCCTAAGTATAGTATATAATGTTCCGGAAAATGTTTTCTACTTTATTGGGCTTGTTTTGCATTGTCCACTACAAAATATTTTCATACACTTTTGTTTTCCCTAGTACCAAATACCAGAAAATGTAGATACCATTTTTTGCCAAAACAAATTGAGCGTTGCCATAATAATAAGAAGAAGGAGAAGGAGAAGAAGAAGAACCAAGGCTAACTAAATTTTGGAGAAAAATAATTTGACTCTAGTTACATATGTACTATAAACCACATCGACTAATTTAGTCACAATTAAGGCTCTTTCTTCTAATTATTTATAAATTTCTTATCAACTGAGTATATGCCAAATGTGGGATTCAATACATACCCATAAAACACATACTCAACTAATTAAATATTAATTTAGGGCATCAAATGTGGGTTTCAACTCATCGAATAAGAGATTTAGGGTTCGATCCCCTCCTACAATAAAAAACCAATTGTTGTCTTGGTTTGATGATAAAGAGCAATCATCAAAAGCAGTGAAAACATCTCTAAAAAATAATTTGGGGGCATCACACTAACACTATGTATCTCTAGTAAAAATGAGCATGGGGATACTAAAAATGACAATATTACGCATTTTAGGTAAATTTAGTAAAATACATTTAGGCATAAATTTATTAGTTATTACTATTACAAATAGGACTGTCCAAGCAATCCACAAAACCAACCCACCCGGACAAATTGATTGGACTCGAACCATCCACCACCCAATCCGACTACTCCTGCGGTGGGTCCTTTCTTTCCAAAATTGATTCTAGTGGGTCTTATCCCCAAAACCCGAGCCAGCCGACCTGACCGTGATATAAATAACTTAAAGGTTGTTTTTCATAACACAAACTCTTAGTTCTTCTACTAGCATAATCTCCTTGCTCTTTGCCTATCTTTGCTCTTTGTTGATCTCTACACTTCATCGTCGATCTCTCAACTCTTCAACTGCTACTTTGCTAGTTCATCTCCGCCTCCATCGCTTCCATCTCCTAAGTTCGATCTATCCATGTCATCTCTCAAGTTTGTTTATATGTGGAATTGCTGTTTATTGTTGTTTTTGGTACTTGGATTTGTGGATCTGTTCTTTGGATTTGTAGATTTGCTATTTGGGTTTGTAGATCTGTTAATTTTGTTCATCAAGAATCAAACTTTAGTGTTTGATCTTTGTATTTTAGTTGAAATCAAAGCCAACCGCCGTCCACTTGAGCCCGATTCAACTCGACCCATAGCTATTTGTAGTTAGCGGCGAGTCTAGAACTTCTCCACTCAATCTGATCGGGTTGGTTACGAGTTGGGCATAAACCCGATCCGAACCGACCCGTAGACAATCCTAATTACAATCATGATTTGTGGTAAAACATTTATGAGTGCAAAACTTATAACCATAAAATTTTCCTTGTGCAATGTAAGTTACAAAAAACAGTACTAGTAAGCAGCTTTCTTGAAGTTTATGGAAGGCATTCAGCTCTATCCAAATCGTTGAAACATCGTGAAACAATACAACAATCTAGTTCTAACTTAGTATTTTAGCAGATGGTCGGTGCAGGCTGGAGTGGTACATGACTCTGTATCCTATGATATTCACAAGGGCCACCGGGCAATGACGGCTCCAGGAATTTTGTTTAAGGGGGTCATTAAGAAATTTAAATTAAAAAAATTTTAATAAAAAGATAATTTGAATATATTAAGTTATTGACAAAAAAATAATAATAAAACATGAAATTTTACAATTTCTTTTTACAAGTTTTCAAATTTTGAATTGTTACGTAATAGTTCATTATGAGTGTCTATTGTCAATGTGGGTAGCTACGAGTTTATGACCATTTTATTTTGTTAAATTTGCCTAACATTTTTTATCTTTATGTAGTTGTTATTATCTATTTATTTTTGTTTTTATAAAAATATTTTAAACTAAATGACTAATCTCAATTCTCAATTCATTGGCTCCGTATTAATTATTGACACACACAATCATACTTATTCATATTACATAGTATTATCTACTACGTGTCTACTTAACCAATTAAATGCTTAAACAATCACTAATTTTACAATTTTTTTCTTGAATTTTACTAACTTAAAATATATATATATATATATATATATATATATATATATATATTATAATATGATAACAATACACAAACATGTAAAAAAAAAAAATTCTCTCTATTTCCTAATTGTTAAATTATATAAAGTTATATTATATATTTATACTATACACACATCATAATTCACACAAATAACATTATAATAAAAAGTAATATATTTGACACACTCACACACATATAATATAAATTTATAATAAAGAGTGAAACTTACAATTCACAAACACTTAATTTTTACCTATAGAGGCTGATATACTTGTAATAAGGGTGTACAAGATTTAAGTCAAGCTGTGAAAAAAAAAAAAAAACATTTTTAAGAATAAATTAAAGTATTAAACTAAACAAAATATTTTGCATATATATATATATATATATTTGAAGTCGGGGTTCATTTGAACCCCCTGAATAACCTGTAGCGTCGCCCATGCCACCGGGGACTATTACAAACAGCTCTGAGTCACTCAAACCATTTCAGCTTGTATTGTAGTATCTTTGAGCAAGCAAATTCCATTGTGCTACCAATTCAAGTAGCAAAAACGTGGGATAGAAAATCCTGGAAGCAGAGAACCTTCAAGTTGGCAACAGCCACACCCGGTGGAATGGATCGAATGAAAGAATTTAAAGCAAGGGAATAAAGTTAAATATGTTTAAGAAGGTTTAAGTATTTATATAGGCTTAATCCCACTTTCTGTTGAGTTGTTCCCTGAAGAGTGAGTGTAGGACTCAGGCTGAGAATTGTAAGTTCTAGATGGTCTAGATTGACTTATTTCTGCACTGCTGGAATCGAGAAACGGTGGATGTGTTGGCTGAGGAATTTCTTGATTATCAGATAACATTTTCACTACCGTTGACATTGATGGCCGCAGCTCCGCAGAGGCTTGTACACATAGTAGCCCAATTTGAAGTAATCGAGATGCCTCCTCTTCTTGGAACTGACCCTCTAAGGCTGGATCAACAGCTTCGCATACCCTACCTATTCCATAAAGGTTCCAGACCTTTAAAAAAGATAAGAAGTAAGAAGGTTTTGTTAGGGGAGGATTATTTGTCATTGAAGCCTAAATTAGCAGAAATGCCAATGGAAAAAAGATTACCATTTGTATGATGGAATGTGAATATTGAAAGAGGGTATTGTTCCTTTTTCCAGATACAACTTCAATTACCAGAGCACCAAAACTGTAAACGTCTGCTTTCTCTGTCAATATGCCGCGAATAACATACTCTGGGGCTATGTAACCTCTACAGATGCAAATATGATTAATGTCAAATAAGAGATGTATTTGTAAGCAGAGATATTACATTGTATACTGCAAAGCTGTAAGGGTGGAATGTCAATCTGTGAACAGAACAAAAGGAAGAGGAATTGATACTTTACTAATATTGTCTTTTTCACTGTGGTAATACTTTCCAATAAACAAAAAGGACTTGAAAATAATACTAAAAATTTGATCCTGGAAAAACTAATGCTTTCTTAGTATGTACCTAACATATAATTATATAACACAATGAACAATTACCTGTTTATAATGAGAATATCAACTTTGGTTCTACCGTCCCCTGAATTAATACATTATATGAAACACTTCGTAACAATGGCACCGAGAGAGTAGTTAACTAACACAGATTGGAGGTGTTCATCTAAACATCCTTTAAAATGCACAGAGACAAGCATGGCATTGCCTGAATTGCATATATAATGTAATGATGAAATATCTGTTCATGTTACAAAAGAAATAACTAGGATAAACCTTGAAGGACCAAGACAAAAGAATTTTTCCCACATGAAGAGGACATTAAACACAGGAATGATAAATGCTATTCCGGACCAAGAAAGAAAACCAAAGATGGTCTTGCACTTACAGTGTGCCAGCAATGCCAGTGCTAATGTGTGTCTTATCTTCTGGAAATAATCTAGCAAGTCCAAAATCTGCAATCTTTGCCGTGAAGTCTTCTTCAAGCAGTATATTGCTTAATTTAATGTCTCTATGAATGATTCTCGTTTCTAATTCTTCGTGGAGATAGGCCAAGCCCTCAGCCGTACCCAATATGATCTTATACCTCACCTCCCACCTTAGCAGCTGAAACATCCTTTTAGCTGAACCAAATGAAGAGACGTGTAAGTATATAAATTAAATGAGGAAGGGTTATCTTCTTACATAAATAGTAATTCAAGATTAAATTACAACCAGAAAAGTAATCATGGAGGCTTTGATTTGGCACATATTCATAAACAAGAAGGCTTTCAGGGCCTGCAATACTGAATCCCAACAACTTCACAAGATTTTTGTGATGGATGTCGCTGATCAAATTGACTTCATTGAAGAAATGATCCACCCACTGTCTGGTATTGAAGAAAAGCCTCTTAATGGCAACAACCTTCCCATCTGGCAAAACTCCCTACTTTGATACAAAGAAATGTACCTAGTTAATTTCATTTGCCAAAATCAAAAATCTCAAAAAAGTAGACCTAATATTACCTTGTAAACAGAACCAGATCCTCCTTGTCCCAGCTTATTGGATTTGTGAAAGTAATTTGTGGCCTTCTCAAGAACTTCATACGAATAATTGAGTTTGGACTTGTTCACAGTGGCCAACATAGCCCCTAGTTGCTCTCTCTCTGAAACAAATGCCAGATCAAGTAAGCTATATATTAATTCCAGAGTCCAAACAAAGTCTTTCAAAATCTCATATATCAAAATAGGTACCTCCCCTCCTCTTTAGTACATTCTTCCTCACAATGAAGACAACCGTTGCAATAACCAGCAAAAGAGCCAGAGCAGATGATGTTGCAGCCAAAGTTATAGCTAACTTGCTTCCTAACATAGATTAACATGTTACTCCGTGAACCTCATTAATCAAAATAGAAGTCAAGCAATTAGCACACCAAATTATCTAATTAAGTAATCATTGATGTTGCTGAGATTTTTAGTGTATGAAGAATTTTTCACAAACACTTTTTAAAAAAGATGTTAATGTTAATTCTAATGAAGAATTAATATTCTATCAAATTTACAATTGGTGAATCTGACCCAAAATGGAAAATTTAGAATTCATTATTGTACTGAAACCAAAAGGGACCAACAACAAAGCATCAAAATGTATCCTTTGATGGCATAAAATTAGACAATATGGGCTAATTCAAATCCCACTTTTTAGTCACTTTGTGCCGCAGTGGAAATGGAATAGAATCTTACTTGAAATTTATAAACGACTAAAAAGGACAGTAAACATTAAAATCCCATTTGATTCGATGAAGGAAAGACAGAACAAGAAATGAAAAAATTCATTGGAACCAAACTCACCTTGATTACTGTTTCTAACAGGCTGAGTCGAATTGTAATAGAACTTTTCTGTTGAATACCTCAAATAACAACCAGTGTTCAAGACCCTTCCTTCTTCTTTTGGAGTACATGAACTAATGTTAGAAACCGCATTGGCCAAGCAGTACTCACAATCAGAACCATTCACAAATTCCCAACACTGAGCCAATCCATAAACCGTGACATTTTCTTTGGTCACAAACCCCACAGAAAACCCATCAAACTTAGGTGCTTCCACGCTTAGATTCATCACCAACTGATTAACATTAGCGCTAAAAACAGAACCATTCCCAACAAACTCTTGGGCTCCACACACGGTCTTGTCTTGCACACTCAAAGCCTCATTGAAGAAATAGTAATCATCGTACCTTAGATAACACCCATCATAGAAAAGCCTGCCACCACGAATGGCTCTTTGAAATGGTAAACACCTGAGGATCTGAGTCTTGCACCGAGCAAAGCAAAGATCACAGTCGTTTTTAGTTAGATCTTTCATGCACTCACCAAAAGCATAAACTGTGGTATTACCAGTACCGTTCACTACAGCTGCGTATCTTTGTGTGGCGATCAAAGGGGTCACTGTGGTCATGGCTGCCAAGAAGTTGCTTATGTAGGTTTGGCGCTGTGGCATTGGGGAGGTTTTGTTGGTGCATATGAGAGCAGCCTCTGTGGCTCTTGGGTCGGAAAGACAAGGATTTACAAACAAACATAAGACTAGGATTAAGAGGAAGAGTGAATTAAACATTGAAGATGGATACAAAGATGTACAGACTAGAATGAAAGATCTTATAATCTTACATAGGTAGTTGGGATGCGACGTGCACAAAATGTAATTGACTATGGCACTATGAAGCTAATGCTGACGATGTTGCTGTGTTTTTTCATTGGGTTCTTCTAGGTGATAACAGAATTTTAAAACATTTTCCCAAAAAGCAAGATTTACATACAATACTGAGGTGATATTTCTTAAGTTCCTATTTTAAAATTATGGCATATGGATTTTTTCTCATAAAATGAAAGTGTATTTTTTAGTTAAATAGTCACATGGTTAAATCTTAAGATGAGAACCTAAAGAACAGCACCTAAGATACTGTACTTAAATTTTTTCCTTCCCAAAAAGTCGTAATAAAATGAAATAATAATAAAAAATACCAAAATTCAAGGTAAGTTAAAATAAATATGTTATAAAAATTGTTAAATCTTGTTATATAGTCATCAGTGCATATAATCTTGCACCCTCATTGAAATCGTGTTTTTGAAAACACAATTTCAATAAGCTTGTACAAATTGTAATTATCACTCAAATTATGAAATCGTGTAATTAATTAAGAGTAATGCTACAGATACAAACTATTTTACATCATTTCTACAAACTGCTAATGTGGCAAATTCTTACTAGTTATATACGTCCATCACTAGCATTATTCATTAATTAAAATTATATTTTTAAAACACGATTTTAAAGGAATGTACGCTGATTGTGTGCGTAAATGTGTGGTAATCACTACTTTACAAAGAAATCCAGTTAAGGAGTGCCCTTATGATATTTATTAATGAACAATTTTAGGAAAGATTTTATATCACTTTTATGAGAAATAAAAAAAGTTTGTAAAAAAAAAATTCAATTGCATTTTTTCTTTTTTCATAAAAACTTTTTTAATTAAAATTATTCACTAATAAATGTTGTTAAAGCATCTATTAACCTTTTCTTTTATAAAAATATTATTATTGTGAAGTTTTATCGTGTTCTTAATCCTTTTTAAATTAAACTTATGTCCAGTGCTTTTTTGCACTTAACACGCTACAATTCAGACACGGTTCAAAGCGAGTCAAAGACAACAAAAGACGTATCAATCTTTCTTAACATCAAAAGAGGTGGGTGTTTTTTATTTCAACGGTCAAATAAGAATGCAAAAGATGTGGTCTCCATCGTAAGGAACAAGTAAGCCACCATTAGTCATGGCGTAGTTTCTACGGGGACTGATACAAAAACAGAATGGTCACGATGAAGGAACTAAGGTGGGGGCTACCTTTAAAATGCGTTGAACAATTTTTAATTTAAATGTGCTTTGGCATGAATTATTTTTATCAATTTATTTTTCTTTTCAACTTATTTTAACTATTATTTATGGGTCTCATTACACTATTTAGTACTGTTTGTGGGTTTCACAATATTATTTTAGTTAACTTTTAAAATACTTTCAATAAAAAGTTTTCAATTTTAACAAAATAATCAAATCTCAAACAAACCCTAATATTAGTACTACTTTTGTTAATATGAATGAGAGACAAAGGAGACTGATACCGTTTCCAATTTAGCTAGCTCTCTCTTTACTGAACGCGCGTTATCAATTTTTTAGCTTTGAAAAATAAAAGAAAATAAAAACAATGGGCACATTGTGCACAACGTGCTCTCGACACATGAATCTTGTAAAAAAAATCTTGACACATGATATTTACTTTAAAGAGTAGAATATATATTTCCATATACAAATACAGTCATAATAATGTCTTATTAATTGCCATAATAATCAAACTTGAAATTTAAAAAGTTTTTTAAAAAAATGAGGAAAAATCATATCATGTTAAATTTTTTGTGCATTACACGGATTTACGACTAGTTACAAATAAAAAGGTGAATCTTGTGCCATATCTTAAAAATTTTTAGAACGTGATAGTTTATAAACTACTAGATTTTAAAAATAAAATCTTAACCGTAAGATAAACTCTTCTCATTTCAAGTGAAATTGAGAGGAATGTTGTGGCAATCTAAACACTATTAATTCCAAAAAAAAAAAAAAAACTATATAATCTGAAGATTCTGAACCATGAAATTAACAAAATAGAGTGAATTTTAAATGGATAGGATCTATTATAATTAATAGGAAAAACACCTTTTTGGCCCTATATTTTGGGGGTATTTTTGTTTTGGTCTTTCAAAAATATTTCATCTTGGTTAGTGTCATCATCTAAGTGATGAAAGTTGTTGATATGGTTGATGGAATGCTCACCTAGCACACATGTGGCTAGTAAAATTATAAAAAAAAAAAAAAAAAAAGCCACATCAAAAAAAAAAATATATATATATATATATATATATAATCTTTATTCAAAAATTTTAAAGAAAAAAAAAAGCAAAAAAAAACTCAATTTGCAACTTTTTTTTTCTTCTTTCAATCTCTTGGAAGCAACACTCACACTATATTTCTCAGTACATAACTTATTTGCTCTCTCTGTTAGCAATTTCTTCTTTCCACTAGCATCAACCAAAAATCAAACCCAACAAAAATTATCCCTAAAAAGTAAAACAAAAAAATCATTATTCAACAATTTAAAAAAAAAAAAAAAAAAAAAAAAAACTCAATCTGCAAGTTTTTTTTTCTTCTTTCAGTCTCTTGGAAGTAACACTCACACTATATTTCTCAGTACATAACTAATTTTCTCTCTCTATTAGCAATTTCTTCTTTCCACTAGCATCAACCAAAAATCAAACCCAACAAAAATTGTCCCTAAAAAGCAAGAGTTAAAAAAAAAACCCCAAAAAATTGCATCAACATTATAATTGAATTTTAAAGTGTCCATAAAAGAAAACAGTGGAGTGAAATGCCACAAAAAATTACTTTTTTTTTTTTTTTTTTTTTCTAATCCACAAAATCTTACTATTTAGCTTCAATTATCAAATTCAATTCCACAACAACCTTTGCACCAAACAAACTAGAAATAGATGATCAAAACTGCAAAGGGTAGTATTAATTATAGTTGTAATATTTAGTTTTTTGTACAAGATATTAATCTTTTTCTGAGTTTTAAGAGCTTTGTAATTTTTCTCAATATTACTTAACCAATCAAACCATTTAAAAGTGAATAGTTCAATGTCTTTTTGATTTATTTTAAGTCACTATCTCAAATTGAGATAGTAGTTTGTAAGCATTAAGAGTTTGAAAATATAATTTCACGGCAATATAATTGACTTAAGTTTTAGATTGATTTTAGCTTCAAGCTAAAACTTGGCTTGAGTTCATATCATGATGATTAATAAATACTAGAGTAGCATAAAAGGAAAATGATAAAGACACAAAAAAGTCCATAATTTTTGTCATAATTTGTCATGTGGTAAGTTGTAAGTGGTGGAAGTAAAATGGTAGTTCCACACCTCCACCACTTACAACTCGCCAACTCGCTACATGGCAAATTGTAACAAAAATTGTGAACTTTTTATGTTCCTAATATTGCTCTAGCATAAAATGAGAACATATGCCTCTTACTTGTTATTTATTAGTTAGAATCTATAGTGGTGAGATTTGAATGAAAATGATAGCTTAAGAAGCTTATTTGACTTACAATTTAAGTTGTGGTTGACCATTGAACTCCATTAACTTTTCATGCATTGTTATTTTATTTGTTTTGCATTCATTAAATTAAAAAAGAACAAAAAAGAAACAAAAAAAAAAAAAATTTCAAAGGAATGTGTGTGTACTAGAATGTTTGTAACTTGTGGTTGACAATTGAACTATGTGTACCATTTATAGCTTAGATTAGCATGACTTGTGCACTTACTAGGCTTAGTGAACCAAGTGATGGTTCATTATATGATTAGCGACTACGAGTCTTGCATGTGACCTCTAACTCCATGTCTATTACTTGTTTTGATAGGAAGTACTAAAAAACTTTTAAAAAAGGACATTAATAATTATCTTACCGATGTTTGTCAATATTTATTGTATGGTAGACATTTCTACAAGGGAAACTAATTAATACATACATGGTCAATTGAATTCTTATTTGAATTTGGACACAATATACATTCTTATTTGAATTTTTATTTGAATTTGGCGCAAACTATTTTACAACATTTTTACAAAATATTGAGGTGGCCAACTTCTTATTGGTTTTCGTATAAACCTACCATTAATATCACTTTTTCATTTACCAATAATCATTCACCACGTCAATAATTTGTAAAAAATTTGTAAAAGAATTTGTATCTTTAAGATTATTCATATGTCAAAACCCTTGATTCTTTTATTGGCATATGTAGCAATATTTGTGTTGTTATTATGAGTACAAATCTTTTATCTCACTTTTCATGCTCCACTTTATGCTCCACAAATAAAAACATGTCCTGTGTATCCTAATTAATTCAGTTCTAATTCTTTCTCAAAAAAAAAAAAATTCAGTTCTAATTTTATTCATTTAATAAATCAAATACCAAAAATAGAAGAAATGAAAATAAATAAAAAACTCACGAAAACCCCATCACTCCACAAGTCCACCACCTACGTTCACCACTACTGGTACACTACTACATCGTCGACGATAGTAGCAAGAGGTTGTCGACTCCTGCCATTCACAGCCAACCTTTGCACGCTTCTGGCAAACACATCTCTCTGCCACTTCATCCCTCTCAAAACCCACTCACCACCACAAAAAATTCAGCAGACCCCATCTCCCCATCGATCCAGCACCTACCTTCAAGGGCGATAATAGCAAGAGGTGGCCAAAGCCTCCACCGCTGCCATTCACAGCCAACCATCACCTCCGACGAACCCATCTTTCTTCCCTTTCATCCCTCTCAAACCCACCACCGTTGTCATCTTTACATTGAAGGATTATTAAGGATTTGTTGTGACTGCTCAGATCAACCTGCAATAATCTCATTTATTTTCAAAATGGTATTGATGGTTTTGCTTTAAATTGATGGGAATGTTGTTTTCGATTTGGGTATTTGTTTTTGGCTGAAATTGGTGGTGGGTACAAGGGAGATGAGTTCGTTGAGGATGGTGGCTGGGTTTGAGAGGGGATGAAGTGGAAGAGAGATGGATTTGTTAGAGGCCGATGGCGGTTGCCCATGAATGGCAGCGTCAAAAGCATTGGCCACCTATTGCTAGTGCTGCTAGCGATATAGTGTGGACTGGCAGTGGCGAATGTAGGTGGTGGACTTGTGGAGTGGTGGAGTTTGCTGAGTTATTTATTTATTTATTTATTTTGGGTATTTGATTTATTAAATTAATAAAATTAAAAATTGAATTAACTAGTTACATATGACATGTTTTTATTTCTGAAATATAAAATGAAGAAGGAAAAGTAAGACAAAAGATTTGAACTTTAACCCAGGGGATTGGCCAAGTTGGTTGGGCTCTTGGTCTCAAAGTGCTTATACTGGGCTCGATTAGGTGTACTCCCTAGTTCGAGTCCTGCTACCTGCACTTTAAAAAGAATTTCTTGGGCCAGTGCTTTACCCCTTCGTGAGTCCACCCGGCACGAACAGTGATTAGTTTCTGGTTGAAAGCCTTAAGGAAACACGGTGGGAAACCAAAAAAAAAGAAAAAAGATTTGAACTTTGCTATTATTGTTGTCAAAATCTGTAAAATTTGTCAAAAACTAATTTGGAAAGAATCCTTATTCTTCTAGCCATAGCCATAGATTGTAGCAAGAATAAAGCAACGAGCCAAAGTACTAATTCCTTATAACTCCCCTACAAGCTGATGAGGGATGATGACATGACTTTCGATCAATTTGGAGTTTGGAGCTTGAACAGTAGGTGCACTGACAACCGGAGCATGTGATGTAGAGCAGGTCTGCAGGCTAGGAACAATGGCAATGTCTAAAGTGCTAGTCAAAGAAGAAGGGCCACTTAATGGTTACATGTCCATTATACTATACAACAAATGTAGTGGGTGTGAGATCATGAGCCCCATGTATAAAAACCAATAGTTACATGTCCATTGTGTCCGGAAATGAAAAATGATTTTCATTAAAAACAACATGCCTTTGATTTTATTTTTTTTCTTTTAAAGACACTCGAATCTTCTTTTTCTTTTTGGTTAAAAAAAAAATGTTTTCGTTGTATGTGTTTACAACTTTGCATTAACAGTACAGATATAGGATAGGAGATAGCAGCGGCGGGAATGGCACCGAACGGCCCCACGTGTGGACCATCCGCGTGCTACAAGAAGAAGACAACATTCTTCAGAGACTTCACTAAAAAAAACAAAACCAGGACTCCTTTTTTTTCCCCTTTTAATTATCTCCACGTACAACTCTGAGAACGTGCGAATTAAATAGGGAAAAAAAAAATGACGTGCTAAAAAGACTTTGTGTATATATATATATATATATGGACTAGCCTCATTGGCTGACTGGCTTGTCAAGTCTCAGTTATAACATTTTTTTATTTTTTTTGAGAATGAAATTAGTTGTAACCTAAGAATACAACCTTAATATTTTTTTATTGGAAGTGAATCATCATTGAATTATATCTTCTTCTTATATCCTTCGTGCTTATAAAAATTCTGGAAATTTAAAAATTAATAGCTATGTTATCAATAAATTGTTTAAATTGCAAGTTTTGGTAATTTAAAATTATGTATAAAATATAAGCTTATAGATTATATAGTAAATAATATCTAATTTATACAAAATTTGATATCTGTATTGATGATGCCAAAATCGTCAGTTGGGTCACTCGTCCAATCTGAAGCATTAGACGATCTTGTAAGACCTGCAAGATGAAAGAGAGATAGATCGAAGAGACCACCGGGTTGTGCCCGGTGGGGGAGCCTCCGATGCTTAAGTTAGTATCAACCCATATATTATGTATATAGGTAGTGTTTTGTAGTATTTTGTACTAGTTTTTGACATACCTAAGCTAGTGAGACAAATTGTCCCTTTTATAGGTGACTTAGGTAGCTGTTGTACATAAATTAGGGTGATTATTACCTTGATTGTAACGTTCTTTGTCTTGATGAGAGTTTAAGACCTTTGATGGTCGTTATTGAATGTGTTGAGTGGTTATCTTTGATGGCCTACTAATGATGCAAGGTCGTCCATATTAATGGACGACCTTAATGATTTTTCTGGACTCATCAGTTGCCCCCCATTCCCAAGTCTGATTTTGCTTTATGCTGGTCAGGCTTAGGGAATATTCTTGACTTGTTTAGATTCAGGCTTCTTTATCTTCAACTACCTTCTTCTTCAAGAATGGTAGTATTTTTGTGACGACTTCTTAGTATCTGCCTTTTGAAGGTCTTTTTGGACGTTCGAGGGATCATAGCTTGATCTTGAAAGTGAGCTAATTTCTTTTGAAGATCATTTTTTATCACTGCTGAAGAGCAAGCTAATTTCTTTGGACGACCATTTTTTATCACTGCTAAAGAGCGAGGTGATTTCTTTGGACGACCATCTTTGATCACTTCGATGCTTCTTCTTTTATTCATTTTCTGGTTGTCACATTTGATATTCTTGATTTGTGTGTGACTTGCGCTTGTGTAAGAATCCTTGTCTGCTTACACTCGTCTAAGGGTATTTAGTCACTTAGCCACTTTTAGGTGACTTACGTCCAGTTACGGAGCTTCGTCATTTAGACTTCGTCAGCGATTTACATCGTTCTAGCGAAATCTTGTCCATTTTTTTGGTAACTTACATCCATTTAAGGAATCTTGTCACTTAGACTTCGTCAGTGATTTACATCCGTCCTGACAGAATTTTATCACTTAGCCATTTTTTGGTGACGTACATCCATTTAAGGAATCTTGTCACTTGGGTTTCGTCAGTGATTTACATCCGTCCTGGTGGAATCTTATCACTTAGCCATTTTTTGGTGACTTGCATCCATTTAAGGAATCTTGTCACTTGGGCTTCGTCAGTGATTTACATCCGTCCTGGCAGAATCTTATCACTTAACCATTTTTTGGTGACTTACATCCATTTAAGGAATCTTGTCACTTGGGCTTCGTTAGTGATTTACATCCGTCCTGGCAGAATCTTATCACTTAGCCATTTTTTGGTGACTTACATCCATTTAAGGAATCTTGTCACTTGGGCTTCGTCAGTGATTTACATCCGTCCTGGCGGAATCTTATCACTTAGCCATTTTTTGGTGACTTATATCCATTTAAGGAATCTTGTCACTTGGGCTTCGTCAGTGATTTACATCCGTCTTGGCGGAATCTTATCACTTAAGGAATCTTGTCACTTGTTGCTGGAAAGATTCCTTGACGCTATGTCGTTTTAGACCTTTTTGAGGCCATGTTGATATCTGCATTAATTAGCACATGCACTTGCCAAGACTTGGTTAAACAAGAATTTTAGAACAATTCATATGTAAATAATAAGTTACCAATAGCCTAGGTGACCTTTTTCTTATTTCCTTGTAATCCTAGAGTTTTACCTCTTTTGTGATCTGTCTAGTAATGCATACAGTTTTGCATGAAACCTTACTAGGTGTAATTTTTATAGACAAATATAAAAGAGACAGAGATAAATGTGTTACCTTAAATGATGATATTATTTTGTCACATAGCTCGATCTTTTTATTGCTGGGATCTTCTTGACAAGCTCTTCCCTTTTTAAGATGATGAGCTCTTCTCTTTTCAAGATTTTTTTTTTTAAGCTCAACATGATACTTCATGTTTAAGGCCTAGATCTCTTTTGCTTCATTCTTTTGAAGGTACAAGTACTAGGACACTTTGTTCATTCAAGGTTATATTTCCTTCCTTTAGGGACGAAGGTTATGCCATGTGCTTCTATTATTACATGCCTAATTGGTTACGCATATACTACAATTTAAAGAGAGTACTTATGCTTGACATGTGATCTATTATCATACTTTCACATTCAATAAATATTTAAGCTAATGTTTTAACATCACGCCTCATATATACCATTGTGTGAGCCATTATGTAACAGACATATAGTAGTGTCAACAATTATAGACATATAGCAGTGCCATTATGAAAGAAATATTTGTGATGCTATGGAAAGATTCTAGGCCTTTCCATGATTTTTGGCCTTGGTACAAAATTACCTTATAATAGTGTCAACAATTATATATAGATAGAGATGTGGTGGTACGATGCTATCATGTCACATACCTCTAATCTTCTTTTTAGCAAGCTCTTCTTGCTGAGTCTTCATCCTTAATCCTATGGACTTGACAGTATATGTACAATCGAGATAGTCTAGTTGCTCTAGTCTAGTGGTTGTACTACATGTACTCTCTTTTGTGCAAAGCGTTAGACTAGGAGCAACAATATCAATAAGGAAATTCACAATTAATTAAAAAAATTTCTAACTTAAGGGCGATATATGTTGATGCATCTATGACATAGCATAATATCCATTAGAGTGTTTACATAACACAAATATGTTTTGGAATTCCTTTTCAAAATTAAAGCAGCCAATATCATTTAGAAAGGTTTGGAATAGTGGGTCACGATTATTATCTGTGAATTCATAATCAATCATATGCTCATAGGATTTCTCCTAAAAGGGATCTATTTTTTGACGAACTATAACATATGAGATATATATCAAAAGAAAATGATGTTTTGCACATGTAATTAATTAGTTGCGCAGAGCATATGCAAAATTTAGAGAAATAATTTGGCATGCCATGTTTCAATTTTAAAGGGAGCAAGAAGGATCTCAAGCTCAATAATTATATCTAGCTCCATGCTTTTAGATACCCAAAATTGGGATCTTGAAACTTGGAATGTCAATGAGCAACAATTTCTTATTTTTAAGCCTATAAGGAAAATATAAAATTTGCAATTTTGGATGAAACTTACTTTTTAAGTTTTTTTTTTTTTTTTTTTTTTTTTTTTTTTTTTTTGTGGCTTTTGATGGAATAATAAAAGAGACTATCTTAAAATTATTTAAGATTGATGGTCAAAAATAGTTGTCATGTTATTTAGAGTAAATGTCACATGCATATGTATGCTTATAATTCAATATGTTGCCCTATTTATAAAAAGAAAACCGAATAATCTCCGATTTTAATTCTTGGATTTGGGGTTTTTAAACTTGGAAGTGAAATAAGAATTGCCCCTCCTCTTCAATATCTGAAGCTATAATCTTGTATGGTAATAAATTTTTGCTTCATTTTCTCTAACGATTAAAAATTGAGATTTATTATTTTGGGCAAAGCAATAATACTAGATTGGTGGATTTCGTCTTTCCTATTTTAGCAAGACATATTGGGAAAGAAGAGAGGTGATAAATTAAGCTTCTCCCCGGTTACTATGAGAAGAGGGCAAGCAGATTGCAGGCACGGAGCAGGGATGAAGGTAGCTCTCATAATGTGGGTCTCGTTCAGTCAGGCACTACAACTCTGGCGGACACAGAACCAACAGTGGCGGAGAAAGGGGAGGAGGAAAATCAGACCATGGAGGCAGTTACAGAAGTAATTGTGCAGCGAAGTTTGAGGGAGGAGACAGAAACGTTTGGGCCATAAATGATAATCACTCAATGCCGAAAAATAAGGAAGTGATTATGACTAACGTAAGGTGCAATGATTCTGATTTCCTTTCCAAAAAGGATGAATTTGATATGGTCTTTAACCACTCCAGCTCAGCTAATTGATACGGAACTAATGGGGGCAATATTAGTGGGGAATAGCATTGAAGTGTCCAACATAAATGCTAATTCCATTAAGGCAGCAGAATTGGAATGCAACCAAACTTCTATGATACCAACCCTAGCCGCCTCCATGCAAAATCTTTACATATTTAACATCCAAAATTACAATATATAATTTTGGTAAGATGGTAGATTTTTGGCTTCGTTTTTCTTCAATACTCAAAATTAGTATCTTTAAATTTGGTAGAATAACGAAAGTTGAGAGCCCTTACCTTAAATGGTCCTTATACTTAAATACTGTAGCACTGCAAATTCGTAACCTCAAACGACAATCTTAACATAAGCATTATTATAAAATAAGGTGCATGAGAGGTAGGTGTTGGGTGTATTAACTGATGGGCCACTAGGTAGATATAAGCATCATAGAAACTCATTTACCATGTAAATTAAGAAGATATCATAGTTTGTAACCAAAGTAACATCTCTTGTTTTTTTTTAATATTTGCTTTATATTAGTCAAAGGCTGGTTAATGATTCATTTCAAATGACATAAGAAACAATAACTTGAAATTGGTGAATATGATAAGCATGAAAGGCACATGGTCATATGTTGTGCTAGTGGATAACAAAAGGCTTGGCTGTGTGGGTCATCCACCTTCTTATTATCACTTTAGCCTCATGAGTATGACACATGGGCTTAAGGATTGCCCCATCTTCTGATGGATGGCCTAGACTAGCTAACATGAGCAATTGAGTTATTAAATAACATACCAGGCACCAAGCGAGTCTGAAGAAAACCACGAAAATTTAATCCTTTTGCGTCCTCTCTTGTCTAGCCCCCTCCTTTACCATTTTGACACTCATAGTGACGTGAAATGTCCACGAGGTATGATTGAAGAAAATTTCAACTCAGATTGGGGGCAGCACAGAGAAGTGGGGCTCAAGGAGCCTGTTGTTGTTGTTACAGACGATGAGCGAGATTTGTTTTTTTGGAGTGTCTGTGGTAGTGAGGCTTGTCTCGATCCGGCCAAAGATTTTTGAGGATAGCTGGTGGTGCTGTTGCGATGGCCATGAACATATCTACGGATCAGTTAATTGAGATCATTCATTGGAGTGGTTGTGGTCACTTTTTTGTCTATTGATGTGTGGATATGCATTCTTTGTCGATGGTTTTGGGACGAGCTTCGCATTTTCAGTATCCGTGGTCCTAGATTGAGCAGAGTAACCCTTTTGTCTCAGGAAGAGCTAAATGGCTAGTCTTTCCCCACAGACGGCGCCAAACTGATGATGCTAAAATCGTCAGTTGGGTCACTCGTCCAATCTAAAGCATTAGACGATCTTGTAAGACCTGCAAGATGAAAGAGAGATAGATCGAAGAGACCACCGGGTTGTGCCCGGTGGGGGAGCCTCCGATACTTAAGTTAGTATCAACCCATATATTATGTATATAGGTAGTGTTTTGTAGTATTTTGTACTAGTTTTTGACATACCTAAGTTAGTGAGACAAATTGTCCCTTTTATAGGTGACTTAGGTAGCTGTTGTACATAAATTAGGGTGATTATTACCTTGATTGTAACGTTCTTTGTCTTGATGAGAGTTTAAGACCTTTGATGGTCGTTATTGAATGTGTTGAGTGGTTATCTTTGATGGCCTACTAATGATGCAAGGTCGTCCATATTAATGGACGACCTTAATGATTTTTCTGGACTCATCATGTATATATTAAGAAGATTCAGAAAGTTAGTTATTGCTTTTTTCTCTGTCAAAAATGCCCCTAAATTAATTAACCAACAAATTAAAAATGGGGTTAAAATAGTAAATTTGCAAAAGAAAGTTAGTTATTGCTCTTTTTATTGTCAAAAATACCCCTACCTAAAACTTAAATATGGGGTTAAAATAATAAATTAACAAAAATAATAAATTCCTACTTCTACGTTGAAATGTCTTCGTACTTCTAATAAATTCCTACTTTTACATTATTTCTACTCTCTAACTCCCCACAAAATAGGATCACTCTTTTGTTAGTTGTAAAACTCCTTCAATCTACAAAACTCACCCCACATATTCATTTTTTTTTTTTTTTTTGGTGATTAAGTAGAAATCCCAAATTATAATAAATGTAAATTATTAATCTTTATCCAAAAAATAGAAGAGCCTCTGAGTACGCGCATGAGCGTGTACTCAGAGGCTAGTATGTATTAAGAGCGTAAAGAATATGCAATTCAACAGTTAAATTTTCAAAATATGTAGTAATGTTTTTATTGAGTAAATTTTGTAACTAAACTTTGTCCATAGCATTATTTGGTCCCCTTAATAAAGAGAATTAAGTTCAATTCTCTCTTTCCCACTTACTGTAACCAAAAAAAAAAAAAAACTTAGGATCACTAACCCCCGAATTTTAGGCACTGTTTTGGACAATGCATGCCGCATTCAAGTGACGAACAACAACAATTATATAAACGTTTTCCCACCTTTGTGTTTGACCTGGTCTCTCCCAAGTCTTCCCTAAGGCTGTGAAATTGTTCGTTCCTTCTCTGTAAGGACTGTATTTCCCTTGAGACAACCCTGTTGTCTGTAGGGCTAGTGGTTGCTTCCTTCAAGGGATTCGGGAAACAGTATAGTATTCTTTTCTCTTTGTACTTCTACGTTCTTTCTCTCTTTCTTTTATTCTCAAAACTTAGCATAGGAGTTATGGAAGACCTCTCAAAACAATGGACAAAGTTTTCACTACTAGACAGAGAGGGAGACAAAATAACGTTGGGAAAAAACAGAGGATCAACTGAACATATCATTGCTGCAAAATTCTTAACCCGAAGAGCTTTGAATGTAGATGCTATTGGTAGAACTTTTAAACCATTATGGAGGGCGATAAATGGGTTCACAATAAAAAATATGGGCAACCACATTCTGTTGTTTGTCTTTGAAAATCTGGAAGATGTACACCGGGTCTTACTTAGTGAGCCATGGACATTCGACAAACACTTAGTGGTGGTTCAGAAGTATGAAAAAAACACTCCTTTACAAGATGTTAGTTTTAACAAAACCTCTATGTGGGTGCAGGTCTTTGACATTCCAGTAAGATACATGACAAAGGAGGTGGCAAAGGATATTTGTAGTGCTGTTGGAGAGGTGTGCCTCTCGGAAACTCACCCAACGGAGGTTGGAGGCAGTTTTGTACGAGTTAGGGTCAGAGTAGATACAACTCAACCATTATGCCGTGGAAGAGTGGTTGACTTGGAAGAAGGTGGCCGTGTCTGGGTTTCCTTTAAATATGAAAGGTTACCCATTATATGTTATTGGTGTGGGCATCTTGATCATGATGAGAGAGATTGTCCGGTGTGGATTGAAAGCAGGGGTACTCTTAAGCACCAGGATAAACAGTTTGGTCCTTTCATGCGTGCTTCTCTGAATGTCAACCCAAGGAAAACTGTTCTGCATGTGTCGGGCTTCTATGAAAACAGAGGGAGTCATCAAAACAGCCATGAGAAGCAAAAAGAAAGCTTTGGCAGTCATTCGGAGATGGCAACTTCACCGGAAAACACTCTTCCTCCTCTTTCCTGTGAAGAAGCAGGTATGGACACCTCGTCAGTGGCGGTGAATGCAATAAATGCGGAAGTCCCTCTGGTTGTTTCGAGACAGCGAATTGATGTTGAAATGACGACTGACACTCTAGATAAAGCTGCTTCTTCCTCTCCACCAGCTGGTTTTCATCATCCCAATGGAAGGGACGTTAGCACAATGGAAGGCAGATCCTCGATGGGTGATGCGGAATCCCCTCCAAAGATCTCAAATCAGGTACTTGATCCTAAAATCACGGGAACTTACGCTGAGGGTGACCCATTTTTAGCTAAGCTCCAAGAAATTGACCGTGACTTAAAAAAGTTTGAATGTGTCCCATGTGGAGAAAGGGAGTGCGTAGTGAACAAACAAAGTGCTCAGACACTTCAAACAGTGGGTAGTCAGAATGGGGAGTTAGGCTTATTGGGATCTACAATAGGTGAACAAAAGAAAAGTGGGGAAATAGGAAAAAGTAAAGTCTCAAAAGGGCCGGCTGGGGATGAAAAAATAGGACTTGGGCCCAGCCCACAGAAGGAAATAAAACAAGGGCTGTGGACCAGAATTAATAGGCCCATTTATGATGCAGGGGAGGAGGTCTCTTGTGGGGCTGATGTTTTAAAACGTAAAGCTAGGGAGATTCAGGCCCGGGAGGAAAATAACGTAGAGAAGGAAAAAAAACAGAAGACAGAGGAGGTGACAAAAAAACAGAGTGTGTTGTCTGCTACACAATGGGGATCGGCGGAGGTTGCGGAGCAGCCCCACCGAGAGCAATGAGTATCCTTTGCTGGAACTGTCGAGGGCTTGGGAACCGGCAGACAGTTCAAGAGCTCGGTGATTTAGTCCGGGCACAAGATCCCACAGTGGTGTTTTTAGCCGAAACATGGCTGGTTGATTCTAGGCTTGCTGGTTTACGTGACTCTCTTCGATTTGGTCATCACCATGGGGTTTCTAGTTTAACTCGTGGGGGTGGTTTGGTGATGTTTTGGAAAAAAGACTTTGATTTACAAGTAATGTCTTCCTCAAAAAATCATATTGATGTCTTGATCAATAGAGGTAAGGAAAATGTGTGGCGCTTTACGGGGTTTTACGGTGTACCAGAAACACAGCTGCGCATGGTTTCATGGGACTTGTTATGTGAATTAAACAACCGCTTCTCTGTGCCTTGGCTGTGTGGAGGAGATTTTAATGAACTTTTGAAGTCTCATGAAAAATTGGGGGGACGTTTAAGACCGTATGGGCAGATGCAAAAATTCCGGGAAGCCCATGATGAGTGTGGTTTGTTTGATCTTGGTTTTGTGGGCAGCAAGTTTACGTGGTATAAAACTCATCCGGGTGGTAGTGTGGTTTGGGAAAGGCTGGATAGAGCTGTCAGTACAGCCGATTGGTTTAACTTATTCCCTGCAACCAAGGTTAAAACTTTGGTTTGTGCATCCTCTGATCATAGTCCTATCATGGTCCTACCTAAGGGGATAATTTTAAAGCCTCAACGACCTTGGCGCTTTGAACACATGTGGCTAGAAAATCAAGGCTGCCATGACACAGTTCAGAATGCTTGGGAAACTGTCTCCTCTGACCCACCTATGTCAAAAGTGATGCTGAATGTTGGTACATGCAAAACCCAGCTGCAAGCTTGGAGTAAGAAGTCTTTTTGTAAGGTAGTAAGCACTTTAGTGGAGAAAAAAAAGATTCTGAAAGAAGCAGAAGAGTCTGCGACAAAAGGAGGGAATGTCGATTTTTTTCTCCAATTAAAAGCTGAAGTGGCCGATCTTCTTAGAGTGGAAGAAAAAATGTGGCAGCAACGTAGCCACGTGCATTGGATGGTGTCGGGGGACAAAAACTCTAGCTACTTCCATAATCGCGCTTCGCAGCGTTTCCGGCGTAACAGCATCACTGAACTCAAAGATGCACAGGGCAGATTGGTTTCGGGTGATGATGGGGTCTCTACTATGATTGTGGAGTATTATAAACATTTGTTTACCACCTCAAATCCGCTTGACATCGAGGAAGTAGTCCAATTTACAAAACAGGTGGTATCCGAAGATATGAACAACTGTTTAATCAAAAACTTCTCAAAGGAGGAAGTGGAGGTTGCGCTGAAGCAAATGGCCCCTTTAAAAGCTCCGGGACCTGATGGAATGCCGCCAATTTTCTTTCAACATTATTGGGAGAGCATTGGGGATGATGTTGTCAAAGCGGTGGTGTCTTGCCTAAATTCAAATTTTATTGAGCCAGGTTTGAATCACACCTTTATTACTCTTATTCCTAAGGTGAAGAGTCCTGAATATGTTTCTGAATTTCGCCCCATTGCCCTTTGTAATATATTGTATAAACTTGTCTCAAAAGTGTTGGCAAACAGGCTGAAGAAAATTTTACCCCATGTTATTTCTGAATCCCAGAGTGCATTTCAATCGGATAAAGCTATTACCGATAATATCTTAGTAGCCTTTGAGACTTTACACCATATGAAAAGAAAAAGAACGGGAAAGTTGGGTCACATGGCTTTAAAACTGGACATGAGTAAAGCGTACGACCGGTTGGAATGGGTGTTCCTTCAAAGGATTATGGAGAGGATGGGCTTCCATTCGAAGTGGATAGGTTGGATTATGGAATGTGTTAAATCCGTGTCATATTCGATCCTAGTCAATGGTGAACCAAAAGGCCATATTATTCCCACACGTGGTATTCGCCAGGGTGATCCTCTCTCCCCTTATCTTTTTTTAATATGTTCTGAAGGTCTGAATGGATTAATTGAGCATGCAGTGGATTGTAAGAGTATTGAGGGTGTCTCTCTTTGTAGAAATGGGCCAAAGATCTCTCACCTCCTTTTTGCAGATGATAGCCTATTGTTTTGTCGAGCTAGAGTGGGGGACGTGGTAAAAATTTAGGAGGTTTTGGGAATGTATGAACGGGCTTCGGGGCAAAAAATTAACTCGGAAAAGACTACTCTCTTTTTTAGCAACAACACCTCTTTTGATACAAAGCAAGAATTAAAAATCTTGCTTGGGGTGCCGGAAATTAAGGAATATGAAAGGTACTTGGGATTACCAACGGTGGTGGGGAGGAAAAAAAAGGCGAGCTTAAATTTCATAAAAGATCGAGTGTGGGGAAAACTCCAAGGGTGGAAAGAAAAATTATTGTCGCAAGCGGGAAAAGAAGTGCTTTTGAAGGCGGTGGTTCAAGCCATTTCGACGTTTGCTATGAGTTGTTTCCGCTTACCTATGGGTCTTTGTCATGACATTGAGATGCTCATTCGAAAATTTTGGTGGGGACAAAGGGGTGATAGGAGAAAAATCCATTGGGCAAAATGGGAGGTTTTATGCAAACCTAAGAGTGAGGGGGGATTGGGCTTTAAAGATCTTTGCAATTTTAACAAAGCCATGTTGGCTAAACAGGTGTGGAGATTGATTGAGGATAAGGAATCTCTATTTTATAGAGTTTTCAAAGCTAAGTATTTTCCAAATTGCTCAATCTTTGAAGCTAAATCTTCTTATGGATCTTTCGCATGGAAGAGTATTCTGTGGTCTAGAGACTTAATTGAAAAGGGTTCCTTCTGGAGAATTGGTGACGGGAAATCGGTCCAGATTTATAAAGACGCCTGGCTGCCAAGTTCTGAAGGCCGTATCAGCTCTCCAGTGTTACATCTAGCTCCAGAGTCGTCAGTAGACTCTTTGATTAATGGTGCTTCGGGCTGGTGGAATACAAATCTCATTGATTTGTGTTTTTATCCACCTGAAGCAATGTTGATCAAATCTCTGCCTCTGAGCTCCATTCCGCAACCTGACACTTTGGTTTGGAGACTAGAAAAATCCGGCTGCTACTCAGTGAAGTCAGGATATAAGTTCCTCTGCGAGTTTCTTTCTCATGACCCCAATCGTTCTCAAACCTTGGACTCTATGAAGAGTTTCTGGAAAAGCATTTGGAAATTGAAAGTTCCTGGGAAGATAAAACATTTCCTCTGGAAGGCCTATACAAACTCACTGCCATCAAAGGAAAATCTGCTGAAGCGTAAAATACTTCAAGAAGCAGGCTGTCCTCGTTGTACTGGTAACTCGGAATCTGTGGTGCACACCTTATGGAGCTGTTCCTGCATCAAAGTTGTTTGGAATTCAGATTTTAATTGGGTGATTCGAGGTCCATCAGACTCTGAATCCTTCTCGGATGTCCTGCAAAAAATCCGAGCAAGACCGGCCTTAGTTCCTTTATTTGCTACTACGGCTTGGTCAATCTGGTTCCAAAGAAACAAATCTCGCCATCAAGACCATACCCTGCCCCTCCACAGCATCGCTGGTTTTGCAAAAAATTATCTTTGTGAATTCAGGGAGCTGGACAGTCCAAAACCTCTCGGATGACGGACTGTTTCTCGCAAATGGTGTCCTCCAGCAGCTGGCATGGTGAAGATAAACTTTGATGGTGCTTGGTACAATGAATCGGAGAAAGTGGGATTAGGAGTGGTAATTCGAAATGGCGAGGGCCACATGCTGGCTGCCATGTCTGAGCAGATTGTAAAGCCTCCATCCGTTGAATTGCTGGAACTTCTTGCTGCCAGGCGTGCCATCTCCTTTGCTGCAGAAACGGGTCATGTGTGTTGGTTTGTGAAGGCGACTCTTTATCTGTGGTCAACTCTTTAAGGGGTACTGGCATGGAAAATTCCCGGGGAGGACATTTAATTAGGGACATCAAATCCCAATCAAACTCATTTCTGAGTATTTCGTTCGCTCACGTTGGTCGGCAAGGCAATGTCGTTGCACACGCTTTAGCCCAACGAGCGAGACAATCTTTCTTACCTCAAATCTGGTTGGAGTGTGTTCCAACGAATATTATGGCTTTTGTATTGGATGACTATCCTTTTCCTGTTTAATTTATCAACAAGTATTTCACTTCTCAAAAAAAAAAAAAAAGTGACGAACAACAAGCACTAGTGGGTGGTGAGTTGGCTACCTTATTTCCTTTTTAGACTTGTTTCACCTCAAAAGTTAGGTTCTTTTGAGATGAGGGTTTTTTTAGTAGATTGTGACCTGGTTATGTTGGGTGAGCTGTTATATATATATATAATCTTTTATCTTATCCTAAAATGACAAATTTATTCACAAATGCAGAAATTGTATAACTTGCAACTTTTATCTTGGAGCAGGCCTTAATTATAAAAGTATTTAGGAGGCATCCAAATTATACTTTATAGGTTTTAGGCATGCACCTTCTTAAAATATGAGTTTAGGTGTTGAAAGCATTATCCAAACTCCAAACACTATATTTTAAATGAACTTTATTTTGTCCTCCTGCTTCCACCAAACTGAATGATGCATGGGTGAAATTTATAATTGTGCAATTTACATAAAATAAAGAGGAAGCAACCCTATGTGGTTAATTCATCAGTCCTAAAAAGTTTTTATAGCTTTTGAGTGTAATTTGTGGTGTATGTTTGTATTAAAACT
Organism: Quercus tomentella; assembly: GCA_028535165.1. Lineage (NCBI taxonomy): Eukaryota > Viridiplantae > Streptophyta > Magnoliopsida > Fagales > Fagaceae > Quercus > Quercus tomentella. The sequence goes on along the minus strand of JAPQVY010000089.1, from coordinate 53,068,806 downwards.
TAGAACTGCTTTATTCTCTGTCCTTTATCTGTTTTTGTTTTAAATAAATAAATAAAAATAAAAATAAAAAACTTTGTGGTTAAATCCACACCTTTAGTAATTGTAAACTTATAGAAAACTAATCCGATGCCTCCCAAGTGGGATTATGTGGCAATATTCCCTTTTCAATGTTCTCAAGCAGACAAGCAGTCATTACTTAAAGTTATGCTTAAAAAAACAGTTTTTTTTTTTTTTTTTTTTTTTTTGAGCACATTTAAAAAACAGTTAAATTATTAGAATAATAACAACAAGAGAGTTCTACGATCCACTCGAAAATGAAACGTAGCTAAAGCAAATGAACTAATGATCACCACTTATCGTTTTCTAGAAATCATTTAATATAGTAGTATTATTTATATGAGGACGGTAGAGATTATGAGTTTTGAATATACTTATCTATACATAAGTGGAATTTAGGCACCGCTCAACATACTCAATCCTAACTGGACATGCTAGTCCTAGTGGTATCTTTCTATACACAAGTGCATGTGGTTCAAGGTGTGGCTGGGTCGAGCAGCACAAGAGTGTAGATTTTTATAAAAGTTAAAAATTAAAAAAAAAAAAAAAAAAGGAAGGCATTCAGTTCCCAATTTTTACCTATTTTAAGAGTTTTTTACTAAATCAGATTGATGTCCAATTTCAAGTTGAATCGGCCAAGTCGGTCCAGTTTTTAAAACTATGGTTAATATAATATATAGTTGATCCAAACATATAAGCCTAATTTTTTTGAGTTCCATATATAGCGTGGATGACCGCTTTGAGTTCCATATATATTTTCTCATTCTCATGGTCTCTTTTATTGATTTTATTGATAATTCCTTTATTTCACAACACTTACAAAGTACAATCCATGTTTATCTTTAACTAAAAAACAAACTCCAAATGTTACATCATCCGAAATAAAACAAGAATAACTATAGTTTCTTATAATAAAAGCCAATTGTAATCGAAGTCATTTAAATTCTCCAAACCTCTATCTTCATGTTCTACCAAGCCCAGCCAAGCTACAACTCTCAATTCAGCCTTAATATGAAGGTTATCAATGAAAGAGTGAGCTATACAGTCTAATAAATAACTGTAGACAACATATGACGGAATAGAGTCAAGTTGCACAAGAATATTTTAAATTTTCTTATGAATGTAGAAGTCTCACATATAGTTCCAAAACGAATAATTAATGAACCACTTAAATTTTATTCATAACCATTCAAGATCTTTTTATTTTATTTTTGCTGTGAACCATTGAAGATCTTAAAATCATTAAAAAGCACATAAAAATTGATCATTGTTGATGCCCATTTTTTTTTGAATCCATGCCCAAAGTCCCATACGGAGGAAAGCCCAATGAAAAGCAAGGCCCAAAGACCCACCAAGAAGACCGAAGAGCAAGAAAGGTCCAAAGAAAGAAGTGCAAGGGAAATGGATTTGCAGCAAAATACAAATCTGCCGCAGAATACAGTTCTTTGGCAGAATGGCTTCGGCAGACAAAGACAAATTAGACCCAAGGCCCTTTTGATCCAGTCAACATTATTTGGCCCATAAAGGCCCAAATCCTTTTTTATAAAAGATAGGCGTGAGAGCTAAAATGAAGAAACACGGTGAAAAGAAACAAGGAGCCGCAGGAAGTGTCAGCAGCAAGAAATGCGTGAAGGAAAGAAAAGCCAAACCAAAGGAAAATGACAAACGTAGAAGGAAACGCGTGAAGAAATAAGACAAAACACGCAGCAGAACGAAACAGAACTAATCTGTTACGGCAGGAACGACGTGGCAGACAAAACACAGAAGATAGCAGAGCAAGCACAGAAGGGCCGGGACACCACCAACCTGTACCCAGCCAATACAAGGGAGGTGGGCCCACGGTCAAGGGGATTCAGAGGGCGTGGTTTGGTGGTGGGGGGAAAAGGGGGTCTATATTTGGTTTTCTGCCATAACTTCTTTTGGGAAAGATATCTTGCTGGGATGGTATCTTACCCAAAAGAAGTAATAAATGGTTGGGACCATCTGATGCATGCCATAGAGCTAGGTAGTGAGGTAGAGGTATACAGCAGGAACAAACAAAAGGGAATTTTGTCGTGAGTAGCGTTGCAGCAGACATGAACTGAACAATGGCAGTGGTTTGGGCAACCAATGGGTGAGTGGGTAATCTTGAAAGGATGCCCACAACAAACCAAAAACAGTTGGTGAAGCCCTAGGGGTAAAAGGGAGAAATCCCATTGAATGAGTTCACTATAAAAGGAAGGTAACCACGGCAGAAAAAGGGACCGAATGAAAGAGGAAAAAACAGAGGAAGGAAAGAGGAAAAAACAGGGGAAGAAAGAAAATACCGAAAGAAGGGGACCCAAGGGAGCGGAGGCACCTAAAGGGAAAAACCCATAGTAAGAGAGTAGTAAGCACCTAGAGAAAGGTACCCAGGAAAAAGAAAGACCAAAAATGGGGAACAACCCACAGCAAGATAGTAGTTAGAAACTAAGAGTAAAAAAAAAGAACACAGAGAAAGAAAAAGAAGAGAGAAAACGTGGCAGGAATAGGGACATGCATCAATAGACCATCTTTTCCCTCCCTCTTAGCAAACCCACTCTTTGAAGTCTCCAAAAGTAATAGCTAGTAGCCATTTAGGCCTATTCTCCAAAATGAACAACTTTTATGGCAGGAGCCTATGACAAGGTTGTTCAAGTTGGAGTTTGGGTTCCTTCTTGGTTTACTTATCCTATGGGAAGATTCAATACTTGATTTTGATTGCAAATATATTTGATTTCTCTCATTATAAATTATATCTGCTGTATTTAGTCATCTTGCCGTAACACGTTTTTTTATCACGTCTGCTACATTAGTTATCCTGCTGTGGTATCTTTACCTGTTGTACTACTTATTCTGTTGTAGCACCTTTTCATTATATTTACCGTGTTATTACGTGATTTACTTTTGGCACAAATTAATCATTATCCTGCCATAAGTATATATATACATATATCTTGTCTCTCATGTTCTGCAAAAAATATATTTTATATATGTATATGTGAATACGTATAAGTGTATTTGCTCATATATGTATGTATATATTTGAGAATATGCTAATCCATTTAAACTAACATTTGTTTGATGGGTATTTTCTTTGGGTTTTAGATTTGTTTATGTGCAGGAAGTAGAAAAGTATTTCTGCAGTAAAAACGAAGAGTAGTCATTCACATTGCAAAAGGCTTTACTGCACGGCAGAAGGCTTTAAAGCACAGCAGTCAGCTTTAAAGCACAGCAGGCAGCTTCAATACGCAGCAGAATGCTTTACTGCACAGTAGGAAGCTTTATTGCACAGCAGAAAAGTTTTGCTGCATAGCAGAAAAGTCAGTCCTGCGGTAGAAACTGGAAAAAAGACAGTCTTGAAGCAGAAATTGGAGAAAATTTAGTCCGCGATAGAAACTAGAGAAAAGTTCCTTCTGCGGCAGAAACAAAGGATAGGCACCACGTTCTGCCTGCCGTAAGCGTGCCCCTGACAGACGAGACATAGTTTGCGCACAAGCCGGACCAAATTGAGTTGCAATTGGACCGGTCTCAACTCCCTTACTCAGAATATTTGGGCCTAGTACCGCAAGAGGCAGTCCAGCCCAGTACAATAATAGTACCGCAGGAGGCAGCCCACTTTAACCACAAAAAGGCCCACCACAATCATTATATAGGGGCCATATGGAATTGTTGTAAAAAGTAGAGATTTAAATGTAGAGTTTTTGTTGCATAATTTTTGGTGATAAAATGCTTAAACTGAAAAGATCTTTAACAACTCTGAGTGTTTGGAAAATTACAGTATTAAAGTAATTAGAACTGTTGTTACTTTAATTTAATACTGTAATGTGCCAAAACACTCGAGTTGTTAAAGATCTTTTCAGTTAAAAAGTAATTAGAACTGTTGTTTCTGATAAAAAAATATATATATATTAATTATAATTAGAACTGTTAAAAACTTTTTGGTAACCAATTGTTAAAGAGCTATTAATGACAGAAATGAGAAATGACAACAGAAGATAATTGTTTAATTAATTAGTTAATTATAAATCTTTGAACTTTGATAAATGCCCCAAATCATACCAGCATTATAGCATTTTAATTTTAAAAAAAATTCAACCACACTTAAGGCTTACCTTCAGAAATTCTTTTTTTATTAAAAAAAATTAGCCTTCACAAATTAATTCCGTCTATAATATTACTTCTTGGTGGTGCACAATAATCCCATTCACCAGTGTAAAAGAAAAAGTATCCTATGAAACAATTTTATGAGATCTTTCTCCCATAACATGCATAAATTTTAATACTATATGAGAGGGAGTCTCGCGAGACTGTTACACGATATACTCCTCCTCCCATTCTAAATGACAAAGTCATCCTTGCCCTTTACTAATTTAACCACCGAATGAAGGATGTCCTAGTAAATTACAACCTAGTCAAGGCTATTTCCGTGATACCACACTACATAAACTGCTTATATAACTACGTACCGTACCCCTTGTATCAACTCTCAAGTCTCTACGCATAGTTTGCTAAAGCTCGTCATACTAGTAAGAATTCTCTCTTCTCTGAGAAGGCTTTCTAAGAAGGAAAAGAACAGTTCAAAGAGATGAAAAAATACAAGAGTTTATCTCTTCTCCTTTCTCTATTCTTTATGGTCACATTATTCTCCAAAATTCCAGTTGAGGCAAGAAATTACAATCACACTAGGAATTCCAAAACTCATAAGCACCAGAAAGATAAGAGTGGCAATGGCAACACTCATTTTCCTAGTCCTGCACCAGCCCCTCTTCCTCATCACGGTTCTAATCCCAACCCGTCTAGCAGTTTTGATCTTTTTTCATTTGGAGCTAAAGGTGATGGAGTTTCCGACGATTCTAAGGTAATTAACAAAAAATTGTTCGTTTGTGCTTATGTGAATTTGGAAATTTATTGACGCTCCCTCGTCTTACATGACTAGTGGATTCGCTTGTATTTAGTGGTTTGTATGATTCTAACTTTCTTGAGCATGTAACCAATCAAGCAGGCACTCCTAGCAGCATGGAAAGCTGCATGCAAGTTTCCTGGGGCTACAATAGAAATCCCATCAGGATTCAATTTCCTCATCAAGCCCATAACTCTTCAGGGTCCTTGTATGCCTCACCTTGTTCTTCAGGTTTTGCTTTCTCTTCTTTTAATCTCATTTTACTAACTCTAAAGCAGAATCTTCATAATAATTACAGAAATGGAGAAAGATAACAAGAATATTCTCTTTTTCATTTAAGTAATATATTATTTTGTCTTTATATTATAACAATTTACAACTAAATGCTTAAACGTACAAAGCTAATGCAAGTGGAATTCCAACAGATAGATGGAACTCTCTTAGCTCCTCCCAAAATTGGTTCATGGCCAAAATCCAGTTTGTTTCAGTGGATTAATTTCAAATGGGTCCAAAACTTTACCATTCAGGGCACTGGTACTGTTGATGGCCAAGGCTCTAACTGGTGGACTACCTCTCAAATTCTTTATACTCAGGTTAACACTTAGCATTAACTTGTTTATACTTTCACATCAACAATGTGCAGAAGATTATATAGCATCTAACCTCTTTGTGATGTTGCAGAAAAAATCCAATAACATTCCAGATCTCAGACCAACAGTAAGATTCACTTTATTTTCTCAGTTTTATTATTTGATCACGCATATATACATTATTTTCCTATTAAAAATTTGTAGGACAAGTTCTGATTTTGATCTTCTTAACATTGTCTTTCTCCAATTCAGGCTTTGAGATTCTATTCTAGCTATGATGTCACAGTAAGCAACATCAAAATCATAAATAGTCCACAGTGCCACCTAAAGTTCGACAGCTCTAAGGGTGTCAAAGTTAACAATATTACAATTTCTTCGCCAGAAGATAGCCTAAACACTGATGGGATTCACCTACAAAACACCCAAGACGTAGAAATTCAGCATTCTAGTATTGGATGTGGTAAGAACCACTGATTATAATTAGAAATTATTTCCATTTTTTCCCCCCCATAAAATATAGGAAGACTGAAAAGGCTGGTGCCCCAAACTTTGTACCTAACTAACGGTTGCACTTTACACACAAGGCAATGTTTAATTATGAAATTAGTCAGGTTCCCATGATGTGATATACTAAAAAAAACCCATTACATAGTACATGCCTGACGAACATAAAGTAAACAACTTTATCTAAATTTTGCACTAAGACTTAATTAACTATGTCTTGCTCTTAGGCTTTTTAGAATTGGAGAACAGAATATGCCTTTTATTATTATTATTTTTTATTTCTTGAGTCACCCCCATATACCAATTTAAGAAGCATACGAACTTCAAAGGTAACTGTCTTAGTAAGAATGATTGGTTGAAGGGTTCTTTTAAACGGTAAACTGTCACTAAACTAACTTTTGAATAAAGCGGGGAACAAAAGGTACTGGCACAACTAACTTTTTCTTTTGCAATTCTATGGGCTCAGTATTAACTATTAAGTAATTTATGATGCCCATACTATTACACTGTTAATTAACATTCAGATTAGTATTCTAATTAAGTCTGGGCACTCTTTTGACAGGGGATGATTGTGTATCCATACAAACTGGTTGCTCCAATGTCCATGTTCATCATATTAACTGTGGCCCTGGACATGGTATAAGGTAAATCAATATATATTATTATATATATTACCTTTTATATTCATTATCAAAAAAAAAAAAAAAAAAACTTTTATATTACCATACAAAATAGGAATAGAGCAGATTAAAAATAAAATACTTAAACATAAAATCTTTTATAGAAAAAGTGGCCCACAAACTTGGTTTGGCTACAATTCCTATTAAAAAATGTAAAATTTAACCTTTAATTTAATATTTATATGCTCATGTATCTTTCTTATCTTTTTTTTCCCCCCATATTTGCAGCTTAGGAGGACTAGGGAAGGACAAAAGTGTTGCATGTGTCTCCAATATAATTGTGGAGAATGTCTCAATTCAAAACACTCTATCAGGAGTAAGGATCAAGACATGGCAGGTATGGAATTATCTTATGAAAAGTATTGACTAATTGTTTAGATTATGAAGGCATTTTATTTATTTTCTAACATTATATTCATTTTTCGATTCCTATGATCAGGGGGGCATTGGATCTGTCAAAAACGTATCATTTACCAATGTTCAAGTTTCTGATGTTAAGGTACCAATAATCATAGACCAGTTCTATTGTGACAAGAATTTCTGCAAGAACCAAACAGGAGCTGTGGCAATAACTGGTGTTAAGTATGACCAGATAGTTGGGACTTATTCAGTGCAACCAATTCATCTCGCATGTAGCAATGACATTCCGTGCACTGGCATTGATCTAATTGATATTCAGTTGAAGCCTTCGCCGCGCTATCGAGGTTTTCAACAGGGTCTGTGTTTGAACTCTTATGGGAAATCAAGTGCTCCATTGGTTCCTTCAAGCATAGATTATTGCTTAAGGAATAGCGGTGGTTCTGTCAACAGAATAGAAAGATCACATGATAATGTGTGTTGATTAAAATTAGTTTAGGCTGTTATATTGTAGCTTCTTCTTCTTCTTCTTCTTTTTAAGTTGTTTTCTTCCCTTCTGCAATATTTTAACTGTGAGAAGGTGATGATCTAGTGCAATGTAATTCAGTTGGTTAATGAAAGAATAAAAATATATTCTCATCTATGGAATATGTTTTTTTTTTTTTTTTTGGTTACACTTAAAATTAAAAAGAATAAAAGAAAGTTCAGAATAGGTTAGTGGAGAGACCTAAATGTGAAATGGACCTACATATTATAGGACAGCTTAAATAAAGATTATGCCTTCACCAGTTCTGTAAGGAAAATAACTATAATGTTCATAATTTTTTTCATAATTACTGAAATTATAATTTATGATCACAGTAAGATTATCTTTTGCATGGTCCCACTAATATCGATCTTTTAACGTTAACTAAATCATACCACCTATCTACTAAGTAACTGACTGATGTCTACTAGTACTATTAAAAATAAAGCAAAATATTGTGGTTTATTAAGGACATAAATTGTCAAATTATTCTTTTAAAATAAGTTTGGGATTATTATTATGTGTTTGACATTAGCTTATCCATTTTTATTTAAAATATACTAAAATATCTTTGTACTTTAAAAAAAAAAAAATGAAAAAATATTTGAAGGGCAAAATTTTAAAAAACTATATATAAAAATTAAAAGTTACATGATTAAAAAGCTAAACCAAAAAGGCTGAAAACAAATGGTCACATGATTATATTTCATTCGGATTTTTTTTTTCTAGTATATGGAAAAAGGAAAATCATTTTTTTTTACGAGCTCTAAAGAAGAACATTTGAAAATATTATTTCTAAACCTTGAATTGATATGTAAAGTGAAATGAGACTTTGTTCATTACTTGAACAAGCTCACTTACGTAAAATTATGCACTGAAAGGGTCTACATAGCATGCCTTTGTCTTGATTTTGACAAATCAATACATGTCCAATTTTACTTTTTTATGACTTATAAAGTGGTTGAAAATTGAAATGTGATGTGAGGTGCATTTTTTTAACCTAGAGAGAGAGAGAGAGAGAGTGAGCGAGTGAAAAACACATTAAAATTTAAAACTTCTCATCCATAAAATCTCTAAGGTTGCTTTAAGCACATTAGACAAGCATTTGGCATTATAGCCAAAAGTATTTAAAGATTAATTAACAACAGAGAAAGACAAAAGAAGCATTCACCATCTGAATATTCCTTTCATTAGCAAAAAGAAAGAAGATAGACCCATTTGAGTGGGTCTGACATGCTAGTCTCATGGTCACCATAATCCACAATTGATTAATTGCTTTTCTCTTTCTTGGGTTAGGTCCTATCTTTATTTTATTTTTTATTGCCAATTGCCAGAGTTAGATTGGTGAAAGGTGTTCATGACGGTTTTGGTGATGGAGGCAGTGCGGTTCGTGCACCGTCCAACTCATCCTCTAAATAGCTTCACTGCATGCGCATGGGCTAAAAAATTTCTTGAAAGAGATCAAAAGCTAATGCATAGTGCTCTGTAAACTTTTCAATTTTTATCTTTAAACATTCCATCTGGCAGGCTTTTCCCAATCCCTCAATTCATGGAATCTGTTTTTAAAATGACAAAAGCTAATGAAGAAGTATCTCATTCCTTCATGAAAAAAAAAATGACACTATTTAAAATGGATCAAGATTATAATTTATATTAAAATATTATAGATCCAAATGGGTATTTAATGCCAAGTTGTTTAATATTGTAAATAGCATGACCTTATGTATATTACTATATATAAGAAATAAAATCTTAATTGTAAAATAGAAATAATCTTATTTTGGTCCTTGAAATGGGTGTATAAGATAATTTGTACCAAATAGTAGGGATAGCAACAGGGTAAGACGATGTGGAATCCAGGGTGTCTCATCCCATCTTTAGGGTAGAGAAAACTCAAGTGGTGCAGGTGTAGGACAGGGCAGGTTTGAGGTATTTGGTCATTCTTAATGAGTTGGTTTCGACATTAATAAAGTAGAGATGAAAGAGAAATAGAATAACCATATAAGTATTTGGGAGAGTTTTAAAAGTGAGAGAAAGCAATTGTTTAAGTGTATGATAAGAGAATTAAAACAATATATATAAAATATTAAATTATATATATATATATAAATAATTTAAATATTTATTTTAAATAAAGCATACCAAATAGTTTAGTCTATTGTTTCTCAAAAAAAAAAAAAAGTTTAGTCTATTGGACTAGTAGATGCAAACGCAACCAGAATCTAGATTCTAACTGGACTTGTGGTCCAATAGGCCCAATGAATTTTCAATAGCAAAAGAAGGCAGTCACGGTATAAGGGCAAGTGATAGCAAAATTGCACCAGAAAACACAGCCCATTAATGATCCAAGTGATAGCAACAAACTAACAAATTTGCACAGCAAAATTCCAAACAGCCAAGTAGACACTATTTCCACCACTCAGTTCCGATGATCAAACACTTTTCTCTAAGATCTCAGAATCTTCTTGAACTCAGGCCTCTATTTATGCAGAGCATTGGACACACAGAGAGCGTGCATTATATATAAGAGGTTCCAAGCATTTGATGATAACAAGGTATACAATTTTCTTATAAACTGGTATTGTTTATATCTACTGAGGGTACTTAATTCCAGAAAAATTGATATTGTTATGCCACGAATTTTCCAATTTTTATCCATTTTAATTCTCACTTACTTGATCTACCAAATTTTTTCTTTAGGGCCCACTTTTACTTTGCTTTTATTTTCTGGCTTCTAAAAAATACATTTTTGTATTTGTGAAACCACTTTGTTTGGTTCGTTTAGTATGTCACTGTTAAGATTTGTGCCCTAAAATCAAATTTATTGGCATGTTATAAATAATTAAACTGTTTAATTATATGAGATTATTTATAAATGAACTGATGGGACATTATCATAGTCCTTGAGATGCATTGTATGTGATTTAGTTATAGAATATATAAATTACAAGTTTCTTGTAAACTCCAAATATAGTTCGTAGTTGGTGATGAAATTGGTCGTTTCATCTGCGAAGACTATAACACATCAACTAAGATGATTTGTCTTGATCATGGAAGTGGAGACTTCTAGTTGATGTGTTGATATGTCTTAAGTGTGTAAGACGTATTGAATTGGACCGCTATGAGATTAATTATTCAATTAACAACTGTTATCTGAATAATTAATCTCACAACTTCTAATTTCATAGACTCTCAATCCTGAGAGGATAGTGAACCCGATCATGAAATGTAAGATACTTTGATATATTAATAGTGAGATCTAGTTTAACGGTCAAAACCTCAATATGTTGGGTAACCATACGTAGTGTTGAGGGAACACATATTCTCAAGATGGAATCCATAATCTCTTTCTATAGAGACATGAAATATCCCCTTTAGATAAGTTTAATGGGAACTGGTTATTCAAAACTGGCCACTTTAATAAAGAGTTACTAAAGTTCATATTTTATGAAATTAGATTTTTTAAATATGAATAACTAAAAGATTAAACTGGGTACTCAAGGAATAAAATAATTGTTTACAAAGTGACAGTTTATTATGACTTTGTTCACTATGGATATTTCACGAAGGGGTCAAATGATATCATATTAGAGTCTTGGGAAATAATTTATTAATAAGGCCTAGAGTGCAATTATATTTCTATAGTGGTACTTGTTATATAATTAATAGTAACTCTGAACTTGTCAAAAGTTGACAGATAAGTCTAAGGCCCATTGGAGTTAGAGCCTTATTAGTCACTTTAGTCCCATCCCAAGCCACACACTTAAGCCCAATTGGGCTGGCCCAAAAGGCTAACCCAATTAAATAATCAGTTACTTTATTTAATAACTCTTATTAAATAAAGTAACTGTCAAGGCAGTTAAAACGTACGTATGATTAAAAGGAAAAGAAAACAGTTTTTCTCTACAGGATCTTGGAAATACACTTTTCCAAAAGAAAATCATCATACATAAGAACAGATTAAAAGACCACTCATCTTGGGCACCATGTGGAATTGGGATGAAGATTAAAGGTATTCTCAAGTCTTGTTTTTGAATTTTACTGCACCAAGGTACGCTTTCTTTTCTTTATTCTAGAATTCAAGGTTACATGTTATCTATCATGAATGAAGTAGATTATTGTGTTACTTCCGCTATAAGTTTTGTATGAGATGCAAAACCAGTTTTTTCAACAGTCACTATGTCCTCGTCATGCTTAAGTGGATATCAATCATTGTTGAAAGTATTGATAATGCTATGGCAAATGCCTTCCACCCAAAGTGACATGTAGTAGGTTTGACTCCCGAATCAACCTCTCCAAAAAATAAATAAATAATTGGGGCTAAAGCTGTTTACCAATCACTTTTATTAGACCCTGCAAAAGTTGGAGTTTTGTACACCATCATGGTCCGACCTTTTTACATTTTCAAGACTCATTTTAAATATGCAAAATATAAGTGCAATATTGTATCTTGCGGCATTTTGCTTGCATACACACTACATACATTTAATTGGTCTGAAATTTAGGTAGTACAGAATCTGAATTGGTCTTCTAAATTATTTACATTGTTAACAACAACAACCGCACAACTTCACGGATCTTTGTAGAAAGTCTAGGTTGAGAGTGATTGAACAAATTGATAAATGAGTCGTCGGAGACTTTTGGTTTTTGTTGGACAATTGGTTTTGGAAATCTAAGATCTAAATTGCTTCCACGTAATCTTTAAAGGTCTAGTTGTTTGCATACTTTTGACATTGATTATGGAATCTGTGGTTGCTGATTTAGCTAATAAAGTAATTAAGGATGACTTCTTCATTGGGGCTCACTGTCAAATGAAGCTATCATCTCCCCGGTTCAAATTAAATTCCTTTTTAAAATAAGGCATGCCCGCTTTCTTAAAGTTTAGATGCAAAAGCAGGATTCTAAGCATAAAGAAATGCTCAACAGAAAAGGTTTAGGGACCAATCACCTCTAGATTTTTTTTTTTTTTAATTGTTTTTTGAGAATCTACCAATCACCTCTAGAATCTAGATGTATGTTTTTACACATGCGCACATGTGTGTACGTAGTGATGAACCTGAATACATGATTGCTTATTCAGAAGGGGTTGAAAAACATTGTTGACACCTCATTTTGCAATCCGCATTTAACCTCACCTAGAGGGTAAAAGGGTAATTTTGCCTTGGAAATATGCATTTTGATTTTGGTCATTAGATTCTTAATCTCATTTCACCAAAATGATCTTAATGTTGTAACAATCAAATCGACTGGTCATAAGCTCTAATCGGACCACCAAATTGAAAGTTATCATCAAATTAAGTTTTAATAGCTAAGATGCACTATCACAAATTGCGTCCGACTATATGTGATTATGAACAATTGATTTCAATTGGTTTTAAGTATAATCAATTCGAAATCAATGATATGTCATAATTTGATTGGTTAGGACTACATTTTATGGTAGGGTTGCATACATCTAATTAACTAGATAATTAAGTATTAACTATTCAATGAGTAATTTGTGCAATTATTTTTTAATTAGGGTAAATTTGGAACTAATTAAGTCTGAAATGGGAGTAATTGGAGCCTATTAATGTTAATTGAAAACTAATTTGGGACCTATTAATGCTAATTGTGTTATCTAACAAATGACTTCTGCTCACCATTTCATTGATATCTCTTAGAATATTTTGAATCTGTGAATGAGGTTAATTTTCCCAAAAACTAGACATCTGGGCTTCAATTTGAGCATAAGAACGAGACAATTCCGATCAGAATTGAGTAAGATATGATTTTTTGAAATTGGCTCTACAAGCTGTTACAATAGCTAGGAGAAACCCGAATTTTGCTTGCTCCTCACTCCCACTAATCTCTACATTTAATGCACCCGATTTCCCCAAAAGTTAAAATAAGGTCTAGATTCATGATTCTTTGTCAACCCTCATTAAATGACCTTCCATTTATATTTTCTCCACCACTATTATATAAACCTCCCTCTCCTCCATTCCAAAAGACACAAAAAACCTCCTGTCTTCTTCTCTTTTAAGTTCTAGTGAAGTTGAGTAGTCTTGTCATATCTTGGTCTTCCTGAGACTCAAGGTATTGAGTGAGACTCACTCTCCCTCTCCTAGCTCTCATTTTCCTCCACCCTTAGGACCTCTATCAAAAGTCTCCTCCTCCATCATATAGATCTTGCATGAAGGTATAATCTCTTTCCCTAATTGGTTTTTTATGTTGCCATGATGAGAATTTAAGATTAAAGCATGATAGTAATTATTTAAAATCCCTTGAATATGTTTGAATGCTCTTAATTGTTCTTATATATTCTTCACATGTTCTTGGTTATTCATCACATGTTCATACATAACACTAGTTTTAATCTTAAATCCACATCAAAAATATGAAAAACATGTTTGTTTAATAATTCTTTCAAATCCTTGAGTCTAGGATATCACCATCCACACACATTCACTAGAATTTATTTTTCAATCCAAATAAAATGCTTAATAAATGGAATTAAGGTTTATCACATGCATACACTTTAAATTCAACATGCAAATTGATTGCTAATATATTGGATGATGTGATATGAATGTTGGCCACTATAGTCTAGAAGACCGGTTTCACCGGGCAAGGTGGGTGCCTAACACCTTCCCACCTTGGAACATAGCCTCCAAATTTAGATCAAGGGTTAGTAGATCAAATGCTTATTCATGTAATTTTCAATTTCTAGATTGTAATTAGAAAACAAAACTATGTACTTTATCTTAGATTGTATCTAGAACCAAAACCATGTAATTTTCCTATAATCAATGTAAATTCAATTGCAAATTAATAAAATGACGAATTTTTCAATTTTTGTTTTCTTATTTATTTCAATAATTAAATAAGTGGCGACTCCATTGTAAAACCCTTAATCTAAAAGAGAAAATATAACTAGTCAAACCTCCATTTTGAGAGGCAATAATACGACTCCACCCATTCATGTGGGTTTGGCCCAACACCTATAAAACGGGCCGGGGGTGCGGTCTCTCATAAACATATGCACACTTAAATATCAATGAGGCCATGGAGCAAATGAATTACAAGGCTATTAATAGCTTTCACAGCTTGAAATTACTGACTTGATCACACTAAAACTTAATGAGAAAGCAATAAACACATATTGTTACTTGCATAGCTTTGAGATTTTTTTGGCAGAACAGTCAAGAGTCAACCCATTATTGAGGCTTGAGGCAGTAGCTAAACATGTGCTGGTGAGGTCTTATCAGAAGGCCTGGTTACAGAGTCTACTTTTCCGCCTCTTTCGCTTACACTATTCTCAGAAAACTTCAAGCTTGCTAGATGAAAACCGTTCTTCTTCTCATTTGATTTCAATTCAGACAAGTAATAATCTTCTTTTGTCGCATTTGCCTTTTTTGATGGGCCATAAAACATCCCACCCCATTGTGGGAAGTATATTAAGAATAATGGGAGGGTGCAGCATATGATCATGATATCCATTAGAGTTATGCCTGTTTGTTTTGAATATTTGGATCCTCTAAAGAAAATTAGTTAAGTCACAACTGCGCCCACATTTACGCCACCTCCTGTCATACCGGAAACAACCCCCAATGACCTGAAAAATGGGATATGTAAATAAGAAACAACTTAATTGTTGAGGCTTAATAAAGAAAAGTACTCTTTGATGAGCCTATATAATTAACTTGTTCAGCTATTTATTGGATTGATAAAATGTGATGCACACATTGTAAAAAATTCCTTAGATAATTAGAGAATAAGTTGGAGTACACGAATAACAAAAAACCCTCTAAGCCTAGTCTACTCCATGTACTTGAGCCCTCCAAGCTCTTGCTTCCAACTGACTTGAAGAAACCTTGTCTTCTCTAGCTCTCCGGATCAAGCAATTCAGTCCGATTGCATCCACAAAACAAATGGCTTCTTCCAATGCTTCCCAGCAGCACCAAAACTCACTTTACACTCAGAATGGGTGTGGTAAGTGTTTGGGCTATCAATCTCTCAAGGATTTGGATATAGAGAGGTAGGAGTTAAGGAAAACCACACAAGATTGTATAGAGGATTGTGGGTATGGCAATCTCTAACTCTCAAGGGTTATGGCTAGGGTTTTTTTTTTTTTTTTTTTGAAAGCACTTTCTTTAATATGTGGGTAATGATGGTATATATAGTGTGGGTGAAGATATAATGGAGCAGATATGCCAAAATAGCAAAACAGAATGTTTCGCGAGTATCTCGCAGGAAAGCCTTACCCGCGAAATACACGCGAAAACCAGCTGTCATGACTCTTCACATTCCAGTCATGTGCTGTGCACATGGCTTCACTTCGCGGGAAGTCTTCTCGCGAGCTACCCACGAAAACTCCTTTGATCTTCAATGTTGTCTTGAGTCTTCACACTCTCTCTCACACACAAATGTGGGACCGCATTATAAATATTCATCCAAGTGAGTTATTAAGTATAAAAATTAAAGAGTCTAGAATAAATGAATCATAAAAAATAAAAAAAAAGTGCTTCACAATAATTTTTTTTTTTAAAAAGACATGGACAATTTACATTTTATACCTAATAATATTCTTACAAATTTTTATAAAATGTTAACAAAATATAAAAATTACTATCAATAGTATTTAAATTTTTTATATAGGAATTATATTATGCATTTTATTGTATATCTTTAAGTGTATCTATGCATATGCATGGGGTTATAAGCTAGTTAGATAATAATGACATAAGAGAAAGAAATATTTTATTAAATACCTTGGAACTTTGTTTGCCTGGTTGCCTCAACTCATGTTTCTCACTACTCTTTAAGTCTTAATGCTTTGAGTAACGTAGCCACGTAGGAAGATTGGCTTCTTGTGTGTGTGAGTTTTTTGGAATTTGCAGGAGACTTAGGATAGATATTGGACAACATAGTAATTGTGTGATGATAACAAGAAATTTAAAATTGTGAACGAGTAGAAGACTGAACGATTAAATTTCAATTTGTAAATTGATGGAAGAGTGCAACAGTTTTATTAGGCATTTTTTTTAAGGGGTGTTAATAGATGTATTTTTACTTTTTTGTTCTCAATTGTTTTCACTTACCAAACATTGGATCTAAGGTGTTTTAGACCAATAAAATGTCGGGAAGTCTCTTAAATGGTAGTATAGATACTAACCTTTGAGCACTTTTTTTTTTTGTTGTTCATTCATCATAATTTGAAGTTGATATATTTTCCAACCACAAAAATACTAGGGGTGTGATGAGATTTATTTCACTCACAAATGCATAAATCTCATCACACCCTTAAGTATTTTTGCGATTGAAAAATGTAGCAACTTTGAATTATGATGAATAAAACTATTAACTTCTACCAAAAAAGAAAAGAAAAAAGAAAAAAAAAAAAAAAAAAAAAGAGTGCATGCTTAAAGGCTAGTGTTCCATAATTTTCATATGTTTTTGGCAATTCTTTTAATGTGATTATCAATGTTTTAGTGATTGGAAGATGATGCTCCATCCCAACAGCTTTACAAAATTTTTGTGATGGATGTCGCTGACTCGCTGATCAAATTGACTTCATTGAAGAAATGATCCACCCATTGTCTGGTATTGGAGAAAAGCCTCTTAATGGCAACAAGCTGCCAATTAATCTGGCAAAACTCCCTACTTTGACACAAAGAAATGTACCTAGTTAATTTCATTTCCAAAAATGAAAAATCTCAAAAAAGTAGACTTAAAATTACCTTGTAAACAGAAACAGATCCTCCTTGTCCCAGCTTATTGGAATTGTGAAATTAATTTTTGGCCTTTTCAAGAATTTCATACGAATAATTGAGTCTGGACTTGTTCACAGTGGCCAACATAGCGCCTAGTTGCTTTTTCTCTGAAAAAAATGCCAGATCAGGTAAGCTATATATTAACTCCAGAGTCTAGAGACTCTAGACAAAAGTCTTTGAAAATCTCAGATATCAAAATAGATACCTCCCCACCTCTTTAGTAAATTCTTCCTCACAATGAAGACAGCCATTGCAATAACCAGCAAAAGAGCCAAAGCAGACGGCGTTGCAGCCAAAGTTATAGCTAACTTGCTTCCTAACATAGATTTACATGTTATTCCGTGACCATAATTGATCAAAATAGAAGTCAAGCAATTAGTACACCAAATTATCTAATTAAGTAATCATTGATGTCGCTGAGATTTTTAGTACTATGAAGAATTTTTACACAAACACTCATTTTAAAAGATGTTAATGTTAATTCTAATGATGAAGTAAAAATAATTTTATCCAATTTACAATTGGTGAATCTGACCCAAAATGGAAAATTTAGAATTCGTTATTGTACTGAAAACAAAAGGGACCTGAAACAAAGCATCAAAATGTATCCTTTGATGGCATAAAATTAGACAATATGGGCTAATTCAAATCCCACTTTTTAGTCACTTTGCGTTTATAAACGACTAAAAAGGACAGTAATTCAAGGATTGCATGAGAGAGAACACTAATATCCCATTTGATCCGATGAAGGAAAGACAGAACAAAAAATGAAAAAAATTCATTGGAACCAAGCTCACCTTGATTACTGTTTCTAATAGGCTGAGTCGAATTATAATAGAACTTTTCTGTTGAATGCCTCAAATAACAACCAGAGTTCAACACCCTTCCTTCTTCTTTTGGAGTACATGAACTAATGTTAGAAACCGCATTGGCCAAACAGTCCTCACAAGCAGTACCATTCACAAATTCCCAACACTGAGCCAATCCATAAACAGTGACATTTCTATTGTTCACAGACCCCACAGAAAAACCATCGAACTTAGGCGCTTCCACGCTTAGATTCATCACCAACTGATTAACATTAGCGCTAAAAACAGAACTATTCCCAACAAACTCTTGGGCTCCACACACGGTCTTGTCTTGCACACTCAAAGTCTCATTGAAGAAATAGTAATCATCGTACCTTAGATAACACCCATCATAGAAGATCCTGCCACCACGAACGGCTCTTTGAATTGGTAAACACCTAAGGATCTGAGTCTTACATTGAGCAAAGCAAAGATCAGTCTATTTTAGTTAGATCTTTCATGCACTCACCAAAAGCATAAACTGTGGTATTACCAGTCCCGTTCACAACTGCTGCGTATCTTTGTGTGGCAATCAAAGGGGTCACTGAGTCCATGGCTGCCAAGTAGTTGCTTTTGAAGGTTTGGCGCTGTGGCATTGGGGAATATATTTTCGCGGCAATATAGACTTGAGTTTGTTGACTTAAGTTTTAGATTGATTTTAACTTCAAGCTAAAACTTGGCTTGAGTTCATATCATGAAGATTAGTAAATAATAGGGTAGCATAAAGGAAAATGATAGGGACACAAAAAAGTCTACAATTTTTGCCATCTCATCCTCTAAATAGCTTCACTGCACGCGCATAACGGCCTAAAAATTTTTTTCTTGAAAGAGATCAAAAGCTAATGCATAGTGCTCTGTAACCTTTTCAATTTTTATCTTAAAACATTCCAACTGGCAGGCTTTTCCCAATCCCTCAACTCATGGAATCTGTTTTTATGGTTCCTTACCTTTTAAATGGAGAAGATATCTCACAATATTAGTCAATTAGTTGTAAAATACAACTATGAAAAGAAAAAGGACACTATTAAAAATGGATGAATATCATAATTTAGATTAAATATTATAAATCCAAATGAGTATCTAATGCCACATCATTTAATATTGTAAATGACATGACATTATGTATATTATTATATTTAAGAAATACAATCTTAACTGTAAAATAGAAATGGTTCTATTTTGGGCATTGGAATAAGTGTATAAGATAATTTGTACTAAATAGTAAAGATGATAATAGGGCAAGATGAGGTCGAATTATGGGTGTCTCATCCCAATTTTAGAGTAGGGAAAACCCAAGTGGTGCAAGAGTAGGGCAAGACAAGGCAAGTTGGAGGTTTTTGGTCATTCTTAATGAATTAGTTTCGATGTCAATAATGTAGAGATGAAAGAAAAATGATATACCATATAAGTATTTGTGAGAGTTCTAAAAAGGAGAGAAAGCAAGTGTTTTAGTGTATGATAAGATAATTTTTTTATAAAAAAAATTATGAATAGAATATAAAAAATTTATATTATATATAATTTAAACATTATATTAAATAAAGCATACCAAATAGTTTAGTCTATTGGGCAAGTAGATGCATATGCAACCAGAAGCTATGAGAAGACCCAAAACAATATACTAAATCTCTTCTAACTGGACTTCAGGTCCATAGGCCCAATGAATTTTCAATAGCAAAAGAAGGCAGTCACGGCATAAGGGCAAGGCCCAACACCAGAAAACACTCAGCCCAATGATCCAAGTGATAGCAACAAACTAACAAACTTGCATAGCAAAATTACAAATTGACAAGTATACACTATTTCCACCACTCATCAGTTCCGATGATCAAACACTTTTCTCTAAGATCTCAGAATCTTCTTGAACTCAGGCCTCTATTTATGCAGAACAATGGACGCAAAGAGAGCGTGCATTATATATACGAGGTTCCAAGCATTTGATGATAACAAGGTATACAATTTTCTTATAAACTGGTATTGTTTATATTTACTGTGGGTACTTAATTCCAGAAAAATTGATATTGTTATGCCACGAATTTTCCAATTTTTATCTATTTTAATTCACACTTACTTGATCTACCAAAGGGCCCACTTTTACTTAGCTTTTATTTTCCGGCTTCTAAAAAATACATTTTTGTATATGTGAAACCACTTGTTTGGTTTAGTATGCTACTATGTCGTCCTCATACTTAAAGTGGATATCAATCGTTGTTGAAAGTATTGATAACGCCATGGCCAATGCCTTCCACCCAAAGCGACATGTAGTAGGTTCGAGTCACGAATCAGCCTCTCCAAAAAAAATAATAATAATAATTAGACTAAAGTTGCCTAACAATTACTTCTACTAAACATTGCAGAAGTGGGAGTTTTGTGCACCGTTATGGGCCAGACCTTTTTACATTTTCAAGACTCATTTTAAACATGCAAAATGGAAGTGCAATATTGTATCTTGCGGTAGTTTGCTTGCACACACACACTACATGCATTTAATTGGTCTGAAATTTAGGTAGTACATAATCTGAATTGGTCTTCTAAAATTTTAACATTGTTTACAACAACAACAACAACCGCACAACTTCACGGATCTTTGTAGAAAGTCTAGGTTGAGAGTGATTGAACAAGTTGATAAATGAGTCGTCGGAGACATTTGGTTTTTGTTGGACAATTGGTTATGGAAATCTAAGATCTAAATTGCTTCCACGTAATCTTTAAAGGTCTAGTTGTTTGCATACTTTTGACATTGATTCTGGAATTCGTGGTTGCTGATTTAGCTAATAGAGTAATCAAGGATGACTTCTTCACTGGCTCTCACTGTCAAATGAAGCTATCATACTTTTAAAATAAGGCATGCCGGCTTTCTTAAAGTTTAGATGCAAAAGCAGGATTCTAAGCATAAAGAAATGCTCACCAGAAAAGGTCTAGGGACCAATCACCTCTAGATTTTTTTTTTTTAATTATTTTTTTAGAATCTACCAATCACCTCTAGAATCTAGATGTTTGTTTTTACACATGCACATGTGTCTATGTAGTGATGAACCTGAATATATGATTGCTTATTCAAAAGGGGGTGAAAAACATATGCAAACTTAAATATCAATGAGGGCATGGAGCAAATGAATTACAAGGCTATTAATAGCTTTCACAGCTTGAAATTACTGACTTGATCACACTAAAACTTGATGAGAAAGCAATAAACACATATTATTACTTGCGTAGCTTTGACATTTTTTTGGCAGAACAGTCAAGAGTCAACCCATTATTGAGGCTTGAGGCAGTAGCTAAACATGTGCTGGTGAGGTCTCATCAGAGGGCCTGGTTACAGAGTCTACTTTTCCGCCTCTTTCGCTTACACTGTTCTCAGAAAACTTCAAGCTTGCTTGATGAAAACCTTTCTCCTTCTCATTTGATTTCCATTCAGACAAGTAATAATCTTCTTCTGTCGCATTCGCCTTTTTTGATGGGCCACAAAACATCCCACCCCATTGTGGGAAGTATATTAAGAATAATGGGAGGGTGCAGCATATGATCATGATACCCATTAGAGTTATGCCTGTTTGTTTTGAATATTTGGATCCTCTGAAGAAAATTAGTTGAGTCACAACTGCGCCCACATTTCCGCCACCTCCTGTCATACCGGAAACAACCCCCAATGACCTGAAAAATGGGATATGTAAATAAGGAACAACTTAATTGGGCTTAATGAAGAAAAGTAGACTCTTTGATGAGCCTATATAATTAACTTGTTCAGCTGTTTATTGGATTGATAAAATGTGATGCGCACGTTATAAACAATTCCTTAGATAATTATATGTCTTTGTTTTGAAACCCAACTTGGTTAAGGATGAACCTGGCTCTATCATTCTTTTACTCTCCAAAAGATCTTTTTATGTCTGAGCTCTTATTTTGAAAATTTTGATTCTTAGCAATTGAATGTCAAAACAGGAAATTAAGAGTAATTTTGGATGAAATATTTGATACACTACTTTGCTTAGCTTCTTTTACACATATTAGTTGGAAAAGATTGTTGTGGGTCCACAGATGCACCTGTATCTATATAGATATCAATGAAAGACAAGGCAAATATTTTATAACAAAGAACTAGATTCTAAAAGATGTAATGCCAAAGATTCAGAAATAATAGTTATTGTAGAAAACATACCTTCGAGAGACAAAAGGAACTACTCCAAATGTAAGCCCACATGCAGCTTGGACAAACACAGAGAAAGCAATCATCACAATAATGGATCCACTTAAAGATCCAACCTGCCCCAAAATTATGCAGAAAACACCTCCCAAGGTTTGCACCACCCACAAGGTCCATAGCCTTCCCCTCATTCCAAACCTCTTTGCCACTATGTCTGAGAGAATCCCTCCTCCAGGTCGAGAGAACAGATTCGCTAACCCGAAACTTGCTGCTATTATTCCTGCAGTGGAGAGATTTAGATTGAATCTATCATAAAAGTACTCTGCTATTATGTTATCCACTGCCAGTTCTACCCCAAAGCAATAACCATAAGTCAAAGCCAGAATCCATCCTCTATAATTTGTGAACCCATAATAGAATACCCATGAAAATTTATCTTTTGCCCTCTCTCCAGATTTCTTCAGGCCATGGAAGTTCCCATCAGGCATGTCCTGACCAAAGATAAGAACTGCAAATGCTGATAATGTTTGAAAAAGGGCAGGAATAAAAAAAGCTATTCTCCAAGCTGTAAATTTGACTGCACCAATGTCACGGATTACCCCAAACACCAAGGGCATGATCAGTTGTGTTGCTCCACCACCCAGGTTCCCCCAGCCACCAGCAACACCATTGGCAGTACCAACCACTGGGGCAGAGAACATAGAGCTCATCCAGAATTGAGTAGAGACAAAAGTTGATAAGGAGAAGCCTGTGAAAAAACGCACTAGGAGGAAAGAGGTAGGAGACGAGGCAATGGAAGAGTAGAAAACCGCCGGTGCGGTGAGGAGAATGAGTGACGCAGAGGCAAGGCGGGGTCCGAATAAGTCGCAGGCACTTCCCATGGCAACCCGGGCAAAGACTGCACCAGAGACTGATGCAATCCCTGCATTGCCAATATCAGTGGATGTGAGGTTGAGGTTGTCACGTATAATTGGGAGGAGTGGTGCAGCTGCAAAAGAAGACACAAAGCAAGCAAAGAAAGAGACCCATGATAGATGAAATGCTCTCATGTGGGGTGCTGCCACTGAGAATAGCCTGAATTCAGTCGCCTTGTGTTCTGAGTCCACCGGAAGTGCAAATTTTGGAGGTGGTGATTCCATGTTTTTTTATGTTTCGAATTGAATTTGGAGGGTTAACAAGATGGTAAATTGGTGCGATGGTAGTGCCTTCCACCAAAAACAACAGGTTTTTGTGGAATCAAGTCCAAGAATCAGAAATTAAGGAGGATAAGCTAGCCTACCAATCACCTTCCAAATCCCGTAAAAATGCCTTCTATCTTCCTCTTTTTTTGGAAGAACAAAACTTGGCTCAACTTATATAGTGCTCCTAGCTGCTGATTTGTTGAGCCTTGCCTTTACTATGAAACTAAGATACTATGTTGTTTGACTTTTATAGTGAGAATTATGGAGCTTTGAATATTGAATGATGGCAAATGAAATAGGCGAAGAGACAGAGTAGCTGTTATTGTCTCTTTGATTTTTGTGTTCTGGCTTTATGTGGCCGCAGAAGGCCAAGTTTTGGACCAAAGAATTGTGTGCGCTTATCCGCCGAGTCTCATTATTTTCTTGGATCTTCAGATGCAGAAGAGTGGGTAGGTTTGGAATTTAATTCAAAGGTGTGAAACGGTGCTGGCTTGGCATTGTGTGCGTGTGCAAGTTTTGAATTTTCATTGGCTAGTGTTTGAGACTCAAGGGTATTGACTTGGGAGAGGTCGCTGAAAATGTGAAGTGCATTGTATTGGTTTGGTATAGAAATTCTCAACTGAATATTCTTTGTTAGCGCAAAACGACGAACGTGTCTTAATCAGTATCTAACTCATCTGATTTTTTGATGCATAATAAAAAGTACCAGAGGAGGAGTAGTGGAAGCAATTTTGTATTTGGTTGTTAATCCTTATATGAAATTTAGCATTAAGTCTCGGCAGAGTCAACTACTTGATTTTTTGCGTGATCGTTAAACAGTTTCAAATTATTTGTGATTAACTGTCAAAGATTTGATTCTCACAAAATAAAAATAATAAAAAATAAATAAAAACTTTCAAGTTTCAAGGACTTGGAATGAAATTACATAGTTGTTCATATTTTTTAGCTATATGGTAGTTTAGTGTTTTTTTTTTTTTTTTTTTTTTTTTTTTTTTTTTTTTTAACATTTGGTTATCTTTTTATTATGAGAAATATTATCTTTACAAAATTTTTACAATAAATTCTAAATAGCATATATTATTACTATTTTATAAGAGGGTTTGACTTATCTCCATTACTTTTTTAACTAGAATCTTCTTTTATTTGAATGAGATACAGTCACATCATTCACTAACTAAATAAAATGTGGAGATTAAAACTCACTAACACTTGCTATTAAATATTTAAAACAAAAAGAGATGTCTAGTTAAAAAAGTACTAAAGGTAAACCAAATCCTTTATAGGATAAATGGCAAATTTTTACGGATTGTTATTGATGGGTAAAAAAATAATTTCAATAATAGGTTCAAATTAAAACTAATAACAACTTAACACTAATGATTTGTTATAAAAGTGTTATGAAAATTTTCCGAACGTAGCACTTCAATCTTTATTATAGAGAAATTGTTCCGGTTAATTCAATTGATAAAGTCTTTGATGGTTGAATAAGAGATTTAAGATTCAATTCTCACCTATACCAAAAACTGATTGGTATCTTAGTCTAATGATAAAAAAACTATCATCAAGAACAAACGCATAAGTTGAAACTCTCTCTCAAAAGAAATCTTTATTATAGAGAATAATTATTTCTTATGAATAATTATTCTTTAAAATGAGAAATAATTATTTCTCTCTTAAAAGGTTATAATAACTATTCCTTAGTATGTGTAATAATTTCTAAAATTAACATAATTTCAAATAAACAAACTTTTCATGTGCACATAACAATTATGAAAATGAAAATTCATAAAAATAAAAAAAACTAATCTTTTACTCAAAAATTAAGAATTATTATTTTTTAGGATTTTTTCTAATAAGATTTTTTTTGGAAATATAATTGTATAAGTAAGATATTTTCTAAAACATATCTTAAGTTTTATTCTAATGTTACAAGTTACAACTCAACCAAACTTGTAAATAAGTTTAGTTATTCCATTATAAGTTATAACACATTTTATTCCCAATAATAAAAATTACGATTCCTGCTATAATTCTCATTCAGTGTACCAAAAATTGTAAAAGTTATGGTTATAAATGATCTTCCATATGTGTGAAAAATGAAAAATATTAACTACATATTTTATTATACTCTATTTTAAAAACTAATATATCAACTACAAATTTTATTATATTATATTTTAAAAATTAATGTAACAATTAATGTGATTAATAAACATTAACAATATAAAAAAATTGATAAATGATTTTATAATTGATGATTCGTCCATTTGTAAAGATAGTATCAAATTTTTGTAGTATTTGTTAGCATTACTTGTGCGAAAACTATTTATATTGTGACAACTTCTGAAAATTTACGGTTTTAAATGGGATTGAGTGGCCAAATGCCTTGTAATTGAATTGACAAATTCTCATGCATAAAGTGTTTGGAGTTTAAGGGGAAGTGGTTCGAACTGCAAGATTAACAACATATATATATATATATATATATATATAACAAATCAATAAATGAGTAGCCTGATTAAGTCTTAAGTCTTAGAAAAAGAAATGGTGAAGAATTTTACTATAAAATATGATTTTATAAACGTGAAGGTGGTATCCTAGTCACACTGTCACCTTAAACACTGTGACTCCAATTTTTATTTTTATCTTTTTAAATTTTATCTAAATCGTTGACTTTACTAGTCTATTCTGAAATAAACTCTTAAAAGACCCACCAAATTAAATTGGGCTTTTGTGAATCATCATTCATCCTTGTAATTGATCATGCGTCAATTTGTAAAGATAATATAAAATTTTGTTGTATTCCTTAGCATCACTTGTGCGAAAACTATTTTTGTTGTGACAGTTTTTATAAAGGTGAATGTGATATCCTAGTCACACTCTCATGTAATTAACTTTAATATATATATATAATTGAAGCCTTGACTTTTGGTTGACTTCTCTACAATTTTTCACATCAACATTTTTTATTTATATCTTTTAATTTGATTTAATTAAAAAAAAGTCACGTAAAAAAAAAAAAAAAAAAACTTTAGGATTAAGAAAAAGAGAGAGAGACTCTAGTTAGAACTTTCTCTTATATATACAATAAAGCAATGCTAAAATATAAAAGAAAATGCACGGAAATCACTACATACAACTTAAAAACTACTCTTTCCGTCCCAATTTGTTTGTCTTGTTTGAAAAGTCAATCTTTTTTAAAAATATCATTTATTATATTGTCTGCCTTATAAAAATGTATATGTTTTCAAAACTACCCTTAAATAAATTTATCAGTTTTTTTTTTTTTTATTTTTAAAAAGAGTTATTCTTAAGGAGACAACTAAAAATGTGTTCCAATTAAATGATTTTTTTAAAATATTTGTTAGTTTTCTTTTCAAATAATTTTGAAAATAAAGTTGGGGTATAATAGGAACATTAGTAAATGAATGACTTCTATTTTTAGAAACATGACAATATTTTGGGACATCCCAAAATGAAATAGAGGACAAACAAACTAGGACAAAAGGAGTATTATCAATGTAGGATTCTTATTGTGGAAGGGCTTTCGTCTCGGCCCCCAATCAGGTATTGTTCGCTTTGGGATGGGTAATGATCGACCTACGTCCCACCCGCACGAATTTGCTCAATCCCACATCGGGGAGAGATGCCTCCCACCCTTGCCTTATAAGCCTTTGGCCTAAGGAAGGGTGTGTCGTAGTGTGTAGTACACCCTTCCTTAGGCCAAAGGTTTATAAGGCAAGGGTGGGAGGCATCTCTCCCCGATGTGGGATTAAGCAAATTTGTATGGGTGAGACATAGGTCGATCCTTACCCACACTTATTATCATTGTTATCTGTAGGTTTTGTTTCAATATTCTGCATACAACTTATTAATGACTTTCACAAACTTTTTATTATTATTATTATTATATTCCTCCAATCAAATAATGAAAAAAACAGAATATTAATTTATTAATAATATTTGCATGTGTTATGTAGAACATATGATATAAAAGAAAAAGAATTTTTCTAAACCATTATATTGAATAAAAAATTACTTATTTTCATTCATTTCAAGTTTTATAAGTCAAGTCATAGACCTTTAAGCAAAATAAATATTTTTATTTTTTATTTAACTATCTCGTGCATCACGCTGGTAACTGAAGTCTTGACTTTTGGTTGACCTCTCCCCAATTTTTCACATCAGCTTTTTTAATTTATATTTTTTAATTTGATTTAATTCAAACAAAAAGTCACGTAAAATAAAAAATAAAAAAACTTTAAGATTAAGAAAAAGAGAGAAAGAGACTCCTATTAGGACTATTTATTATATTTTTTTTGCTAAAAGGACCCTTTCTTATATATATAATAAAGCAATACTAAAATATAAAAGTAAATGCACGGAAGTCACTGCGTACAACTTAAAAACTATTATCAATGTAGGATTCTTAGAGGCTGTTTGGATTGCCTATTTCCATAACTCAATTCTCAGTTTCCATAACTCATAACTCAAAAATGGTGGGATCCATAACTCAATATCCGTTTGACAAACGATAACTCTGTTTCCATCACTCAATTCTCTGATTTTTGAGTTATGGAAACTGAAAACACATTTTGGCTGTTTTCAGTTTCCATAACTCATAACTCAATGACAATATTGTAATTAAACACACATAGGGGACCCACAAACAGTACCAGCCGCACCTTTTGACAACTTTTGACCTTTTTTTTTTCCTTTCTTCTTTGGGTTGGCTGTTCGGTTCTTTTTTTTTTTTTCTTCTTCTTCTTTCATTGGTTCGGTCTGTTCTGGGTCTTTTTTTTTTTTTTTCACTGGTTTGGTCTTCAGTTCTGGTTTTTTTTTTTTTTAATTTTTTTTTTTTACTAGCTTCGGTGAGTTTGGGTACTGAAAAAAAAAAAAAAAAAAAAAAAAAAAAAAAAAAAAGCTACACCAGGTGACAAGTATGGGCTCACAAATAGTGTGAAAAATATTGAGTGATGGAAATTGGGTGATGATGCCAAACGGGTGTGAAAAATTGAGTGATGAGTGATGAGTTATGAGTGATGAGTAATGGAAATTGAGTGATGGAAATTGAGTAATGAAATTTTCTTATCCAAACAGCCTCTTATTATCATTGTTATCTGCAAGGTTTTGTTTCAATATTCTATGTACAACTTATTAATGACTTTCACAAACTTGATTATTATTATTATTATTATTATTATTATTATTTTATTCCTCCAATCAAACAATAAAAAATACAATATTAATTTATTATTAATATCTGTATATGTTATGTGGAACCAATAATATGAAAGAAATTTTTTTTTTCTAAACGATTATATTGAATAAAAAATTACTTATTTTCATTCATTTTCAAGTTATACATTTTTTATAAGTTAATCATAAACTTTTAAGCAAAATAAATACTTTTAATTTTTATTTAACTATTCCGTGTATCGCGCAGGTTAGCAACTAGTTTTATCTAGATCATTGACTGTACTTGTTTAATTTGAGATAGATCCTTAAAAACCCATATAAATGAAATTGGGCCGTGGTGAATCACCCTTCATCCTTGTTTTGTTTTTTTCCCACCACCCCCCCACCCCACCTTAAGCAATAAACCTTTTTATTATTTACATTTTAACAATACATAATTACGGAGTTTATAGTTTATACATGCTCATTAGCAAGGCATCCCACAAAAGGTGGGATCGAAAAACAGATTTTTATTCCCTGCTATATTATTTCCATAGGTATACACTTCCAAATATAGATATGATTCAAAAAAAGAAAAAAGAAAAAAGATATATATATATATATATATATATATATATATATATATATATATAGATAGATAGATAGATAGATAGATAGATAGATAAATAATAAAATTGAAATATATTACGTTTACTTCATAATAATTGCTATTTACCATTATGTTAATACATTAATTTCACAAAATAAAAAATTGTTAAGACATTAATTTCTTTTTGAAAAAATTAAGATATTAATTAATTTTTGGTGTAGACAAGATTTGAATTTAGATCCCTTATTTGACCATAAAAACCTTTACCTTGAATTTACATGGATATTATGAGGGTCAAATTCTCCGTGATGGGCCTCAGGAGCTCTTGGTTAACACAATTAATTTGTTAGCTATGGCAGAAAATATTACAATGGGAGAGCCAAGAGCTAATGAAATGAATCAAGAGACTATAAATTGATAAGTACATAATGGGATTACAGAAGCAACAAATTATTTAGAAGTTCGAGATTACACAATTCCACAAAAGGAACATAGAATTTTGCACAACTGTCGTACAAGATCTCTCTCTAGACACCCTCTTTCTCCCTCTCTAATTTTCCGAACCCCCTTTTTGGTGGGGGTTATGTCCTATTTATAATGGTTGAGCTTCCACTCATAGTGGATTGTGATGATAGGGGTCAAGAGATACTTGTCCATCAGATGTCTCCTCCCACTTTTTGGAGAGTTTAAGTGGGTTATTAGGTATGAGATACTATTCAGATTGATCATTCAGTAATAAATGCAACTCATGTTAGATGAGGTTGCCTAATTAATGCATATATAACTGTTACTGAATTCAAATACCACCCATTCTAGTTTGAATTTGTCGACATTCCTTCGCAGTTGCTGGGGGGCTCTCGGGGCCCTCCTTGCTAAGGAATCTTCGTCTCGTCAGTTGGGGTGGAGGATGTCAATTTCGGTTAGGATTCCGAATGGGAGCTCCTTAGGATGGATCCTTGGGTCCATGGATTGGCCTAGCCTACCTTCTATACTATGCAATTTTGATTGTTCTCCAGGCCCTCTCCATTTCCTTTTTGGGCATTTGATCCTTAGCCCATGGTCAAACAAAGGTTACATCAACCACCCATAGATATGTTTCATTATATATGAGGTAAGAGGAGTATTTGACTATGGAATAATCGATGATGATTGAAGGGGTAAGAAATCACGCAACATTGGGCCTGATGGATTTGGACTCATGGGCCGACATTAAGGAAGGGCCCAGGGCTTAGCATCACTTGAAATACTTGGTGTGCACGTTTGAAATCCAAGGGGATCCTAGGGAAATTAGAATGTCCGCACAAGGATAATTCTAGAAGATCCGCCTTAATGAAAAACCCACTCTACAAGGAAATGTTTGTCCATCACGTTTGGGGATTGCTCAAAGTAGAGTCCCATAAGGAAAAGATTTCTAGTCCAAGGAAGAGAAGCCGACTTTCTTCTACTATAAAAGCTTCAATACCCTCGCGAATCAAGGTACGCATAATTTACCCTCTCTAGCACTCTAGAGTTGAGAACAATTCTAACTTGACCGTCGGAGGGTACTTGGTCGACACCACACCGATGCCCACGACGAGATCACTTCTTTCTTCTTGCAGGTTGTTAGCTTAAGCGAGCGTGGATCGTGCAGCTCACTGGTGATATCACGGCATCATCAATGATTATATAATCATTTTTTGTACTTATATCATCAAGCGAGGGAAGGAGTTGAATCTTATTTGCATTTAGAATAAAACAATTCCACCTAGCAACATAGCTAAAAATTCAAGGAACTCCGAAATTAATATGAGCAGCTATCCTGCATTGTGATGTTCATGATAGGATATTCAATGCCAGTCATAAATAATTAAATTTTCTTCTAAAATAAAATTTGAATTCTCCTATGTTTCCATGACACATCTTTGATTGTGTTTCAGATATTCCCTCAAGCTTTATGTAGTTGATAGAAGCCTAAGGGGAGATTTATTTGGTCCTTTAGCCATTTTCCATATACATAATGAGAAAAAGAGGTAGAATAATGTTGAGTCCATGCTTACCCTCGTGCAGTACTCAGATGATGAGTTTATTAATACGATACATTATGTAAAATTTTAAATTTTAAATTCAGTTCACCATACTATTAGTTTATAAGATTCCAGGTTTCAAGATATATTATGATTATGAACATAAAGAGGAATAATCTCACCAAAGGTTAGGATACTACTTTCTTTTAATATAATTATCTATATATATATATATATATATATTCATAATTTCATTGGATAAAATTTTCATTAGAGAAACAAATTAAGGATATAGAGTATTTAAGAATGACCATTGATCAAGTCAATATGAAAAGTGAAGTAATGACTAATTAATCAACTTGAGTGATTGATTAATTAATTGGAGTCTAAATTTCCCAACATAAAAAAGGCAAGAAAAAGATAACAAAAATTCTAAGGTGGTTTCTCTTGAAGCCAAGCTGCAAAGGTTTTATATGTCCTCTAACATGGAATTCTCTATAAGATGACACACTGAGAGGTATACAAATGATGGAATATATGAGACATTCCGTAAATTCTCAATCTTGGAAATTTTTTAGTGCTTAATATTTTAGGTTATCATCCGACACTTGTACTAAAAAACTTGGTTTTGCAAATGATAGTTACAATCCTTTTACAAAATGAATCCCACTTATAGTAAATGGCATGTCATTATTTGATTCCATACAATTTGCCTCAGTGGATGTTCATAAAAATATCGTTTTTCTTCTTGTCATTGATAATTCTTGGTTCAAAGTCATCTTCAAATGATGTATAGATGTGTGTTCCCTAAAAGAATTTTCAAATGCACGCCTATAAGTGATTTTTCAGCATATGGTGATTTGATTGGCTAGAATATAAAAGGTTATCTAGCATGCCCTTGCTGTAACTATGACACATTGACACTCACTTTGCGTGGTTTTTTTTTTTGTTGAACACTCTGCGTGGTTAAACTATGGAAGAAAATTTTATTATATATTTCATAGACACTTTTTTGTACATGGACCATAGATTTCATAAAGATAAAAGATGGTACTTAGGAAACGGTACCAACTCCTAAAATGCTCTTTCTCCCACCAAAAAAAAAAAAAAAAAAAAAACTCCTAAAATATCGAATCATGAGCAAACAGATGGCGCAGGTTTTTGTCTTGGAAAGACCAATAACTTGAAAAATAAAAAATAAAAAAGGCAAAATATAAATTACATGTTTCAAGTTTGGTGAATTCTCATTTTAATCCTTTAAGTTTTCATTTGTTGCAACTTTTTGTCCATAAATTATCTTTGATCATTTTTTTTTTTTTTTTGATTGGCCAAATCGCTACTAGAACGAGGGACCAAAAATTAACTGAAAATTTTTCATTTTCTACTTCTAAAAGCTAAAAGTTATTATTATTATTATTATTTTAAATGGTAAACTACGTATTTGGTCAATATCCTTTACATCATATTTCAATTTGGTCTATAACCTACCATTTTAATGTTGTGTCAATTTAGTCACTATCGTTATCTCTTAGATGAAAATTATTAACGTGACAAACAGCCAAAATAAAAAATTAGTTTACGTTGATGTGACAATAAAGTAATTTTTTATTTCGGCCGTTTGCCGCGTCAGCAATTTTTATCCAAGATATAATGGCGTGGGTGACTAAATTGATATGGTACTGAAAGGTTAGAGACCAAATTAATACAATTGAAAGATTATGAATCAAATTAAAATATGGTGTAAAAATGTAGAGAGACCAAATACGTAATTTACCAAAAAAAATTAAAATTAAAAGTTAGATGGTTTGAAATAAAGCTGAGACAAATTAAAAGTAACAATTTTTGAATAATTTAAACCAAAAAAAAAGCTTTTAATATGTTGCCAAACACGCATTACATATATATCATTAATGTTAATGGCAAGAGCAATCAAGAATTCCAAGATTCTCTAAGGTTTTTACTAAAGAAAAAACAACATTGCAACCAATTTTTCCCTATGCAAGCTCATAATTAGGGGGTTTTAAGTTAGAGACCGCAAGTTTTTAATCTGTTCCTCGCAAGGCTATAAATAATTAAACAAAATATTTGCTATATTCAAGGTAATCCTCGCAAAGCAACTCATCTTTATCAGCTCAACATAGTAAAAAAACTAAAAACAGTTATTTCTGTTTCGAATCAAACTTCTTGTTTTTAGAAATCAAGAAACTAACCTAATATTGACATAAAATTATAATGAAGTTCAAAACCAATCAAGGTGACAAGTTTTAAGAAACATCCAAACAGCCATTTCTCTTTAACAACTTTCCAAAAAAAAAAATTGTACTATATATACACTTACAAGCCTTGCCATTACAAGTTCACATGCAATAGAGACTAAAGGAAGAGAGCCTGAAAAATCAGTAATTATTAATTAATTAGAGCCAAAACAAAAACAAAAACAAAACAAGCCCATGACTTCTTCTTTCACAGTACTGGTCTTTCTGGCAACGGCAACTCTCCTTCTTGCCGGCCAGGCTCGCGGCGTAAACCTGTGCAGCAAATCTAACTTCCCGGCCGTCTGCCATGCCGCCGTGAAGAATTTGAAGGACCCTCATTCGGCCACAAGATCAGCCATTAACCTACTGATTTTCAAGACCGCAAAGGCCAAAGTGTTGGCTCGCAAGTTCCGCAGTAGTGACTGCAATGAGATCTATGACGACGCCGTTTACAACCTCTTCACGTGTTTGGAAAACCTCAAGGGGCATGACAAGGCCAGCCTGAACATCAACCTCTCTGCGGCACTGTCGGATTACGAGCAATGCGATGACACGTTCGCGGATTTCGGCAGACACTCACCGCTGGTCAGAACCAACAAGCTGTTGAAACGAATGGCTAGCAATGGTTTGTATTTGGCTAGTCTAACTCGGTAAAGAAGAGGCCTTGTAGTATTGAGGTGCATGAAAAATTTGTTAGTATATGTATAGGGGTTTGTCATTTGTTCGTTTACTTTGTAATAGGCATGGAAAATGCTCCTTGTGCCATGCATGAAAGAAGTTTTTATTCCAACATTGTCTATGATTCTTTATCGAGCTATTTTATTCATTAAGTGTGAAAATATTTTTAATTGAACAATCATTTTGAGGAATTTTATTTGTGGAATATTGATGACATGCATGACATACCTTTTATTATAAAACAAATGTCGAAGTCTAACAAAATTTTATTTGAGAGAATTTCCCAAAAATTCTAAAGAATCTTGATCTGTTAATACTAAAGCCTAAGACATCTTAGTGTTGATGCTTGACATCCCTAACTCAATGGAGATCACATTTCTCTTCAATTAACAATTATCTTATAGGCTTGCTCTATGGAGGGGGCACAAGAGATGTATGCTTTCTCCTCTTCAACCTTCCCTTTATTTTCAATTGCATGATCGACTTGTATTGAGAAATCTGGAGAAAAATATTGAAGCAAAAAAGAAGAAGAAGAAGAAGAAGAAGAAAAGATCTTGATTTTGTTTATTGATCAATATTGAATCAAAATTTGAGAATAACTTCAACTGCATTTCTACCAACTTTCCCTTTTCCTCTGTTTCCCAAATTCCATAGGAAAATCAAATTGGGCATCTCAAAATATATAAATTTGTATCAAATTAGCACTAGTAACTAATCCCAACATTGAAGTGTGAAAAAACTCATATAAGTAAAAAATCTTAAACATCCTTAATCATGAGACATATAATTGTCGCTATAAATAAGAAGAATTCCGAGAATAGTAATTAAAATTGACACAATAGAAGTAAGTGGAGGAATCAATTGGTCAATTCTAAAGAAAAGTTATTATTAATATTCCAAGACCATACATATTGATAGATATAATTGTTATTTATTTATTATGGTTCAATCTTCAGGCCACTTAAGGCCCTTAAATAGAAGGTCCTATATTAATCAATGGAATATATTATGTCTTGAGTGTAACAAAATAAATAAATAAATAAATGAGGTCCAAAAAAAAAAACATTTTAAGCCTCCCTTTATCGACTAACACAATGCATTGTTTATCTATGCATAATGTAAAAATCTTAATCAATAAAATCATTTTTTAAAAATTAACCTGTATTCAAATGTTATGCACTATGTTAATACATTTTACTCTATTTGAAGCAATTTAAGAGTAGAAAATTTTCAATCTCTCAAACAAGGTTTTCAGATCCGGACCGTTCATTGAACCGTAAAAGGAAGAGGTTCAAGGGTTTTAAGATTGAAACCGAAATCGAACCGAGATCGAACCGTGATGACGTCATAATTAATTTAATAATTACTTAAAATATAAATAAATATATTAAATTAGTAAAAATTGAAAAATTATATAAAAATTTATAGGAAAAAGTTGGGTCATTTGTAAATACTATTTTCTCTTACTTAAATTGTATTAAATTAATAATATTTAATACAAAATAATTAAAATAAATGCTTAAAATTTTGTAATATTGACTAAATTAGTACTTATAGAGATTCAAATATATCTTAATTTACGATAAATATGATATTTGTTAGATTTTTTCTTGTTATTTAAAAGATTTTAAAACATTATATCTAAAAAATAATAAATAAATATAACAAAAAAAGTTTTAAAAAATATAACTAAAAAATAATAAACTTAAACCTTAATAAGTTGGCTGTGCTGTGCTGGATAAAAGGAGAAGAAAAAAAACTTATGATTCATGAGATATCATGAGAAACCCAACCCCACTCACACATTTCCCCAAGCATCATGATAAAAGTTACACGCTTCCTCAAGCCACACCACATGATCATACTTCAAACCTTATGGACTTTTGTCTTCTATTCTTTTTGCTTTCCCAACAACCTCCGCCTCTCTCTAGCTCTGTTATTTCTTCCACAGTTTTCAAACAAACAGCAGTCTCCTTCCACAATTTTTCAACAAATAAAGAAGAAGCAGAAGCAGATGCAGATGCAGATACAGATGTAGATGCATATGCAGAAGCCAGAAGCAGATTTGTGGCCTTTCTTCCATAGTCTTCTATTCTTTCTTTTTTTTTCTTTTTTTTGTACTTGTTTTCCTTTTTTTCTTTTTCTGGGAAGATCTGATGTTGGAGATTATTTTGAGCAATGCTTGTTTTGTGATTTTTTAGGAACCGTCAGACCCGTGTCCGGTTTTGAAAACCGGGCGGTTTGACCGCGGGTCGAGAGGTTCCCTGAAAATTTAAAATTTCCGGTTTTGGTAGTTTAAAAAACCGGAATGATAAACGGTTCTCGGTTACCGCGGTCCGACCGGCCGGTCCGGTCTGGATTTCAAAACCATGCTCTCAAACACATAAAAGGTGAATAGACTCATCCTTTCTCTCTATTAAAGTAAAATAAGATTTAATAAGTTTTACAGACAAATTCATCACCTAAATCCAAATTATATTACCTGAAATCCAATGTTGACAAGAGAGAAATAGACTATCTCTGAAAACAAAAGACCAAATTAAAAAACATATTTTCTCTTTCACTTGGTTTTTTTTCTTTTTCTTTTTTGAAACAAATTCTTTTTGATTTTTGAAGAAATCAAGTCAATTTTTCACTAGATGATGATAGTTATAAAATAGTGTCTTAATATCAAAAAATGGAGACCAATGTCATTAGTCATTTTTATAATATTTTATTGATATATATTCAACTAAAAAGCAAATGTAATTTCACCTGAATTTTTTTTTAATCTACGTAACTCTTTTTCAAAGCCAGGTAGATATGGTTATGAATTTCTTGTTGACTCATGGCACTATCCTCTATCATCAACTTCTGATAAGGATCATGTTAAAAATACTCATTATCCAGAAGATAAGCCACTCATCTAATGGTACAACTTCATGTTGTGAATGGAGAGACAAACACTGCGCATTACCACTTTGAGAGTGGAAAAAATATATGGTAATCTTTGGACAGATTTCTCACTTCACTCAATCTTGTTTTCTTTCCCCTAAATTATATCCTTGATTACACACCCTAAACTTTTCGAGTACAAATTTTGCACCCTAAACTATATATGATCCTTGTTACAGTTTGCATCCCGACATCAAGTTTACTACTATATTCTTGATTATACTTTACACCATAAATTTTGAATTTTCATCCAAGTTAATAGCAAACTTATTAACATCAGAGTACTAAGCAGGGGCGGCACTACGTTCACGCCAGGGTGGTCCCAAGACCACCCTGACCTGAAAAAAAAAAAAAATTTATATATAATATTTTAAAATTTTTTATTTGCTTACTCTTAAAAAAAAATTAGGAACACCCTAGAAAAATTTAGGAATACCCTCAGATTTTTTATTGCTAAAAATTTTGAACTAAAATTTAAAAAAAAAAAAAAAAAATTGTAGCAGAGCAAGCCCACCCAAGTAAAAAAAAAAAGCCCAACATCAATCCTAAATAACAGCCCAACACCAATCCTAAGTAACAGATGGTAAAGCAAACCCAACCTTAAAAAAAAAAAACCCAACCTAAAGAAAAACCCAACAGATTGTAAAGCAAACCCACGGATTCTTAAAAAAAAAAAAAAAAAAAAAAATACAAACCAAAACCTAATACGCTCAGCCGATTTTATCAAATGGTAAAGCAACAACTGATATTAGAAACCTAACCTAAAGAAAAACCCTCATCGGCGCGAGCGCGATGAACCAGAAGCACTGAACCTGAAGCACATCGGCGCAAGCGCGACGGCGCCTCGAGTCCTTCCACCTTCCTCACGCGAGCACAGCCACATCGGGCATCAGAGATCGGTCCGATCCGATCAACGCTTGGCCTCGACCCTCGAGTCCTTCCGCCTTCCTCGCCTCACGTGCTACTGTCGCGGCGCCACCCCTCAGGCCTCCCTCAAGGTATTTCAGTTCTTTACACTCTTTTTCTCTCTTACATCTTTGCCTCTTTGGGTTTGCTGTGGTCTGAGACTCTCTCTCTCTTTATCTGATTCTCTCTTTCTCTTTGAACTTAAATTCAATAAATTGGCTTTACAGCTTCAGCTTTACTTTATAAATTATAACTTTATTAAATTTGCCCCTGTTTTAACTTTATTGCGTTGGTGAGTTTGTCTTCTAGTATACTGTAATTTGTGAATTTATATTGGCTCTTGTAGTGACCCTTGCCTGTTGGTGAGTTTGTCTTTTAGTGAATTATGATTTGTGAATTTATCTAATTGGCTCTTGTAATGACTCTTGGTACCCACTAGGGGGTTAGTCTAATTGACCAAATACAAACAAAATTAAATTATGTTACCCACTAAGCAGCGGGTTGAGCCGCACATGGGGTGTATGTTATTGCACGGTGAGGTGTGTTACTAGTTAATAAAGAAAAATAATGAAGCAACTAAATAACAATAATTAATAATTTAATTAATCAATACATTATAAAAGACAAATAAATTAAATTATATTAGGCTAAAAAATAATTAATAATTTTATAATTAATGAAACAACAATACAACAAATGAACAAATTATAGTTTATAAAAGACAAACAAATTAATGAAATAACTAAAAAACAATAATTAATAATTTTATTAATATTTCAAATAAACTTATAGTTTATTGTTTATTCTTTTGCTAGAATTATGGACAAATATTTAATAAGAAAACCACGTACCCAATAATTTTATAAATTGTGTAATTTATACTTCTTAAGGAATACCCTGAAAAAAATTTCTGGAGCCGCCACTGGTACTAAGTATAACAATGATAATAGTTTAAGATGTAAAGTGTATAAGAGATATTGTTTAAGGTGATAAAGTATAATTTCTCTATAATATTGAGAATAATATTATATTCATTGAATACTGAATAGTTACAAAATTTGGAATATAGATAAGTGAGGTAACATACAACTTTTCCTTATTCGTAGTTCATAAAAACTTACCTTGGAAGTGGACAAAGGACAATCATCTATTGAACACAAGGCTACTGCCAATGCTTATAGCAGCCACAACATTCAAATCATAATGTGAGAAACTGAGATTGGCTTTATAATTATTGTCAAGTAGTAACGTACGGAGGCCTTAATGGAAAGATAAAGATAGAAAGAAACCCAAAAAAGTTGGGGAAGATAAAGAGATTGAGGAAGAATATTAGAACGAGGAAAACAACAAATGGCCGGAAACCACATCAACCGTGTATGCATGTATGGTATTATAACTAAAATATTGGTAGACAATTAAGCCTCCGTTTGGATAGCACTGAGAACGTGCATTTTTGCGTTTTGTTGAGAAATAGTTGATCCCACGACACTGTTCATAAACTTACAAAAGTCATCCAAACACAGATTTCAATATAAATTTGGGTCTCACAGTACTATTCACACATTTAAAAATTATTTTGCTACAATGTTTTCAGTTTTTAGTTTTTAGCAATAAACGGTATCCAAACAGACCCTAATTGTCCACTAACCATTTTTATTTCACAATTTAATTGATTTACACATTGTTTTTTTGACTTCTTTGAGTATCCATACAATTGTATTTAAACTTCTCTTCTATATTTTGCCATAAATATATGAGATGAATTCAAGTTACATTTTATGCAACTTTATAAGAGTTACACTTTTTCTAGACCATTGACTTTTATCGGATCTAAGGGCTTAAAAACATTTATTGCCATGCCATTAATTAATGTTCTCTAAAAATTAGTAATTAAGCATTAACTCTTCTTAATTACTAATTTCTAGAGAAAAGGAGCAAGATAGGCGGCGTTGGCTGGATATTGAGCCAAATTTTTACGTTTGAGTGCGGTGAGCATTAGATTGCCAAGGAGTTTCTCAGAGAAGTTTCATCATTCTCGGAGTAGGGATGCTTTTAATACGTGACTTGCAGATTTAAATGGGACAGAGTAATTAGAAATCAGAATTAGCTATCGTTTTTTTCTGGAAATTAAGATTAACATCAAATATGCAATACGTAAATAGAAGAGAAGAATAAGGCTATTGTTAGAGATATATTAGACATATTAGTCAAATGTAATAAGCCCAAGCCCAGTCCTACTTGTATTAGTAGTTTAGGGTTTAGTCGTCTATATATACTCATGTTAAGGTTCATTGTAACATAGGTTATTGTATTACACTCTTATACATAATAAAGATGTAGCCCTTAAGGGATTCCTCCGTGGATGTAGGTCGTCACGGCTGAACCACATAACCCTCGTGTTCTTGGTGTTCCTATTCTATGTTTCTTCTTCCGCATCCACTCTAGCGTACACAACATGGTATAACACATCGCGTTGCTAATAATATATATTTAACAGCTATAAACATGAAAAAAATGCAACTCAGCAACATTAGGGTGTGGTTGCTGTGCTTGGTGATGTTAAATGGGGCAGAGAAAAATTTGATTCACAAATCTGGTGGTGGATTGTGAAAATCAATGGATGGTGCGGTGCATCTTCTTAATTGGGTAGATATTTATCTCAGTGAGGAAAGATTACCCTATAGATGATCTTAGCTATCTTTTTTATAGGAAAACAAAAAGTTCAAACCAAGTCTGATCCTTAGAGATAAGATAGAAATTATCAAATTGTAATGATTATGATAAGATAAAAAAAGAGGTGCTACGTCGACTACATTTTTACAACATTTTCACAACAAATCATATGTAGTTAGTTGTTACTGGTTAAAAACAGAGATAAGTTTGTATTTTTATTAACCTTTTATGTCTTTTTCCTCTCAAAACATAAAAAACTAAAAAATCAAAAGAAAAGAAGATCTAAAAGCTAAGTTTTTGTAAAAATTAAAAACATTCAACCAAAACAATCATTTCTGATTTCTGTATTCCATTTTTTTTTTTTTTTTTTTGGTTGTTGTCTTTCTTTATTCTCTCTGCTCTTTTCTATTATATTCTTGTACTCTATCTTTCAATGATGCAATTTATAAAGTATAAAAAACAATTTAACTGTACATATACACAGCATTTAGATACTACCTCCAATGAAATGTCATAGTTCTTGGATATCTTTTCAGCAAGATATGGCAAAGGAGGAGGGTTCTGCAATTTAACCACACATTGTATAGCATCTTGCCACGTCAGAAATAGTTCCAGGCAAGAAATTTGGGAACGGCATAATGAACCTAAAAATTGTCATGTTATCTATACTACTATTTAAGGGGTTTTTCTTCTTTGAATTCCTCTTTTTTTGTTCAAAAACGCCCCCACACACTTATGTTTATGTAGAGACAAATTAAAAGATAATCCGGTAAAAATATAACTCTAACTCCCACTAAAACATTGCCTAAAAAATAGGATAACGCTCCTGTTGATTTTCAAATTACTTTATCCACTTATAAATTAGATTTTCAAAATAAAAGTTATATATAAAAAATAAAAACACAAGTTTTTTTTTGCTTAAAAAAAGCTTCATCGCACACGCGAAACATGTGTGATGAGACTAGTGTGTGATTAAGATGATAAGCTACCTGTTTGGAAGCATCACAAGCAAAGCGGATTCAGATCCTCTAGATTTTCTAGGGTACTCTATCAATAGATTTCCTTAAATCCTAACCACACTTTAATGATTTAATGGTTTAGATTCTGTCATGTCAGCATTCCACTAATAATACTATTAAAATAATAAAATAATGTTGCAAACAAAACAATTAAGATTATTATTAGTGAAATGCTAACATAGCAAAATCTAGACCATTAAATCATTAAAAAATGGTTAAGATTTAAATCATTAAAGAATAGTTAAGATTTAAGGAAATCTATTTGATAAAATACCCTAGGAAATCTAGAAAATCTAAATCCCAAGCAAAAAGGTTCAAGAGCATCTAGTGTTACAATCCATATTGGGGACACCGTAGTACCTAAAAAACGCTAGACAAGTTTATTTGGATATCGCTTATTATTAAAAATTGAAAATTAAAAATACTGTAGTAAAATAATTTTTAAATGTGTGAATAGTACTGTGAGACTCAATTTTAATGAAAATTTCGCTGAATTAGATAACTTGTGAGTCTTTTAAATAGTATACAGGACCTACGGATAGAGGCACCCGGCTGAAATCCCAATCCAAACGATCACTAAAAAACAAAAAAAAAGCCTTCAGTTTTGTGTAGGATAAAGAATCACTTGCAAGCAAAGTGACTTATTAAACTTTGAAGTGCACGCATTCCCATGCCTGATTAACTCTAACTGTCAAAGCCAACGTCTTGTTAATATAACGTAAAAAACCTTCCAAAACAACACTGAAAGAATAGAAGAAAGACAAAATAAAAATAAAAATGGAATACAGAAATCAGAAATAATTGTTTTGGTTGAATGTTTTTAATTTTTACAAAACCTAGCTTTTATATTTTCTTTTCTTTTAATTTTTTAGTTTTTTATGTTTTGAGAGGAGAGAAACATAAAAGGGTAATAAAAATACAAAATTTTCACTATTTTTAACAAAGGTAAATAACTGGAAACAAACAGAATTTACCTTAAATGAGAAAAGTGTCAATTTTTAAACTACAAGTAAGCAAAGTGTTTTTCGGGCAAACCATAAGTGGACAAAGCCAACGTCTTGTTAATATAACGTCAAAGCCAACGTCTTGTTAATATAACGTAAAAAACCTTCCAAAACAACACTGAAAGAATAGAAGAAAGACAAAATAAAAATAAAAATGGAATACAGAAATCAGAAATAATTGTTTTGGTTGAATGTTTTTAATTTTTACAAAACCTAGCTTTTATATTTTCTTTTCTTTTAATTTTTTAGTTTTTTATGTTTTGAGAGGAGAGAAACATAAAAGGGTAATAAAAATACAAAATTTTCACTATTTTTAACAAAGGTAAATAACTGGAAACAAACAGAATTTACCTTAGATGAGAAAAGTGTCAATTTTTAAACTACAAGTAAGCAAAGTGTTTTTCGGGCAAACCATAAGTGGACAAAGTGTAATTTTTCCAAACTTTTATCATAGCTATAAAAAAAAGTGCATTATATTAGGAGTTTTTTTTTTTTTTTTTTGGATCAATTTATCACTTAAACAAATTAAAATTTTTGTCACATAACATTATTAGTTTGTATCACCTTAAAATTTATTGAGAATTTTGCTACATGTTAATGTTTTGTCCTTGAGTAAAGGTACAAGTGTCAATGTAGTATGATTTATCAATTTTAAAAGAATAATGTTAGAGATATAAATTATTGTACAAAAAAAATTTATAAATTGCTAATATGATGAGTGGTTATTGGTAAATGAAAAAGTGATATTATTGGTGGCCCTAGATGAACTAGTAAAAAGTTGACCACATCGACAATTTGTAAAAAGAGAAATGATATGTCTACAACATTTTCACAACAAATGCTATGTGGCAAGTTGTTACAGGTTGTTATCGGTGTGATAGAAAAATAATTTCAGTGATAGGTTTAAATTAGAATCAATAATAACTAATCATCTATGATTTATTGTGAAAATATTGTGGACGGAATCTATAGCATTACTCATTTTGAAATCCAACTCTTATAAGATATTATAGATAAATAGATTATATATATTTGATCTTTGATGGCAAAATCTTTAAAAAGCTCCTCAAAATCCTTATCCCCTCTATTTCAAAGCCCACTATAGATAGCTTTTTTTTTTCTTTGGTTGAGAAAAACTATAAATAGTTAACTTGTGTTGATAACCACCTTGTTGTAAAGTAATTATTTGGCCTAAAGTATGTCGAGCTTGTCACTTCAATTTTTTTCCCTTAAAAAGGTTAAAAACACACACAAAAGTGTTGCTATAAATAAGGCAAACCTCACAAACAAGGCCTCCTCTTGTCCTCTAAATCTTTATAAAAAATAAAAAAGTTCAGGTGGTTTTTAGCTAAACACTTCGCTGTTAAAAAAAAAATAATAATAGTAATTTCTCACAACAAAAAAAGAAATTAAAAAAATTAACCAAAAAAAGAAACTTCTCCAACGGCCTTCTGAAATTTGTATAAATCACTTCTCCACCATATCAAAAAGCCCTATTTCTTAGAACTTTGGTATCAGAGAGAGAGAGAGAGAGAGAGAGAAAGAGGAAGTTGTAGACTTGCAGTTATTAAAGCCAACAAAAACCATGGCTTTCAAGCACTACAACTTTTTCTCACTGGTCTTTTTAGCAATAACCACCATCCTCCTTGTTGGCCACTCTCATGGCCGTGCCGTCGTCTTGGACCCAAATGACCTATGCAAAAATGCTGATAACAAGCAATTCTGCCAAGCTATTGTGAGTAACCTGACTGACCCTCATGATGCCATGGTTTCAGCCATTCACAAATTGGTATACGCTAGCAAAAATGCAAAGAAG
Organism: Quercus tomentella; assembly: GCA_028535165.1. Lineage (NCBI taxonomy): Eukaryota > Viridiplantae > Streptophyta > Magnoliopsida > Fagales > Fagaceae > Quercus > Quercus tomentella. The sequence goes on along the minus strand of JAPQVY010000089.1, from coordinate 53,024,188 downwards.
TTGGCTCTTAAGGAAGGAAATTCAGAGGAAATTGATGTCTGCATAGAGAACTTTGAGGAATCCATTGACAACCTCAAATCAGGCTTGGAAGGCCTCGAGGAACATGACCTGCCTACCCTGAATATCAACCTCTCGGCCGCCCTGACCAACTACGTGACATGCGACGACGCGTTCTCGGAATCTGGCAAGACCAATCCCTTGGCCGAAACTGATGCGTTCTTGGAGGAAATGGCTAGCAATTGTTTGTATCTGTCAACTTTAATTCACTGAAGAAGAGTTTGTAGAACTTTAATTGATATTTTTTTATGGGAGGCCATGTTAATTTGTAGCATTTGTGTCTGGTATAGCTCTTTCTTGTGCCATTGTAATACATGATAAAATCTTTTATTCTTAAACTTATTTAAAAGAAAAAAAAAATTATCTTGACATTTATCCCTATAGAATAATATAGTATTAGTTTAGAATCTTTAGATTAGCTTTTCAAAAGAGTTCTTGCTGCTGTTTTCTTCATTATTCCTTTTCATCATTCTCTATAAAAAACTTAATTATACAAAATTTAATAAAAATAGAACTTAAATATATTGACATAAAAAAAAATTAGCAAATTCCTAAATACGTGAATTTTACAATTTCTTTCTACTAACAAAATGAATAATTAAAACTTGAGTGATAAGAGATAAAATGAGAATTAAAAATATTGAGATAAGAGTAATAAAGTAAGAGAAAGTCTGAAATTATGATATATAGAGTAGAAGAGAAAAATGGAGAGATAGTATCTCTCTTAATACATTTTTTAAGAAAATGAAATTAGGGATTATTTTTGAGGAATGAGTAATGATTGAGAGTTTTTATTTTTTGTTTTGAATGGATTTTTTTGTTAAATATTTTGTTTATTTGATGCCGTTTGTACTATTCTTCTTATTATTTGAGTTGTTTTTGCCATTATTTGGACAAATTTTGGTTGTTATTGTTCAAAAATAGTTGACTTGTGTTAATAACCACATTGATGTTGAGGAATTGAGATCAGGTGAAATTGCACCATGCAATTAACCCCATTCCTTCACAAAATATTTTATATTTTTAACTTTTTACTTTCCTTTAATATTTTTTTATTATTTAATGATTGAAATTGAAAGTTGATTTTTCCAACTCTTAATCTCAACCATTCATTGTAATTGCATCAGGTGATATTACAGTCAATCCCAATACGATTATGAGTAACTATTTATCCTAAAATATGTAGAGCTTGTCACTTCAAATTGTACCTTAAAAAAGCTTTTACAAAAAAACACACACACAAGTTTTGCTATAAGGATAATGATTAGTGCACAGGCAATGTATAACAAACACTGCCTTGCTATAATTAAGGTAAACCTCACAAACCAACCCATCCTATCCTCTCAATTCGTAAAACATAAAAAATAAAAATAAAAAATAAAAAAAGTTAAGGTGGTATCTAGTCAAACACTTAAGTTGCAGGAAAAACAAAAAAAAAAAAAAAAAAAAAAACAAAAATTGTCCATCACAAAGTACCAAAAATAGACCCTTCCGTAACGGCTTAATCTGAAAATTATATGAATCATATCTCAATTCTCAACTATATCAAAAGGGCTCTTTCTATGAACCTCGGTTGAAAAAAGAGTCATGTAATTATTAGAACAAACAAAGACCATGGCTTTCGAGCACTACATCTCTTTTTTCACTGGTCTTTCTACTCTTCACGGTCATGGCGATGGCCTCACAAGTGGCCGAGCCAAGAAATCTTTTTAGGGGGCCAAGGTAAGCACAATAAAGTTCTTATGTATAAAAAAAAATGGCTAAAAAAAAAAATTATTTCACAAATTAACTGTAACTTTAAAAAGTTGTGCCCTACACTCTTTTGTGGAACTAAAAATCACTTATAATTGATTTTGAACTAAATTGGGACAAACAACATGAGAGGTTATTTTTCATCAATTGTAGATCTTCCCCATAAATTATTGCAGAATATGAAAACTTGAATATTAAATTTTATAATCTCAATAGCTCAAATTGATAGAATAAACAAGTTTATAATGATAATTTAATTTAATTTAATTATCCAAGCCACTAATATCAATTAACAAATTACTATTATCAAATTATAATAGATTAAATTTAAGTACTAAACTACTCCGCCATGCTAGGGACCTACGGCTATAGTACTCTATTCTAGTCATAGACTCATAGTTACTTTAGTTCTTTTTCTTTTTTGGTTTGTTTTGACTCAAATAATTGTTTAGTTGGAAACCACAAAAATAAGCCTACTCTACTACTCTAGTGATTTTACTTAGGGGTGGTGTACAACCAACACACCAAAACCGACTCGACTCAACTCAATCCACGGTTGGGTTGGTTTTTAAGGGTGGGTGGGTTGGGATGGGTTATGAATTTTTTTTTTAATAGTGGGTTGGGTTAGGTTTGGGTTATAACAATCATAACCCGTTTAACCCGACCTGACCCACATATATATATATATATATATATATATATATTTAAATTTTAAATTATATATATTTAAAACCATATTATATAATTAATAATTTTTTGTTTAATTTTTTCCCCTATTCAGCTCTTCCTATATAAAACTCAATTACCTCGCAAACCTTAACAATCTTATTTTACTCTCGCCGCCTCCCACACCCACTTTCTCACTCCACTCTTATTTGTTTATAACTGAGTTAGGAACTAGTTCATGTATATTTTGTTTGTCAACTCAGTTGGATATATTTTGTTTATAATTGAGTTAGAATACTAGTTCATGTATATTTTGTTTGTCAACTCAGTTGGATATATTTTGTTTATAATTGAGTTAGAATACTAATTCATGTATATTTTGTTTATCAACTCAGGTGGCAAGTGAGATATTTTTTTTGCTCAATTTAATAATAATGTAACAATAAAAAAATTGTCTAACCCATGGATTCAACTTGACCTAACCCGATTCATGTGGGTTGGGTTGGGATGGGTTAAACCCCTGTAATGAGTTGGATTAAGTTGGATTTTTTATAACCCACCATGGTGGGTCAGATCGAAAAATTCCCTCAATTCGACCTAACCCGACCCATGCACACCCCTAACTCTACTCTAGAGAGTACAGTAAAGATGGATGTCGGGACAGAAAATTCTTAAGTAGTCCTGGAGTATAGTAAAATGGTGTCCTCCTTTCTCATATTCATGTTGAACCCTACTATAATTTAACGAGTGAACCTCATAATGAATGTGAGAGTACATTGAGCACCATTTATTGTTTACCTTATAAGAATTACTCCATCAGGACATAGACAAATGGTTTTAACTTCACCACAAAAAGCTACTTTACTTTTCTTCTATCAAAACCCAAAAGGAAGTTTAACGGCTGAACTTGTTTTAAAAATATGTAGAGAGAGTTAAAAACTCATACCACAGTCCACACCAGAGATAGATCAAGCGGTTGAGGTGGAGTCGTGGTCCAAGTTGCACGGTAGCACGCAGCTGGCGGTGTAAGAGCAAATTTTTTTTTTTTTTGGATATATTCAGATTTTATTTTGGGAAATAAACGATTGTAGCTTGTGAAGCTTGGATTTTCGGGGTTGGGAAGTTTGGATTGTGTTATGTGAAGTTTAATGTTGCAATCTGTGTGTATTTATTTGGATTTTGGAGTCCTAATTTAATTAAGATTAGGAATTTGAGTTTCTTTTTCTTTTTAGCAAAATTGTTTATGGACCAGAGAATGGGCTGAGTTTTTAGGACTAAAATTGTTATATGTATTTTTTATCAAAAATATTAGGGGAGGCCAGGGTGACTTAAGTTCTTCCTATTTTTTTAGTACTATTATTAAGAGAATTTTTCAAAACTCAGGCATATGCATAAATGACCTATGCATAAATGTGGACTCTAGGTCCCTAGGCCACTCTAGTGTTAGGAAGTATGAACACTTCATTTAAAGTGTTGTACTCAATTAACCAAAAAAAAAAAAGTGTTGTACTCATGTCTGTACCCATACCCATGTTTGTGTTAGTGCTTCCTAGATCTATTGTGACTTTGTGAAAGACTGACTAACCCTCATATGCTTTGGAGCCATTCACAAATTAATTTTTGAGACCAAAAGAGCAAAGGAGCTGGTTAATAAACAAGGCAAGTCCCAGGAACTGGATGTCTGCAAAAATAACAATGAGGATGCATGCCATTGACAACCTCATGAACCATGTCCTTAAAAAAACCTCAAGAGCCATGACATGCCTAGCCTGAATATATCAACCTCTCGGCTGCCCTGACTGACTACGTGACATGCGATGACTCGTTCTCAGAGTCTAACAGGATCAATCCCATTAGCAAAACTGATATGCATGCGCTCTTGCGTGAGATGTCTATATATCAACTGTATGTTTCTATCAAGTTTGATTGATTGAAGAAGAGCCTAGTGAGTCGTATCACTTGTACATGTGAGTGGTTAAAAATTTATGAGGAAGCCATTGTTTGTAGTATTTGTGTCTTGTGGCCCTGTTTCTTCATTCTTGTGCCATTGTGATACATGAGAAAATTTTGAAGAGATATTCATTTATTTAGAGATGCATGTCCACAATCAATAAAGAAGAACAAGAAGGAGAAAAAAAAAAAAAAAAAAGGGTTACAGCCCATATTATTCAAAAATAGTTGATACTCCTTTAGAAAAATGTGATCTTTGCTGGCAAAATCTTAATAAAGCTCATCAAAATCCTTATTCCCTCTACTTCACAGTCCACTATAGCCCACTATAGGAGAAATTATATAGTTTTTATGGTGGACCACGTCATTTGTCTATTATTCTATTAAAAGACTCATGTTTCTCACTATAGATAGCTAACTTATGTTGATAACCGCTTTAATGTTGACTAATTATTTGACCTAAAATATGTCTACCTTGTTACTTCAAATTGTTCCTTAAAAAAGGTAAAAACGCACACACAAGTTTTGCTATAATTAAGGGAAACCTCACAAAGCAGCCTCTCCGGTCCTCTCAATTCGTTAAAAATAAAAAAGTTAAGGTGGTTTCTAGTCAAAAACTTCGCTATTAAAAAAAATATTAATAATCTTCTCAAAAAATAATAATAATAATAATAATTTCCACAACTAAAAAAAAAAACATTAACCAAAAAAAGGCCATTCAATAACAGCCTTCTGAAATTTGTATAAATCACTTCACAACCATATCAAAAGTCGTCTTTCTATATCTTGCTTATTATATTGAATTATTTTATTCATTTAAAGCATAATTAATAATTAAGTGTGAGAAAATGTTCTCTCAATTAAAAAAAAAAAAACTTTGTACCCCAGAACAAAATTTCATTTGTGGAATATTGATGACATGCATGACATACCTCAAAATGAACAATCATTTTGAGGAATTTCATTTGAGGAATATTGATGACATGCATGACATAACTTTTATTAATTATAAACAAATGTCTAAGTCTAACAAAATTTTATGGGGGGAGAATTTCTTAAAAATTCTAAAGAATCTTGATTTGTTAAAATTAAAGCTTCGAAATCTTAGCTTGACATCCTTGACTCTGTAGATATCACTGTAGGGTCTCGATTCTCAGCCCTTTTGTCCCTCGGTGTGCGAGATCTTGGGCTGGCGGGCCCAATACAATGAATTTGTAGAGAGTGGGCTGAAAAGCTAGACCTTAGCGGGTGGACAATTGTTAGTCATGGTGTTCATAGCAATTGCACTGAGATGAACTGAGCTTATTCAAGGAGATTTTCTCCTTGGCGTAGTTTGGGTGGCTCCTGTTCTTGGGCTCGGAGAGAGTCCCCTCTCCTGGATTGCTTCTTCCCCCTTTTATACTAGTTTCTCCTCCCCCATGAATGTCCACGTGTAGGTTGAGATTTATAGGGCTGATATTTGTCCCATCAGCCCATATCCAAAGTGGTTGGGAGTGGTTGTAAAGGCTGAAAAGCATGGCTCTGTCAGGTGTAGAGTACTTAATTGCAGTAATGACAGCATTTCCCTTGCTCTTTGTCGTTTTAGTACTTTTCCTGTTCGGCGAAATGACCCGGAGTGTTATCACCAGGACCGAGTTGCTCCCTTTGCCCTTAGCTACATTTATGGCCGAGGAGGGTCCTTCCCATGGCCGAGGAAGATCCTTCCTATGGCCAAGGGGTGGGCCTTCCTTAGATCGGGCCCTAGGCCCAGTGCAAACATTGACATGGGCTTCCCGGTTTTATACCCCCCACAATAGCCCCTCAAAATCCTGCTATCCGGCTCCTTGGACGGAGATGAGGGTTTTGGTGACGTCGGGCCTATGTCATGGCTTACCAAGTCTTGTCTTTCATCAATGTCGGAGTCTTTTCGCTTACCTGAGGCATGTTCCTGGCTGTGAGACATTCTTTTAGTTTACCTACGCCGCGTTCCTGCCGTTTCGGTACACAAGGCGCACCTTCATTAAGGTCTCTTTATGAGGCGACGCAAATCCAACGGCTGAAGACTGCTTTGGGAATTGAGTGGGACTTATCTCGTTTGTAGTTTTTCTTGGAGATTTGGACAGATTAAATGCCACCAGGCTTGCCCCCTATATAAGAAGCACGGTGGGAGGTCATTCCCTTTATTTGCAGACCCTTTAAGCTTTTCAAATTCCTAACCCTCCAATTGTGCCCAAAGTCCCCATTACCATTGTGACTGAGCCTTAGGAGGTGAAATGGTCAAGGCTAGGGTGAGGGTGAAGGAACCACATCCTCTTCAGAAGCCTTGGGTATCTTCGAGACTCAGAATGTCCCGGTCAGGGCAAGGGAGACAAAGACTCAAGACACTTTTTCTCCTCGATAAGGCAAGAAAGGAGCCTTTTCTTCCTTCAGCCAAAATCCGAAGCAGGTGGAGGTCGCATTAGATTTTTGGTGCGACAGCACTGAGATTTCCCATCGCCAGTACCATCCGTGCTTGCTCGATTGCTGCTAGGACGATACTTGCTCGATTGCTGTTAGAGCAGGTATGGAAATTTGGCATCCCCACTTCTTCCTCTCTTCCATCACTAGTGTCATCCAGACTTGCTTAGTCGCTGCTAGAGTAAGGTTATGAACCAGGTGCCTCTGCTTCTTCTTCTCTTCCATCACTGGTGCTATCCAGACTTGCTTAGTCGCTGCTAAAGCAAAATTGAAGGATCTATCGTTCCCGTGTATTCCCTTCTTTTTTTTTTCTTTTTCTTTTTTTTTTTCTTTTTTTTTTTTTTTTCTGTAGTTAGCTTCTGGTCTAAACACTTGGAAAGGTACCATTGTGTGTTAGTTTCCATGGAGTCGGGGGTCTGAGGACCGCACGGGACTTCCATTCTGTCTAGGACTTAAGCCTTTCTTGATGTAGTTAGTTTCCCGTAGGTTTGGGTCCGAGGACCATGCGAGACCTTGGTTCTGTCTAGCACTTAGGCTGTTGGAGTGTCTAGTTTCCCCATAGGTTTGAGTCCGAGGACCATGCAAGACCTTGGTTCTGTCTAGCACTTTCTTTTTGAAGTAGCTGGTTTCCTCATAGGTTTGAGTCCGAGGACCATGCAAGACCTTGGTTTTGTCTAGCACTTAGATTGTTGAAGTAGCTGGTTTCCCCATAGATTTGAATCCGAGAACCATGCAAGACTCTGATTCTGTCCAACACTTATATTTTCTAGTGACTAGTTTCCCCATATGTTTGAGTCCGAGAACCATGCAAGACCTTGGTTCTGTCTAGCACTTTCTTCTTGAAGTAGTTGGTTTCTCCATAGGTTTGAATCCGAGGACCATGCAAGACCCTGGTTCTGTCCAACACTTATATTTTCTAGTGACTAGTTTCCCCATAGGTTTGAGTCCGAGAACCATACAAAACCTTAGTTCTATCTAACACTTAGATTTTGGAAGTGACTAGTTTCCCCATAGGTTTGAGTCCGAAGACCATGCAAGACCTTGGTTCTGTCTAGCACTTTCTTCTTGAAGTAGCTGGTTTCCCCATAGGTTTGAGTCCGAGGACCATGCAAGACCCTGGTTCTGTCCAACACTTATATTTTCTAGTGACTAGTTTCCCCATAGGTTTGAGTCCGAGGACCATGCAAGACCTTGGTTCTGTCTAGCACTTTCTTCTTGAAGTAGCTGGTTTCTCCATAGGTTTGAGTCTGAGGACCATGCAAGACCCTAGTTCTGTCCAGCACTTATATTTTCTTCCAATGACTAGTTTCCCCATAGGTTTGAGTCCGAGGACCATGCAAGACCTTGGTTCTATCTAGCACTTTTTTCTTGTAGTAACTGGTTTCCCCATAGGTTTGAGTCCGAGGACCATGCAAGACATTAGTTCTGTCTAACACTTATATTTTCTTCCAGTGACTAGTTTCCCCATAGGTTTGAATCCGAGGACCATGCAAGACCTTGGTTCTGTCTAGCATTTTCTTCCTGAAGTAGTTGGTTTCCCCATAGGTTTGAGTTCGAAGACCATGCAAGACCTTGGTTCTGTCCAACACTTATGGGAATTCGGTGAATCGGGCTACTGGACCCTCAAGGATTAGTCCCTTGACAAATGTGTGGGGCATAGACTTGATGTCAGAAGCCCCTAGAACTGCCCGTGCCACTGGCACTTCGAAGTGTAGCCCTGAGTGGGAGCTGAGTTAGGGTAACAACCACGTGTTGCTAGAAATGATGGAGAAGCTTTCGCATAGCTTGCACCACTACCAAAATTATCTCTTTCGAGGGACCCTTGTTGACAGGGGCTTGATCCTACCATGACTAACTGCCGCCTGCGCCAACGCACAAGCCTTCCCATAGACGACGCCAATTGTAGGGTCTCGATTCTCAGCCCCTTTGCCCCTCGGTGTGCTAGATCTTGGGCTGGCGGGCCTAATACAATGAATTTGTAGAAAGTGGGCTGAAAAGTTAGGCCTTAGCGGGCGGACAATTGTTAGTCATGGTGTTCATAGCGATTGCATAGAGATGAACTGAGCTTATTCAAGGAGATTTTCTCCTTGGCGCAGTTTGGGTGGCTCCTGTTCTTGGGCTCGGAGAGAGTCCCCTCTCCTAGATTGCTTCTTCCCCCTTTTATACTAGTTTCTCCTCCCCCATGAATGTCCACATGTAGGTTGAGATTTATAGGGCTGATACTTGTCCCATCAGCCCATATCCAAAGTGGTTGGGAGTGGTTGTAAAGGTTGAAAAACATGGCTTTGTCAGGTGCAGAGTACTTAATTGCAGTAATGACAGCCTTTCCCTTGCTCTTTGTCGTTTTAGTACTTTTCCTGTTCGGCGAAATGACCCGGAGTGTCATCACCAGGACCGAGTTGCTCCCTTTGCCCTCGGCTACATTTATGGCCGAGGAGGGTCCTTCCCATGGCCAAGGAGGATCTTTCCCATGGCCAAGGGGTGGGCCTTCCTTGGATCGGGCCCTAGGCCCAGCGTAGACATTGACATGGGCTTCCCGGTTTTATACCCCCCATAATCACACTTTTCTTCAATTAAAAATTATCTTATAGGCTTGTTCTATGGAGCTAGCGGGCACAATTTTATCTTTTCTTCTTTTTCTTTTCTTTCATTTTTATAATTTTGACAATTTTAGTTGCATTCCTTTCCAATTTCAATGATCAACTTGTATTGTGAAATCTGGGGAAAAATATTGAAGGAAAAAAGAAGAAGAAAAGATCTTGATTATGTTTATTGATCGATATTGAATCAAAATTTAAGATAACTTCAACCACATTATACCAACTCCCCCTTTTTTCTCTTTTTCCTTCTTAAGGAAAATCAAATTGGGTGTCTCAAAAAATATAAATTTGTATTATATTAGGAATAGTAACTGTGCGGGGCAAAAAGAGAGTGGTGTGAATTTGATTCGATTCTGGCTTCAATTACTATTTGCTCACACAATTCATTTTTTTAGAGATGGGATGCAAGATCAACCCTTTAGTACCTGTCACGATACAATAAAAATGTAAATCTAGTAAAAAAAAAAAAAACTACTATCGTAATGATTAATTTTCAAGTAGGAAATTGATGAAAAAAAACTAAGTGTTGGTCCTCGGGTTTAGTCCGAGCATAGTGTTACAGATGGTTTATCTCTCCTCTCCTAGTTTATGATCTTTTTCCTATTTTTTTTCTCTCCCCCCCCCCCCCCCCTGATCCTAGTGCTTCTTGGCTTTATATATCTTAGCCAAGATGCATTCGGATCTTACATTTGGAAGGCTATGATCAAACGATCTTAATACTTGTCCCATCAAGACCTTGCTAGAAGGTTTTTACACTTGAGTGTCAGCTGTGGTAACACTATTTAAGGTAATTTCCCCATTAATGCGGCCAGCTAAGTGGTTACAGTACATTTAATGCGGAGGGGACGACCATCTTGTACTTCCTTTTTCTTCTCTTCCTTATTCAATACCAAGTTACCCTTGTTCCCCCTCGGGTTGCCCCATGCACCCTCTGACTTTGCCCCTCGACCATCCGAGGTTAGGCAAATGTCGTCGGCATCCTCATCAATTATTATAGGGGCAGTCCAGGGGCGAGTTATGTGCATACCCTCTGAGGACAATTTGACCATGCTCCCCGAGGCCACCACTATGTGAACTTTGTTAGACACTTGGGTCCTCGTCCCCCCCACAGTAACTAATCCCAACATTGGGAGTATTGAAAAAACTTATATAAGCAAAAAATCTTAATAGCCTTGATTATGAGACATGTAATTGTCACTACAAATAAGAACAAGAATTCCAAGAACAATAATTAAGATTGGCATAATAGAAGTAAGTAGATCAATCAATTCGCCAAACTCTAAAGAAAAGTCATTATTAATAGTTTAAGACTATATATATATATATATATATATATATATATATATATATATATATATATATAATATACTATTTTTCTTACAGTGTAATAATAAATAAATAGGTCCCTCACTTGGCCAAAAAATTAAATAAAAAATAAAAAAGAATTAAGCCCTCTCTATCGACTAATACAATGCATTGTTTATCTGTCTCATAACGTAAAACTTTTAATCAATGAACCATTTTAGAAAAAAATTAACCTCTCTTCAAATGTTGTGCACTATGTTAATTCGTTTTACTCTATTTGCACCAATTTAAGGGGCTGTTTGGTCACCCTTTCCAAAACACAGTGTTCAGTGTTTAAACACTGAACACTAGTGTCCAAAATTTTAAAAAATGCGTTTGGTCAACCTACTGTGTGCTGGGTTGTTTGAAAATTGTTGCTCCAAAAACAATGTTTGAACAACGTGTTTTGAAATCAAGTCGGAGCAGATTTTAAAACAACAAAATTGTTTTCTAGTGGCACTTTGGTAATAAAAGTGAGATTCGAACGGGACCCACCTGGTCAGCTTTTTTTGGTCGTCTGTCTCCTCTCTTTACTCTCGTCTCTTCTCACGCCCCAAAGATCACACAGCTACAAAGATCACACCAGCTGCAGTGAACCCGGAACTCTCCACCCACCTCCATAACTCCCTTCACCCAGCGCCATTCCACCTCACCCCTCACGGACCCAGCGCCATTAATCAACCGAACCAAAGGCCACGCGTCTTCTACACACACCGCATCATTAATAACCCTTTCTCACAGTAATCACAGTAATCCCTTTCTCACAATTAATTTCTCACCTACGAAGCTCTGTTGCTAAGGGAACCCATTGACAAACAAGGTGAAAGTCAGATTCGAACCTGGATCAAAATACGGCTCGACGACTCGGCAGCGACAAAAGCTCGATTACTTGCTGGGTCTTGGAGTGCTGACAGTGGAGATGAGCTCTGATGAACGTAAAGCCCAGCCGTGGATCTTCTTTGGCGTCGATGGAGATGAGGACTGCGTGGGTTTGGTTTTTTGGTTTTCTGCTCTGAGGGAAGACTGAAGAGAAAGGGATAAAGAAGGGATTAAAAAATTGTTATTTAATACATGGTCAGCTTTTTTTTATCATTAAAAACACACATACCAAACACATATTTTACATTTTTTGAACACTGAAAAATGTTATTTAAACCATAATACCAAACACATATTTTCTCTCCCTCTTGGTTTTTTTTTTTTTTTGGAATAAATCCGTTTTGATTCTTGAAGAAATCAAAAGTCAGTTTTTCACTAGATGATGATATATAGCTTGAAAAATAGTGTATTGATCTTAAATGTTTTCTCAAACATGATATTTATTCCGATAATGATGGCTTAGATATTTCTTGGTAGCTACTAAAGCATAAATTGTCCATTTTTCCTTTGTATTGATTTGTAATGTGTACGTCTACCATGTTTGCTCATTTATTTGTGCCTTGCTTGGCTAACATTTGAATTACCAAATGGATTTTCTGCTTCCCATATTATCCCACTTCTTAAAATAAGTTTTACATATAGATAAAAATACTCCAATTAATATATTAAATTATATAAAAGGTTAGATTATTTTCTTCTCTATGAATTTTTACAATAAACATTAGGTGATGAAACTAATTTCCTTGCCTAGTGTCTTAGGCGGCGAAATTAAGACGTTTAGAGATAACAATTTTTGTCACCATAGACCTTGTTTCTTATAATGATGTTCATAGAATGGTTATAATAAAATGTACATTACTCCATTCAATTACATTCTTAAGTTTGTCTGAAAGTGAAAAGAACACTCATTTCTTTAATAAAATAGAATTAAAATATCAATTTTATGTCTTGATGATGCCGAATAAATCACCAGTAAGCCACACGGCCCTCGCACGCTCGAAACAGCACCTGCACAAAAAAGAAGACCTAGCAGAGAGCGCCGGTGTGGTGCCGGCCAAATACCCTCCGAAGGTTAAGTTAGAACTATTCTCACAACTCTAGAGTGCTAGAGAGGGTAAATTATGCGTACCTCGATTTGTGAAGGTATTGGGGCTTTTATAGTAGTAGAAGGGTGACCTCTCTTCCTTGATGTAGAAGTCTTTTCCTTATAGGAATCCCCTTGAGCAATCACAAACGTGATGGACAAGTTATTTCCTTGTAGAGAGGGTACTTTACTAACACGCGTATCTTCCGGAATTCTCCTTGATTTCTGGCGTGTGTGACAAGTATTTTAAGTTAGGTTCCTGCTATTCCCTGGGCTTACCCATTCTCGGCCCATGGGCTAAGATCCGTCAAGCCCATCAAAGCGAATACCCGTCATACCAATTTTTACACCTTCAGTTGCCCCCTTCACCCTATAGTCCGTCATGCATAAGTGGACGAACTCCTAGGGTGACGGTTCAAAAATCGTTTGGGTTTGACGGTTGAAGGTTCTTTGACGGTTGGACAGGAGGACGACAAGAACTGCGATCATTTGTTGACAGGTTGTCAAGCACTTATGGGGTACGACACGTGTCATCTCTTGATTGGGTTTTGTCCCGGATTGAAGAGTCGCTTCGTCTTCCGTGCATTTTTCCTATATATATTACACTTCTCTTCTCTCATTTCTCTATTTCTCAGCCAAAACGCATTGTCAAAGCGCGATCGTCACCCTTGTCAGAGAGCCTTCCGTCAAGTATCTGTACCCGTCATCTATACAACCGTCGACCTTCAGTAACTCAGACTTGGTGAGTATTTATTATGATTTTACAAGTCTTTCATTAGTGCTTTTTGTTTGGTTAGACTTTCATACACACCCGTCAACGCTCCTAAATCCGTCAGTCTTAGGTTTTGTCGTTACTTGTAGGCAATGTCTAGCGCGTCAAGTAATCAGTCAGTAGTTCGTGATGGGGCGGATTACGAGGAAGTATACCCGTCCGGTCATAAAGACCAAGAGAGTCCGGGCGAAGAGAGGAGTCTGTCCGCATCTTCCTCGTCCTCAACAAATGAGGATATGGAGATGGTGGAGATAGAATATTTCTATTGACGGCGAGGATCAACCATTAAGATCTGTCATCGGTGCTGATGGACTTAGGGAGTTCATCATGTTACTAGAGTGGACGGTGCATAAATTCACATCCGTCATTAAGGAGAAACACTTCAGCACATTTAGGGCCATTTTTCAAATTCCCGACTACATGTCAATCCGTCTACTCGATGAATCAGAGAAATGTTATTATGAGGGGGTAGACGGTGTCAGAGTATATAAACAGATATTGAAGGCGGGACTTAGGTTTCCTTTAAGTACCCTGTATAGAGAACTTCCAAATTATTTGGGTCTGTCCGTCACCCAAATATCCCCAAATGCCTAGAGGGTCTTCATAGCAATAGAGATTCTCTATAGTGCTATGACAGACGGTGCCAGGAGGCTGACGGTGCGTGAATTTCTTCATTTCTACCGTCTAGATGAAATTAACAGGTCAAAGGGGATGTATAGTTTTGCCAGTAGGAGTCCACTGTTGAAGGTTATCTTTGAAACACCCGACTCAAATAGAGACTGGAAGAGCCGATACTTCTTCTTAGAGGGCGACGGATGGATGGGTTGCCCAGGGGAGACGGATTACATGCTCGTTGACACAACCTGGGGAGTGTTAGATCCGACCCGTATGCACCCGTCCTAATCTATAAGCTTTTTACATTCGCTCAGTTTATTACGATCTACCTTTTGACCGTCCGCTTTTTCAGGTAGACGGCGTCCTCAAATTAGTGTCAAAGAGTTTGGTTTCCTTGAGAAGATTTTTCAAAAGACCAAGCCGACGGAGAGGACTTGGGATAAGTTGGTAAATCTAGACACAATACACTGGTACTGTGATGGTCCCGAACCCACACCTGAAGCCATTAAATACAGCGAACAAATTCATAGACGTAAGTCCGTCAACCCTTATCCGCATACATGGCTTCAATTTAATTAATAACTTTATCCGCCCATTTATTTTTTTAGAGATGGACGATGCTAAGAGAAGGGCTCAGATAAAGTTACAGGCTGCCAAGAGAAAGGAGTCCGGCGAGCCGGTTCCTAAGGGGACGGCTCCGTCGATAAAAAGAAAGCCTCCGTCCAAATCTGACCGTCCACTTAAGCAGCCGAAAGTCTCACTGGAACCCGTCATAGGGTTAATGGCTGCGGGTGTGAACGTCGTCACCCCAATAAAGCATGGGTTAGGCAAGGGTTTGATGAAGGCCCCGTCCACAAGTGAAGAGAAACCTCCTCCTCTCTTTCGAGAGGACTCCAAATTTGCCCTCGAGAAGCTTTCGTCTATTATTTCGTCGGAGGACTACGAGGATTTGGGCAATCATTCGACGAAGGCAATGGGGGAGACGAGTCTCTTTGCTGTAGCACAGGTAATTTTGTCCGTCAACTTTAGCTCGTCCATTCCACTTGGTTTTTGTCTAACTCTTAACTTGCTTGTTCCAGTCCCTTGTCATGATGAAAGGCCTAATGGATCGCTGCCTGAACCGTGAAGCGGCCCTAGAACGTGTGCGAGCAAAGGCAGAGCAGACGGAGGAAGAGCTGGGTCATCTTAACAAGTGGAGGTCCACTATGGAGAAAAAGTTTGAACTTTCTAAGCAGGTAAGGAAGGAGCTGGAGCAGAAGACGGATGAGGCGGGGAAAGCCTTGGTGGATAAAGATAAGGAGATAGAAGAACTGAAGAAAAGTCTCCGTCAGGCTAACGAGACAGCGATCCGTCAATACCGTGACTCCGATGCTTTGTTGGCCGAGCTAGGAGACTCATTCCTTCAAGGATTTGACGACGCCCTCCGTCAAGTTAAGAAAACCTACCTTGACCTAGATATGTCCATGATAACTGTTGAGGAACAAGGTCAGACGTCTGCTTTTTCCGTTGTCTCGGAGAACACGGACGATCTATTTGAGGAGAATGCGGCTCAAGGAGACAGAGAGTCAGCTCCAGCAAAGAATCCCCAAGATGCCGACCCCAAAATGTAGAAAGCACATAGTTTATTCGTTAATTTTTTGAGAACAATCTGTCCTTTATTTTGTGTATTAAACAATTACCCTTTAAGGGTTTTTATCCGTCAATGTTTTATTCCATAATTTTTATGCCTGCTTTATTATTTCTTGTCATTTGAAAGTTGCATGAATGTCCATCCTTGATTTTTACCCGTTTTTCATTTCGAAATTTTCACCAAGTTCGGTGATCCGTGAAGTTGACGGGTTTGTATCCGTCCTAGATACATACACCTTTCATGGGCTTGTAGTTCACCGGACCGGACTGTCCGTCGAAACTTTATGGGTTTTTATTTTTTACCCGTCTATTTATGGACTTGTGATTCTATCCACCCTACGGGTGATCCGTCCACTTTGGGGACTGTATTTTCTAACCATGAAGGTGATCCGTCCACTTTATTTACAAATTCTCATACTATGGATGACCCGTCCACTTTGTGGACTTAAATATTTACACAGTATTGATGATCCGTCCACTTTTGTGGATTTTAATATTCACACCCTATTGCTGATCCGTCCACTTTGTGGACTTCGTAAATTTTCTCACCCTGTGGGTGATCCGTCCACTTTATGAACTTTGTAAATTTTCTCACCCTGAGGGTGATTCATCCACTTTGTGGACTTTGTCAATTTTCTCACCCTGTGGGTGATCCGTCCACTTTGTGGACCTTGTAAATTTTCTCACCTTGTGGGTGATCCGTCCACTTTGTGGACTTCGTAAATTTTCTCACCTTGTGGGTGATCCGTCCACTTTGTGAACTTCGTAAATTTTCTCACCCTGTGGGTGATCCATCCACTTTGTGGACTTTGTAAATTTTTGCACCCTATGGGTGATCCGTCCACTTTGTGGGCTGTAAATTTTCGATCCCTATGGGTGATCCGTCCACTTTGTGGACTGTGTAAGTCATCTGCACCCATGGTAATCCTTCCTTTTTTGAGAATTTAAGTAGAGAAATACGATTATGTCTGAATAAATCCTCTAAAAGAAAATACGTTTGTAGGAAAAGTACCTGCCCCCTTGGGCTTAAAAGGCAAAAAACATTGTAGCAAAAATTATTAAAGGAAAACTAGTAATTGTAGATAAAGCTAAGTAAGAATCGCTGTTTTTTCATATTCTCTCTACTGGTAGTATTTCCGTAGATGTTCCGTGTTCCATGGGTGCTGCAGCTTCTGTCCGTCCATCGTCTCGAGGTGGTAGGTCCCCTTCCTCTGCCATGACGTGATTCTGTAGGGTCCTTCCCAGTTGGGGCCGAGCTTTCCTTGCGAAGGATCTCTAGCAGTGCCCATTACTTTTCGTAGTACAAGGTCACCGACCTGAAAGTCCCTAGGCCTTACTTTGGTGTTGTAGTGTTTTTCCATGAGATTCTGATAACGCGCCAACCTCTGCTTCGCTGTCGCTCTGATTTCGTCCACTAGGTCGAGCTGAAGGCGCATGGCCTTCTTGTTCTCATCCATGTCGTAGTTCCCTACTCGATAGCTTGTGAGCCCCACTTCTGCGGGAATGACAGCTTCGCTTCCGTATGCTAGACGAAATGGTGTTTCTCCAGTGGGGGTTCTTGCTGTAGTCCAGTATGCTCACAGAACGCTTGGTAACTCGTCTGGCCAGATACCCTTTGCCCCCTCGAGCCGGGTTTTGATTATCTTAAGCAAGGACCGGTTCGTGACTTCGACCTGCCCATTAGCCTGTGGGTGCGCGGGTGACGAGTAATGGTTCTTGATTCCTAGTTCTGAACAGAAATCTCTGAACGCGCTGTTGTTGAATTGCTTGCCGTTGTCAGAGACCAGTACTTTGGGTATCCCGTACTTGCATATGATATTTCTCCAGACGAAGCTTCAGATGTTTTTCTCTGTGATTGTGGCTAAGGCTTCTGCTTTCACCCATTTAGTGGAATAGTCTATGCCAACTACCAAAAATTTTAACTGCCTGACCGCTGTTGAGAATAGGCCCATGATGTCCAGTCCCCATTGAGCGAATGGCTAAGGTGCCGTCAATGGGGTCAATTCTTCGAACGGTTGCTTGATGAAGTTGCTGAACCTCTGACATTTGTCGCAAGTCTTGACATAAGCCTCCGCGTCCTTCTGCATGGTGGGCCAATAATACCCTACTCGCACAAGCTTGTGTACCAATGATCTTGACCCAGAATGGTTCCTTCAAATCCCCTCGTGTACTTCCCTCATGACGTAGTCTGCCTCTTCCGCACCCAAGCATCTCAGGTATGGACGGGAGAAACCTCTTTTGTACAGGATATCTTTTATCAAGACGAATCTAGCCGCCTGGACCTTCAGCTTTCTTGCCTCCTCCTTCCCGTCTGGTAAGACCCCGTTTTTTAAGTATGAAACTAACGGTGTGGTCCAATTACTTCCAGAGCCTATCTCCTGTATGTCACCGGAATCTATTAGGGGAGAAAGCTGAACAAAAGAGAGTACATTACCGGGTACGATCATATGCTCTGCTGAAGTGGCTTTGGCAAGATGATTAACTTGCTCATTTTCTCCTCTGGGGATTTAGACGATTTTGGCTTCTAGGTCATCTACTCTTGCCCTTGCTTGATCAAGGTACCTCTTCATCCTTTCGCCCTTGCACTCGTAGTCTTCATTTATTTGGTTAGTAATGACCTGAGAGTCGCAATAAACAACTACCCTCGCGGCTCCTGCTACTTTGGCGAGGTCGAGTCCTGCTATTAATGCTTCATACTCTGATTCATTGTTTGTAGCGGGGAAGTCGAGACGGACCATATATTCAACTGTATCTCCTTCGGGCGATAGTAGCACGATGCCGGCCCCTCCAGCTTGTCTGTTTGATGACCCGTCCGTATATATGCTCCAATGAGGGGACTATTTTGCCCCCTTGTCTTTGTCATGAGTGAATTCTGCTATGAAGTCTGCGACGATTTGTCCTTTGATGGCGGTTCGTGGGCGGTATTGAATATCAAATTCGCTCAACTCTATAACCCATAAGGCCAGTCGACCCGCAGCCTTAGGATTGCTCATTGCCCATCGCAAGGGCTTGTCGGTTAGGACGTTCACCGTATGGGCTTGGAAGTACGGTTTGAGCTTGCGAGCTGCCGTAACTAATGCAAAGGCAAGTTTCTCCATAGGCGGGTATCTTTCTTCGGTACCGCGAAGCGCTCGGCTCGCGTAGTATACGGGCTTTTATACTTTCTCTTCTTCTTTGACTAAGGCAGCACTGATGGCTGCAGGGGAGATGGCTAGATAGAGAAAAAGCTCTTCTCCTGGCTGTGATGGGCTCAGCAGTGGCGGGGAGGAGAGATAAGCCTTCAACTCCTCGAATGCCTGCTGACATTCGGCAGTCCATTCGAATGATCTCTTCAGCGTGCGGAAGAACGACAAACATTTATCCGTCGCCCTTGACACGAACCTATTTAGTGCTGCTATTTTTCCGTTGAGGCTTTGTACCTCCTTTACATTTCTTGGTGGCGCCATCTCCATAATGGCCCAGATTTTGTCCGGGTTTGCCTCGATCCCCCTTTGGGACACCATAAATCCTAGGAATTTTCCCGCCGTCACTCCGAAGGCGCATTTTCCTGGATTGAGCTTCATGTTGTAAAAACGAAGGGTGTTGAATGTTTCTTTGAGATCTTCCAAATGATCTTCCTCCCTTCGACTCTTTACTAACATGTCGTCAACGTAGACCTGGACATTCCTCCCAATTTGCTGCGCGAACATTTTGTTCATAAGTCTTTGGTACGTCACGCCCGCGTTCTTCAGGCCGAAGGGCATTACTTTGTAACAGAAGATGCCTTGACTGGTTACGAACGAAGTTTTCTCCTGATCGTCTTCGTGCATTCGGATTTGGTTGTACCCCGAGAAAGCGTCCATGAAGCTTAGCAACTGGTGTCGGGCCATTGAGTCTACTAGGACGTCGACTCTTGGGAGGGGATAGCTATCTTTGGGGCAGGCTTTGTTAAGGTCGGTGAAGTCTACACACATCCGCCACTTTCCGCTAGCTTTCTTAACCATTACTACGTTCGCCAGCCAATCGGGGTAGTATACTTCCCTAATGAAACTCGCCTCTTGTAGCTTGCGAACTTCTTCTACTATGGCCCGATCTCGTTCGAGGGCGAACACTCTCTTCTTCTGTCGGACGGGTGGAAAGGAAGGCGATACATTCAACCTGTGCACCATGACTGAAGGGTCTATTCCTGGCATATCTTCATGGCTCCAGGCGAATACATCTCGATTGCCCCTGAGGAAGGATATGAGCTCTTGACGGATTGCGGGGTTAGCGAGTGTTCCAATTTTGGTCGTTCAGCCAGGATTGGAACTGTCAAGGGGTATCTCCTCTAGCTTCTCTACTGGCTCCGTCACCGTCCGGTATTCTTCTATATTCAAGGCTTGGACCTGATCCTCCATCTCCATCATGGCCACGTAGCATTCGCGAGCGGCCATCTGATTTCCGTGCAGCTCCCCTACTCCGTAGTCAGTAGGGAACTTAATCATCAGGTGGTAAGTTGAAGTTACCACCTTCCATGAATTGAGCGTGGGTCGTCCGAGGATAGTGTTGTAGGCAGACGAGCAATCGACCACTAAGAATGTCATGTCCTTGGTTACCTGCTGGGGGTAATCGCCTACCACTATGGACAATGTGACTGCGCCCAGTGGGAATACCCGGCTTCCTCCAAAACCCACGTGCAGGGAATTTGTCGGAATCAATCGCTCCCTGTCGATCCTCATCTACTGGAACGCCTGGTAGAATAGAATATCTGCTGAATTGTCGTTGTCGATCAACACCCGGTGTATGTTGTAGTCTCCTACACGTAGGCTGACGACTAGAGCGTCGTCATGTGGGTGGTGAAGGCGTCGCGCATCTTCTTCTGAAAACCTGATTATAGGGCCTTCTCTTCGAGCTATCTTTGGCATGGCCCCCGTCAGCTGTACATTTTGTACCAACCTAAGATAGGTTTTGCGGGCCTTTTTGGACGACCTATAGACAGTCGTTCCTCCTATGATCATCCTTATTTCCCCTATGGGGGGTCTTTGTCGCTCATTATCCCGTCGGGGGTGTTGGTCTTATGGTGGTGGATTCGTTTTCTCTTTGCTAACGAACTTCTACAATTTTCCTTGTCTGATAAGGGCCTCGATTTGCTACTTTAGGTCATAGCAATCGGTCATGTCATGACCATAGTCACGGTGAAAGCGGCAATATTTGTCCTTAGACCGCCTGTTGGGATCACTCTTCAGCTTTCCAAGGAACGTCAGAGCCCCTTTGTCCTTGATTTGCATTAGGACTTGATCTATCGGGGCAGTCAATGGAGTGAAGCTTGTGAATCTCCCCCCCGGGGGCTTAGGGTGTCTTTCATCCCTTCGGTCTCCTGTCCTCGCCTTTTTCCGACTCTGGTCCTGTCGAGTGTCTTCTTGCCTTTCTCTTTTCCTGGGCCTTTCTTCTCGGGCTGACAACGCGTCTTCAGCGTTCATATACTTGGTGGCCCTGTAAAGCACTTCTGACATGGTTTTTGGGTCGTTTTTGTACAGGGAGAACAAGAACTTACCCTTCTTCAGCCCATTCGTGAAAGTTGCTACGAGTATCTTGTCGTCGGCTTTGTCGATCGAGAGTGCCTCCTTATTGAACCGGGATATGTAGGCCCTCAACGTTTCATCCTCCCGCTGCTTGATACTCATTAAGCTAGCCGTAGACTTCTTGTACCGATGTCCTCCGATGAAGTGCGCAGTAAATTGAGCGCTCAGCTCCTTGAAGGTGCTGATGGAGTTGGGTGTTAGCCGGCTGAACCAAATCCTCGCCGCACCCTTCAGCGTTGTAGGGAAGGCCCTACACATGATTGCGTCCGCTACTCTTTGAAGGTGCATTAGGGTCTTAAAGGTCTCTAGGTGGTCCAGAGGGTCCCTAACCCCGTCATAGCTATCTATCTCTGGCATGCGGAACTTACACGGCAGAGGAAAGGAGTTGACGGGGTCTGTGAACGGCGAGTTAGTTCGGTTCACATGGTCGTCAAGATCACTGGACACTCGTCCCTTGAAAGCGTTCATCATAACTTCCATCTGTTCCTTCATCGCCTGCATCTCCGCAATAATAGGGGGCGAAGCCGTATCCGCGAGGGACGGAAGGCTCACGTTCTGTCACTCCGGTCTACTCGGGGCGTTACTGGCCTGAGGTCTCTCTTGGTTCCTTCTGTCAGCGCTGGTTCCTTCTTGGTCTGCTCCTTGGTTGTCTGGTGCTGCGTTTTTCTGGCGCGGCTGCTCTTCCAAGTCGTGATTTTGTTTGGTGAGACGTTCCACGGCAGTGGCGAGAGTTTTGACTTGTCTCTCGAGTGCGGTCGTGGGTGGTTCTTCTTCCTGAACGTCGTTAGTTATTGCCATTGAGCGAGTGAGCATCATGCAACTTTTTGTCCGGGAAGCGGTAATATGACGTCGATCCCCACAGACGGCGCCAACTGATGATGCCGAATAAATCACCAGTAAACCACACGGTCCTCGCACGCTCGAAACAGCACCTGCACAAAAAAGAAGACCTAGTAGAGAGCGCCGGTGTGATACCGGTCAAATACCCTCCGAAGGTTAAGTTAGAACTATTCTCACAACTCTAGAGTGCTAGAGAGGGTAAATTATGCGTACCTCAATTTGTGAAGGTATTGGGGCTTTTATAGTAGTAGAAGGGTGACCTCTCTTCCTTGATGTAGAAGTCTTTTCCTTATAGGAATCCTCTTGAGCAATCCCAAACGTGATGGACAAGTTATTTCCTTGTAGAGAGGGTCCTTTACTAACACGCGTATCTTCCGGAATTCTCCTTGATTTCTGGCGTGTGTGACAAGTATTTTAAGTTAGGTTCCTGCTATTCCCTGGGCTTACCCATTCTCGGCCCATTGGCTAAGATCCGTCAAGCCCATCAAGGCGAATACCCGTCATACCAATTTTTACACCTTCATGTCTAATTTAAAAAACACAAATATGAGTTAAAGGACACAATATTAAAATTATATATATTTTTTCCATTCCATTCTTTTACTAATTATACTCGAAACACATTCAAAAATATATATATATATATATAATATTTCATTCCATACATCTATGAGTTACCCATTTTATACTCTAATTCACGTTTGATGGAACCTTTAGAAGGATACCAAAAAACATTATTTTTAAGATCGTTACTAAACACTGAAAAAAAAAAGATAGTTTAAAAAAAAATGATTTTTGAAAAAATTACTTATTTTCTAGAAAATGTTTATGCTGAAATAAATAGCTAGAGATATCCAGAATCACTAAAGAAGAAAAGAATGGAAAAAAAAAAAAGAAAAAAAAAAAGAGGTTACAGCCCATACTGTTCAAAATAGTTGATGTTCCTTTAGAAAAATTTGATCTCTAGCTGATGGTAAAATCCTTATCCCTCTATAGATAAACTTGTGTTGTGATAACCACATTGATGCTGAGTAACTATATTTGGCCTAAAGTATGTTGAGCTTGTCACTTAATTTGTTACTTAAAAAATCTAAAAACACACAAAAGTTTTGCTGAATTATCTGACTGCCCCTCATGATGCCGTGGTTTCATCATTCACAAATTGGTTTACGAGTGCAAAAGGACAAAGAAGTTGGCTCTTAAGCAAGGCAAGTCCCAGTAAATGGATGTCTGCATAGAGAACTCTGAGGATTCCATTGAAAACCTCAAAACAGGCTTGAAAAGCCTCAAGGAACATGACCTGCCTACTGAAAATTATATAAATCGCACCTCAATTCTCGACCATATCATCAAAAGCTAGCACTCTTTCTTTGAACCCCAGCTGCAGAGAGAGCCTTGTAGTTACTAGAGCAAACAAGGACCACGGCTTTCGAGCACTACACCTCTCACTCCAATTGTGCCATGCGCCTCACTAATGACCTATGCATAAATGCTGACTCTAAGTCCCTCGGCCGCTCTATTATGACTTTGTGAATAAACTGACTGAGTCGACTGACCCTCATATGCCTTGGAGTCAGCCATTCACAATTTAATGTTCGAGACCAAAAGAGCAAAGGGGTTGGTTAATAAGCAAGGCAAGTCCCACGAACTGGATGTCTGCAAAAATAACTATGAGGATGCATGCATGCCATTGACAACCTCATGAACCATGTCCTTGAAATTAAAACCTCAAGAGCCATGACATGCCTAGCCTGAATATCAACCTCTCGGCTGCCCTGACTGACTACGTGACATGTGATGACTCGTTCTCGGAATCTAACAGGATCAATCCCATTAGCCAAACTGATTCATGCGCTCTTGCGAAAAATGGCTATCAACTGTTTGTTTTCTATCAAGTTTGATTGATTGAAGAAGAGCCTAGCTAGTGAGTTGTATCACTTGTATGTGACTATGTGAGTGGTTAAAAATTTATGAGGAAGCTATGTTTGTCGTATTTGTGTCTTGTGGCCCTGTTTCTTCATTCTTGTGTCACATCCACAATCAATATAGAAGAAAAAGAAGAAAAGAAAAAAAAAATAGAGAGGTTACAGGCCATATTGTTCAAAAATAGTTGATGCTCTTTTAGGAAAAATTGATCTTTGGTAAAATCTTAAAAAAGCTCTATTTCAAAGCCCACTATAGATAGCTACATTGTGTAATCACATCGATGCTGAGTAACTATTTGAACTAAAAAATGTCAAACTTGTCACTTCAGTTTGTTCCCTAAAAATAGCTAAAAATACACACAAAGGTTTTTTGCTATAATTAAGGTAAACCTCACAAACAAGCCTTGTTAAGGTGGTTTCTAATTAAACACTTCGCTGTAGAAAAAAAATCAATAATTTCCCACATCTAAAAAAACATATCAACCAAAAAAAGACCCTTCTATGACAGCCTTTTGAAATTTGTATAAATAACTTGTCAACCATGTCAAAACTCAAAAGTCGTCTCTCTCTGAACCCCTGCAGCAGATAGAACCTTGTAGTGTTACTAAAGCCAACAAAAAACCATGGTTTTCAAGCACTACACATTTTTCTCACTGGTCTTTTTAGCAACAGCCAGCATCCTCCTCGCCGGCCACGCTCATGGCCGCGTTCTCACCGATGACCTATGCAAAAATGCTCAGAATAAGCCCCTCTGCAGTAAAATCGTGAATAATAGAACTGACCCTCATGATGCCTTGGTTTCATCCATTCACAAATTGATTTACGAGAGCAAAACGGCAACGAAATTGGCTCATCAGCAAGGCAAGTCCCGCGAAATGGATGTCTGCATAGCGAAATTTGAGGACTCCATTGACAGCCTCAAGAAAAGCTTGAAAAGCCTCGAGGACCGTGACCTGCCTGGCCTCAATGTCAACCTCTTGGCTGCCATGAATGGCTACGTTGCATGCGATGACTCGTTCTCTGAATCTAAGGTGATCAATCCCATTGACAAAATTGATGCGTTCTTGTGTGAAATGGCTGTCAACTCTATATATTTATCAGGTTACATTCATTGAAGAAGAGCCTGGTGAGTTGTACGTGAGTGGTCAAAAAATAAAAAATGGCCTGAAGAAAATTTTTATAAGAAAGTTTTAGGCTTTTTTTTTTTTGTTTTTCCTTTATATTAAAAATTTTTGAGTTATGTGGAAGCCATGTTTGTACTTTGTACTATTTGTGTCTTGTGGCTCTGTTTCTTAATTCTTGTGCCACTGTGATGCATAAGAAAATCTTTTATTCTTAACCATTTTTTTAATATCATATTTATTAATATATGATAGTATTTATCTTTGTAGGATAATAGTACTAGTTTGTCTCAGCAAATATATATATATATATATAGTACTAATTTGGATTGGGCTTTTCGAAAGAGTTCTTGTTGCTATTTTCGTCATTATTCATTTCCATTACATCTATAATAATACAAGCATATACATCTTACTAATAAGTTTTACGTAACATCTCAAAAAAGAATTTTTTTACATAACATCTTCTTAATCTTCTAGAGAGAGAGAGAGCTTTGTATTTTTTTTTTTTTTTTTAATGAACGAAAAAGGGTTTAACACATGTGATCATTGATCCGATCCACTTAAACCCACTATTGATGGTGTGAGGCACCCCTGGGCACATTAGGGCTATCTGCATCGTAGCACAACATTTTTATGAAGCGCACGACTCAGATTCAGCAACTCTCCCAAGCTCGCAGGTGTGACCAAGTCCAAAACTCCTATCAACACACTACACCCCAAGGCCAAGGGGCAGAGAGATTTGTAATTTGAGATGTTGAATTCTCGCCCATCGCATAATGAAAGTTTAAACAACATATAGAGACTATGAAAAGTCACAAATAAATAGTTATAACATATAACTACTAGAATATAGTTAGAAACAATATCCGAACATTCATAAACATTTAAATATCAAATGGTGCAACTTTTAGCAATAATTTGTAAAATAATGCAATTCCTTCATAATCTCATTAGACATTCAGTCAACTGAGTCTCTAAGGAGTTGCATATAGAAATTCTCGTCAAACATTCGTTAGATGTTCGGCCAACTGAAGACGCAATTTCAATCAACCCAACTTCTACCTAGAACATTATGAGTTCACTTTCTACTTGGTTTTTTAACTGTTTCTTTCACACTATCTTTTCAGAAGAGATAACAATGCTCTTCCACTACTAAAGTGAGATCAAACTTTTATTACAATTTACTTGGCTAGACAAAACATTTACAACAAACAAGTGTAAGTTTTTAATTAAAAATTGTCATGTCATTTGCTATGTTTGGAACGTATGTAAGTATTTAGATTAATTGTATTTAATGGAAAAACTAAAAGCACTCATTTAAAACAAGAAGGAACCATCGCACACTCACTCCACAAATATAAATACTTGTGGGGTGTGGGGGGTAAAGATCGAAATTCAAGTCTTCAAAAGGGAGTTTTACACACATATACACTTAAATTAGGTTAGAGTAGAATTTCTATCTTATAATTAAAAAAAAAAAAAGACAAAAAGCATTTGCTTTGCAAACTTTAGGAACCAATAATATATTTTGCTTTTTTCATTTCATTTTGGGAATTAGTTTTGGATTAAATTAGTTCTTCTTGAACTTGGATATTAGAGGTTGCCTTTGTTGCCTCCATGATGTCCTTTTCTTCTGTTATATTTTCTCCCCTTTTTTTCATAATTTTAATGTTAAGATAGAGTTTGACAAGCTTCGTACAATCAAAAATTGAGAAAAACGTTAGTCACATCATTTTTGCACTATATCTAAAAGAATTATTACAATTTGAAGAAAACAATAGTAATATCTGTATTATATTCAAAAAAATTAATCAAACTAAAACTAAGGCTCATCATTTTTCTATCGCTGAAACAATGTTTAAGACTCATCATGGTCCAAATAGAATAAATACGTACAGATCTAATATGAGACTCAATACATGCTCTTGTATATAACACACACTCATAAAATAACTTCTTGCGTCTATTCACGTAATATTTGCTCAATGATTTAAGCAAATTAGCTAAGGTGCGGCCTACTTTAAAGAAAAGTTTACCGACGAACCTATTTTCGTGCTTACCAACTATTCCAAAGAAAAAAAATCAAAGCAAGAAAAGAAAATAAACAAAAAGAAGAAAAAGAGGAAAAAGAAAAAGAAACTGCAAGACTGGGTGGCAAAGTTTCTCAAAGCAGCTGAATTAACTTGGAATAAAATGGCTTTCACACAAGGCAACTTTAAATTTTTTTTTTTTTTTGGTGATAGTAACACACTATGTATACGAGTCACACAGCTGAAATCAGGTTTTCAACTCGAATATTAGTGTTTTTTGTGTGAACGACTTTCATTCTTCATATCTATTTTGTCGCCTTCTTTTCTATGCATGTGAGCTGTCTCTCACAATCTGATGCGACCCCCAAAAGCCCCAAAATAGGCTTTGATGATGCTTATGATCTATCATCTAATGGCTAAGATAATCCAGGAAAAATTGTCCAGGAGAAAAATCTAGATGATACTCAAATTCCACATGATATTGTTGGAAGAAAAAGACTACAGCCAGGCCAAAAGCGATAAAGTATTGCTTGCGTGACTGGGTAAGCGAAATTTTGTGTGCATTTTCATGTGGCCAGACACTACACGTACCGTACGTAGTCCCTTTTGTTTCTTTCATCGACTTAAATTTGTTTTATAATTCGTGAGACCTTTTGAACGGTTGTAGATTTTCAACGATCCCTTTCGTTATCCTTGGACTGACATGGGTGTGCGTGCATTTTCTAAATAATTCCAGGGCTATTTGTCCGAGCCATAGATTTATTATTATTTCAATCAACTTTGTTAGTGTGCGTTAGATGAATTTATTTTCTATAGCTTATTTAATTTATTGTGTAATCAAAATAAAAACTGAATCTTGAATGTGTGAATCTAAAAAGTGATATATTTTGGATGAAAATAAGTCTAAAGGAACAAATACTCTTTATATATTTTTCTTTATAAACGAATAAAAGTGAATGAAAAAAAAAAAAATATATATATATATATATATATATAGAGAGAGAGAGAGAGAAGGGGATAAGGAAAGGAAGATATTTATGACCGACCTCCCTTATTATAAAATGATTAGATTTAGCAAGAATCTATTGCACCTTGGATCCATCAATGAGTACAATGGAAATGCATCTAAATCTGATACAGCAAATTCGGCAAAAAAAAAAAAAAAACTGATACAGCAAATTCACGCAAAAATCTGATAGAAAACAATGTATTTACAGAAATGGGCAAATGACATTGATGCTAGTTGTTTGGCTCTGGAAAATTGTATAATAGGACGGTCTTATGTTACTTCCCTTTCCTAATATATGAGATTCACAGTGTCCCATGAAATATTCCCTTAAACCTAAGATTGTTATATATCTAGCAATTGTGAAACCGGGCATCCATAGCCATTTAGGTTATAAATTCTGCCACAGCTACTAATTAACTCAACTGATAAGTCGAATAAGAAATATGAGATTTTTATATAAAAAGTCAATTGATGTCTTGGTCTAATAATAAAAAAACAATCATCAAAAGCGGACAGCATACGCTAAAACTATCTCTAAAAAATATTTAGATTCTGTAATATGATTTAAATTGAAAATGATGTGAGAAAGGAAGAGGCAACTAATACAATGGTGTAAAAACATATTTTTTTAATTTTATTTGTAAAATGAAATTCATTTTACATTACCGAGCTCCACATGTGCATCACGCCATCACCTTTTCAAAATCATACATGACAAAATGAAATTCAGTATTTTAAATGTCACTTCTAAACACTAGTGTTGTAATAATTTTTTTTTTCAAAACTTTTTCTTAGATAGTTTTTTGCTTAAATATGCTTTTTGTCTCAAACTTTATTAAAAAAATAAATCAGTTTTTTTAAAAAGCAAACAAATTTATTTATTTTTACCTCACCTTTTAACAAATAAACTACCGAAAAACTTGGTTGTCAAACTCACTATTAATTTGAGAACCTATGACAAACTTGCCGTAATTGATTATTATTATTATTATTTTTTCTAATTGTAGAAGAATTGATTACTTAGTTTTTTTGAGAAGGAATTGAGAATTGATTACTTAGTTGAGCTTGAATTTTGAATATGTAATGCGTGAGGAGTGAGGACTTTGAATGAACTTAGAACTATTGATTGCTCAGTTGAGCAATTGTCAATTGATGTTAAGAATTCAGATGTTAACATGCTTTGTTTCTACGTCTTTTTAGAGCTGGTCCCATAAAATATATTGAAAAAAGGGGTGGAAAAAAAAAATAGAATATCGGAGAAATAAGGAAAGAGAAAAAGAAGTGGTTCAAATTAGTTTAATTAGTAAAATTTCTGATGGCTAAATTAGAGACTTAAAATTCAATTCCCCATATGTGTTAAAACTTAAAAAGTAAAAAGTAAAAAATAAAAAATAAAAAATCCTACAAATATCAAAGACATAGGGGTAATACTGAAAATTCAAATAAAGCCCATGGGCAATTAACAACCGCAAATTTTAAAATATCAAAGGTCTTCTCTTTTCACGGACCCCACGGCTTCTTTCGCTCGCTCAGCCCATGCTTTCTTTTTCCCACCATCTCTCGCTCGCACGTGACAAGCTCCTATTCCCGAACTTTTCAGTCTACGTGGCCAATGAAACCGCGCCACGCGTCCACGCTTAGGTGATGTAGCGCCATGTCACTCTATGTAATTCTGCTCTTCATTTCATTTCATTTTAAAAGATCTTCTTCATCTCAGAGCCACCGAGACCGAGTGAGCGAGTGAGTGAGAGAAATAAAAAGCTCCAATATTTCGAGCTCTCTCTAGAGCTACACCATTTTCTTTGATTCTAAGATCTAATCCTATATTCTCTACAATTCGGAGAGCTTCAAATCGAGTTCAAAGGTACTCTTGGAAACTCAATCTGTGTTGCTTTTCAAAGAGTTTGATCAATCTCTAGATACTGATTTTGTCATAATCTTGATCGAGTTTGAACTTGTTTTCAAGAATTCTAGGGTTTCTATGTGGAAGATTATCGAGTAGAAAGAAAAATGTTCAAATTGTTACTATTTTTGACGGTTTTTGTTTTTCATTCATGCTCCGTTTGGTTACTGAGAAAATGTAGAAAGAAATCAAAAGAAAAAAGAGTTGGATTTTTGCATTCGGATTAGAGAAAACTTATGGCTCTGATTCAACTGAGTGTAATACGAATAATTTTCGTGAGAACGATAGTTTGATTTTCTCTGCTTTTCATAGTAACCGAACAGAGAATTAGAGCTCAGAATAGGTAAATTTTCAAATTTATATTCATGATATTAGAAAAATTAAAGAGATTGTCTGATCCATTCGTATCTTGTTTAGAATGTGTAACTGACTGTAACAGTACTTAAGCTTCAGCTCTGCTCACTTTTTTTCTTTCTTTTTTTCTTTTTTTTTTGAATTTATTGTTTCTTACTCACTTTTTTTTCAAGAATTCTAGGATTTCTCTGTGGAAAATTATCGAGTAGAAATAGAATGTTCAAATTGTTACTATTTTTTATGGTTTTTATTTTTCATTCATGCTCCGTTTGGTTACTGAAAAAATGTAGAACGAAATCAAAATAAAAAAAGAATTGGATTTTGCGTTTGGATTAGAGAAAACCTATGGCTCTGATTCAACTGAACGTAATACGAATAATTTGCATGGGAATGTTATTTTGATTTTCTTTGCTTTTGTTTTCCACTGTTTTTCTTAGTAACCAAACAGAGAATTAGAGCTTCGAATAGGTGAATTTTCAAATTAATATTCACGATATTAGAAAAAGTAATGGGATTGTCTGATCCATTCGTATGAGTACTTCAGCTTCAGCTTTACATAATTTGCTCCTTTTTTGTGAAAATTTTGTTTCTTACTGTAGTCTGATTCTTGGATTTCTTTTCTTCAGAACTAAGGAGTGTATCAACGAATATGAGTAATACCTTAGGCCATAATATACTCCAGCAGAGTTTGCTTCGTCCCCCACTTCTGGAACCTCAAAGAAAACTCAATTCTTCTGGCATTCCTGCAAACACTTTGTTCCAAGCTGTGTGTGGGAACCAATCAGCAGCGCATTCTAGGAAATCGCCACTATCCAGGAAATTTTTCGGGAACAATCTGAGTGTGCAGAAGTCGAAGTTAGCATCAGGAACACGGTGTCCTGTCACAGTTGTTCCCTGTGCTGTATTAGCCATGGATCCAGCTTCTGAGGTAATCATTCACTTGCTGAAAATGGTTGCTAATCCTTTCTGTTTTAAGATTTTGAATGTGTAGGAAGACCCATGTAAATTTGCTTGCCTTGAAGTAGATTTTGATAGAGTATGGTATTTGATTCATTAGAATAACCTTGTGAAAAATCAATAAACTGGAAAAATACTTTATTTTCGCATGTCATTAGAAGAAGCTTTTTGGTGTGGTGGGGTTGGACGAATGTGCTATGACCTGAGAATTATGGCAGCTGGAATAGCAATATTGGTTTTATACTTTCAGGTTTTAGAAAAGACGAGGCATAGCTCTGATATAATGTTAGAATAAGAAAATATCCAGAAGTAAAGAGAAGACGAGAGAGAAAGAATATAAGAGGTTAACATGGTTCAGCTTTAAAGGCATACATCTATAGTGTAAACCCCCAAAGAGCTACAATGAACTTGGATTGGGATGATGCAGTCAACCTTGACTAATAATTAATGGATTGGACATTGATATCCCTTAACATTAGGTTCTTAATGCCTCCCCTCCTTTGGGCACTTGGGTTTTACATAATATTGATATGTGTATGTTTGGAATGAGAGGGGGTTGAGGGGTTGTGTTTAGAGACCAGGGTTTACCAGGTACGGTCTCATTTACCTTTACTTGGGCTGGGGTTATCTTTTAGTGGCAATCCATGAACTTTTGGATCGTTGACTCAGTAATAGATTGCTGGAAGCAAAGAACTTGAAGAGATGAACTGCGTCTATGGCTAATGACTCCAGTGCTGCTGATCATATTTTGAAGAAGCCACTCGCTCATGTTGGAGAGGAAGACAGATAGTTAAAGTTATCCAGCTATCTCATGAGTTTCAGATACCTATATTTGGGCATATAAGTTAGGAAATTAATGATGCTTTTTAATTTTTTAATTTTAAGTATTATAATCCTAGTGTATATTTCTAGTCCTCGTTAGCTTCCTAGTGAAATGTTAAGATTGAGATATGTTTTGAGTCCATGGATATATGTAGCGCTATTGCTCAAACCCCCCCCCCCCCCCCCCCCAAAAAAAACTCCCACCCAAATCACCACCACCACAAAAAAAAAGAAAAAAAGAAAAAGAAAATCTCATCTTAAACATAGTTCTTCATAAATGGGGCTTGCTAGTTCTTCTAAATTCTAAATAATTTTGATTTTCCATTTTCTTATTTTAGTAACCCACAAGTGTCAAAAGGTATGCTTCTAATCTCTTTGTATATGGCTTGTTTATTGCATATTTAAAATATGCAAACAAGGCTGAGTCAAACTTTGATCCAAGCATTACCCAAATAATACTCAGTATTAGACAAATGGAATTGATAAAGGAATAATTTTTCTGCATGTATTTGAAAATTTTTGTTTTGGACATGTAATTATGTCTACCAACTTTTGCTTTTTCCTTCATCGCAGCTTGCAGGAAAATTCAACCTTGAAGGAAATATAGAATTGCAGGTATGAAACTGACCCCAGATACTTGGAAAAGCTTTTGCTGAGTTGATACAAGGTATCTATATGATGCAGGAGAAAGTCATACTAACAGGCTTCACTCTTTTAACTTAGCAGGTTGGTGTTAGCACTCCTGCTCCAGGGGCTGCCACACAAGTAGATATTCAAGTTTCATTTGGTAGTGACTCTTTGCTTCTTCACTGGGGTCTTATACATGATAGAAAGGAGTAAGTTCAACTGTAATTTGAACTTATTGTTTTCATCTCAAGTTCCCATATGGATCAAATACTACTTAGATTTGAGACTTCTTTCCTTATGTCCTTTTTTTCCTACTTTTAGAAAATGGGTACTTCCTTCTCATCACCCAGATGGAACAAAGTTATATAAGAACAAAGCCCTTAGAACTCCTTTTGTGAAAGTAAGTTCCTGAGAGCAGCAGCAGCAAATTACGTCATAGAATTCTATCATATGACTGAACATTGGTACTCTTTTGGCTATTTTAAATATAGTTTAATTAATTAATTTATTGTTTTTTCTACAGTCTGGCTCAAATTCCTTCCTTAAAATAGAAATTAATGATCCTGGAATACAAGCTATAGAGTTTCTTATATTTGATGAAGCCCATAATAAATGGTGAGCTTTCATTATTTTTATTTGCGCTTTGCTTAGCAACTTTAAAATAAGATAGTTAAAATTTATGTGCTTTTGTCCTTGTGAATTTTTCTTTCCTCAGGTTTAAAAATGATGGTCAGAACTTTCATGTTGAAATACATAAGGGAGAGAAATTAAATCCAGATGTTTCGGTTCCTGAAGATCTTGTTCAAATTCAAGCTTATTTGAGGTGGGAAAGAAAGGGTAAACAAATGTATACTCCAGAGCAAGAGAAGGCAAGTGAAAGTGCTGCTTTAATTCTGTGACTTCAACATGAATAATTGTTGACATAGTGGAATCTATCTTACCAATTTTTTGTGAATTTAATTTATTATAATAATTTAATGTGAAATAGAAACAGAATATAGATAATCAATTACACACGGAACAGTACACAAAAAAACACCTAAAAACCCTCTCCTGCCACTAGCACACCATGAGAATCCCTTATTCTCTAAATCATGGTGTGCAAAACCCAAAAATTGAGTGTATGGGTGTTAAACAACTAAGCATGGCCAACAAAGTCAGTAAGTTGTTCAAAGTTTTGTATGCAGAGTTAATTCAAATCAAATAAATTACTTAGTCGTCTGGGAGTGACTAGCTTTCCAGGGGTATGATTCTGTGATTAGCTTATTGGTGTAACTATACAGAATCATTCAAGCCACATGTAACAATAATCAATAGCACACTGTTTCAACAACTATTCTTCTCTCTCTCTCTCTCTCTCTCTCTCTCTCTCCTGGCCACCTTCTTGAATAGAGTACAGTCGGTATCTAGTTTAACTTTTGATTCTGCATTCAGTATTTTCATCTTT
Source organism: Quercus tomentella (assembly GCA_028535165.1). Classification (NCBI taxonomy): domain Eukaryota; kingdom Viridiplantae; phylum Streptophyta; class Magnoliopsida; order Fagales; family Fagaceae; genus Quercus; species Quercus tomentella. The sequence continues at coordinate 52,989,826 of JAPQVY010000089.1, read as the reverse complement.
ATTGTTAAATATTTGCATAAAGGTTTTAATGATTGGTAATTTTATTTAGATTTTCTTTCTTCTAGTAGAAGATACACTAAATATATTACAAAATTTATGTTTTGGATAAGAGCCCTCATCATCAACAACAACAATAACAGTCCATTCATCTTTGTCTACTTTTTTTTTTTTTTTTTTTTTTTTGATTAGTAATGAAAAAAAATTGTTAGAAATAAGAAAAAGAGACCATTCATCTTTGTCTACTTTTACTAAACTTACATTTCATGTACTCTGTTTTAGTCTTGCCTAACCGAAAGCCTTTAGAATCTAAAGCATCTCACTGCATTTCTAACTTAACTTTAATTCCACATCTAGTTTCATTCACTGAAACTATATCATCTGCAAAAAGCATACACCCAAAAGACTTACTCTTGTTTCAATTTAGTGAGTTCATCCATCACTAGTTCAAAGAGATATGGATGTAATGTTGATTCTTGATACAAAAATATAGTGATGGGAAATTTACTTGTGATGCTTTCACTTATTCTCACACTAGTTACAACTTTGTCTTACATATTCTTAATCAACTTCATATGCTTTACAAAACTTGCCACATAATCTCTTTAGGGACCCTAAAATTTCTTTTTGTAGGTCAATGAAAACTTCATGAAGATCTTTACAAGCCTCTCAATAGTTTCTATTAGACATCGAAGTAAAAAAATAGCTTCTATGGTAGACCTTCTTAGCATAAATCAAATGGATTATCTAATATTACTGTTTCATATCTTAACTTATGTTCAATCACTCGCCCAAAGTTTCATAGTGTGACTCATAACTCATAAGTTCAATTCCACGGTAATTTGTATGATTTTGAATATCTCCATTGTTCTTTTGCATAGGTATTAGAGTACATGTTTTCCACTCACTAGGCATTTTGTTAGCACTTAAGATCTTATTGAATAGGCTTGTTGACCAGCATACACCCATGTTGCCCAAGAACTTCCAAACCTCAATGGGAATTTCAGCCATTCCACGACTTTTCTCACTTTCATCATTCTCAATGCCTCCTTTACCTCATCAACGTCCTCCAAATTTTCTCTACTGGGGAGAAATTTAGTCTTGGATACCTAATATTCACGTTATGCGTATTTAGCTAATGTATCTAACTCTATTGGATGCCTCAAACTGGCATGAGAATTGAATCTTACCCAGTACCTATTTGCCTTATTTTAGCTTCTAGTGAAACAATGATTAGAGCAAAGTAGGAATTTATTTGTGGATGGAGAAATAAGAACTAGATAAGTGCAGCTTTTACATAATGTAAATTTCTTCTTGAACATTCCTTTCTTTCCATGTCTTCATTGAGGTAGCATCTATAGAAGTTTTAGTGACCATTTCCAGATAAGGGAATATGATAAACATCTCTGCAACTTCCTAGAGTCCTTCTCATATTATATAAGTAACAATTTACCATAAATGCCCCCTAAAAGTCCAGCAAAAGCTCTTTATGTAGGACACCATATCATAAAAACTTGGTGCCTTGATATGTCAGGGTCTTTTGTTTTGTCTGCTCATAACAAAATTTTGCACTTTTTAACAGGTGGAATACGAAGCAGCTCGAACTGAGTTATTGGAGGAAGTAGCTGGGGGTGCTTCCATACAAGATCTCCGAGCAAGGTTGATGAAAAAGAATGATAGAAGTGTAGTGAGGGAGCCACCTATTTCTGAAACAAAGAAAATACCCGATGATCTTGTACAAATACAAGCTTTTATACGATGGGAGAAAGCAGGGAAACCCAACTATTCTCAAGACCAACAACTTGTAAATTTCAAATATCATTAGACTAATTGGTTCTTTGGGTTTTTTTTTTTTCATTTTAAAGAGCTTTCTATTACAGCTAGTGGACGCTAATAGATCTCTCATCTACTTCTTTCTATCTTTAATGAGTGCATCCCTTGCTGTTGCTTGTACTTGATCTTGATTGGTATAATGTTCTAATGAACAGAGAGAATTTGAGGAAGCAAGAAAAGATTTGCAATTTGAGCTAGAAAAAGGTGCCTCTCTTGATGAGATACGAAAGAAAATCGCCAAAGGAGAGATACAAACTAAGGTTGCAAAGCAATTGCATCACAAAAAGTATTTTACTCCTGGGAAGATTCAGCGCAAGAAAAGGGATTTCACGCAGCTTATCACTAAATATGTGGCTGAGTCTGTAAAGGAACCTGACTCTAACCAACCAAAAACCTTGACAGTAGTTGAAAATTTTGCTAAGACAAAGGAAGAACAGGATGGTGGCCGTGTTCTGAACAAGAAAATCTACAAGCTTGCTGATAAGGAACTTCTGGTAAGACAAAGATGTGCTGCTGATGTTATTTTCATCCTCACATCTCTTTCTGCTGGAATTGTAGGGATTATTCTAATTTTTAGCTTCTTTGCATATTATTAAGGTACTTGTAACCAAGACTGAGGGCAAGACAAAGGTGCATCTGGCTACAGATTTCAAAGAACCTGTTACCCTTCACTGGGCCTTATCTAAGCAAAGTGCTGGAGAGTGGTTGGTAATATTTCGAATGTGTTGATCACAAACTTGGTCTGCAAGAAGTTGTGGATATTCAAAATGATAATAATGGTTTCTATTGAATTTCTAATGGCAAGTTTATGTGCCTTACAAAGATAAAATATGTTTCCATCTTTTAGGTACCACCTCCAACAGCATTACCCCCTGGTTCAGTTTCTCTAAGCAAGGCCATTGAAACACAACTTACTAATAGTTCTTCTGCCAATCCCCTTTATGAGGTATGCTAAGAGATGATTGATTTAATCCTGTACACCTTACATATTGAATCTTTAAAGTCCAACTTTTAAAAGATCTGTAGACAACATCTACGTAATCCCAATATATTATCAGGTCCAATCCATAGAAATTGAGATTGAAGATGAAAATTACAAAGGGATGCCGTTTGTCCTTGTCTCTGGTGGAAATTGGATAAAGAACAAGGGCTCAGACTTCTACATTGAATTCAGTGTTGGACCCAAGCCAGTCCAAAAGGTTGTTCTCTGTTTCATATTGCAAGGAGTATCTTTTATGATTGGCTTATCCAGATTTGTTTTTGGTCATTTTTTGCATTCTGCTTTAGATTAGATTATCTTTCCAGATTTAATGACTAGACTTTTCCCGTTAAAGGATTATGGTGATGGCAAAGGCACTGCCAAGTCTTTGCTGGATAAAATAGCAGAGATGGAAAGTGAGGCCCAGAAGTCCTTTATGCACCGGTTAGTAATCTCTTGACAGATTTCCATATATGTCATCATTTCAGTTTTCGGCTTCTGCTTTTGCCTTTACTGCCGGAGGCAAGGTGCCCTTTTATGATCTTAAGTAAATTCATTTTGCTATTATTTTCGTTGAAGTATGCTTAGAGTTTCTAGCGGTAGATTTAGACTTTTGTATCGTGCTGATTGAAGCTCCAACTCCAACTCCCCCCCCACACACCCACCAAAAAAAAAAAAAAAAAAACAACAACAAAAAAAAAAAATTCATATCTTCTGTATTTTATTAATGTGCATTTATGTTTTCCAAAAACAAATTGACTCAGCTATAAACATAATTTTTGGAGTCCCTTTTCTGATTGTTCATTGCTAAAAACTTCACTTTTAGTTTTGTTAGAGCTAGCGCTGGATACTTTTAACAGATCCTTTGGAGAGAAAAAAGAGAATATCTTATTAAATATTGTTGCTGATATAGTATTCTAACTCATATCTTTGTCACCAAGAATTTTCAGATTCAGTTGTTCATATACTGATGACTCGTATGTTCTTTCTCTCAGATTTAATATTGCAGCAGACTTAACAGATCAAGCCAAAAATGCTGGTGAATTGGGTCTTGCAGGAATTTTGGTGTGGATGAGGTTTATGGCTACAAGACAACTCATATGGAATAAAAATTACAATGTGAAGCCACGGTATTACTCATATGATAAGCATTTAGGCCCGTTTGGTAATGTTGTTCTAGTAACGTTGTTTAAGTGTTGTAGAAATACGTGTAGATGAAAAAGTGTTGTGGAAATACATGTTATGTTGTTTAAACAACGAATACTGTTGTTCAAATAACATTACCAAACACCCAATTGGTCAATGTTTTCTATGGCTTTCTGGACCTTAGAGGTGTATGTCTTCACATATGGCTCATCAAATTGGATCATTATCTTCATGCTGAGTTTATGCTGCTCATATCTGCTTTCACATCTGATCTCACTTTTGTTTGTAATTTTGCTAATTTCATTCACTTCTTTTAATGAACCAGTTGTCAATCTTTGATGTTCTGTGAGCATAGATTATCATCCTTTGAGATTATAATTTCTCTTCTATTGGTGCAGTGAGATCAGTAGAGCACAGGATAGACTTACAGACTTACTCCAGAATATTTATACAAGTCATCCACAGTATCGCGAGGTTCTGCGGATGATTATGTCTACTGTTGGACGTGGAGGTGAAGGTGATGTGGGACAGCGAATTCGGGATGAAATCCTGGTCATCCAGGTTGATTGTGATTTGATTTTTGCTATTTGCTATTTGCTTTTCTTTCTCTTTTTGTGCCCTATTTATTTCCTTTCTCTTGTAAGTGAATGGTTGGAACTTGGAACAATATGAATAACTAAATGTTGATTTTCAGAGACACAATGATTGCGGCGGAATGATGGAAGAATGGCATCAAAAGTTACATAATAACACTAGCCCTGATGATGTTGTAATCTGTCAGGTATTGAAGTTGTTATCTGTATGGATTTTTTTCATTTGGTATGCGTTTTCTGAATTCTCTAATCCTAATGCTGTCCCCCTAGGCACTAATTGATCATATTGAAAGTGACTTTGATATGGGTGTTTACTGGAAAAGTTTGAATGACAATGGAATAACAAAAGAACGCCTTCTAAGCTATGATCGTGGCATTCATTCTGAACCATCATTCAGGAGAGATCAGAAGGATGGACTTCTGCGTGATTTGAGAAACTACATGAGAACTTTGAAGGTTGGCTCATAAACCTTTCTTAATTGAGGTCCATGTTTTTATATTTTATAAATGTCTTTTTGCAAGACATGGAAATTGCACCTGGTTTATATTCAATAATATTTGCAAAGAATTTTTGTTTTGTGCATGTTATGCCAAGTATGCTTTCTTTTGTTCTTGATACTTGTTTCAAAAAATGAAGGATTGTAATAGAATTTATGAATTGCAGTGGAACTAACTTATAAATGATAATTTATGTGGCATACCTTTGAGTCCATTGCCTGCCCCATATGCTGTGTAGCCATATTTCACAATTTTGTTCTAATCGTGATTTATATGCAGGCAGTTCATTCGGGTGCAGATCTTGAGTCTGCTATTACAAATTGTATGGGTTACAAATCTGAGGTATTGTCTGTAACTGGCTGGAGATTCCCAATCTGGTGTCCCTTTCTTAGCTTTGACAAAACTTTTGATTTCCTCAGGGTCAAGGCTTCATGGTTGGAGTGCACATAAATCCTATATCTGGCTTGCCATCTGGATTTCCAGTAAAGTTTTCAACTTTCATTTTGAACTGTCAAACCTTTTTTTCTTTAATATTATTATCGACTATGGTGTCACCTGTATGTGACAAATTATAAAACTAGTTGCATTTTGGTTCATCTCCTTAAACAGGACCTGCTTCAGTTTGTCCTTGAGCATGTTGAAGATAAGAATGTTGAAGCCCTTCTTGAGGTTTGTGAAATTTTGATGCTTGAGATCACTTTTTTCTGTTGGTCTTTATACTCTAATGTTGCCTTTCTATATTTTTTTGGTTTTGTGATAAAGGGTTTGCTAGAGGCTCGTCAGGAGCTCCGGCCACTGCTCTTTAAGGCTAAGGATCGTCTGAAGGACCTTTTGTTTTTGGACATAGCCCTTGATTCTACTGTTAGGACAGCTATTGAAAGGGGATATGAGGAGTTAAATAATGCTCCACCGGAGGTAAATCCTGTTGGCAATATCAGTTTTGTGCTTCATGTTTGATGCCTTAGTGTGTCAGTTCTGTCTACAGTCGTGAATGATTGTAATATCATACTATATGTTTTTGACCAGCCAATTTATGCATCGTGCAGAAAATTATGCACTTCATTGCTCTAGTTCTTGAAAATCTTGCACTTTCATCGGACAATAATGAGGATCTCATCTACTGCTTGAAGGTATTGCACATAAAATTAATTAGATTTTTTTTTTTTTTTTGTGTGCGTGTGTGTGTGTGTGGGTAATTGTAGACCATATCTGAGTGTTTACCCATTATAGAACAAGTTTTCAAATTCTTGCTTTGGAAACAAATTGTTCTGAAAAAATTGTTATTGAGAAGCATAGAGTAAAGATCAAGGGAGTTATCCAACACTGCATTTTCTTGAAATATGAAGGAGTTGAATTTTATAGGCAATGACTAAATATTGCAGTGCCATTGTTGCTTTGTGCCTATATCTAAACTAGAATTTTAAGATGATAAACAACGCATGCTTTTATAGAAGACAGTTTTTTTCATTACAATATAATATTTCTACCATTTCTTTTGAAGGGATGGAATCATGCCCTAAGCATGTCCAAGAATAGGGATGATCACTGGGCATTATATGCAAAATCAGTCCTTGACAGAACCCGTCTCGCACTAGCAAACAAGGCAGAGTGGTACCTGCAAGTTTTGCAACCGTCAGCAGAGTACCTTGGGTCACGGCTTGGAGTGGACCAATGGGCTGTATGTTACAAGTTATCTTAAAAATCCAAATAACAAACGCCATATGCCTGCCTTGTTTCTGTCCTCATATTTACATCTCACAGGTGAACATATTTACTGAAGAAATTATCCGTGCTGGATCTGCTGCCTCTTTATCCACACTTCTTAATCGACTTGATCCTGTTCTTCGAAAGACTGCTAACCTCGGAAGGTTGATTGTACTGCCCATTTAATCAAATAAATCCTGTTGAAACCTCATGTTACAGTTATTAACTTGAATATATGTATAATTTATCAAATGGATTGTGATATGATTTTTATTTTAGGTAATTGAAAATAATGAAGCTTGAAAATTGGACCACATAGCATCATTCACTGATTAAATGTTTTAAGATAACCTCCTAATGCAACTTTGGTTGGTCTGACACAGCTGGCAAGTTATCAGCCCAGTTGAAGTTGTTGGATATGTTGATGTTGTGGATGAGTTGCTTGCTGTTCAGAATAAATCTTATGGGCAGCCTACAATTTTAGTGGCAAAAAGTGTAAGAGGAGAGGAAGAAATTCCAGATGGTGTGGTGGCTGTGCTGACTCCTGATATGCCTGATGTCCTGTCTCATGTATCCGTGCGAGCAAGAAATGGCAAGGTAGTTATCCTTTGAATCATATTTTTCCTCTTTGTGAGTTTATAGGTAAGTGTTTATTAAAATAGCTGACAATTGTTTTGCAGATATGCTTTGCCACATGCTTTGATCCTAGTATATTGTCTGACCTCCAAGCTAAGAAAGGGAAGTTATTGAGCCTAAAACCTACATCTGCTGATGTAATTTATAGGTAATTCCCATTTGTTTAGCTTAATTTTAAAATATGTTGGTTGTATGTTCCATTATATGCATGATGAAATGGCATATGAACTATCAATGAACTTAGCGAATTCCATTATTTCTATGCATGATGTATCTCTCTTCTAATGTTGCATGAATGAACATCAATGAAATATAATCTCTATTACCCTTTTTGTTTCTCATTTAGTGAGCTAAAGGAAGGTGAGCTAGCAGATGCAAGTTCAACTAACTTGAAAGATGGTTCTTCACCATCTTTAACTTTGGTTAGAAAGAAATTTAATGGTAGATACGCAATATCATCTGAGGAGTTCACGAGTGACATGGTTAGCCCTTTGAATTTAACTTTAGTTTATGTCCTGTCCTAGAATTTCTTTTATTTTTTATTTTTTTCCTCATTTCTCTTTATATTTTAGTACTGATAGGATTGGGCAAAATAATTTATTTCAATTGTCTTAATTCTCTGGCATTAAGTTTGCATGAATTGCTTGAAATTGTGATTTTCATAGGTTGGAGCCAAATCACGTAATATCTCTTATTTAAAAGGGAAAGTGCCATCGTGGGTTGGAATTCCTACATCAGTTGCCCTACCATTTGGAGTATTTGAGAAGGTTCTTTCAGATAATTCAAATCAGGTTTTCCTCATATCAAAAATTCCTTCATACTTTTTTTCCCCATAATGAATTGTGTAGCTACAGTGCTCTAACATCTCTTCACTGTGAACAATCTAACTTTCAAAATTAATTAGGCTTTTCTTTGTTATCTCTCTCTTAGATTAGATGATTAAATTTACTATTTTTTAATAGTTTAAGCTTGTGGGATGATCGGTAATTTATTATGGTATCAAAACAGGAAGTCTTGTTCAAACTTTATCTCCCATTTAAACAAATTTCCACATGTTAGGCCCACACATGAAGGCAGCGTGTTAGATTAAATGACTAAATTCATTATTTTCTAACAACTTAAATTTTTGTGACAATCAGTAATTTATAATAAACATAGGAGAATTGCTTTGGTAAAATCTTCATTGTCATCATGTTTTAGTGATACCCACCTTTTGTGGTGAGCTTTAAAACAGTAACATTGTAAAGTGAACAAGAGATTAATTTTACATGTGGAATCAAGGGAACATTTTTATCTTTTCTTGTAGTTGCTTTGAACGATAGGACAGATTTTGGAACAACCTATGTGTGCTTTTGTGGATTTAGAGTTTAGGATTTTTTTTCTTTTTAAGTGTTTTTGGGGGGGGGGGGGGGGGGGGGGGTGGGGGGGGTTTGTAACATGAATTAGAGTTTGAAAAGTTTTGAGATTTGATGGCTATTTGGTAGGGAAAATACCTGGGGTTTTTAGAATTTGATTAGGGGAGGAAAAATATTTGATTTCAGATTGTTTAGAAGGAAAAGATAAATCTCTTGATGTATAGGGGTTATGTGAACAGAACACGTGAACAAAAATTATGTCTTTGGGTGGGCTTTAAAACTCTGTAAATTGAACAAGAGATTAATTACTATGAACGATATTAAAACACTGTAAATTGAACAGGATATTTTAGATGTGGAATCAAGTGAAAATTATTATCTTTTCCTAAGGGGGATTTGGACCAATAGGATTAATTTAGGGAAAACTTGTCTATGTGTGCTTGTGGTGGGTTTAGGTTAGGAGAATTTGTGGATTTAGAGTTTAGAATTCTAGAAGAAAAGTTAAGAGTTTTTTGAATGTGTCCAAGTTGGAAAAGTTTGAATTTTGGTAGTTATTTGGTATGGAAAATATGTGGGGTTTTTAGAACTTGATTGGGGAAGGGAAGAGGCTTGTAAAGACTCAACTCAATTATGAAGATACACTTAATTCACAGAAGAAGATGCAGAATTACAGATTTGTCCTTGATTACAAAATTAACGGTACCTTGTAAAATGAAAACCTGAATTAGATTACTTTTGGATGGTGAATCAAAAATTATTTTAATCCTATAAAAGATACAACTAGACCTTTAAATTGCTTGAATTGGACTTCACACATTGACCCCATAAAATAAATCTTGAATGGATGAAATTGTGAAATAGCAACAAAAGAAATTACATGGCTGCATCAAGACAATTTAAGGTGGCTTAGGCCAATTACTTGAAAGCAGCAGTTTTAGGAGAACCCTTGAAGGTTAAAACCAGTTTTGAGTGAATAATCTGTAGTTATCCTAACAAATTTCATTCTCTGGGCTCTAATTGCACCTGCTGCCAAATATTATGTTCAGCTGGTGCCAGTTTGGATCTGTTGTTTATCATCACTATACTATAAGACCTTCCTCTAGTTTGACGGAATCTCTCTCTCTCTCTCACATACATTACAGGCAGTTGCTGAGAAGTTAAAGATTCTCAAGAAGAAGTTGGGACAAGGAGAGTTCAGTGCACTTCGAGAGATTCGCGAGACAGTTTTACAGCTGGCAGCACCACCCCAATTGGTATGTTCTTTTTTTCTGGTAGAGCTTTATGTTTCATGCTTGTTAATAACATAGTCCACAATCTTCCTCTTTCTTTCTGACAAGTTCATTATTAGACACTAGGGAACCCATAAAGTTTGCTATGATGACAGAATGTGGCACATATTTATTTCTTTTTTTTCACCCACAACCATAAATGAAACATTTATGGTATCAGGGCAGTGTCTTCAAATTTTTGAAGTAATATGCTATGGGTACATTTGTTTTGTATTGTTTTGTTGGTTTTTTCCCTAGGTAAATACTTACCCACTTAAGGGGATTCAAACCTTAACCTTTAACCACCATCTCATACTTAATGGGGGTGGAAGTTCCATTTGAAAGGCCAATAGCATGAATTGGGTCCATTTGTAGTTTCATCAACACTTCTCTCCCCCCCCCCCCCCCCCCCCTCCCCACCCAACACACACACACACACACCATAGAATAGTCCCTTTTTATAACACACACACCATAGAATAATCCCTTTTTATAACGCACACACCATAGGTTAGAGTGTTAGACCTTATATGTTTACAAGTAATTATTGCAAATGAGAAAATATCAATACCCAAATAATTTTTAGACACCAATTTAGAGTAAATAATTTGTTTGAAAACATTAGTTTAATAAATTATATTAAATGGGTATATAGCTATTCTAATTAAAGTTTTGAACTAAAATTAACACTTAATATTAATTACAAATTAATTACACATAGCTACCATAATTAAATTTACAAATTATTGAATATATAGCATTTGTCATGTACTTCATTGATAACTAAAAACTGATTTATCAAAGAGATAATGGGTTCATTAAATGAGCCAAGTGGAATCATTGATCATGAGGAGATATTTAATAAGAGTATTAATGAGACTAATATATGAGTCATTGATAACAATAATAATTAAGGACAAAGTTTGGCTCTAAAGTTCCAACCCCCAATAAGAAAATGGCATGTGTTCTTTTTATGTGCAATGCATATGACTTACTTAACCACATTGCACATGGCAGGCTCTAAATATGTTTGGAGCCAAACATGGAAGAAACTAGGTCTCAACATAGCCAAATGGCATACTTTAAACGATTTTAGGGCTTTTAGAGTTGAGCTTTATATCTTCACCATATACTTATATGTCTCCATATTATTTTTTTAATTGATGTAGGATTCTAAAACTAATAAGGAAATTGTTAAACTTATTCCATCATTGGCTGAACTTAACCATTCCTTGAGACAGGCTAGGTATTGCATGTTTTCCATTGAATATAATTCTGCTAGGGCCTTATGGCAGAATAACCTAGTTTCACATGAAATTGATAGCTTATTGCAAGACTTAATTGCAGGTTCAGGAGCTGAAAACTAAGATGCAAGGTTCAGGAATGCCTTGGCCTGGTGATGAAGGCGAACAGCGATGGAGGCAGGCATGGATGGCTATAAAGAAGGTAAGACTGCTTTTTCTCCACTCAAGTATATCATATAGCCTGATATTTATGCTTAAATGATTCTAATAAATTTCTTGCTTTTTATTTTATAAAATCTTCTATTTTGATAAAAATAGGTATTCCTGATATTTATGCTTCATTGATTGTAATCAATTTCTTGCTTTTCTTTCGTAAAATCTTCTATTTGGATAAAAGTAGGGATCGAATAATTTTGTAACACTAGCCCTAGTAATAGTGGTATTAATATCATCACTTAATGTCTTTAAATTTTTTCATGAGGCATCTAGGACATTGATCTTTAATCATTGATTTTTGATGCTCTTCAGTGCTCTCTGATTTAGACACTCCTTATATCCATCCACCTTGCTGTTCGTAGATATTCTCATTCTGAGAGAGTGAATATGATCTTATCTTCTATTGCATGGTCAGAATTTGCAGGAGTACCTCACAAAAATCTATGTTTTTAATTCTACCTAGCTGATTAGTATATATTTATGTTGGATGCATAAACAGTTTGCTTGTAATGTCAGATATCTCCCCTAACTTTTCTATGTAAAAATTATTGTGCAATGAGGAAGTTGTAACTGTATCTTGCAATCTTCACACTGCTCTCCTACATTTAAATTTCAGTTATCAATTATTTCCATTAAAAAAATTCTGATATATAGGATATGCCTTGATCTGTTACAATCCAGGTCTGGGCTTCAAAGTGGAATGAAAGAGCATATTTCAGCACAAGAAAAGTAAAATTAGATCACGATTATCTCTGCATGGCTGTCCTTGTTCAGGAGATTATAAATGCTGATTATGCATTTGTAATTCACACAACTAATCCATCTTCAGGAGACTCATCAGAGATATATGCAGAGGTATTGTAATAATACCTTTACCATTTTTCTCTGCTGGATTAATTAGACATGTTGATTTGCATCTCGTTCCTGGTACAGGTTGTAAAGGGACTTGGAGAAACACTAGTAGGAGCATATCCTGGTCGTGCTTTAAGTTTTATCAGCAAGAAAAATGATCTGAACTCTCCCCTGGTAACTCATCTTCCCTCGATTCTCACCAGAGGGTGTTATGTAGATGTGCATGATGGGAAATAACCAATTCCTGGTGCTATGTTGACGATTGGCACATTAATTCTGTAATAAATTAATAAAATATGTTTGAATAAGCTTCTACTGTTGTAGAGAACATGCACGTCTTTGTTGAACTTGCCACTATTCACACAAATTTGTTGACATTTTCCAGGTGTTGGGCTACCCTAGCAAACCCATTGGCCTCTTTATAAGACGGTCTATTATTTTCCGATCTGATTCCAATGGTGAAGATCTAGAAGGTTATGCTGGTGCCGGCCTTTATGACAGGTGAAATCTTTTAACTTCCCAACACTGATACAGATGAGTTCCATGGCCAGATGAGACATTATCACTGGCTGATCATCACATGCAGTGCCCATATATATATTATTGATTTAATAAGAACAACTTGGGTAAATATAGATTTGTAAAGAGTAAGATTGAGTAAAAATGATGCGTACCTTCTTCAAGAAAGAAAGATATGTACCAAGATTGGTAATTCGAATTCATGTAGTATTGCTAATATTATAATACTATCATTCATCCAACTTCTAACCATTCCTTACTACTCGATGTGGGACTTGACCATTTAACCAATCACACCATTTTCACATGAATATTCCAACAGATCATATTGCTAAGTTCTTAATGCATGCATTTCATATTAGTCCCATGAAAATTTTGATTTTGATTTTTTTTTGCTAATATAATGAGGCTTACTTTTTCCGTAGTGTGCCGATGGATGAGGAAGACAAAGTTGTGCTTGACTACTCATCTGACCCGCTCATCATTGATGGAAACTTTCGCCACTCGGTCCTTTCTGGCATTTCTCGTGCAGGTAGTGCAATTGAGGAGCTGTACGGGTATCCACAAGACATTGAAGGTGTGATTAGAGATGGGAAAGTATACGTTGTTCAAACAAGACCTCAAATGTGATTCTGATTTTTTTTTTACCCTTCCTTAGGGTTAAAAAATATATCCTCATGGTGAACTTGTATAAATAAGAATAATAGTGCAAAGCACAACCTAAGAAAAGGAAAAGGAAACTAAGAAAAGATGAATGATGATAGAAGTGGTTGACACAAATAGAGGATGACATTTTAAACCATCACGTTGTAAGTTTATAAAGAAGTCAATATGTAATATCCGGGTTGACCTATTTAGTGGAAACTAGAAAGTAGGAAGACCCATATGTATTACTCATTGTCAAACTTATTGGATTTAATATAATTACATCCATTTGGACTTGGTGGTGTGACTGTGTCCTCATAATTCCTCTTTTTTTTTTTATTTCATAAATATGCCCTTATTGTTTCTAGTCATGCGTGATTTAGGTTTTACGTGGCAATAAGGGCATCGATCGCTACCCAAGTGTCTGGAATTTGATTATACACTAATGACCTACAAGAGGCTCGAATTAAAGTTCCCAAACCTTAACCAAAAACAAGACAGCGGATGTTAACGTGTTTAAACGTTAAGCGTGGGTACACTTGCCCATTGATTACGAATAGATACCAAATATGAATGCCTTGTAGCATTCATAAGCACCTAATTTTTTTCATAGCTGAACAGCATTCATATTGATATACAAATGGTTTGTGTGATACTTGACGTGCTAAGTGATAACCAGAGAAAAGCGGTATTTACAATGATTCATTTCAAGCTTCAAAGCAAACGAAGAAGAAAAGTATGAGCAATTTTATGAGTCCTATGATACTGATTAAAGTTGTATTAGTCCATTAGGTTTTTTTTTTTTTTTTTAAAGATTAAACTATCATTTAACCTTGGCGTAGGAACAAGGTGGTATCAAGATTGGAAATACTTCTAAAAGTCGCAATATTGCAATATAGTCTAAGTTCAGGCTTTACGTTGGCATGGTGACTCACTGAAATTGGCATCTATGTCATCCCAATTCTTTTCCAAGTGAGATGATCCAAGATAGAGTGTCAGAAATACTGAATGATTGTATTTTATTTCTCAAGTAATAAATATACAAGATTGCTTTTATATAAGAGGCATAAGAGTATACTATAAGACATATGAGTGCAGTACAAGTATGTGTGTTATACAAGATAACTAAAGTAAACTTAAAGCCCAAGGCCTGTACATGTTAACATAGATAATTATAATGATTATTTCAATCAACCTAATCACTTAAAAGATGTTAAATTTGGAGAGAGAGAGAGAGACTCTTCAAAATCGGGTGTTTAATTCACAAAAGAAATGCTAGGAAACTTGACAAAAGACCTAACTACATTTACATTACAAACAAAATATAGCATGCTTTGATTCACAAACAAGGTACCAAATGTTGCATCAGGATCTCATTTGGAGAGAGAGAGAGAGAGAGAGTCTTAAAAATCAGGTGCTTAATAGCACGAAAGAAATGCCAGGAAACTTGACAAAAGACCAAACTGAAATTACATTACAAACAAAATATAGCATGCTTTGATGCACAAACAAGGTACCAAATGTTTTTACCAAAAAAAACAAGGTACCAAATGTTGCATCAGGATCTCATTTATTGAAACTCTATTATTAATGAAGGAGCATATCTACAATAAAAGCACTGTTTTATTCTCAGCAGGATCAACATTCCTTGCTAGATACTGCCAGACATCTGAGGCCAAATCAATAGTTCCCTTGATAGTTTGGACATCCCTCTGCTGTAAAACCGGACACATTGATCCACACTTCATTTAAGCGTCCAGAAAGGTGATGTGAAGCATTGTATTGGGCAACGGAGTAGTAACTTTTATCTTCCAATATTGCTGCCTTTCCACTCTTGTGCTTATTTAGGCTGTTTACAAGAGCTTCAATTTCTTTATTAATTTCATCATCGTTAGCAAATCCGGTAAACTTTCTAACTGCTATGCAATGACTTTTCCACTTGACAAGCTGCACATTCAGTTCAGGATTGGGCTGTGGAGGGTTTCCACCATACTTTGCTGGGATATAAAACCTTACAAAATAGTCAGACCCGCTAGATGATGATGAGTTAATGCTTGTCAAGACAGGAGCAGTCATCACAATGTAAGAAGAGTTTAGGTTTCCACCATGAATGTATTCATACAACCTGATGCAAGCAATACAAATTAACGTAAACTGTTTGAATTTTATAGAATAATCCTCAAAGTTAAGGAATAATGAGGTATGCTTATCACGTAATTAAAGATCATAAACCTCCACTGTGAAATTGTCTGAATTTTACACAACCCTTTTGCATTCTTCATCTAGCCCCAACAGGCAAGATTCACTAACATCAAACTTAATTTGGTAGCATGAATTACAAATTTTGTGCAACTCCATTTTTGAAGTACGCATGACTCGGAACATGATTTTCTCTATTTCAACCAAAGTACATTTCACTGGATCTAATAATGTGACATGACACTTTATACATTTTTAAATTTGTAAAATTTAATTTAAACTACAAAATGGAAAAATAACATGTGATCCTAGTTAATGGAAAGTAGCTTTAACATTGCAATAATAATATCCATATAAAAAGGCAATACAATGATCTCAAAGTAAAATTCCTGATAAATAACAAAAAAATTTCACCATTCAAAATTATCTTTTGTTATTATATCAGTGAGAGAGAGAGAGAGAGAGAGAGAGAGAGAGAGAGGATTTAGCAGTGTATTATATAGTAGTTAGTTGGTTAAAGTTAAACCTGTGAAAACCATCTTTGGTGGACTCCTTGAAGTCGAAGGAGGTTGTTCCTAGGACAAGAGCAGACATCCACGAGGATTCAGTGTATAGTCTTACCTCGAAATCTGATTCTGAGTGCACCACTGTGTACTGTGGCGATTCGATGGCGTGGCCGTAGTGTACGAGGTTACAACTATTACTGAAGTAAAAGTAGAGTACTATTATTGCGAGGAACATTTTGATTTTGTTTAATTTTGTGACGATTCTGTGGTTGTTGTGAGCTCTTTATTTTGCGCCGCCTTTTATAGCCAACACTATTTCGAAAGACTGATTTGAAAGATTCTCTTCCAAATCACAAAGAATATTAAAAGGCAGACAGAAAGATTTGTGTTTTGATTTTAGTCAATTAATCAAAGCGTGAGTGCCTTCACTCCCATCATTTTCATTATTTTTTGTTGCCCACTAGTGCATAAAAATTTTGAGCTTAACACAAATGCATTGCTTATCTTATCATATATTCATATATCAGGGGATAGTAAAACACTCCAATTTTGAATGGAATCCATGGTATTCCAAATGAAGGGCACGTAGGAATGGTCACCAACCAGCAGAGAACATCTGTATTTATTTAATCCAAAATCAATCATGAACCACTTTCCCAAACAAAGACAAAGGAACTTTACAAGTTAAAAGATCCGGTCAACAATGGATATCATGGAGTTCATAAAATTAACAACTCAAGTGCTCCACTAATGTAACATATCTTCGATATAGTGGGTGGTAATCAGGGACGGAGGGAGACTTGGACTTGGGGGGCAATGGCTCCCCCCTTTTTTTTTTTAATTAATATATATATAGTCACCAATTTAGCAATTTTGTTCTATAAAATCACACTTTGCCCCCCTTAATATTATCATTGATTCTTTTAGGAATACTACTCTAGCCACAAAATTTTCTATAACATTTTTACAAACTGTTGTGGGAGTAAACTTTTATTGGTTTGCATCTAGACCCATCACTTACATCGCATTTTTACTTACTAATAACCACTCACCACATTAATAATTTGTAAAAAAAGTTTGTAATTCTAGCATTTTCCTCCTTTTAAAGACCAAATCTAAAATCTAAAGCAAAATAAACAAGCCCAAAAAAATTATTCAACAACAAAAATTACCAATAGTAAAGCTAAAAACAATTAAACTCAATCAACCAATTTTACCTAAAACAAACAACCCGACCCTTAAAAAAAAATTAAACAAAATAATTTTGTCCATACCTGGATGCGCACAAAAAAAAATACAAAAAAAAAAAAAAAAAAAAAAAAAAACCTCATTAGCTGTTAAGCAACTAAGCCGGAAGCTAGAGCCACCGCACGCAACTAACAGCAAAACTGCCCCCCCTAACTTCAAGTTCTGGCTCTGTCCCTGGTGGTAATGGCCATATTGGAAAAATTAATAGGGGAATGAAACTTCATTTGCATCCAGTGAAGCAACACTTTGCTTCATCCTTTCTTGTTCTAGGAAAAATTAATACGGCATGTTACTTCTCCAGATGCTAATTGTTGTAGGAAAAAAATGCTCAGTTTAGTTCACAAGCTGAGTTGGAGAAGTAACATGCCTTTTTCTTTTGATTAATTTGTGTCTTTTTCCATATTAAACAAAGAATGAAGTCAACTAAGAGTTTTGTAGTTTAATGACATAACGTAGTTCTTTTATTTGGCAAACTAGGGTTTAAATCCTCCTCTCCTATTGTTTTAACTTTTAACTATTGTGGGTTCCAGTTAGCTCAACTGATAAAGTCTCTGATTGTTGTATAAGAGATCTGGGGTTCAATTCCCGCCTACACCAAAAACTGATTGGTGTCTTGGTCTGATGAAAAAGAGCTATCATCAGGAGCGGACGCCATAGGTTGAAATGTTTCTAAAAAAAAAAAACTTTTAACTATTGAATTATCATTAACAAGCTTTGTAATTATTCAACACGCTCCCTTCTCTCCTTTGTAGAGAGAACCAATGTTCCAATGTCTCATTTTTTGTTGTTGTAATTATTATTAAAATAAACAAAAATAATGGGTGAAGACTGAAGAGTGAGATCATAGAGCAATTTTTCACAAATATGCGAATTATATTTTTACTTAAAATTCACTTGTAGAAGCTAGACTGTGCACGCAATGAGTTTTTGGACCTATGACCTCATCCTTTATGGATTATTGTGGGAGAAGGAAGTGAAGCAAACAATAAAATAGGACTCTTCAAATAAGTAGGTAGTATTTGAGTATGAGTGGGCTTTTTTCTTGAAGAGATTTTTTTTTTGGGAGAAAAACCTCTATAGGAATTTATTGTGTGGTAATTTATATTTTTAGAGAGTTCAAGTGGACTATTTAAAGGCTAACAAAATTCCTAATGTACATTTTTCATATATCAGACGTTACCTTTGAGATCATTTAAAATATATGTTTTGAAAAATCTCTACCTAAATCTTTTCAATAAAAACTCCTTTTCATTTTGTATTCAAAGAATTAGGGATATAGGAATGCATGAATTTTTTTTTTTCATTAAAAGAAAATATGCTATGATTTTATGGTTAAAAATTTGGGATATGTTCTTGTACGGCACCGAGGTCCTAAGACCCAATTGGGCCCTGGGTTCAGGCCCAATGACACGACCCCACTACTTTAAATTCTGTTTGAACTTACCTTCACAAACTACGAGTTTTGAGCCTCGACCCCTAACCGATGCTCGGCACGAATTTCCCGAACAAATAAGGATGTCTTGTCCGGACGTACCACTGTATGCTCGGCAGTTCAGGAAACATCACTACCGAGCATATCAACCTGAGTTGGAACCAAGTTCCAAAACCATAATCACTGCATTCCACTCTCACCTAAACATCCACTTACAACAGATAATATTGGACCTTCGATTGCACTAACAATGGCAGTAATCATTATCTCCCCACTAACTTAGAGTTATAAATAGAAGAAGTTGGGGAAGAAAAAGGGGTTCAGAAAAAGGAGAGAAAACAGTAGAGGGAGAGAGGGAGAAACAATATCACTTTGAGTCTCTGTGCCGAGAACGACCCAAAGTAGGAAATCCTAAACCCACCTCATAAATAAGTTGTGAGTCCAAGTGAAGTTAGGCCCAATAATTTCATTTCCGGCACGCACAATTGGCGCCCACCATGGGGCCATCCTACGAAACTGTGGTTTGACAGTGACTCAAATGCGGGAAATGTCCGAAGGGCATACGGGAGGCCAAGCCGAGAGCGGGTCGACAGGATCTTCTTGAGGTTCCACATGGCAGGAAAGAAGGCAGAAAAGGCGCGAGGATAGGGAGCGTGTGCGAGGAGAAGAAGAATCTGGCCTAGGAGAGGGATCAGACCAGACTCACTGAACGATGTCCGGTGCCTTGGGACACGGGTAGCGTGACGAGAGGGACCAAGAGTTGGAGCGGTTGCGCAGACTGGTGGGGGATTTGGGGTTAGAGGCAAGGGGTTGGCGCCAAAGAAAGGACCAGGACCACCGAGAAAAGAGAGACGGAGGTATGGGAGATCAAGGCGAGGAGAGGTCTAGCCAGTCCGGTTCCCGGCGAAATCGGGACCGTTCATTTTCCCGAGAGTCACGCGGACATAGGACCCGCTCGCACTCCCACGAGAGGCGCCAGTGTCGGGACCGTTCTCGTTCACACGGATTTGGTGACCATGGTTCGGATTCCCCAGAGGAGCAACAACCCTACAATGCTGCCATGGACGCAATGAGCCGGGCTTTACAAAGAGCTGCTCGGTCGCCGTTCTCAAACGAAATTGAGTGGGCCCCTATGCCGAGCAGATTTACACGACCACCGTTCAACTCCTACGATGGGAAGACGGACCCGGTGGAACATGTCAGTCATTATATCCACATGATGTCTTTGCACACACGCAATGATGCGTTGATGTGTAAGGTATTCCCCTCGAGCCTTGGCTCCACGGCCTTGAGATGGTTTAATGGATTACGGAAAGGCTCCATCCACAGTTTTGACGAGCTGATCCAGGAATTCGGCGCTCGATTCGTGACGTGCAGCCGAGTGCCGCAACCGGTGGATGCATTACTTTCCATAAAAATAGGGGTCGGCGAAACCCTCCGGAGTTACGCCAGTCGGTATTGGGAGCTATACAATGAGATCGGTGGGGGTAATGAAAAGATTGCGCCAAGCACTTTCAGGATAGGTCTTCCCGAGGATTCTGAACTACGGGAATCATTGACGAAAAGACCTCCCGAGGATATGGGGCAACTTATGAGACGTATTGAGGAGTACAAACGTCTCGAAGATGATCGGCTGCAGAATAAGGGAAAGGCCCCGTTGCTGAGTCACTCCCGGCAGGGCATTTTTCCCACGAGACCGAGGAAGGATTTCAGGATGCAGGAACTAGAAACACAAATTGAAAGGGTAAATGTAGCATTCAAAGAACCGGTACACAAAATTTTAGACCGGATTAAGAATGAATCATTCTTTAGATGGCCGAACAAGATGGGAGGGGATCCATCTCGGAGGAATCAGAACTTGTACTGCACATACCACAGAGATAAAGGGCATACTACCGAACAGTGCCGGGTATTAAAAGATCATCTGGGTCAACTGGTGAAGGCTGGGCATTTGAAAGAATTCAGATTGGATTCTGGTAACCGAGATGCTGGCCAGGGTGTTCGGCAAAAAGGGAATCCCCCCCCACCTCTGTTAGGAGTGATCGAAGTCATCCACGCCGCCCCCAAGGAATGCGGCCACGATGAGAGAGGTATTAATAGTGGCGTGCGCGGAAGGACAATCACCCAAAAAAAAGATGAAAACTGGCCGGCTGGCGATCTCTTTTGACGAGGAAGATCTGGAGGGGACGATCCAACCTCATGATGACGCGTTGGTAGTAACAACGCGGATAAGCGGCTTCTTGGTGAAGAGAGTGATGATAGACTAGGGAAGCGGAGCTGATGTAATGTACCCCGACCTGTTTGAAGGGCTTGAACTAAAAAATCAGGACTTGGTGAAATATGATACACCGCTGGTCTCGTTTGACGGAAGAACGGTAATCCCTGAAGGTCAGATTTCTCTCTCGGTGAGTATGGAAGGCAAGGAAGTGATGGTGACCTTCATAGTAGTCAGATCGTTCTCGCCATACACGGCAATTCTGGGAAGGCCGTGGATTCACGCAATGAAAGCTGTCTCATCCACCCTGCACGTGAAAGTTAAATTTCCCACCGAATATGGAGTTGCCGTGGTACGGGGGAACCAGCGAGTGGCTAGGCAGTGTCTGGTCGCCGCGATCAGGTGGAAAGACGAGCAGGTCGAACAAAAGGAAGCCACCGAAGAAGTAACTTCATAGCAATTACAGAGGCCCCGAGAAGAAGCAGGGGCGAGTTGTGCCGAGGAGGTTTTGAAGGTTAAAATTTTTCCAGACACCGACAGGTATTTCCAGATAGGCATGAGCATGAAAGACCGAGACAAGGTACAAATGTTGTTATTCCTCTTGCAGAATGTGGACGTCTTTGCATGGAGTCCGTACGAAGTGCTCGAAGTTGATCCCGAGTTCATTGTCCATAAGCTCAACGTTGACCCATCATTCCCACCAAAAAAGCAAAAGCCGAGAAGAGCATCGAAGGAGCATGTTGACGCGGTCAAATTAGAAGTCCTGAGGCTAAAGGAAGCAGGAGTAATAAGAGAAGTATTCTTCCCGAAATGGTTAGCAAACACGGTGGTAGTCAAAAAGAAGAATGGCAAATGGAGGGTTTGTGTAGATTTCACAGACTTAAACCGGGCATGCCTTAAAAATCTGTTCCCAATGCCCAAGATTGATCAACTAGTAGATGCTATGTATGGGCACCCGAGGATGAGCTTCTTGGACGCCTTTCAGGGGTATCACCAGATTGCCCTGGCACCCGAGGACCAAGAAAGGATGGCATTCATCGCCCCAGATGCAAACTATCACTATAAAATGATGCCGTTCGGATTGAAGAACGCCGGGGCCATTTACTAGCGGATGATGACAAGGATGTTCCGAGAAAAAATTAGGTGCACGGTAGAAATGTACATTAACGATATGGTGGTGAAGAGTAAACAGGAACCACGACATATAGAAGACCTCCGGGGAGTATTTGAGGTATTCCGGCAGCATAAGTTACGCCTGAATGCTGAGAAGTGCACATTCGATGTGGGGGCTGGTAAGTTCCTGGGGTATCTGATTTCTACTCGGGGAATAGAGGCCAATCCCGACCAGATAGAAGCCGTGGAACGCCTGAGACCACCGAGTAATCCCAAGGAAGTGCAAGTATTAACCGGGATGTTAGCCGCATTGAATCGTTTCATCTCCAAATTTACCGATCGCTGCAAACCATTTTATCAACTTTTGAAGAAGTGGAAAGGATTTTAGTGGGACGAGGAGTGTGACAAGGCCTTTCGAGACCTGAAGGAATATCTGGCACAAGCGCCCATGTTAACGGCCCCGGATTCCAGAGAAGATTTGTTCATGTACCTCTCGGTGTCCGATCACACCGTCAGCGCCGTATTGCTGAAGGACCGAGGAGTGCAGCAACCGGTGTATTACATAAGCAAAACCCTGGTTGATGCCGAGACGAGATATCTACCCTTGGAGAAGTTAGTGTTAGCTCTAGTGCACGCAACAAGAAAACTGCCACATTACTTTCAAGCTCATACCGTGTTCGTCCTCACCGAGTATCCCCTACAGTCGTTGTTGAAAAGGTCAGACTTCACGGTCCGAATAGCTAAGTGGGGAACCCGGTTAGGCTCCTTCGACATAAGATACAGGCCGCGAAGCTCAGTCAAGGGGCAGGTCCTCGCTGATTTCATTGCGGAATTCACCCCCAAGAACGACGAGAAGATAATCTATAATGTAGAGAATCGCCCATGGAAGGTGTTTGTGGACAGTGCTTCAAGTGCTATGGGGGCCGGAGCCGGAATAGTCGTAATCACTCCGAAGGGCATACGACTGGAGCATTCCTTCAGGTTGGGATTCAAAGCCTCTAATAATGAGGCCGAATACAAGGCTTTTCTTGCCAGATTGAGGACTGTGTTGTGCCTAGGCGCAAGGGATGTGGAGATTTATTCAGACTCTCGGCTGGTTGTTTATCAGATCCTTGGAAGCTTTGAAGCTCGGGACTCTAGAATGAAGGCCTATCTGAGCGCAGCTAAGCATATCATTAGCAAGTTCGAGATAGTGAAGGTAGCACAGGTAGGACTTGCTAAAAACAGGCACGCCGACTCTCTAGCCACGTTGGCCTCGTCAATTGCCGAGGACGTTCCTCGGCTTATCAAAATAGAGCTTATAAGGGAGCCAAGTATCAGTATGGAAGATAACTGTCACACAGCCGGGGTTGATGTGTCCGTAGTTTCAACAACCAGGCCGTGCTGGATGAACCCAATCATAGACTTCCTAGCCGAAGATAAAGTTCCGGACGATGAAAAAGAGGCTAAAAAGATTCGTCGAATGGCTCCCCGATATTGACTGTCGACAGATCGCAAATTGTACCGGAGGTCTTTCGGAGGCCCGTACCTTTTATGCTTACATCCCGAAAAAGTAGATGAACTTCTGTCCGAGCTGCATGACGGGGTGTGTGGTGGCCATGTTGGGGGGCGTTCATTAGCACACAGGGCGATGACTCAAGGGTTCTGGTGGCCGCAAATGCAAAAAGATGCAGCGGAATATGTTCGGAAATGTGAACAATGCCAAAAACATGCCCCTCTGATCCACCAGCCGGTAGGTCGTTTAAACCCCGTCAACAGTCCATGGCCATTTGCACAATGGGGGCTAGACATCCTCGGACCATTTCCCCGAGCAACAGGTAATCGCCGGTTCATGTTGGTGGCGGTTGATTACTTCACAAAATGGGCAGAAGCCGAGGCCCTGGCCAATATCCGGGATGTGGACGTGAAGAAGTTTGTATGGAAGAACATAGTCACCAGATTTGGGGTACCAGACTCACTGATATCAGACAATGGGCTACAGTTCGACAGCAAAGCTTTCCGGACCTTTTGCAGCGATCTCGGCATTAAGAACAGGTATTCCACTCCGGCATATCCTCAAAGCAACGGCCAAGCTGAGGCAGTGAACAAGACCATTTTGAACGGGTTAAAGAGAAGGTTGGACGGGGCAAAAGGAAGGTAGGCTGAAGAGTTACCTAATGTTTTGTGGGCTTACCGTACAGCCCCCAGAAGGTCCAAGGGGGAGACCCCATTCTCTTTAACGTATGGGGCAGAAGCCGTGATACCAACCGAGGTTAGTTTGTGTAGCGCACGGGTTTCAAGATTTGACCCTGTTCGGAACGATGGTTTAATGCTGGAGCACTTGGATTGGTTAGAAGAGCGCTGGGAAACGGCCACAATATGGCTCGCGGAATATCAGCAAAGGCTCGCCCAAAGGTTCAACCGAGATGTAAAAGGTAGGGAGTTCAGTGCCAGAGATTTGGTGTTGAGAAAAGTTGTGGGAAACATGCGGGACGTAGGTGCAAGGAAGTTAGCTCAAACGTGGGAAGGACCGTACAGGGTCACTGCCATTGCAGGCGCGGGGGCTTACTACCTAGAAGACCTTGACGAGAGGCCACTCCCCCGACCATGGAATGTCCACAACCTAAAGAAGTTCTATCAGTGACCACTCATGCACGAAAACGTAAGTCCAAATTTTGTACTTCGCTCTAGTCAATATAATGGTGAATTTATTTGTTTCCGCTGTATTTGATTTTATTGTCGTACTTTAAGCAAATTGCATGTCTAGCACAGGTTGATTATGTTAAGGACAGAAACCTCATTCTCGGTTCGATCAAAATCGCCGAGTAGGTGGAAACCTTATTGTACTTACAAAAGACTTTAAGGACAGAAACCTCATTCTCGGTTCGATCAAAATCGCCGAGCAGGTGGAAACCTTATCGTACTTACAAAAAACTCTAAGGACAGAAACCTCATTTTCGGTTCGATCTTAATCTCCGAGCAAGTGGAAACCTTATCGTACTTAAAAAAACTCTAAGGACAGAAACCTTATTCTCGGTTCGATCAAAATCGTCGAGCAGGTGGAAACCTTATCGTACTTACAAAAGACTCTAAGAACAGAAACCTCATTCTCAGTTCGATCAAAATCACTGAGCATATGGAAACCTTATCGTTCTTATCAAAAAACTCTAACGTCGGATTATCATTCTCGGTACGATCAGAATTACCGAGCAGGTGAAGACTATGCGCCAGGTTTTGAGGCACTGTGTCGTTCACACTCTCAAGAAAACGAACATACGTTGTATAAACACAATATATTGGGGTCACCATGCAGGCTTCTCCCGGCCAAACATGCGAAAGAATAAATAACGACAACAAAAATAGATAAAGAAAGGCAGCACCGAAGAACAAAGTAAAGCACTCACAGGCATGATCCAAACAAACACACAGTAAATAGATAGTCATTCAAATAAAGTTAAAAGAAGAATTAATTTCCCATCGCCAAAACTCGGCAATCGTGTGCGAGTCATCCTCGCGAAATAAAAGAGAAAAAAAAAAATTTGTTTGGTCACCACAACCCGGTGTCGTAGGCAAATTTACCGAAACGCAAAAAGAAAATGCAGTAAAAAGAAGTAAAAATATGAGAAAAGTTGCATGGCGAATAACTTGGTCAGGTGGAGGGTCTAATCTGATCTGCTGCTTCAGGCTATTGCTGGTCGGCCACGGGAAAGTGCAGGTCCCCACCAAGCTGGTCTTGAGCATTCGGGATACTGGTGGCATCCATTTCATCTGGCTCTGCATGAGCGTCGATCTGTTCCACCAGCTCCCTCATACTTGCTGTTTCTTACTCCTCAATGGGCAATGAGGGCTCCTGCACGGTAGTAATAGAGCTCAGAAAGGGAATCTGGCTGGGATCTCTCAGAGGGGAATCCTCGGAAACCCCCAAAAATTGCAGAGCAGCGAACCACCTGGCCTCAAAACCCAGCCGCCGACCTTGGATCACCACTGGTTCCGTAGAATTCTCTGCATCGGCAAACCCTTCATTATACCATTTGTTTTCACAAGCCTCCAAAGCCGCCCTCAGGTCGGCAAGTTCCTCGGCTTGGGCCGTGTTCAAGCTAATTGCTTCGGCCAGTTTGACGTCTGTTTCATTCTACTTAGCCAGGAGCTCGGCGCACCTCTTCTCCGCCGAAGCTCTATTCTTCTCCGCAGCAGTGGCCTTCTTCTCGGCAAAATCAACTGCCTTTACTTTTTCCTTCTCTGTTTTGGCAGCTGTCTCCCGTGCCTCCTTCTCACGATCAACCTCCTCGGCAAGATCCTTTGCACGGCCAGCCAAAATATGGGCCAATTGAACAGCCTGACAAAAACAGAAATTAGTACCGTGACGAAATGAAGAGAATGATAAGTAATTGACAAATAGGGAGTTATCGCGATTGTATGCCACTGTAATCAACGCCCCACGGACTCCTCCGAACCATCTTCAAAGGCATGTACGTCATCGGGCAGAAGAAGACTCGTGGCTAGGGTCTGAGCAATGCGACCCCCCTCGCCTTTCTCCCACATCCGCACACAGGCAGTTGAAGGCAAGGGCTTGCCGTCCAACAGAAACTTAGGCTTCCACGCTGGCGCGGCTTGAAAGGAGGACGCAACACCCAGCCCGACCTGGGTTTGCGGCTTGTGAATAACTATACCCCCTATTGGCCGGGAAGGGGTCTGAGTGGCTACATCTCCCGAACCCGTGGGCGGTTGATCAGTTGCCCTCTGCCTTTTCCGGGCTCGTCCAGCTTAAGGAGGGGGTGGAGGGGGAGGCGCTTGGGTTTGACTCTGAGAGGGTGGGGGCTGAGTGGCCTGCCGTGCACCGGGCATGAAACGGTCAATGGTCATTGTCTTCCTGGTCACCATGTCTTCGCCGAGAAGGGGATCGGAGGCCGACAAGTTTGCTACGTCAGGCGCAAGATGCTCGGCTTCCACAACGGGGGCCTCGGGTTCAACGGGGTTCTCGGGGTGAGCGGGTATTTGAACAAGAGCTTCTTTTTGGATAGCCTCGTGCGCTAACTCTCAAAGACGCCGAGACACGCGCTCCGCAGACTCATCCCGCAAAGGCGCTAGCTCGTTCGAGCCGGTGTAACGCTTTCCGAACTCCCTCGCCTCACCAGTCATAAGCTTTGGCGACAAGAAATTTGCGTACCGAACGTCTATGTATGACAAAAGTGGACTATCAACTAACAGCGCCTGTTTAAAGGACTGCCAGGTGGAATAAACGGGTTCTACTCGGAGGATCAGGTGCGAGGCTCGGAGCTGTCCGTCCCATTGCACGAATATCTCGGAACGAAGGATAAAATTGAGGTCTCTGACGTGGACTGTCCTAACGTCCGGAACGAACACTTTGCCGTCTGCAAAAGAACAAAACGTTATATCAACAGCCAGTAATGAAAAGCTACTTCAATAAAAAATAAAATAGGGGGGGAGAGACGGTTAGGTCAGAGATTGGTACGAACCCACTTCGTGCCGTGAAAGAGGGCAGGGGACCTCCCAGGCCAACCAGTTGCCGCGCACCCGGACAAACTCCCAGGCCAAGTTCCTATTCGAATCAGGTAGGCATGATATCAGCCGTACCCGATTATCCCTAGTTTTTAAGTAATAGTTGGAAGTTTTGTTCCCACAGAGACTATACATGTGGTTAATGTCATGGTGATCTAACTGTAAATCAAAGGTGTGATTCAACCTGCTAACGCAGCTAACTACCCAGTAAAAGTTGGGGGGAAGCTGGTCGGGACACAGCTCGTAGTACCTAAGTGTGTTAGTCAAAAGAGGATCCACGGGGAACCTTACCCCACCCTCTAGAATTGCCATTAAAGGGAAAATAGCTGTACCATGCCCTCGGTGGAAAGCGATTTCACTCTCGTGGCAGTAAGCCACTTCCACGTCACTAGGGACATCAAATTTCTGCCTAAAGGTGGCTAAAGCCCCCGGGGCGTCCAGGAGATAAGAGTAACCCATTTTTTAAAATTTAATACTATGAGAAGAAACCCGTAGAGAGAAGTTGAAGGAATAGGAAAGGGAAGAGAACTTACTTTGGGTTCTAAGGGAGAAAGGAACTCTGGGCTGGTGAGTAAGCGCTCAAAGGAGTGATCGGCAGAGAGTATGCTCAAGAAATCAGAGGTGAAAAAGTGAAAGAATGTTCTAAAGAGAGCTATTTATAGGAGTAGAAAAGGGCATGGGAACGTTTAATCAGCAATAAATGAGCACGATCCACGAAAGACCCTACGAATGCCAAAGATAATCAACACGCGCGCCGCTTCGGTTCACAAACCGTCAGGCAATAATGACAACTGAACCTGGTGCCCCGGAATAGCGCGTCTTTTGAGAAGAGCATTAATGAGAAGCCATAGCCGCATGAGTCCCTGGCCGTAGGGCTTTCGAAACCTAAAAGCTTGGTCGGTTCCTTGATTCTTCCTGGCAACCGGGTATGAATCAAGGGGGGGCTAATGTACGGCACCGAGGTCCCAAGACCCAATTGGGCCCTAGGTTCAGGCCCAATGGCACGGCCCCACTACTTTAAATATTGTTTGAACTTACCTTCACAAACTACGAGTTTTGAGCCTCGACCCCTAACCAATGCTCTGCACGAATTTCCCGAACAAATAAGGATGTCTTGTCCGGACGTACCACTGTATGCTCGGCAGTTCAGGAAACATCACTACCGAGCATATCAACCTGAGTTGGAACCAAATTCCAAAGCCATAATCACTGCATTCCACTCTCACCTAAACATCCACTTACAACAGATAATATTGGACCTTCGATTGCACTAACAATGGCAGTAATCATGATCTCCCCACTAACTTAGAGCTATAAATAGGAGAAGTTGGGGAAGAAAAAGGGGTTCAGAAAAAGGAGAGAAAACAGTAGAGGGAGAGAGGGAGAAACAATATCACTTTGAGTCTCTGTGCCGAGAACGACCCAAAGTAGGAAATCCTAAACCTACCTCATAAATAAGTTGTGAGTCCAAGTGAAGTTAGGCCCAATAATTTCATTTCCGGCACGCACAGTTCTACTTTGTAATCCATAAATAAAATAGATTTTTTTTTTTTTTATATTACTATTGTCGGTGCCCAAGGATCGAGGACGAGACTGATGAGTTGCAGTACTGATATGAGGGTATCACGTGCCCGAAGAGGAAATTTGCCCGAGGAGAGGAGGGGATGAGACGAAGGACTCTAAGGCGATCTAGGTGGGAAGAATGGTCTGACGAAAGAGAATCAGTGAGAGTAGGGGAAGTTTCTAGTTGGGAGTAGCATGTTGCCTCCTCATTAAATGGTGGGCAACAGTTTTATCAGCTGCATTGATGAGGAAGTGACTTGAACAGTGTGATTCACAGCTAAGCAAACTCCATCTACCACCTTCTTCAGATGTTTAAAGGGACAAGTGTCACGAAGAGAAATTCGGGAGGTAAAGATGGAAGGTCAGGATACGAAGGAAGGGGGAGTATATAAAAAAAAGATGGTTTTCAGAGAAAAGGCATCCAGATTCAAGTATCAAAAAGAAAAAAGAAACAAGAAGAACATTAAGAGAAGAAAGTGAACAGTGCAACTTTCTGTATAACATTGGCCTCCTTAGGTAGGCTTGTAAGCATGGTTTTAAAACTTGGACCGGACCGTACGGTTCGACCGGAAAAATCGTGAACCTCTCACTATTACGGTTCTTTTACCCCTAGAAACCGTTCTAAGTAAGAAAAGCAGGAAACCGTTCAAATCGCGATTAAACCGCTCGGGTTTGAGAACCGTGAGCGGTTTTCACAGTTCAAGTCAGAGCTATTTTTATTTAAAAAATAAAAACATTACAAACTCACAGCACCAAATCACCATTGTTGAATCTTCAACCATAACATTCTGTCAAACGTTGAACTCACATCAATGTTCTGGATAGTTTCAGGCGAAAATTTCTTTTTGGCAATGAGTGCTTCTGCGAAATTTTTTTTTACCAAAAAAAAAAAACTCATGATTGTTTCCGTGAGTGAGACTGAGAAGAAGCAGAGGAAGAGTTTTGTGAGGACTGAGGAGATTTGAGAAGAAGAAAGAGAGAAGAGTGTTCATCAAAAAAGAGAAAGAGTTCCCTGAAGAAACGTGTAGGCAACTAGGCATTGGGAAAGTAAAAGAGGCATTGGGAAGGTAAAATTTTTAAATGGGTGGATGAGAAAAATTTAAGATACTAGTTAAAAAAAAGAGATAAAAATGTAGAATTATAAACGATGGAGGAGATAAATCAATCAATCAAACGGTGGAGAAAAAATAAAAGAAACAGAAAAAGGAAAAACGAGATGTACTTAGGCAATTTAAAAATTGCTACGTCCACAATATTTTCACAACAAATCATATGTGGTTAGTTGTTATTGGTTCAAATTTAAATTTAGCACTGAGATTACTTTTTTAATCCAAAAATAACAATCAGTAATAACCTACCACTTAGGATTTGTGATAAAAATATTGTAAAAATGTTGTGGACATATGATTTCTCTTTGAAAACTATAAGAAATTTAAAAGAGAAATGAGATATCCACAGTATTTTTATAACTTTTTATAACAAATTTTAAGTGGTAAGTTGTTGCTAATTATTATTATTGAAATAAAAAAATAATCTTAATGTTAGGTTCAAATTTGAACCAATAACAATTAATCACCTATAATTAGTAAAACAAGCCTTCACTTTCTCGCCCATCGTGTACCCCAAACGTCAGATCACATAAGTATTGATATATTTATTTATTTATTCATTTCTTTTTGATGAGATTGATATAGCACTATTACCACAGTAGCACAGTAGCTTAAGCTTCATCAACTGTCCTCTTTAATATTTTAATAATATTTTATATTAGATTTAAAATTGATAACAATGGTTTACTATTTGGTTTGGTTAGTGATTTAAGTATATCAACTACGTTTTTATAATCAGCAAATCAACCTTGACATTGTTATGCATTTAATTATATATTTGTTTATTTATTATGTTTGTTTTGAATTTAATTTTTTTTATTTATCTTATGAAAGTTATGATATAAAAAATACATTTGAAATATAGATTTTTATATTTATTTAGGGATTATTTTAGTCAAATTTTGTATTTATATTAATTTAATATATTTAAAATTAATTGTGACGTCATCACGGTTTGACCCCAGTTCAATCTTGATTCGACCTCAAAAACCTTGAACCTCTCTCTTTTACGGTTCAATGAACGGTCCGGATTTCAAAACCATGTTTGTAAGGAGACATTTGCTCATCTATTTTGTAACATTAGCCCTTTCTTCCTTATTTTCATCCCCGGGCAGAGAGCCCTCTCTTGTTGTTTGTTTCCCTCTCTTATATTAAATTATATATTTTAAAACGTATAAAAGTGACATTTATTATTTAATTTATCTGAAATTATTAATTGATTTGTATATATTTTATTTAAATAATATTGATTGTGATTAATATAATTTAAAAGAATTATATATGACTTAATGAAAGAAAATATTTGTCTTGAATTATATAAAACTAACTTGATAAAATTTTCTAGGTTTGACTTACCTCCAATACTTTTTTAACTGAAATCTCCTTTTATTTTAATGATAAACTACCACATCACTCACTAATTAAATAAAAGGTGGAGATTAAAATTCACTACCACTTGCTCTTGTGTATTTAAAATAAAGGGACACCTCCAGTTAAAAAAGTACTGAAGGTGAGTCAAACCCAATTTTTCTTATATAATATATGTAATAAATCATATATTTAGCTTGACAACCTACAAAAATTCTCAATTTGAATACATTCCCTTCTTCTAATCCTTTTTCAAATAAAAAAAATTAAAAAAAAAAATCAGTGTAGAGTTAGATAATTGACCAAAATGAGGTTTACCCTTGTGAAGTTCTTTTTTTTTCTTTTTTTTCTTTTTTTTGACTAATAGGAAGAGGTGTTGATGTTTGTAGTTTTGTCAATGTTCAGAACTTATTTTTCCTCCCTAGTCACATGCCAACCTCTAATTCGCCAATAAATTGCAACTTCATAAGATTTAGAAATTGGGCTAAATATGTACAGAAGTAACAGAACCCAAGAGTCCAATTAATTGTCTATTGGGGTTAGGCATTTTTGCTCATTTTCTTTTCATGCAAATGGGCAAAGCACTAAGTTTAATTACTTTAGAAGTATTAAGTGCCTGTATTTTTCTAATTCACGAGATGGGTTTTACGAAATCACGAACTCAGATCTCAAGATAAACTTTGGGTCTCATGCAAATGTGCTTTGTGAATTCTGAATTGTGACCCATTAACTTTTACAAAACCTATTGAGCCTACGACCCATGTTCTTTCTCTGTCTCTCTCATCATGGGTTGGGCCCTACGATCAGTAGCCCTTAATGAATAGAAAATGTCCCAGATTACCTTTCTCTCAAAAACAATGGAATGTCCAAGCACATGTTTTTTTCAAGAAAAAAAAAAAAGCCCATTAATTTTTTATTCCCAACCACATTTTTTATGGCAAATGAAATAGGAGTTTTTTTTGGATGAGTTAAGGTAAACCTTCAAGGGCCATTGCATCTACAAATATGCTATGAGCTAATAAGTGCTTAAAAAAGTCCAGCCCATCTTCTTATTCTTGCTTAAGAGCAGTCCTTATGTATAACCCCAAAAAACATGACAAATGTAAAATAGTTAAATAGATATTATGATTCATACAAATGCACAAAAAGCCACTTATTACAAGTTACATCCTCGCATGAAGTTATCAAACTTGCTACTTTGCATCACAACTGTAGCAAATTGTAAAACTTATTTTGACATATTTTATTCTCTATCTCCTCAATAACTAGGCTAGGGTTATGGTGGCTGGATGCTCTCTCTCTCTCTCTCTCTCTCTCTCTCTCTTCTTTTTTTTAATGCTGGCGTTAAATATGATATAAAAATTGTTATTTAGATTATTTTGCATGACGTATTGAATAGTAAAAAATGAGATGTAGGATGTATGGTTAAAGTGGTTATGTAAAATAGATAAAGTGGTTTTTTAGTGAAGAAAAATGTTTTTTTTTTTTTTTTTTTTTTTTTTGCATAATGGGATGGAAATGCTCTTAGGAAATAACAAAAAAATTGCAAAATGTTTCAATCAAAGTTTGAAGTACCAAGTTGGTTCTAGGTAACTCAACCAATAAAATCTCTTATTGTCAAACATGAGATCTAAGATTCAAATCCGACCTACATCAAAATTCCAATCAATATCTTGCACTACTTTGCCGTTCAATTATGAATGAAAATCAGATTAGTGAATGGACCTTACTGATCATAGCGCAAGTACCCATATTTGTTAACTCTGGGCTAGTATGAACCAACAGGGCCCATGTTTAAAGCATTTGGAAACTGGACTATTGAGTTGAACTAAGGTACAACTAAGGGATGGACTATTAGTGTGCTAAAGCCACGATTAAAGAGATTATTGTAGCTCAACTTAGATATGTTAAAGAGATTTTTCAATTTCACTATTTTACCCCTCATTAAAAAAATTATTCTAATTTTTTTTCATCTATTAACTAATAAATTTTTAAATTTTTGGTTTTAAGAAAATCCGTATGAACTAAACAATAAAGGTAATTTTGGAAATGGAAAAGTGGAAACTAAAAAATTCTATTCCAATTTATATAATTAAATATAATCTTAACCCATTTTAGAAGTTATAAAGCGAAAGTCATTTTACTTTCTTCAAGATTTTATCTATAAAAGAACATTATAATTACCCCCATGAGGTATTAGGGTGGTGGGCTTATTGGTCTAGGATGTGACATAAACCAGAAAGTCTTAAATTCAATCCACCATACTATTGGTCCATGGGATTTCTAGAGTGTCTCATGAGTAAAGAGTCGAATAGTCTAGCCAAAGGTTGTGACACCACTTTTTTATATTAAAAAAAAATGTATTTGAAAATATTTAGATTGGTTAGATGACAATGAATTCAAGAAAAAATAAAATAAAAATAGCAACCTTAGTAAGCAAAGCATTTTTTTTTTTTTTAAATAAGAGGTAAAAATAAATTTAAATTTAAATAATTTATGTCAAATTAATTTTTTTGTATAAGGGGAAAATATGAGAAATGGAGATAGAGAAGTAATGGGTAAGCATTACAGAAAATCTTGAATTTCCATAACTATTGATTTTTTTTTTTTTAGTAATTAACATATATAATAGGGTTAGTTTCAAGTATGAAGGTCTAAAAATCCAATTTCCTACGGATTTTAGAAATTGAGCTCAAATCCATACTAAAAGCTTCTTTGATTTTGTGGAAAATATTCTTTGTAGGAAATGTTGTTAGTAGTTTTTTTTTTTTTTTTTGTGTGTGTGGAAAAAATGGTTTGTTTTCCTACTTTTGGGTGTGATTTTGAAAATAATCCAAAATTTTCTTATTTTGTTAAATCACACAAAAAATCATTAATATTTTATGTAAATGCAGTAGTAGTGGCGATGATGAATTGATGATTGTATGGTGGTGGTGGCGGTTGGATGGTGGTAGCAATGGCAATGGTGGTAACAACGTCAATGGTGGTGGTAACAGCAACATGAAGAGTGATGGCCATGCTAAATGTGGCTGTGATAATATTCGTGTCAGCAACAAAAGAGAATGGAAGATGGAAAATGTTGGAATGGTTGAAAATGTTCTTATTTCTCAAAAGTGAAAAATGTTTTTGGCATTTTTGAGTTATTTTCCATTAATTTCGGAAAAAGTTTTATGCTGACCAAAATATTCCATCATATGATATCTCGTCAAACAAATGGAACATTATAAGATTTGGTTAGGTAATAAAGCTATGTACCAAACTTTTCCCATTATTATCCAAACTAACTACCGGTTTGAGTCACTAATACTAAATTTAACTATTCATCAAGACACATTTCAATGATTTAATAATAATAATTTGATTTATATCTTATAGTAAAATTCAAAAACTCACCTTATAAGATCTGCATTGTTGCTTGAAAAATATGATATTTTCATTAGTTTTACATTACTTTATACCTTTAAAAATGAATAAGGTGTTAACTTTTAAAAGTTCTACATTCTATTCTAAAAGATGAAATAAGATCATTTAAACAGATGTCAAGACATATGTTGCTGACTATGATCTATGAACAAAAAAGACGTATATGGCTGATTGACAACAAGGGACGATGACTTGAACTTTTATATCTCTTACATATTTGGTAACAAGACACATGTACATGTGCAGCTAATGAATGAAACATATGATTAATCATCATATGTTGTCCCCATAGCAAGCCATGCCAAGAAGCTAGAGTTCAGATTGTGTATTTGGTTCGAGCAACATCATCATGATGAACATAATGATGTATTAGCAATGCGGCCCATGAGATTATGCCTTGAGGATGTTACACTTACATACCTAATTAAAAAGAGTGCCTAAGGAAATTCATCTCCAACAATTTCCACCCCCCTAAATCATGGCTTATGCACAAACCCTGTTGGATTAAAAAGCAGTCAGCGACATCTTTCACTGGCTTTGTCCCTTTATTTGCAAACCCTTTTAGGATTTTTTTTATCTTTTGTTTTTGGCTGTGAAAACCCCATT
This sequence comes from Quercus tomentella, assembly GCA_028535165.1. Lineage (NCBI taxonomy): Eukaryota > Viridiplantae > Streptophyta > Magnoliopsida > Fagales > Fagaceae > Quercus > Quercus tomentella. The sequence continues at coordinate 52,954,060 of JAPQVY010000089.1, read as the reverse complement.
AGGATTTACTTCTTACCCTCATTCAATTAGGAAAGGTGACCATGCCTCTTAGAGACAAAATCATTGCTTAACATTAGTCTACCATGCTTGCAAGCCTTTCATGTGGCTCTTTTTTTGCTCTTTCAAGACCCTTTTGCATTAAAATATGACACACATCACAGGAGGATGAAGATCAATGAACCCTTCCATATAGAATCATCAATCATGTACACATGAGAGAGAGAGAATAATGGTGGTAATACTATTTCGTGAACAAAAGTTGGTGTTCACTAGTGGTTCTGAATTGATCATTTAAGCCCTACATACACTACTACCACCCTTTATAATGATTCTATTCTCTTCTTTTTATGTCGGGTCTAAGTGGAATTCACTTTAATACGATTCCACTTTTTAAACTTAATTCTAAAAAATCAGATGCCTAGCCAGATGCTGGTCTAACAAGAAATGCAATCTACATGTGTCTTTGTTCCATGATAGGTTAACTTTTCTTTTTAATCTTTTACTTTGGTTGATTTTACAAAAAATGGAATTGTAATTTACATTTACTATTTCAAGTAATTTGCTTGCTTCATATAGTGTTAACGACCAAGTAAAGAATTGCATAAACTAATATGACTTTCTTTGAAATCTATGTTCCTCATCTAGACACTTCACAGACAGTCTCTTCTAAGTGGGATCGGATGATAATGCAAAAGTTTGTGAAAGGTTCTTTTAGACTTTGAATTGAAGCTCATTGACCAAATTAGCGGCTCAAAAAAAAGAAGTCAGGAAATTACAACTATGTCATCATGACAAACTTCTCAATTGCTTTTCAACCATTTGAAATACAAGCCCACAGCCCCCACTTAAATGTGGGTAATTATCCTCATATACTCTTTCACATTCTCAGTTGGACATCTTTTTCAAGGTTTCTAGGAATTGGGTCCTAAAAAGCTCACCTTTGGTTCTTCCTTGTGGGATTCTCAAGCCATTAGAAGAAATGGGTCTAGTCATGTTGTCTCTAAGTCAATATAAATAAAGTTTTTAGTCAACCAGCTTTTAAGGTAAGGAGATATGAGTCTTGTTTAATTGGAATTTGCATCTCAAAACCTTTTTTTGGGTGGAGATTAGATACATAGTAGTAGTAGCAGCAGCAGCCACAAGCTCTTCAAAGATTTTAGGACAACTCCATCATGGTGCTCTTAAAATTCCATTCAATCCATCTATTTTGAAACAAATCAATTGGATTTTGCAACATCATCAACATTTAATTAAATGTTGACTGTTATTATTTTGGCATATATTTAAATTGTTGTTGATGTTTCAAAACTTAACCCATCCACTTCAAAACAATTTGATAGGATTTTAGGAACTTCATGATTGAATTATCTAAGAACTATAGAATATCTTAATCCACCTGAAACAATATGAAAAACACAAGTTTAGACCACTCCAATTACAACTAATTACCAATTTTAAGTAAACTTCACAACTAAGTCCGGTTAATTAATTGCATGAATATACACAACAAATAGTCAATCCCAATAACTAATGGACCAAAACACCATGAAGTGTTTACAGAGAGAAAAGCCCACAACAAGTAAAAAACTTTTCGAGACCTATAGCACCAAACAAATTCACTAGTAAGAATAGTTGAGGTACATTATTTGCCCTTACAAACCCCCCAAGTTCTAAGTAAGCGCAGTTGTATACCAGCTTCCCGCTCCTACGAGCAACAAATTATGCCAGTTATTTCTCCTTACTAGCTATCGGTTCCACAAGTTGAACCACCAACATCGAATCCAAGAACTTGGATTCAAGGCCTCTTAAAGTATGCCACATTATCCTAGAGCCAAGCCTGCCACTTGGGCTAACAATCACACTTCTTCTTCATATTTATTGCGCGTGTGTGTACAATTATTCTAGCATTCACATCTCGAAATGCCCAAAAAAAATTCATTTTCCATTACCAAAAGCTATTCTGTTTATTTTACTTAACTACTTTAACAATACACTACATCTCATTCTTTATTCTCTTAAGTATTGGTATCAGCTTACCAAAAATTTTCTCCATATTTTCGGATAAAAGCCTACTTTTCCTATTTTAGCTAACTTATTTTCCTTTTCACACATATTAGATTCTTTAATTTAAAAGTAATGTTACAAACACAAATTATTTTACAACATTTTTACAAATTGTTGATGTGGCAAATTCTTACTAGTTCTAATATGGGTCCATCACTAACATTACATTTTTACTTACAATAACTATTTGAAAAATACTAAAACCACATCAATAATTTGTAAAAATATTGTAAAATAGTTTGTATCTGTAACATTACTCTTAATTTAAACCATATTTCATTTAGATATTATTATTATTATTATTTCTCTCGCTCTTCATTCTTTCTTTATCACAATTACCAAGATACAAAAACAATAAAATACTAATTTGGGGAATGAACAATACTTTCTTTCCTATATTAGCACAATCCTAAAATAGGGAATGGATAGGGTGGCTGATGTAGTGATGTGAGTTATTCTTTTGGGTGATTTTTGGTTTTACTAACCTATTTTGATCCCTTACCCTAAAATAGGAAAACTACCACCTACACTTTAACTCTATCTAAATATTCTTCTTTTATTCTATATTTATTATTTTGTTCCAAACAGTAATATCAAATAGCGAATGGTACATTCTAAAAAAAAAAAAAATAGCGAATGGTAGAATAAAATAAGTATTTTTAGTCTATATTTAAATGACACTGTGACAATGTGGTAAAATTTGAACAGGAATTCATAATCAGATATGGGTGTTTTTGGTGATTTTTTCTACAGTATTATCTATAATGCATATCTGGGTGTGAAATGTGAATGCTCCCAATTTAAAACTGAATAGCCTCAGAGAGACAGAAAGAAATAGAATAGATACTTTGAAGTGACCGTGCTGTTCATGCATGCCATTCAACTCACATTCTAGAGTCAATGCAACCAAGCAGGCATTAAGATGTCAGAAAAGGGAAACTTTGGCTCCAACTGTTGGATGTGTCAAGTAACTTACATACATTGCGGCCCTATTATAAACACGTAAACATGCTTTTTCCTTTCCCAGATGCCACTATCCCATCTCCCAGCTTCAACTTATAGACATTATGATTATATATATATTGGTACAAATCTAATAAAAATTTGACTCCAGTTCAGGAAAAATATAACCATGATACTAAAACCCCTGCAAAAATTTTGATCTGCACTGCAGCCAAAAAATAAAAGTTCATTCTTTGGACTGAATGCTTTGAGCTTTTGACCCTTGCACTAGCTTCAGATTTCAGGCTACGGAAAGCAACTTAAAAGAATCAATAATGCTATGTTAAATATTGTTTCGAATTTCTAATTAAATTTGGTTTAGGTTTGTCCTTGGTGTAGAAGATAAGGATTCTCCTTAATATGGAAAGAAAAAAGTTATCTTGTGAAATAAGTAATTGGCTATTTCTTGTCATCAAGAAATTGAATTGAAGCCTTATAAATAGACATTGTTGCAGAGGGTTTTGTGGCTTTTGTCCAAGGATCCTCCCACATGGAGAGAAAAGAAGATTCCTAAAAGAACATGAGTTGGTTTCTTCGAAGAGTAGTTCAGTAAATTCTTGAGCTTTAGAGATATTTGTGGTTATGCATCGAGAGTTTTTGTTTATTAGTGTGAGAGAGTAATTGGGTATATTAAGGCTTTGGAATTGTGAGCTTGTGTGTATGATGTTTGTGAGAGGTTTTTGTTTTTGTTTGTGAGTTTTGTTGTTTTTGTTTGTGAGTGTTGTTTGAGTGAGTTGTGAGTAATGTGTTTGGTTAAATAATGAAATCTCACATTGGATACTAATGAAAAAAATGAATGGTTAGTATAACATAATTGAGCTCATGCCCATTCACTTAAATTTTTGAGCTAAGTAATATCTATATATGTTACATTAATTATTCAATGGGAGTTTTCTTAAGGTATTCTCTCCCCAACATGCTATAAACACAAATGATTTCAAAACTGTTAAGACGACAAATTGTAATTTGTATATCACTTTTACATGAAACTATCACATCTTGCTATTTGTCGTGTCGTAGCTTTATACTCACCATAAAAGAAGAATACATACATAAGATGGTAAGATGGTAAGAATATAAGTTAGTCAGCTTGTTTGAACTAAAACCAATTTTAGATATTAATCCTTTATATTTGGCCCAACACAGCTATAATATTTGGAATGTGAACACTGAACACTCCCCAACTCCAAGTGGGACACGAATTTAGAATAAAGAAGGGCAAAAATGATGGGTGTGCAAAAGAAATCATAATAGCAGACTAGATTCTGGGTACCTATTCTCAAAGCATTCCCTTCAATTTGGTTTTGTTTATGGCCATCTTTTAGGCATTTAAACTGATGTCAGCTTTTCTTCTCTCAGGAATCAAGACGATGAAAAGGGACATAGCTGCTGAATCCATTAGAAAGATAAAGATCTCATGGCTCGCTTGCTTCAATCAAGATTGCACAGGACCCTCTTCACCCCCATAAGACGCAATCATATGCACTGAAATACGCTCAAATTCCATTTTCTCTGACCAAAAAAGTTGTAATTTTCTTTTTTTTTAAAGGAAAAGAACAGGCTGCCATGTCAAGTATATACTGTACAAAATCTTATTATAATATATTAAAGCCAATTTTTTTTAATTAAATATATTAAAGCCAATTTTGAAGTCACTATTGTGTTGTGCATTGGCTCAAAAGGATTGTACTTCAATTAATAGCATCATTCTATCCAAAATAAAAGAAAAGCATCATTCAGTGTATATATGTACTTGTTAATGGTAGGTTACAGTTAGCTAACTCGTAAAGTCTCTGATGGTTGAATAAGAGATTTGGGGTTCAATTCTCATCTACACTAAAAACCAATCAATATCTTGATCTGATAATAAACAGCATAATTATTAAAAGCGGACGACATAAGTTGAAACTCTATTATAAATAATAATAATAATAAATTGTACTTGTTAATGGATCCATTAATTAATTTCTCACAGAAAGCACAAATTTCCATGAGATATGTGTGCATAAAAGGTCCTCAATGGTCCATTGAGCCAAACTTGTCCTTGTCGGTATTTCTCAAATTAAATTGCATTGAACCCTATAATTACTCATGCACACTCACTGCACCCGCATGGCCTTTAACACTTGATGACCATGCTTTTAATTTTTTGGAAAGGCCTAGTAAAATAATAGTGTTTTTAGGTCCAACTATAAATATACTAGTTTGTGCACAACTATTTGGCCTTTGTCCCCCCTTCAAATTAAAAGCAACAACTGCATGCTACTTTAGCAGCCTTCCAAGTGGAGCTTTCAAATGATTTTTCAAAATGGTCAAATTATTCTCACTCCTATAAACACAACACTTTTAACTAAATGTTAATGTATGTATATGGTTTTAACCGAAGCTTTCAAAGTAGTTGCCAACCTTTTTGGGACCAACCTTTTCAGTGTATTTGGTTTTAGATTTAGGGTCAAAACTCTATTATTATGGTGACACAAATTCAGTCAATATTGGGTGTTTAAACTTGTAACTTGTTAAGGCCTAAGGGCACACAAAATTGAAGGGTCGCTAGCTAGAACGAGCTCTCCTGGAGACATTTGTGAACATGCTCAGTCTCCTTGTGAATTTGTTGCACAATAATTCTTTAACACTATAGTGGTCCCTGGAGACCATTTTTCTCTGGCTGTAACTCTTAATAAACTTGTGGAAGCAAACCAATACTTTATTCAACTTGGTTTTAAAAAGGTTTATAAAGGCATCTTCTGAAATCACAACCATTCAGTCAGACATTGTCAATACTCAATAGACATGCATGCCACCATTTAATTATTAGAATCTAACAAAGAATTATACCATAAGGGCTGGAGGGTCTGGCTTCAATAACATTGCTCTATGGATCAATTTAAATTCTAAATTCTGTGGCTATGTGGGTTTGGTTCCACTAAGATATCTAAATTATGTGAGCCAATTGGCGTGGAATGAGATTATGAGAGTGACACATTGTGGGACCAAAAATAAAATAAAAATTCATTGTGGGTCAATGTTTTTGTGTGCTTTCAATTTTTTGTATGATGCAGGTGTGGGTGATTGTTAAACCCTAGGAAGTAGGATCAGAATTCTAATAAATATTTTATTTTATATATAAAAATAATAATTAAATAAATAAAAAGAGGAATAAAACAAGAATAAAAGGTTATGCCGGCGAAGTGGCAGGCATCATTGCCACGGTCCTAAAAAGAGAGCTAGGGGAATACTGGGAAAGGCAAGCCCTGGTAATTACTGGATTAAAGTTTAAACTAAATTATTTAATAAATAATAAAAATAAAAATAAAAAAGAAGAAGAAGATAATCATGAAGTTAACCCTGATTTGCATGACAGTTGCTCAATTTGTACATCTTAAACTTTAAGATATAATTTTACAAAAATAATAATAATAATAATAATAAATCAAGCTGTACTTAAAATTTGGAGTACTCTGAAAGGTAGTACAATAAGGAGCGTTCTGGGACAAAAGTAAATGTTTCAAATAAAAACGATGCAATAGGTGCATCAGTGCGTGCAGTGTCTGTAATACTTACACGTGTAATCAATCCAAGCCTTAGGTGACTAGTGATGTCATGTTCCTTTAACCGTGACATCATACACTGCTCTGTTCACTTGTGTAAATATCATCAACAGTCATTCTGGCTGATAGATATGAGAAATGAGAATGACTCCACATTTTTCACAGGTTTTTACATATTGGCAGATGTAGGGGTTTTTTTTCTTTCGTTTTAATTAAAACTTATATACAATTCCTTAGTTATAGTATATTAGCTTCTCAAATTGAGTTCTACCATTTGATTGTTTTGAATTCAATTATTTTTTGAAAAAATAATACTATTCTTATCTTATTAATCAATGTAATTAAGTTTTCGAATTCAGTTAAAGAACCTAATGTACTATATTTAAGATAATGTATAAAAGTTTCACCTTCCTTTTCTTTTTTTGGTAATTGTTAGTTTGTTACGACCACATATCACCCAAAAATACAAAAAACAAAACAAAGAGGATCTTTCTAGTATCATATTAGTTTGAATTCGTAAATTTGCAATAAAGGTTGTAAATGAACCAAGTTATTTATGAGTAATTCGGATTGACTTTGGAAAAATTTTTGTTTATATTGTTTTTTTAGCCAATAAAGTTAAACTCAATATAAGTTTAGATCCAACTATTAAATAAGCAGAGCTCAAACATAATAACGAGCTCAAGCATAAACATAGATCACTTAAATATGTTTGTTAGCATTATCCTTTTACATCAGCACTCCAATAACACAAGTGATGATCTTGATTTAGGTGGTAAAATATCATCTCAAGGATAACACATATAGGGAGGATTAGAATACAAGAATCAATTCAATGCATTTTTCTCTTAATTCCGATAACTATCTTCATTCTTTGAAGATTAGGGTTAACATAGGAGTCTATTTGAATCTCGCATGACCAAGCGTGAATTACACATGACCGACATTGTCTTTCTTGCATAATTAACAAAATCTTCGACTTTAGCCTTCATTACCACTTTTTATATTACAAAATCAAACCTAACAATTACAAATAAATTTGTTATGGGATTAAGCAACATCTAGATATCCTAACACTTCTCTCTAGAGATTTTTTTAATTGTCCATTCAATATGCATATAAGTGATCATTGTGCTGACAAGCTAATTAGGGATGATCAACCACTCGCCCAACCTAAACTGTCCTGGAGAGTGTTAGATGATGCAACCAAGTGGGTATTCGAGTGGTGGGTGGAGAATTGGGCAGTGGGTTTCTTCCTCCTTGACATTACAAATCTAACCTGATCGAATATATATACTCATATCATCATAAAGGCTGCCACCTTCCTCCTTCTTCCTACTTGCTCTGCATCATCTCCCTATCATCATTGACTCGATCTGTGATCGTCAACTCCTCCACACTGTAGTTTGGGCTAGATATGCACCCGTCATCACCTATAATCACTTGTTTTAGTCAATTATGTGACCGCCATTGCCATCATCATCCCATATTTGTGATCATTGTCGCTACCTTAGACAATTTGACTACTCACATGGACTCTCAAACACTTAAGGGGCCAGTTCTCCTTGATCGCTGATAGGTTCTTCCTTCTTCAGTCGACATGGTTGGGTCGAGTGCCGGGTTGAGCTCAACCCAACTCAACTCCACCCGTAAGCGCACCTAAAGCTAATGGCTATGGGTGGATATCTTTTGGAGTCTCCTTATATTTTGTGTTACTATTTTATGTTTTTTGACCTTATTTGAGATACTCTACAGTCGGCCCCCTACTGTTTGGTAAACTTGTATCATATATAATTTGATATAGACACTATTATTGCATAATTAACATACATCCATGGTTTTTTTAAAAAATAAACTAGATCGGATCGATCAGTTCAACTGAATACTGGTCCCTAATTTGGTTTGGTAAAAACCTCCAAATTTGAGGAAAAATCGATCAAAAATCGAGAATCTTATCTAGTTTTGGTTCTTTAACCGTTTCGATTTTTAAAACCATGCATACATTCCTTTTTTTTTTCTTTTAAAATATCCAATAAATCCAAAAAACAAGTTTTTTTTCTTGGGGTTGGTTCTAATTCTTCTACACCATGTAATTAAACGATTTGTGCAAAGAATAAAAGAAAAATGCATGGTGGAACTTCATGTACCAGTACCAATAACCATTAATCAATTGCAAAATGAAAGATTAAGCAGCTGATGTATGGGTGTGTGCATAGGCATGCAGAGAAGTGCACAAAACCAGATGCGCGTGCCAACACAGCAGGCCCAACACACTAACAAAATTGGCTCACTATAAGAAAATGACTGCTCAAAAAGGTATGGTACTTAAGAGAAACTTAGATTAAGTTAGAAATTACAACCGTAGGAAGTGCTACTCCTTATTGATTTGTGACTAGCTTGGTGGTCAACCCAACAAATGTCCAAATCTTCACCCATCAGCAAGTTAATTACTGTAGTATCATGATAGCACATTGTTTCCCTTTTCTAATTATCCAAACCCCAAAAAGAAAAAATCAAAAAATTTACATTAACAATTTTTAGAAAACCAAAGTCGGCATGCTTTAATTTTTTTTTTTTTTTTTTTTTGGCTGAATGTGTCAATGTGGGCTAATTTTAATTTGTTAAACCATAATTGTAAATGAAGGGTAACAAAAACAGACTAGCTGACACAAAGAACATCTAGGGAAGCGAGAAAGAGAGACCCCAAAGCAAAGAACTTTGGAAACCCAGAATCAAGTGTAATTCCTATCTGTCCTCATAGCCAAAGTAAAGAATAACAGATATCAGTACCATTTTCCCCTATAAAATTAACACAAAAGCTAAAGTTTCAGTCTTTGTATTGGAGACTGGAAACACAACCTCTCAAACACCCCCCCCCCCCCCCCCGGATTTTTCTCTCTCCTCAATTTTCTTTTTTTCGAATTTTAAAAATAGAGCATGATTTCATCACCACCAAACTATTTATAACTCCATGCCCACATGGGTAAAACTTTAAGAAAACCCAACCCATTTGTGTGTGTTTTTTAATCAACTCACGCCTGGAAGTTCAAGTTGTCAGAACATAAAACCAAGGTATTAGAAGGTGTGTGAAGCAAGAGAGAGAGAGAGAGAGAGAGAATAGAATAGAATAGAAGTTTGTTTTCGTTATCCTGGGGTCTCCAAAGCTTTGGAAATGGTGAGAGAGTGAATTGGGTTCTCTTAGAATAGTCATTTTAGCCTTGGATGGATTTGCTGGGAGGTGTGTCTTCATGGAGAAAATCTAGGAGTAAATGGCATCATTTTGAACACAGAAGAAGACAACACCAATGTGCACAAACACAAACAGATATTGCAAAAGGAACAACAGCACAAGGAAATTTCTCAAACATGGCATCTAGTTGGTGTAGGATCTCCCCAATCATTCCCATTTTTGTTTGGTTTCTTCTTGTTTTTTCTTTGGTTTGTCCGGTTCATTCCTTGGAAACCATTGATGACCGTGCATCCAATCAAACTTTCCGTCCAAACGAAGAGTTGAAAAAGCTCAAAATAATAGCAGCTCGTCTCAGCAAGATCAACAAGCCTGCTGTGAAGACAATTCAGGCATGTATTTGACACTTACGTCTCTATTAATGCTGTTTTTTTTTTTTTTTTTTTTGGTAGGACTAAACCTTCACTTCCTCTGTTTTTGTTCTGTTTTTTCTTGCACTTGTTTTGGACTAAATGTTCTTGTTTTTTGTTACTGCAGAGCCCTGATGGTGATATAATAGATTGCGTTGTGTCTCATCTACAACCAGCTTTTGATCACCCTCAACTCAAAGGTCAAAAACCATTGGTAAGTTTAACTTTACTTTTGGCAATTTATTTGAAGGTTTTCATAACTCATATTTTGGAGCCAAGCTAGTGAATTCAAACTAATCAGAGTGTGAATTTCTTTGCTTAAATTTATAGGATCCACCGGATAGACCAAAAGCCCATAGCCCATCAGGCATGTTAGAAGAAAACGTTCAGTTATGGAGTCTTTCTGGGGAGTCATGTCCAGAAGGAACAGTTCCAATCAGAAGAACAACTGAAGGAGACATGTTAAGAGCCAGTTCTGTGCGAAGATTTGGAAGGAAACCAAGAAGACATGTTAGAAGAGACTCCAGCAGCAATGGCCATGAGGTAAAGTGCAATTAATAGCAATTACACAAATTAATAAGAGGAAAGTGTCACAAAATTATGATCAAACTGAAACAAATATTCTTCATATTGCAACTTTTTTTTTTCTTTTTCTTATTCTTGTTCTTAATGATAACAGCTTTATTAATAAACTTGTTGAACAAAGAATAAAGTGTGACAAAAATCTGCTTTTTTCTTTTTTCTTAATTTGTTTTTATTTATATGAAACTGAAGTCACTGATAAACATAATTTATTCCCTCTATTCTCTTTACAACAAATTCTTCCGGAGAATTTTGAACAAAACATAACCCAGATCATGACAATAATGTGTCTGATCACTGATGCTTTCCTGTGTAAGCAGAATAAACCAAAATATATATATATATGATTGTGGGGTTTCCTTCATTTCACTTATCAAACATAAACGGTGTTTGGATCATCTTTTTTTCATATCTTATTAGCTTATTTGCTTATATACAATTTTTTTGAGTCTCACTTTATAAGTTATAATCTTGATTTTATTAACTTGCAACAAATAATTGAGAAATAGATTTGTCTATAAAAAGTGAATCCAAATGCACTCTAATGAACCAAAGTATATGAATTCTATGAAGATTAAATATTGAATTTATTCGAATAGAATAAGAATTTTTTCTTTTAAAAAAATAAAGGGTTAAAAGAAGACGTATGTACTGTAACGTCAAGAATAAGTCAACAAACTTAAAGGTTTAAGAAACCATGAAAAAGTTTCTCAAAAAAAAAAAAAAAAAAAAAAAAAGAAACCATGAAAATGAAGCAACATATGGTAATGAATTAGTTTTAAAATTATGGCATTGTTACTGTCCCTTTCTCATTTAAACTTGTGGGTTTCAGCATGCGGTTGGGTATGTCAGTGGAGATCAGTATTTTGGAGCAAAAGCTAGCATAAATGTGTGGGCACCTCGCGTGGCTAATCAATATGAATTCAGTTTGTCTCAAATGTGGGTCATCTCTGGTTCATTTGGCGATGACCTTAACACCATTGAAGCTGGTTGGCAGGTATGCTTCTATTTCCTCATATCATCCTCTCTCAGAGAAGTTTAGAAGGTGTTTGGTACACCATTTCAAAAAAAAAAAATACATATTTTTAAACAACATTACACGTATTTTCACACTTTTTCACTTACACGTATTTTCACATATGTTTTCAAATAACAAAACACATGTTTTTAAGTGCATGTACCAAACACCCATTAATAGACAAATGTTACCCTTTTTACTATACTTGTCTTGGCTGGATGCTACTCACACGTCACAATCACAATAGAATGGATATTTTTTAAGGTTTGACTAATAAATAAATTAAAAAAAAAAAATTGTTTATTTCCTGTCATTGAACTATAATATGAAGTTTGCCAATTGGAAAATCTCTTATGAGGTGTGTGTATATCATCCTACTAGTGCAACTTGTTTTGAAACTCTCAATAGATTTATGAAAATGCTAAAATTATTATCAATTTTACTACTTTAGAATATTAACTCATACAATAAATAAACCTTTTAATTAATTTCTTGTGTTGTATTTAAAAGTTAACACATCTATTTTTAAAAACTTATCTAATAAAATTAGTAAATATTTTTTTACAGGAAGACACCATGTATTTAATTGAGAAAGCTACACTCAGACATAGCAATATAATGTTAGCAAAGAATTTCAACACATTAAATACCAATATTTGCTTTCACATTTAAAGTGGTTATCACTGCTCAACCACCTCTCATCTTCTTTAATTCATTTAATTTTCTGCAGGTTAGCCCAGAGCTGTATGGGGACAACTATCCTAGGTTCTTTACTTATTGGACTGTAAGTAATAAAATTTCCTTCATTTAAGAAAAAATTTGCAATACATCTACTGCTTTGAAATTAATTTCACAAAATAATAAGGTACTTATTACTTTATCAATTTACAGACTGATGCTTATCAAGCAACTGGGTGTTACAATTTATTATGCTCCGGCTTCGTTCAGACTAATAATAGAATTGCAATTGGGGCTGCAATTTCTCCCACTTCCTCATACAATGGTGGACAATTCGATATTAGCCTACTGGTTTGGAAGGTAAATTAAACTTCACCACAAAAATATATATAAACCTTGATTTGGTTACCAAAATCAATTTTTTATTTCTTTGTTTTAGGCTTTTAGCATGGTTTTTTTTTTTTTTTTTTTTTTTTGGGGGGGGGGGGGCTAATGAGAAAACAATGAAACTCAAAAGGAATAGCATGAATAGGTTGTACCTTAGTTTTAAAATAGAAATAGGATAAATAAAATGGAAATAGATATAGCAACTTTTTTTTTTTTTTAATGTTATGTTTTTCATAGTTGAGGTCATGGCGGGTTTGGCCGTTATTTGTTTAAGGTAAAACTTGCAATCATATGACCTACATACGACAAATCAAGAAGAGTCTAAAGAGTATTAGGTGTTTAGGATGACAAAGCATCCACGGCCATGAATCTCTTAGCCCCACCAAAACATAAAAATATTTAATGATAGATTTGCGTTGGACCATTCGATCTAAATACTTTTCTAGCCCAAAAAGTCCTTAGATTTGATGGTCAATCACCTCTAGAACTTTCGAAATCCCAAATTGTCCATTGAAGATAGTGCAAGGGAGCAAGGTTAATTTCATACATAAACTTACAAGTAGAAGAAATCTAGGAATACATCAATTTTACTGTAAATTCAAGTGGTCGATTATGAGTAATGGATATATTTTGTCCACCAATTTTTTGTATTTTCTCAATTTTATTTTCACAACTTAAAATCGATCACTTTAATAAGATATGAAATTAAATGTTGAATTTGGTGTGTCTCTAATATTGTTGGATTGAGTAATGACAATATCAAAAATAATTCAAAATATAATAATAATACCACGCATGAAGATATGAACATTAGGAATAGCCCATATTTCAAGTGAAAATGTGCCACATCCCACTATACTATAGTCATCATACGAGTGCACTGATAATCTCAAACACTAATAAATTGTAATTCCAATGTTCCATTGTGCTTTTTTATGTCTTGCAAGATTCTCTTCTTTTCCAAGCAAAAGTGCTTCCTGTCGCATGCACCTTTTTTCATAAATATGACGAATTTCCCACGAATAAAAATCTTCAACCATGAACTTTGTTTTTTTTTTTTTTTTTGAAGCCCAACCATGAACTTTGTGGCTTAAAGAATAACCAGTTTTCTCATTGGTTTTCTTTTAACAACTTTTAGTTTTTAATAAAACCTACTTACAATTCCTCAACTACTTGTACATTACGATTATCCATTGAACTATGATTAATTGTATTCGTCAATACATCAAAAGCAATATTATCTTTGTTAAAAAGAATTAAATTCAACTATGCGATCATTTATTCAACGCGACTACAAGATTGAATTTAATTAAGAAATCTCAGAAATAATATCTAAAGAATTATACCTACGTTTTTTTACTCTCCCTGTTTCTTTCTTTCTTTCTCTAATGGAGTGAATTCGATAATATTGTGTAGGATCCGAAGCATGGAAATTGGTGGCTAGAATTTGGATCCGGAATTCTGGTTGGTTACTGGCCATCTTTCTTGTTCACTCACCTACAAAGTCATGCAAGCATGGTACAATTTGGAGGAGAAACTGTGAATTCTAGGCCATCTGGTTTTCACACTTCAACACAAATGGGCAGTGGACATTTTGCAGGAGAGGGTTTTGGAAAAGCATCTTATTTTCGAAATTTGCAAGTTGTTGATTGGGATAATAACTTGATTCCATTATCAAACCTAAGAGTCCTAGCAGATCATCCTAATTGCTATGATATACAAGGAGGAATAAATAGTGTTTGGGGGAATTACTTTTACTATGGTGGACCTGGAAGAAATGTGAGGTGTCCCTAATGGGATTGGTACAAAGGTGGAAAGTTACTTTGTTTTTTTTTTTTTTTTTTTTCTTTTATTATTAAATTGGGTTATTTGGGTTTCTTCTCGAGATCATTCGGTGAGCTTGGGGTATAATATGTTTACTTTGTTAATCCATTTTTTCTTTGTCATTTCCTTTTTCTTTTCCTTTTTTTTTTTCTTCTGTTACTAACAGGTGATTCATTAATTATACCGCCTTTAGGGACTTGTGTAAATTCGGAAAAAGAAATAGTGAATATACTGTGGTTTGTGATTTCCATCTTTATTTATTTTATTTTTTCTTAATATGTGGATATACATGACTTTTAGAGCACTTAATTAATCCTAATATGACTTTAAAAAAAAAAAAATAATGCTACAGCCACAAACTATTTTACAATATTTTTACAAACAGTTGATGTGGCCAAGTTTTTATTAGTTTTCATATAATCTCACAATTAACATCACTTTTTCATTTACCAATAACCACTCACCACATCAGCAGTTTGTAAATTTTTTTGTAAAAAAATTTGTATCTCTAGCATTATTCAAAAAAAAAATTGTCATGAGATTTAGTTGAGTATAATTCCCACATTCCATACACTAGTTTATTACAATGAGTATTCTTTCGAGATACCCAAAATATTGGCTAAAAAATTTATGGGATAGTTAAAGAATGCTTTAAGAGCATTAGTTTGAGAAATATTTTAAAAATATATGGAAAAATAAAAAAGTTACTAACTTTTTTGACAATTTTTTTTATATTTCTCAGAAAAGTGGTATTAATTTCTAAAATAGTCTATTAATAAATGCTTTAAGAACATCTATTAACCAAGCCCAAAAATTTTTAATCCATGATTTGATGAATCAAATGAGGCCCTAAAAACAACTAAATGAATTACTTGAAATTCACATGATCTCTCCTTTTTCTTTTTAATAGAATTTTAACTTATAGCGTCCACTTATGTGATTTTGCTCTTTATCATCGGACTAAGACATCAATCGATTTTCAGTGTAAGCAGAGATTGAATCACAGATCTCTTATTTAACCAAAAATTTTACCAATTGAATTAACTGGAATTCACCACATGGTCTCCCCTTATAACTTTGAGAGTGCAAGATTGGTATTAATTCAATTTTACAAAATAGGGGACCATACAATTGACCAAAACCTAACAACTACTATCTTTGTAGACACATTAATCCTTCACAAATTAAATGCCTGCATGCCTGCCCTTGATGAAGGCCATAGGTCCCACACAAAATTAATCACTCTCTTTATAATTGGAATTTGGACTTTGGAGAGATGAGTCGGTGACTGTTTTTCTAGCATGTAGTTGCTACCTGCTAGCTGCTCTGAAACTTTCATAAATGTTACCTAATATGCAATTTTTACAAAATTATAAATAAATAAATTCCCTATTCTTTTTTAAATAGGGAGACACATCTCTCGTAAACCTAAAATTGAGCTATCATAAGTATGTAGCTACATTTATGATTAGCATGTGGAGCTGTGGACCCAGCTGGATGAAATATGAAACATACTTAGCTAGCATAAATAATTAGTTTCCCCCACAAACATACACTTTTTAATGTACTAATAGTAATAATACCAAAGTAAGCATGCTTTCCTTTGAATATAAGATAGAAACTTAGAGATAATTAATGTCATTACGAATAATACATTAAAAAAATAGTAGTAGTAGATATAATGTATCTCACTTTGAGCCCCCAAAGGCTATTGACCATGATTATTACTTCGTACAACACAATACCCCATCTTCTATCATTACTCATTTATCCAATCCTTGCGATGCGTTCCCACATGAATTTGTTTTTAAGAAATTGGATTTGTATATTTGTTTATGTGCACGATTGCCAACTATTATCTTTTTCTTTAAGTCCACGTTTTCTCTTCTTATTGTTCAAACTTTAAAAATGTGTCAACATTATGAAACCGAGATTTGTATTGATGTACAATGGGAATTTGTATTAATATATTGTCAAAGCACTTTAAACTTAAGCAACGGGGGAATATGTATACTCGGTATTTTCTTCATAATTCCATAGATAAATAGTCATATTCTGTCATGTTTTCTCTTAAGAATGCAAAATGAACAGATAGAATCTATTCCATCTTTTGCCCTTTATGTGAAACCTTGTCCTTGAAGAGAGTTTTATAAAAGGTTAAGTCCATCCAATTAAGCTAAATCCCTGTACACTTTTAAGAGCATTCGTATTAATTTGTGTAAAAATTTCTGTCAATTTTAACATAGGACCTACTTTTTCTATTACACAACCATTTTTCAAAAATATTTACTTCAAATTACCTATTTTACACTACATTTTATTAAAATATTACTTCTTTATTAATTTTTTTATTATTCTCTCAAATCACCCTCTCTCTTTGGGTATATGAATAAAAAATTAGTAAAAAATATATTTGCATGTAAATAGTAACTATGTAAATTGACATGTTTACTGTAGTGACAATATAAATTTATACAAGTTTATATAGACGGATTATTAATATAAGTGATTTTTGGAATTTGATGTGCAAATTTTTCTCTTATACTATTATGCATAAACATGTCTAATCAAGTTAAATCGGTTTTAATGAAGCTATTCTTTAATAAGCACAACCAGCGGTGGAACTACTTGGAGAAGTGGGGGGCATGCCCCTTAAACTTCTCAAATATTATAAAATTATCCCTAGTTTTTTGAAAAATTTTCAAAATATATATATATATATAGTCAGCCCCCCAAACTCTTCATATTTCTTGTATAACTCAATTAAATTAGTTCGACTTTGTATTTGTTATACTTTTGGCCCCATTCATAAAATTCTAGTTCGGCCCTGAGCACAACTATATCTTTTTTCATGCTACATCTTTTCAGCTTTTTCACTCCTTAGGTATGAGTCAGCTTGTGGATTTTCGGCTAGTTTAAACTTTGAAATTACAATGGAAATCATTTTCTTCAATGAAAAAGATAAAGATAAAACATCATCAACAATGTTTAGACGCGTTCAAATCTTAACCAGCACTATAACACCTGTCTTCACGTCTAAAAAGGGTGAAGGAAAACCAGTATGGTCTATATAGATTCTTGTCTAGGCAAGCAATCTTGAATCAATAATGTCAAACTGAAGCTAAATCAAAGCCATTCTTGCAGGCGTGAACCAATGTGTATTTCAGAGTGATGGAGTTGACTTTGACTCCAAGTCGGTGCATCAGATATTATAGAAGTCAGATATACTATAAGTCTATAATAAGATCTAAGTTATACTAGAAGCATAAGCGAATGCGTAAAGAGTGGATCAAAAAAAAAAGTCCATGGACCAACCATAAAATGTGAGTGTTTTTTCTCTCTGTATTGCACCCATCAATAGTTGTTTATGATGTGTTCCCAACTTCCCAAGTATTGCTCTTATGATACCTATTAAATGAACCCACCAACCATTACAGATGAGTGACAATCATACACATTGGGAGCTTTTAATTGTGACACAAACCAGCACAATTGTTTGTGCTAGGAACAGTGAGCACCTTAGACCTTAGAATTATATATTCATCACTCTGTGTCTGTGGACCCTATTATCATAGCATTAAGTCAGTGTCTGCAGTATCTTTTTGTGATGCGTATTTGTGTGAATGAGGACATTTTATTTAGGGTGGCCATAGTATACCCGTGTCATATCTATATTGTGTTCGTGTTATATCGGTGTCATAATAGCCGTTTCATGTTATAATTTGTTTAAAAGTTATAATTTTTCAGAAATTGTTCATGTCATCGTGTATCTATATCTGTATCCATATTCATGTTTGTAGTCGTACCTGTGTCTGAGCTTAAGACTCAATTACAATTTGAAAGTTGGTGTACAAAGTCTAAATTGGCAGGACTTTGAGGGAATACTATTTACCATGACAAGCCAACCGTAGTGTTGATAACGAGAACTCAATAATATCAAGTCCTTTCTCGGAAACGCTGGATGTGGGGCAAGGCAATTGCTCGAGCCTTGGCTGAAACTGTGATATACAAGAAATCAAAGGACAGAGATAATCTTAACATTGTTTTATACTCTTTTTTTGTCCTTCTTTGACAAGCCAATTCTAGGACTTCCTTAAGTCTTCCATATGAAAAACGATTACTCAATCAATGTGGGCTTTTTCTTATACACTGATTGACACGGTTTGCTCATGACTTTTTTATCCCACAAGTTTTTTTTTTTTTTTTTTTGACTGAATTATCCCACAAGTCATTAGTGCGTGGTGAAAGGGAAACATATTTGGAAATCAAAAGAGAAACAGTTGTAGGATTAACATTTCTTTAATTCTTCTTCAATGAATTATCCTGCAAGTCCTTGGTGTGTCTTCAACGCAAATTACTCCATACGTCCTTTTACTGAAATGATGGCTGTCTGGCAGGCTACTCGTTCAGGTCTATACCCCAAGCCCAAGTCAGAGACTCAGAATTTATTGGTCTTTTCTTTTGACTGAAACTGTGAAACATAACCCACCCACTCTCTCTCTCTCTCGGGATTTACTAATGTGTGTACTTACATGCATTAATAAACCATTTTAAGCAATTTTTTATAGAAAAATAAAAAATAATTAAATGTTTTGATAACTTTTTCAATTTTTCATAAAAACTTTTCCATAATTAATGGTTAATATGTGCACTCATATATATATAGAGAGAGAGCGTTTGGATTGGGCTGAAAGTGGCGTTGCGTTTTTAAGCCTTTTTTTTTTTCTTCCTGTGAACAGTAAAATCACATGATTTTACTGTGCAGGGAAAAAAAATACTATTCACACACTGTTCACGAGACCCACGACACTATTCACACATTTAAAAATTATTTTGCTACAATGTTTTCAGTTTTCAGTTTCAACAACAATAAGTTCAATCCAAACAGACCTATAGTTTTACTCTTCTTTAGACAAGCCAACCAAGGATATTTTTTTATTAAAAAAAAATGAATAAATATTTTTAGAGCTAAAACGGAAGCAAGCACGTCCAACCAAATCCATGATACGTAAAGAGATATAAATAAATCGATATTTTTTCATGACTTTATTTATCTCACCACAAACATTTTTTTTTGTGAGATAAACCATTTAATGGGTGTCTTATTAATGGGTGTGTTTAGGATAATTATTAATAAATCATTTTAGGAAAAGTTTAATATAATTTTTATAGGAGATATAAAAAGAGTAATGCTATAATCACAAACTATTTTATAATATTTTTACAAACTATTAATGTGACAAATTCTTAATAGTTTTAATATAAGTCCACCATTAACATCACATTTATGTTTATCAATGAATATTTGAAAATTACTAAGGACAAAGTTTAGCTACAAAATTAGTTGTAGCCTTAAGCTACAAACTTACTTAATATCTT
The DNA here is from genome assembly GCA_028535165.1 of Quercus tomentella. Classification (NCBI taxonomy): domain Eukaryota; kingdom Viridiplantae; phylum Streptophyta; class Magnoliopsida; order Fagales; family Fagaceae; genus Quercus; species Quercus tomentella. The sequence goes on along the minus strand of JAPQVY010000089.1, from coordinate 52,933,981 downwards.
TTTATTAGATGTAAATTTTGACAAATCCACCATTGGATTACCTCTTCTTCTTATATCCTCTATGCTTGCAAAATTTCAAGAAAATTAAAGATCAATAGCTATGTCATCAATAAATTTTTTAAATTGCAAGTTTTTTGTAATTTAAAATTATGCACAAAATATAAGCTTATAGATCATATAGTAAATGATATCCGATTGACACAAAATTTAACATGTGTATTAAGGGCGTAAAGAACATGCAATTCAACAATTAGATTTTCAAAATATGTTATAGTATTTATTTTATTGAGTGAGTTTGTAGTCTTAAGCTACAACCAATTTTGTAACTAAACTTTATCCAATCACTAAAACCACATCAGCAGTTTGTAAAATAGTTTGTGTCTATAGCATTACTCGTATAAAAAAAGCATCAAAAAAATTAATTTCTTTAGCCGTAAAAAAGTTCTAAAAATATATCTTAAATTAATACCCTTAGAACATCCATTAACTTTTTCCTTAAATCTAAATTCTAAGGAATGTGACTGAGGTGGTCTAACCTTGTTATTCCACAACCGTGGTCCACAAGACATGGAAAACTCTCTCTCTTGATGATGGAATGGATTCATTCTAATGTCGTTTCCAACAGCACTTCCAACAAAATGGGACTGTTGTGGAATGTCTTATATTTTATGAGACTCTGGCAACTTTGGCTACAGTGGAATTCCTACATATTCCGTAATGGAGTTATAGAACCAAAAGTTGTTGATGATTGTGTTAAAAAATGAGCAGATTTTTTTTTTTTTTTTTGGCATATGGTATATGAGCCCAATGCTAACATCAAGTAAGACCTGTATTCCAGTTTCGTGGAGTAGACCTCAGGGTGGGTGGTTTAAACTTAACACATGATGGTCATCCTTTGGGAATCCTGATAAATTAGGTGGAGATGGGCTGTTGAGGAACAACATTGGTGAGTGGATCAAAGATTTCCCCAAAAATTCCAAAAACTTGACTAGTATAATGGCATAATTGGGGGCTCTCTAAGATGGCCTATTATTAGCTAGAGACTTAAATATCTCTAACCTGATTGTTGAGTTAGATGCCTTAATTGTGGTTCATCTCGACAACCAATCACCAAAACCTTTGTTATCTGATTACAAGAACCTCTTGAAGGCCTTCCTTAGCAACCAAGTTTTTTTTTTTTTTTTTTTTTTTAAGGAACTAGCAACCAAGTTGATCGCACATATCGCGCAGCAAACCAATGTGCGAATGCTCTTGGCAGACCCAATGTTTCTATTACTAGTACTTTTGTTGTATTTGATAACCCACCGCATGTGGTGGAGGATTTGATAGCCCTCAATAAGGTGGGCAGAACCTGTAGACTTACTGCTGCTAATTTTATGCATATCCTTCTCTAAAAAAGAATTGATGTGGGTAAAGCTATTGGACTAATATCATTTTTTTTTAAGGGTAGTTTTAGACTAAATATTTATATTTTGAAATTATTCGAGATATAGTGATAAATTTTCAATCCAAATTGAAGCACAAACCAACCACTCAATACTCAATAGTTGGATTAGAGTTTTGGAGTCTTTTTCTCCTCCAACATAATAAATAGTACCGAATCTGGAAGGTCTAATTGTCTAAGATTATTGGTATAGGCCCAACCCGATATCAACAATAAACCCATTGACCTAATATATGAGCCACACTATTCAAGTTCTTATTTATAGGTTGAGATTTTCCAACAATAGCTAGGCAGCATAGAAGAAAGGAATATTTCTTCTAAAATAGCTACTACAGTCCAGAGAGAGATTCGAGATTTGGATCAGACAATGGAACCAAATTTTTCTAAGCATCTCCTTAGAATAACACTAATAGAAGCAGTAAAAATGAAATATTAATTAAGAAGATAACAATTAACAAGTTTTATGGTTTGAATTATGAAAGAATGGCAGAGAAATATTAATGTGACAACCCCGATTAGTCTATTGAGGATCTATAGTCGAATTCAAAGTTTTGGAACTACGTCTTTGTTCTTATTATTAATGATATTTATATAAAACAAACCAATTCAAATTGCACAGAAGATTTTTTCTTTTTTTGACAACTAAAATTGCACAGCAGAATTGCAACTGCAGGATAAGAACTAAAAGAAGACTAAACAACAAACAAAAGCTATTCCATACGTTCAACAAAAAAAACAAAGGAAACGAAGATAGTTTACATATTTTTCAAAGCATTACCAGGAGGACCAATACCCAGAATAATCAGTATTGTGACAGAACAGTATAGATATACTAAAATATGCGTTTATCACACCACCACTGTATCACAATAAGCAGGACATGGCACTTCGAAATTCTAATGGCATAAAATTATTCAGAATATAGTGAAAAAACATGAATTTACTTTCTTTGTGTGCTATTCATATAATCTAATCAAGGAAATGTTATAGATGTTGAAAAAAGAGCAAAACAACAGAAGGCATTTATATACATACATATATATATATATATATATATAGGCAAGGCAGCTAGGAATTCAACCAGAAACTATCTAGGCAGCGCATTCAGGTTTACAGACACCAACCCAATCCACATTCAAAAAAAATTTATAATTTTCACCCAATAGAGCATCATCCCCCAATTCCTCCAACCCGCAATCAAACAATTTGGAAGTTATAGGCTCCAATATGTTTGTGCTTACTTGTCCAGTGATGGCCAAATCTTTTACTAGTCCACAATTTTACCATCCTGAGTAGGGAGAAAGCATACCCTACCCCAGTTTACAAGCACAGGGTTTCCACTCCCATCAATTTGGGTCCATGTGGGAGATAAAACCCTAGGACTTGATTATGCATGCTTTAGCCCTAGTCATCAAAAAGTGGGTTAGCTAAAACAAAGAAACATAGGAAATTAAATTGTTACAATAGATTAACATAGGTTTCTTCTCCTTCATCATCAATTTGTCCTTCTACATTCAGCATTAAGTAATGCCATAAAAATAAATAAATAAATAAAACAGTAACGACTTTGTCTAACATGTTCCTGTATCTTGAATAGAAAGAACAAGACTGCAATGGTTATGTTTATATCATCACACTCTTTATCATATTCCATACAACTAAACATACATCCTATCTACCTTGACCAGTGTGAAATCTCAATCCCTTAACAATCGGTTAATTGAAATGTCTTCTGAATATCAAGTTATAACAAAGGTAATGCCCTTTCAATATATGCATGGAAGGTACTCTTGAATGAGCTAACTCAGCTAATCCATGTGTCACTTCACATTAATAAACAAAAGAAGGCAACATTATTATCGAAACATAATAGCAAGTAGAAACCATTCAAAATCACTTTTACAAACCAAAATTAGAATGAAGAGAAAACAAAACTCACTCAACACATATTGTATCAAGCAACTTCTTGCAAGCCTCATTCACCTCAACATTCTCCATTTTCAGCCGGCGCCGTATTATAGGGCTTGTCCTTCCAGCAGCTACATAAGTTCTTATCAGTGATTCAAAAACCTCTGCCCCTAGATTATCCACAGCCTTCTTCAAATTCTCCAGAAACCCTTCTGCACCATCAACATCCTTCTCTTGTTCAAAATGCCCCATCAAACTGCTGACAACCACAGATGATGGGACCCACTTCTTACCATCCCCTCTACCGATAGATATTGCATTGGCAACACAATCTACTGCCAATTTTAATTCCCGTTTTTTCATATAATAATCCAAAAAGATCTCCCAGGTTTTAGCATTAGGATTGGCCCCTCTCCTGCGAGCCCGCTCCTTGATCTCTTCAGCCTTCTCTAGCAAACCCTCTTTTGCATAAGCTCCTATCAGAGCATTTGCTATACGGATATCATAAATTGAGCACCCAGATTCCCACTCCCTGAAACACTTCTCTGCTCCTGGTAAGTCTTTTACGTTAACAAGTGCCTGAATCATATTCAGATAGCTTATGTTTGCAGTTTTAGGAAAAGCCAACCTCAAAGAACGCCATACCCGATAAACTTCAAGCAAGTTCCCTGTTCGGCCATACAACGTAATTAGAAATTGGTAAGCAGAGAGATCTTTGCAGGCATTTCTCTTCTCCAATTCCTTGAGTGCCTTTTCTGCCTTCTCAAACAATCCAGCATCAACATGTATTGATGCTAAGTTGCTATACGTTGTCCAATCTCCAGCAACTCGGCCATCCCTCTTCATCTCATCAATAACCCTTTCAACCCCAGTAATATCATTGACAGCAGCAAGAGCCCTCATCCAGACATTGTATGTATAGGCATCAAACATGATATGGGATGCCTTCATTTCTTGTATGATGGCCGGGATCTTTTCTGGCTGCTCGGTTTTCGTGTAGAGGGTCATAAGGCTGTTATAAGGCATGGAGCTTAAAGGAAGGTTCAGTTCCTTCATCTTTTCCATAAGAGCTTCGGCCTTTTCAGTCATCAGTTCCTTGCAGTAACAATTTAGGAGGGCACCATAACAAAGATGATTTTTTGATGATTCAGGAAGATCAATGAAATAATTTTCTGCAGCAGATATACCTCGTGTTTTGGCAACAAGATCTAGATGTATAGCTTGATCACTAACCGTCTTATTCATGCCCCTTTTAGCCATAGTTTCTGAAAGCTGTAGTATTTAAAAATAATTATAATTAATTAAGATTCCAACAATCAATAATCAAGCCCAGATTACACAAAAAGTCACACATAAAAATAAAGGAAATAAATCTTTCTTTCTTTTTTGATAGGTAATTAAAGTTTTATTGATAAGAAAAGTGCGATGTGTTTACAATAGTAAACTCACTGCACTTGAAGCAAATACAAACAAATCAGAGGGAAGAGCTAACAGAAATAAGGAATACATCCATTTTATATATAAGAATTCACACAGTTTGACATCAGAAGAGAGCGATTAATACACTAGTGAGAAAGAGTTAGTTGATTCAAGTTGAAGAGAGAGAGAGAGAGAGAGGAAAAAAATAACATAAGTAGTAAAAAAAATAAAAAATAAAAAAGGAAATGTCAATTAAGATAGTAACAAAGAGTATGCCTTTAGTTAGAATAGAATGGTGAAAAAGAATACATGTGACCGACTTTGACTAATCTATTGAGGATCCATAGCCGGCCCCAAAAAAATTGGGACTAAGGCTTGGTTGTTCTTGTATTCACACAATTTAACATTCTTAGATTCTAAATAAAGCAAAATACAGCCAGCAATGCTGAAAATCCTATTAAAACTATAATGCCCAGAGCAAATCAAGTCCTTCACATCAAATTGCACAAAATTATACAACTCTAAAACCAGAAAACTGTGAACCATTAAAAATCTAGCAAAACTTAATTCGTATGCCATAGCAAAAGCAAAATGGGTAGTTTTATTAAATGGAGAGAGGAAAATGAGACATTGTGTTGGGTCAGGCCAGATCAAGTTCATAACATATTTAAACTGAGCATAAAAATCCAATAAAAAAAAATACTAACAAATTTTAAAAAATAATAATTTCAACTATTAATATTGTGGCTTGGATCCGTTAAATCTGATTGAACATTTTTCCAAGTGCCAACCCAAAACCTGAACCAACACAAACTTCAAAAACCATCAACTCACTAAAAACCAATCCAAGTTGTTGGGTCCATTGGGGTGGCGGATTGAATGCACAACCCTAAAAATGAGGAAGGGGGTGGGGAAGGGCATTAGTTTCTATTATCAACTGAATACTGGCCATAAAATTTTAATTTATAAAAAATAAAAATAAAAAACAACATGGGTTGGAACCAAGAGCAACGCTAAACAGACACAGCCAAACCACTTAATCCAATAAACAGGATAATTGCAGGATCTTACTTATTTCATGATAAGTGAGTAATTGCTGGATCTTTCTAGGATCAAAAATGGGATTTAACCATGTGTGAGGGCAATAATTGAGGCTTTTAGAAACTACACTCATCCTGAATACAGAGGCATTGAAAGTTAAAAGTTTTTATTTTTGATAAGTAACGTAAAAATATTATTAATAATAAAAAAAATGACAAACCGAGTACATTGGGGATGTACTATGGGGGCACAAATCAGGAACCAAAATTACAACGATCAAGAAAAATAGGAAGGGAAGAACAAGAAAAATGAGAAAATACCACACTCCAATCATAGAGAGTGAGAAAAAAGACTTAATCTCTAGCAAAGAACGTTCACAACCCTCAAAGTTTCTAGCATTCCTTTCACGCCAAATGCACCATATCAAACAATGAGGCACTATTCTCCAAACATCTATGTTACGATGTCGCCCAAACTTTCCCTGCCAAGACTCAAACAACTCAATAACTGTATGAGGCATAACCCGGTGAATACCAAACAAATAGAAAACAAAGACCACAACTCCCAAGCTATGGGGCAATGAAGCAGAAGGTGATCCACCGACTCCCCACATCTCTTACACATATAGCACCAATCAAGCACAGGCACACATCTTTTATGAAGTTGTCTGTTGTTAAGATCTTACCTAAGTTGGAGCAACATTGCTAATAAGTTATTGGCTTTTCATACTACTTATATCACCTTGCCTATATAATGGCTGAATCATAAATATGGGCATAAACTATTCTTTCCACGACAAAATCAAACCTTAAAGACATTTACTCACACTTTTGATCACATTATCAGAGTGATTGGATATGGCATTCACCGCCTAGGACAGTAAATTCCCTTCTATCTGCATATCTAAGACCTAAGAGGCTTGTGCACACTATTAAACATAGTGCCTAAGAACAAGGATACATAATGGTAGCAAATTCCCAACAATCTAAAATCTTTGAACAACATCCAACTCCATCTATAATTCGACCAAGTTGAAAAGCAAATTTGAAAGCTATATACGAAAGCCTTCTCCATTTCTGCCCTTTAATTGAAATCCAAGTTATGTGAAGGACGAGATTTGACTTCATATCAGATAGTTTCAACTTTCAATATGTCACCACCTCAAGCTGCTTACATTATCAGTGCTCTAATTTATAAACATACATGACGGCCTCAGCCACTCTCGATTCTAGAATATAAACATTTTAACATGCTTGAATTCTAAAAACAACAAAATGAAGCAATGCCGATAATCCAAATAAAAGCTATAACACCCACAACAAAGCAAGCCCTTCATATCAAATTGCACAAAATCACACAACTCCTAACCATTCAAGTCCTAAAGGCTCAAATGTTGAAATGGGTAAATTTATAAAACAGAGAGATAAGCAAATGAATTGAAACCGTTGACAAAAATTTCAATACAAACCTTGAGAGCAGGGTAGTAGAGCTTGCGTTGGCGAAGCTTTCTGAGAGTGTCACCGACTTCCCATTTGTAAACTCGCTTGTGGGTCTTGATGAACTGGTTGAGCTGGTGTCTGACGCTCAACTCAGACCCACCTTCCTTGAAGAGCCTTGTGTAAAGTGCTTCCTCTAAGTACTTCTTCGACCTCTTCGCCACGCTCTTTGAACGCCCCAGATGTTGAAGAAGCGCCATTGTTCTTGCTTCTTGCAATGGCCTCCCCTTCCCAAGTTTCCGATTCCGAACTAGCAAGAAGCAACCACCGAGTGTGGGTTTTTGTTGGGTTTTACTGAAAGTGGATCGAATAGATTCAGAACCCTAGTCTTGCAGTGGAGAAGAAATGAGGAAACTTTTTTTGGGCTAAGTTTGGGCTTTGGGCATGAGTTTTATGGGTCCATTATTTTTTTTTTTTGGGGCCAGCGGTCCATTATTAAATTAACTGGATTCTTGTTGGCCTAACCATTAAATATTGGATCTTTTTTTTTTTGGGCCATTTGGCCTGATTTTACCAGCAATTTGGTTATGTATCAGAAAAACCAGTCTTAGATGCTTGAGTTCACTTAAGGAACTCTTGCCTCTAAAGGTCTGTTTGTATTGCGCGTCCGCGTTTCGGGGCTTTTTCTTTTTCTTTTTTCAAGTCCAGTGTCTGGTGTACTGTTCATGTCTCATGAACAGTGCACCAAGGCAAATGCACGGTGTTCTCTCTAATGAACAGTAATTAAAAAATATTATTTTATTGTCTTCAGTTTTCAGTTTTTAGCAAAATAAACTGTATCCAAACGCGCACTAAGGGGCTGTTTGGTTTTTTTTTTTTTTTATCACTCATCACTTCTCACTCAATTTTCGTCACTCATCACTCATCACTCCTCACTCAATTTTTATACCCCACCCGTTTGGCACATATTTTCAACTTCTCATCACTCAATATTTTCTACTTTTTGTGGGACCCATGCTTGAGCACTTGATCAGAGACCCATACAAGATTTATGTTAGCCTACCCACCTCACTCCACCTCACTCCGCCTTGATCCAATCTTCAGCTCTTCAAACCCTCACTCCGCCTCTCATAAAATACCATACCAACTTCGGCAAAGAAAAAAAAAAAAAAAAAAAACCTGGACCCAGATGCGTGAAGAACAGAGCAGCCCAACAAACTTTTCTCACATTTTCTCACCTTTCTCTTCCCCTACATCTCAAATCCAAACCCACCACAGCCACATCACATCTCAAAAATCCAAACCCCACACCCATAACCACATCTCAAAAATCCAAACCTCACAACCACATCTCAAGTCCAAACTCCACGCCCACACATTAGATCAAAAGCTTGAAATCACCATGAAAATACCATACCAACCCAGGCGCCATCGTCTTGCCTAACCATTCAGCTGGAGATGAAGATGAGAAAAGAAATGGGTGAAGGAAAAAAGAAAGAGAAAAATAGAGCAGAAGGATCAAAGGCATTTATCGGAAAATACTTTATTAAAAAAAACGATTACATAGCAGTGCCGACGATGGGTCTGAAACTGACATAGCAGTGCCGATGGTGGAAATGGAGAAGAAAAACAGCAAATTCTTGATAACCCATAACTCTGTTTGGTGCCGATCTGTGGGTATATCGGTTTGGTGCTTACAATCTTTGAATGGGTTTGGTGCTTGTAATCTGTGGGTACAAAGACCAAACCCAGAAACCAACGTGAAAATCAAATAAAATAAGAAAAAAAAAGGATAACCCAAGCCCAGAAACCCAGTGAAAAGGAATGGAAAAAGAAAAAAGAAAAAAATTGCAACTCATCAAAAGCCGTTGAAGAAAACCCAGTGAATGGAGATGAGATTTGAGAGTGTGATCTGCTTTAGTGAAGAGCCGTTGAAGAAGACCCATCAAAAGCAGTGCCTGGGTGTGATGTTACTCTGATCGTGGGTCTCATGATGTGGGTTTAATTACAAAAATGTCATTGAAAACTGAGTTTTGGAAACTGAAAACACCTAAAATGTGTTTTCAGTTTCCATAACTCATCACTCAAAGATCAAAGAATTGAGTGATGGAAACAAAAATTGGAAATAGAGTTATGAAAAACCAAACAGACTTCTCAACTATGGGTCCCACCATTTTTGAGTTATAAGTTATGAAAACAGAGTTATGAGTTATGGAAATACAAAATCCAAACACCCCCTAAGTATCCATTTGGATCTGCGTTTGCGGATCCATGTTTGCGTTTCTTTCCTTTTTTTTCTTTTTTTTCCCAGCCGCATGTTTTGACTTTTCAGTAGTGAGCAGTGCACTGTTCACGGGTCCCACAAATTTCACTTTTCAGCAACTTTTTCATTAAAAATGAGTCCCACGGTACTATTCACATATTTAAAAATTATTTTGTTACAGTGTTTTCAATTTTCAGTTTCAGCAAAATAAGTTCTATCCAAACGGACCTTAAAACTCAAGTTTTAAGAGCTGCAACTGATATTGGGATGATATTAGGGACAGTTAACTAATTCCTTAAGAGCATTAGTTTAAAATAATTTTAAAAAACTTTTTATTGGAAAATAAAAAAGTAATTGAATTTTTTGACGATTTTTTATATTTCTCATAAAAGTGATATCAAACTTTCTTAAAATAATTTAATAACACTTGTTCTAAGGACACTCATTAATAGGACTTTTAAATGATTACCCTTTTTATTTATTGGAACGTTGAATGTCTTCATTGGAAACATCAATAGGTGTTGACCAATTAAACTACAAGATTCTAGGTATTTACCTGAATGCTATCAACCTATCTCACACTCACACAAGACTCACACTCACACAAGTTCCACGCTTTTCTTTTCTTTTTTAATAGAGTTTCACAGACTCACACCGCAGACTACATCAATAGGTGTTAACCAATTAAGCTATAAGATTCTAGGCATTTACTTGAATGCTATCAACCTATCTCACTGACTCACACTCACACAAGTTTCATGCATTTCTTTTCTTTTTTAATAGAGTTTCACATACTCACACTCACATGAGTTTCACATAGACACCAATCGATTTTTGGTGTATGCGGGAATTGAATCATGGATTTTTTATTTAACCATTAAAGATTTTACCAGTTGAGTCAACTGAAACACACCGTTATTTTTTAATTGACATTTACAGTTTGTTGTATTGTTAAATCCATAAAATAAAATCTAAATTCAAATTTAAGTGGAGAGGATCCCACCCTATACACATCATGTTGCATGCTCTCTACATTATCAATTAAACAAACTGAAACCCACTATTATTTTTTAATTGACATGACAGTTTGTTGTATTGTTAGATCCATAAAATAAAATCTAAATCTAATCCTAAGCAGAGACGATCCCAGTATCCCACCCCATAAGCACCATGCTGCATGCTCTCCACATTACCACTGATGCTCCTGCAGGCTACCATGCCTCTATTGCCTAACTCTCAAACTCTGATTCTATGATCGAAAGCATCACTCCTAGATTACTTTTATAAAATAAATAAATAAAATAACACTTCTAGATTACACCCCTTCATTAATGGACACATAATTCATGTATTATCGCTTTTCAATTTAATAATAACGCAAAAACATCACGCGTAACGTCATGTTAATGGTATAGGACAAAATTGGGATTAGATTTAAGCCGTTGAACTGTAACATTTGTCAAAACAGACTTGAAATTTGATTAATCAAATCAAATCCTTAACGTGTCAAACATGTAAAAAAAACCATTATTTAATTAATAATTAATTATAATTTATTTCCCAAATCAGACCATAATCCTCCTGGGAATTTTGGTTTGGTCAGCTAGCAAAAAGTGGTCAACCCGCAAAACCCGTCAAACAAACGACAGCGCAAAAGGCCCCACCAATAAAAATATGAAAAGAACAACTGAAAGCTCACACCTCACACCGGCCACCACTCACCAATGGTGAGTCACCATTCACCAGCCTCTCAATATTGAATATTCTTTTAATATAAATCAATGTACATGGTTCCCAGTTTTCAAATCTAATTTGTGAGATTTTATATTACGTACAGCCAAAATGAATGCATGTGCCAGTGCCGCGAAGTAGCAGGGACAATGACCATCGGAGTCACCAGACCCACAAATCTCTATAATGCGTCCAAAGTACGCTCCATCATTTGGGAATATGGCCAAGGCCAAGGGTCCTGAATTTTATACTTAGATAATAACTCGCGTGATATATTTTATTAACAAAAGTATTTATTGAAATTATTATTTTTATATAAATTTACTTTTATACTTTTATTATATCACTCTTTATTTATTTGAATTTTTTTTTTTTTTTATACATGGTAGAAATTTTACTCTAACTTAATCTAAATATATCTGTGTGAAATTCTCCCTTGGACATAGACGGAGCCATGGTTGGACTTGGGGGAATGACCCCCCTAAATTTTTTTAAAAAAATATATTATTATATATACGGGTACTAATCTTAGCAATTTTGTTTTATAAAATTACACTTTTGCCTCTTAACAATATCATTAATTCTTTTAATAGTATTGTTATAATCACAAATTTTTTTACAACATTTTTATAAACGGTTAAGGTAGCAAATTCTTGTTGATTCGCATTTAGGCCCACCATTTATATTATTTTTTTATTTACCAATAACTACTCATCACATCAGCAATTTATAAAAAAGTTTGTAACTATAGCATTTTTCTCATTTTAAAGACCAAATCTAAAACAAAATATACAAGCCCAAAAAAATTAGTCCAACAACAAAATTACCAGTAGTAAAACTTAAAAAAATTAAGCATAGTCAACCAATTTTACCCAAAATAAACAATTTGACCATTTAAAAAATTTTAAACAACCAGCAGCTAAGCGGCTAAGCAGCAACATAGTCGAAAGCCGAAATCACTGCACAAAACCAGCAATTTATATTATTTTTTTGCTTACCAATAACCACTCATCACATCAGCAATCTATAAAAAAGTTTGTAACTATAGTATTTTTCTCATTTTAAAGACCAAATCTAAAACAAAATATACAAACCCAAAAAAATTAGTCCAACAACAAAATTACCAATAGTAAAACTTAAAAAAATTAAGGCTAGTCAACCAATTTTACCCAAAATTAACAATTTGACCATTTAAAAAATTTTAAACAACCAGCAACTAACGGCTAAGAAGCAGCATAGTTAAAAGCCGAAATCACTTCACAAAACCAACAACAAAGCCGCCATTCTAACTCTAAGTTCTGGCTACGTCTCTGCTCCTGGAGATTTGAACCCCAGCCTTTACCCCCCACATTCCACAAGCATTTATAATTGTGAAGTGACCACCGCATTAAAGGTACTTAATAAAATGAAAATAAATTATTTTTTTGGAATAAAATAAGCAACTCTAACTTAGAAAATGAATTCAACGTAAGGAGAAAAGAACCCAAGAAGGGGGAAAAAGTTTAAATTGTAATGTAGTAGAGAATAAAGAAAAAGAGTTAAGTGAATTTATTTTGGGGGAGGATAAAGGGTAGATTAGTAATTTTTATCAAACTATTTCACTTCTCCTCTTCATTTTCTCTCCAACTTGAGGGGCTAAAAAATGGTAGGCTCAAGGAAAAAACAGTCAAGCCTAACCATTTTCTCTCGCTAAAATAACTCCAACCAAACACTCATTTCAATCAAAATTTCTCCTAACTATTTCTTATTTTCTATACTACCTATTTTCACTCCGACCAAACGTAGCCTAAAGATCAATACCATCTCTATAATAACGGGGCCTAATATCTTTAGTCATAAATTGAAGGATGCTAAAGTCAAGGTTGAAAAGAAACCAACTTCACACATTGTTTTTAGGTTGATTTATCAATATTAATTTGCCAATAATGCTATAGTATGTTTAAGTCATCTAGAAACCAAGTAATATGTTTTTAGGCCAAGTAGTATTTGAAAACTGGAAATTAGGTATGTCTTTACTTATCCAAGGATCCCCTTATAACATGATTAAGTCTGATAAAATCATTACAACTTTTTTGAATGATAAAATGTACCACTAAACTTGAGATCATGTTAATGGGTGTTCTTAGGGCTATTATTAATAAATTATTTTAGAAAAGTTTTGACATCATTTTTAAGGAAAATATAAAAAAATCGGAAAAAAAATTAATTACTTTATTATTTTCCATAAATTTTTTTAAAAATAGTTTTTTTTTTTTTTTTTTTTTTTTTTTTTTTTTTTTTTAATTTTTATCCTTAAGTCATCCGTCAACTTTTCCCCTAAACTTAATCAACCTCTAGAAATGACTTTTCAAAGCAAGAATGCAAGTAGATTTATGTTCAAATATAGTGGTGATACATGTTACATAAGAGATAAACATTGCTTATCAATCCAACATTGCTTATCAATCGAATTTAAAGTTGTCTCGTAGCAATATTTTGGATTTTGGTCATTGCAATCTCTTCTAATAAAAATTTAAATTTAAATTTTACAAAAAGTAGAGGATTTTGATGAAATAACTCTTTCTACTAGACAAGGCCGGCCCAAGGCCTAGGCAACTTAAGCATAGGCCTAAGGACCCCACTAAAAAAAAAAAAAAAAAACCCTTTACAAAAAAAGGCCCCATCCCATAGTAAAAAACTCAAAATTTTATAAAAAATATGAATTTTTTCAAATGGATGTGCACTTTTTATTATTAATGATGCTAAGGATATCACAAATTTTACTATTGTTTTACAAACTGACATGTTACCAATCACAAAAAAGTATTTTAAATATTCATTAATTACATTATTGAATCTCATCGATCACTGTTATTGTCACGTTATATTGTGAACATTTTGTAGTACCTTTAGCATTTTCCTTTTTTATTTCTAACAAGGCTTTAAAATTTTTTTGCAAATGTGTTAGATCATCAATGATAATTAATCTCCCCTAATAGTTTGAAACTTTAATATTTGTAAACTAATCTACTACAAAGCCACACATCAATTAATATCATAGATTACAAATTAGATTATAAATGTAATTAACTATGTATCGTCATATATTCAAAACAAATTAATTTTCTTTTTAAAAAATAATATATTTTTTTCTTCTTGTTAAATTTATTTTTCAATTATGATATTCAATTCTCTATATGAAATTAACTCTAGTTTTAGTTAGTATTATTCATTGAATTATGTATTTAATACATCAAATTAACCTCAATTTGATTAATATTAAATAATTTTTTTAATTAATATTTATATATAAAAGGCCCCACATAAATCTTTTTAGGCCCCAAATTAGGATGGGCCGACCTTGCTGCTAGACAACGGCTATTAGTGGCTTAACCCCTTCTTGCTTGTAAGTAAATATAGGGTGAGTTTAGCATCAGCTTTACAAAAAGACCTATAGTCTTGCTTAGGAGGGCCTTCAACTGCTATTTTACTCTGGTTTAGACGAGGCATTCCAACTAAAACAACATTTTAAGGAAATGAGCTAATTCTTCTTATCTTTGCACTGAAAAGCAACACCCTTTCAGAGACGGGTAAGAATCTATGGAGTTCCAAATGGGACATTAAGGGTCTGTTTGAGATCCGCTTATTTTGCTGAAACTGAAATTTTTTTACTGAAAGTACTTAAATAAAGATAAAAGTTAACTGAAATAGTATAGTGGGACCCATGAATAGTACAAAAAAGTGCAGTGAGGCCCATGAATAGTAGCAAAAATAAGCTAAATAGTAAAATAAGCTGGCTTTTTAATTTGGAGCCAAACGCACACTAATTGTTGAGTGTTATACAATTAAGGGCCTTCAAGAGGATTTGGATGCAAGTTGTTTGTAGGATACTTATTTGAATACCTATGAAAGTAAAATGTACTTAAACAAAACCAATAGAAATTTCTTACCATGTTTAATAATAAAATTTTAGATAATAAATTTTTTTAATTATGTCCAACAAATGATTGAATGCAACTAAGAGATATGCCCAAAAAAATTTCATCAGTATAAAAGCTTTGAGTAGTTCATGATGAAGAAAGACACAATTAATCTTGAATTAAAATTACATTGACAATTAGTTAAGGTTAAGAGTCCGTTAAGCTGTTATAGGCTACTAGATTCGATTATGCTAGGGTTTTTTTTATTTTTATTTTTTTATTTTTTAATTTAGATAATTACAATATGTTGCTAATCCTGCAGTTCAAACTCTTTCTCTCATAAACCTACAAATATTTTGTGTATGGAGAAGTTTCAATTAAGATACAAAGCTCTTGACATGTCATGTTATGTTAGTTAGATGCAAGTATAAAGAAGCATTGTATTTGTAAAGAAAGATTGCAAGCAATGAATAAATAGAATATTAATTCCTGTCTTTCTCTCAACCTCTAAATCTCCCTCTCATTACTTATCATCACTCTCAATTTTGTGTCCCATTTAATTTTTAATTTTTGTGCCAAGTAAATTATTAAGTGTAAAAATCAAAGACTTCAAATCCAATTAGATTCTAAATTGGATTTCAATTGAAGTCTAATTTTGCACCACGTGTCCATCTAATTTTTTAATTTTTGTGGTAAGTGAATTATTGGGTACAAAAACGGAAGAGTCTAAATTCAATTAAATTCTAAATTCTATATTCTAAATTATATACTATACTATATATAAGAGGATTCCTCTCTTTCAACTGAATTTTTATATGGTTCAAAAACACACTCATTAATGAATGGTAACTTTTTGTAGAAATAGGATCATAAATGTCAAGTAATAAATTTCATTTTGATTTCAAAAAGAGAATTCCTAAAATTTAGGATTTTTTTCCCTTCATGTTCAAAAAAGAAATTACAGTTACTGCTTATCTCTAAAGTTTATCATTTTTATTTGTTTGAAAAATAAAAAATATATATTTCTAAATTATAATAGATGTAAATTATTAACCTTTACCAAAAAAAAAAAAAAAAAAAAAAGAGCCTTTAGGTGACTTGCCCTCAAAAAAAGTTTCCTAAACCTAAACATAACCATACTGTTAAACATAAATTTTATTTAATGAATTAAATCATTTTTATGTCCATTTCATGTGTTCATTTTTTTTCAGTACCATGTGATATATGTAAAAGAGAAAATATCAAGATTTATATAATTATAACAAAATTTAAGCTACAAACTATTTTTAAAAAATATAACATGCTAAAGAAAATAATTCTAAGAAGAAGAAAAACCAATAAATGAGGATCAGAATATACCTTCTTCTTTTTTTGATTTCATATACGTATAAAATCAATAAATAAAAGAAGCGATATTATGATGTTAGTGATTCAAAGTTCATATTTTATCTACACCAATCAAATACAAATTGATGTATGTGCAGTTAAGCATTGTGATTTTTATTTTAGTATGCTTCATATGTGTTTTTCATTATTATATCTAAAATAAAATAATTAATATTATAGTTTAATGTGTTGTAACTTAATTTATATAGCATTATTTTAGGTTAACATTAAAATTATTTGCATGTTTATGCAATTGTGCTTTATACTTTAAAAAGTTTAAAATGAATGTTGGTAATCTTCCTTGTAGATGCTCAGGTATACCGAGATGATTGGGTGGAAAATGTAGCGCTAGGTGAAAAAGTGAGGATGTTAAGCAAAATGATTATAATCTCACTGAAATAGTAGGGTTTTATAAAGATAAGGTCATTTATCACCAATTTATTATCTCTAAATTTGTGGTGAAAGATGATAGTTTATGTAAACCCTTAGGGACTTAGGGTATGGGTTTTAGGAACCTAATTTGTGAATGAAACTTGTTTCACTCTCTAGGGTTTAAGGACATGAAGCAAGTAAATCTAAAAAGTTATATACATTCTTAGAAAAATTGCGTATGTTGAATGTCCAGAATTGTGTACATTATTCAAAAAATTGTGTGTTTCAAACATACAAAATCTTGTAAATTTATTGAATAATAGTAAAATTGTATTATTAAAAAAATAAAAATATCAACTTCTAATTAATTATTTGTAAAACTTTAATGAATTTGCGTAAGACTTTGTCAAGCAAAGAGTATCTAGAGTCATAGCCACCTATGTTGTGAGTGGAAGGAGAAGTCTTAATTGAGTATACATATAGAGAGACTTTCCCTCGTTAAACATTTTTCTAAACCGAAACATAAGCATGTTGGTAAAAACAAACTTTATTTAAGTAATTAAATAAGATATTACGCTTATTTCATGTGTGCATATTTTTGTATTATGCGTATATGTAAAAGAAAAATTAATGAGATTTTTATAGCCACAACCAAAATTTGAGTTATAAAATCTTTTTTGAAATCTAACATGTAAAGAAAAAGGTTCTAATAAGAGGAGAAATAAAATAAAAAGGATAAGAGTATATATATTTTTATGATTCTGGCATGTGAGTAAAAAAAAAAAATTCAAAATTAAAATTCAAAGAAGCTGGGTTACAACCTAAAATTTTCGAAATTCATACTTGTGGGTGCCAAAGAATTTGTGACCCTGGCCCACTTCATTTTGGGGCCCAAGGCCCGAGCCGAGGAAGGATACCGCCGAGGACATATAATGAGAGCCCAAACGGCCTAGGGACATAGCCAAGGACTATTCTTTCCTCGGCATCCCAAAACGCCCCTAAGGGAAAGGGCAAATACGGTATAGGAACAGTTCATGGAAATGCTAAACTCCTCCGCATTAACGTGGAAAAGACCCTTGAATAGGATAGTGACAAAGGACAAGGGAAAGGCAACCATTACTGCAACGAAGTACTCTGCGCCTGACAGAGGAATGCTTTTCAGCTTTTACAACCAACCCCAACCACTTTGGGTATGGGATGATGGGACAAGTATCAGCCCTAGAAAACTGAACCTACACGTGGACGTAGGAAGGAAGGAAAAAGGCTAGTATAAAAAGGAAAGAGAAGCAACTAAAGAAGGGGGGGACAAATCGTCTCCCACCCCCTTGAGCCCTAAACAAGGGAGAGTTATAAGAAGACCAATCCCCTCGGACAAGGCCAAAGGACCGGAGCCGCTCAGGCCGTACCGGAGGAAAGGTCTTATTAAACACGCTGCCACCACGAACACCATGACTAATCACCGTCCAGTGACCAAGGCCTAGCCTTTCAGCCCACGCTCTATAAATTTTATTGCAAGGGCCTCTAACGTGCGAAGCCCATATCAGTTGGGATCGTCACAATTTGAGTCCTTACAATACTTTATTTATGCCAACAAAATACCGGTTCATGTATTTGCATTAAGTGCTTTTTTTTGGTATTCTTATTGTGTGTTTTTTCATTATATTATATATGAAATATATAATTAGCATTAAAACATAATGTGATTAATTCTTGGTTAGGCTTAGATATCCCTTTTTGGTGTGTCGTGTACTTTGGCAAAAACCTTGAGTTGGTGAAGAATAAAATTTTGTGATAATTGCAAATGTAACACCCCATCCCCCCCCCCCCCCCCCCCCCCCCCCACTTTTGCTTTATGGTCAACATTTTCCATTAATCCTAAGGTTTATGTGTTTGTCAAGTGATATTTATGCATTTTCCAAACATCGATATAGTCAGGACAGGGGTGGCTCTACAGCCAGCCTAGGGGTTCAAATGAACCCCCTGGCTTGCCCCCAAAAAAAAATAATATTATATATAAATTTTTTTTTTAACCCTTAAAATAAAATTTTGAACATCCTACTCTAAATTTTGTTTAAACCCAATTGAAATAAATTTGAAATATAATCATATTAGTGCTATTTTCACAATATTTTTACAATAAAGGTTAAGTGACAAGTTGTAATTGACTTTTTATCTAAACCCATAACTGACATCACTTTTTTACATACCTTTAACAATTTGTCATTTAGATTTTATTGTGTAAATGTTTTGTTAGTAGCACTACTCTTAAAATTGCTCCTTTGTTAAAAAATATATAAACCTTCTCTCTAGACTCTGGCTTACTTTACTGTTGATGGTAGAATGAAACTGTTTTTTCCTACACTTTTCTCTTTCATCAACAAAAAATTACACCACTTGTACAACCAACTGATCTGTATTTACATCTATGATTCTTTTCTCATTCCCTCTTTCTCCCTTCTATATTTTATTTCTATCTAATCAAGTAGTTTAAAAAGTGTTCTATAGTTTTTCGAGTCCAAAAAATCTTTTAGTGCTTACTCCAATTCCAAGAGAATGACCACATATGTGGTTAAAAATCCATACACTTCAAAAGCAAAATCTTATATAAGTTACTATTTATTTTCCTTAGTTTAACATTTACTCTCAGACCTACTATTAGGTGTGTTACAATTCTTCTTTATCATATATTTTTATTTAATTGATATTACATATGATTATAATAAATTATTATTAATTTGACAAATATTATGATTAGTTATTGTTGAGGTCTAAAAAGTCACAATATTGCACTAAGGCCCAAAGTGGCACAGAGAATTGAATTCCATAAAAATAAAATACTTGAGCTTGCAATAAAGAAAAAGATGGTAGGTCCAAATCCATTAAGGGTTTTGAGGAGGAACCCAAACCCACGAATGGGTAAGCCTTAGAACTCATTAAACGAAAAGAAGAAGAAAAACCCAGCCCGCCAAGGTCAGAAAATCGCTAGGGAGCCCAGTGGTAAGAACTGGGCCGGGATACCTAGGGATTGACAGGAGCTCGAGATCCTCAGGAAGTGCAGCAAAGTCAGGGTTGGACTAAGACAATTCAAAGGAGGTGCCAAGAAACACAAGGAACGAGAACGGATATATCCTTATCAGCCACCCAATGATGCAGAAAGGAATCAGAAGGCTTAGGAACCAACAATTCATGAACAAGGGGTTGGTAACTTAGGGAACCCGGAAAGAAGAACCATGAAGGGAAATGGCTGAGGAACTTTCAACCTGGCAGGAAGGAATCAGCTCACTTGGGAAAAAAGATAAAAGAAAAGGCAGCCAAAAGTTGAGTCTAAAAAGATGGGAACTAGAAACCTTGAAAGGAGAAAGATCCAAGGTCAGTTCTTTAAGACATACCAGAACGGAAAGGCAACAGAAGGCTTTTGAGGAAGAAAATCGAAAAGAAGAAAATAATTAGGAATGAGGAAGGGACCAGCCACCAATATTGCTGACACAACATTGGTTCTGGTACCCAGGGGAGCAAATGGAGGGAATCAGTGGTACCCTGGGAACCCTAGGATAACACTATAAAAAGGGAAAGCAGCCAACAGTGAAGGGCATTCAGCAACAATGAATTAGAATAGAATCATTGAGAAAACTCCGTTAGAATTCAAAAAAAGGAAAGAAAATAGAGGGAACTATTGTCCGGTATCCTCAAACAGCCACTAGAGAACACACTCGGATTCAAACGGATTCAAACTTTGCAAGCCTTAGAGGCTTGAAGAGCCATCTAAGTCTGTGATTTTTGAACTTATTTGGACCTTGTAACACGTCCCAGTGAGCATAATGTATTACACAATTAAGAAAGTAATGGAATATTTCACATTGTCTTAAGGCGCCCCTAACGTTTTATTTTGTGTTTTTTTTTTACCACATTGCCCATTTACTATTTCTTGCTGTTCAATACATATTTTCCTTATTTGCTAGCATGAATATGTTGTAGGATTTGTATTTTGTGTACCATTTGGTTCGTAATCAACCCACTTAGTTGTGGTAAACCAAGCTCAATCCCTTAAAACAACAAGTAAAAGGCCTGGGTTCCTTGTTTCTACTTGGGCTTGGGCACCATCCAAAAAGGACCCACACAGTTATTTATTTATATACATTCTATCGTTGTTTTCTTACCGATCTTTAAACTATTAATAATTTTTTTAGACTATTTTACAATATAGTTGTATTGTATACTATTTAGAATACTATATTAGATTATTGTATGTAACATGACAATTGTATATACAAAAAAATAATAATAATCATTTTATTTTTTGGCGTAAATGCACTTTTAGTCCCTACATTTTGGCTTTTTTCCATTTTGGTCCCTACATTTTAATTTTACCACTTTTAGTCCCTAAACGAATTAAAACGTGTTATTTTCGTCCTTTCCGTTAGCCAACCGAGTGAAATATCTGAGGTGGCTAATGGAGGAATTAAAATATTATAAAAAATGTCACATTAGCATCTAATTATTTTTAAAAAAATAATTTATCAATTTTAACTAAATAAAAAAAGAAAAAACAAAATTAAGAACAACAAAATACATAAATTTAGATCTAATTCATTTTGAACAAGAACATGATCACAGATTTAAACATCAACACAAGAACATAAGAGCACAAACCCAGAACCAATAACAAACTCAAATTTAAAAACACAAATGTTGGGTTCTAAGACTTTAGGTTTAAATGTATTAAAACTTCAATTTGTAATGTTGGCAAACCATGATCAAAACGTTTTAGTCTTGTTTAGACTTGCTCAAAGTATTTGCTTTTTATGTAAAGTTGGAATCGAGTTACTGCAGAATTTATTGTGCAATTCTGTACGGCTTGATCGATCAAGAATTAGACTTGATCGATCAAAAGTCATGCAGATTGTTTTTCTGTAGAAATTTCCAACTCAGCCCAAGCTCGTTTGACGTGTAGGGTTTTATGTTTTGTCTTAAGTATAAAAAGGAAAACCCTAGCCACGTTTTGGAGATGCTCCATATGCTATGTGTGTGAATCTTTTGTGAGATCAAGAGGTGGTTGCCTTCACACATACCACATACTTAGGGTTTCCAAGATTTAAGATTATGTCAAGAACTTGGTGATCGATTCAGTTGCTGCATTAAGAACTTAAAGATATATAAGCGGGGGTGCTTGTACTTGCTGGGAATCCAAGAAAAAAGTAGTCCGTGGACTCGGAGCTGTCAAGTGGTCGTGGTAGTAAGTTTCCTACTCAAGGTAGCAATAGGATGTTAGTGGTATAAGTCGCTATTGTGTAAACTTTAATTCTTTCTTAGTAGATTCAGTTTTACCTTGAGGACAGCTAGGTTAAATCCTCCCCAGGTTTTTACCGATTTGGTTTCCTGGGTCATCATATCTTTGTGTTCTTTATTTTCTGCACTTTACATTGATATGATATATTTGTGTTAACCTAAATCTGATTAATTTGACTAAGTAATCACTTGGCTAATTAACTAGGTTAATTTGGTTGTGTTTTAAAGAGTCTAAAAACATACAACAAAGAACACAATAACAAACTAAATCTTTCCTCTGCCCATTCTATCTCTCTGGTTTCTCTTTCATCTGCTCCAAACCCAGACCACCCATGGCGAGAGAACCATCCCAAAATCCCAAAATCAAAACGACCATCCTAAAATACCTACCCTAACCCAACAGAGAGAGAAAGAGGGCTGAGGAGATTGAGGACGTGAGAGAGAGGGAGGGAAGATCGAGAGAGAGAGAGAGCCAATGAGTAGATGCCGGAGAGGGTTTGGGTGGTGGATCGATTTGGAGCCGCCGAGTTTTTGGCTTTCCTGGAGAATCCGAATCTAAAGAAATCGAGTTTTTGGGTTTCTTGGAGTTTTTGAGTTTTTGGGTTTGCTGGAGCAGTTGAGCTTTTGGGTTTGGAGCCGTTGAGTTTTTGGGTTTCCTAAAGAATACAAAAATAGCTCTCTCTCAGTGGAGGCAGTAGGGTCGGTTAGGGTGATGAGTTGGTTTGGGTAGCGGGTGTGCTGTGTTTACTGAGACAGTGGGTGTGCTGTGTTGGTGGGGCCCTGATTGGTGGTGGTGCTATGTTGTTGTGGCCTAGATCGGTGGAGGAGTTGTGTTGTTGTGAATCCCAGATCAGTGGTTCTCAAATCTCTCTCTACCTCTAAGGTTGATTTGGAAGTTTTTAGCTTAGATTTTTTGTGAATTTGATCTGGGTTGGGGTTCGTGGGGTTGATTTAGTTTGTTATTGTGTTTTTAAATTTGAGTTTGTGTTTGGTTCTGGGTTTGTGCTCTAATGTTCTTGGGTTGATGTTTAAATCTGTGATCATGTTCTTGTTCAAAATGAATTAGATCTAAATTTATGTATTTTATTGTTTTTAATTCTATTTTTTCTTTTTCTATTTAGTTAAAATTGATAAATTATTATTTTTTTAAAAAAATTAGATGCTGATGTGGCATTTTTTATAATATTTTAATTCCTCCGTTAGCCATCTCAGATATTTCCGTCAGTTAACTGACGGAAAGGACGAAAGTAACACGCGTTAATTGGTTTAGGGACTAAAAGTGGTAAAATTAAAATGTAGGGACCAAAATGAAAAAAAAGTCAAAATGTAGGGACTAAAAGTGCATTTACGCCTTATTTTTTACTCCCCACAACAAAATCCTAGCTCAAGACTCTATTGATCCCCCTAAAAGAAAATCCTGGAGCTGCCACTGAGCCAGGAGTGTGATTAAACACAGTTCAAAAAATGAATACATCCATACACAAATATATGCTTTCAATGCTATTTCAGTGTTCATTTTTTGGTGTTAGGTTTCATCATACTCCTAGTTATATTGGTGATTGACAAATGCATAAACATCACCTAATTTATGTCTACCCCTCCCCCCAATTCAAAATTTGATTTCACATATTCGGTGTTCATTCTAATTTCGCATATTTATGCCTCTTTCAAGTGAAATTATGGCTCCACAGAGTATAACATAAAACCCCACATGATATTTATTTTTGTTTCCCCAAAATTGATATGGACAAGAATCGTTCACATGCACAACTCATTGTCTGTATTCATAAATGTTCAATGGCTTACACATCCCAAAAAAAAATAATAATAAAATAAAAAATAAGCATGCCATGAGGTTTAAATGTACACTCAAAGCTTCATGGGGTTATGTATTTTTATTTTTTATTTTCTATCTTATATGGCTTAAAAATTTTTTTCTTATGAAAAAACCACATATGGATATATTTTTTTCTATATTATATTCTACGACATGCATGGATGAAACTAAAGTATACTCATCAATGTTAGAGCCAAGATTTGATTTTGGGCGCCGGGGGGGGGGGGGGGGGGGGTGGGGGGAATTTATAACTAACATACATGTCTCTATCCCCTCAAAAAAAAAAAACATATATGTCTCCATATAGTTGTGGACATATTATATAATATGTATTATACACACACAATTATACTTATACATGTCTACACAAATTATACTCGTGCACGACACACCTCATATATAATTATAATACTTAAAAACCAACCTTTTTTTTTTTTTTTGAGAGAGTTTTAACCTATGGCGTCCACTCCTGATGATAGCTCTTTATCATCAGACCAAGATACCAATCAGTTTGGGTGTAAGCGAGAATTGAATCCCAGATCTCTTATACAACCATCAGAGACTTTACCAGTTGAGCTAACTGGAACCCACTACTTAAAAACCAACCTAGATAATAAAATAACAACCATGTAAATACCAAGTGGTATATTGATGTTATACAAACCGTAAAAAGTAACATATTTATTACATTTTGTTTATATGTTTGGAAATTTATAGATGAATAAGTTGTGTTGTCTTTCTTAAATAATAAAAAAAAAAAAAAAAGTATAGTGCAAATTACAATATATTCACCTGTGGTTTGGCCCATTTATACTTTGCTTACCCATGGTTCAAAATTTAACACTTTACCCACTTGAGATTACTTCTATTAGTCTCCAGTTACCCATGTTTATTAATTAAAAACAATAGTAAATATGTCTTTTTGCTCCACTTTTATGTCTCTCTCCTCCCAAAACAATATATATATAATAGAAATAAAATCTAAAAGTAGAGGGATAATTACAGTAAACCCACCTGGGGTATGGTCCGTTTTTACTTTGCCTATCCGTGGTTCAAAATTTTATACTTTGCCCACCTAAATTTCAATCCGCTACCCATCCGTTACCTATCTCACCCTCAGACGTTAGAAAAACATCATTTTATTAAAAATCAGACATAACACGGACCAAAAACACAAACTATTGAATCTTTTCCTCACGAACACAAGAACACAACATTTGTAAATATAGTTCAAAATTTCCAGTTACACATCCAAAACCAATTAAATCCTCTGAATCCAGACCAAAAATCCCTCTCATTTTTCAAACCACTAGCAAGCCAAAATCAAATAAAACCCACAACCAAAAAAAAAAAAAAATTTGAAACCCACAAAGCGTTGCCACCCACTCCACCACCACCACTATCAGAACCACCAGCACCTCGCTCACAATCCACAACCACCACAAGCCACAACACATAACCCCACCATAATCAGATCATTATCAAACCCACAACCCAAAAGCAAAAAAAGAAAACCCATGAAGCAAAGATAGTGGTCAATCCGAGATCGAGCTCCATTTTGGTCAAGACAGAGGTCGAGACTGGGATGGAGGTCGAGATCGAGCTCCATTCTCTCTAAACCACCACCGGCCCTCTTCCTGGATCTGCTCCAAACCGTCGAGACGGAGGCTGAGACCAAGACGGATGCAAGAACGAAGGAAATCAGATGAACCCACAACCAAAACCACAAAAAAAATGAAACCCATGAAGCAAGAACGAAGGAAAATGAAACCCATCGCTGTGGTGGTCGATGTCCTCCTTAACTCCACCATCGGAGAGAGAGTGAGAGAGAGAGACTAATATGGAAATTCTAGGCATATGTTTGTTTTGAACCATGGGTCAATATTAGTTAACACTTTACCTGTGGTTATGTTTGATTTTTCTGGGCATATGTTCTCATAGAAGTTCTTAAGTAATCAAAAATCCTAACTTTTTGATTTTTGTTATGTTTGTTTTTCCCTAAAAATATGTTTTTCTAACGTCTGAGGGTGAGGTGGGTAACAGATTGAAGTTCAGGTGGACAAAGTGTAAAGTTTTGAACCACGGGTAGGCAAAGTAAAAACGGGTCATACCCTAGGTGAGTTTACTGTAATTATCCCAAAAGTAGATTTGTAAAAATTGTAAACCTAGGTTCATGAACATACTTCCTCTTGGTATGTATGGTTTTGAGCCAAATCTAAAAAAAAAAAAAAAATTTCATAATCACACAAATCCAAGAAAACATTTTCAAAAATCCTAAACTTGACACCTTTGAAAGTGCTCTAGTCTAATTTCACAAAAATCATTTCAGCTACACCTTAAATTTCAAAATCCCACACTTTCAGACACACATCATAGTAGCAGCACACAGAGAGAAGGAGATCCAAGATTGCGTGATGGTGGTGGTGTGAGGCGGCGAGTAATGGCTCAGGCAGATAGCCAATCCATCACTAATCTTAGTTTGAAGCCATCTTTCTGTCTCTCCAAGCTCATCCAAGGAACCATGGTCGAAGCTTTACTAGGTTGTCTTCTTTGCGTTCTTATTGCCACCATTGCCAACAGTAGTGGCTACCACCCTCTCTATTTTCTCTAATCTACATTGAACCCATGACCTCAAGCTTTCCCCTCCTCTCTCTCCCTCTCTTCGATCTAAACCAAACCCATACCCATGGTGGAACTTTTGTTTTGTGTTTATTGTGATCTGTGGGCTCTCTCTTCGATCTGTGTTGTGTTGTGTTTGTTGTGATATGTGGGCATTTGATTTGTACTAGTTTTAATTTCAAAATTTTGATTTGTAATTGTTTGGAATTTCAATTGTAATGTTCATCACTTTTTTGTATAAAATTCGAACCCTAACTCTTTGATTTGTTTTAGTCTTAAAAAAGTGTTTTGAACAGAGCTGGGTAATAGGAGGCTAACAGAAATAATCTCAGGTGGGCAAAGTGTTAAGTTTTGAACCACAGACAAGTAAAGTGCAAACGAACCAAACCATAGGTGGATTTACTGTAATTTGCCCTTTTTGTTATTATCAAATTTTCATATATAATTCTCATGAAATTATTTTTGATAATGATAACACCTTAAAATGTATATTTATTATATATTTATGTGGACGTTATCTCTTTATTACTATGCTTAATTCGTATAATTAAGCTATAATTTGCATTAGTCCCTATTATTTGTCTTTACATAATTTCTTGAACAAGATATTATTCATTATGTGTAATTTTCTATTTTCAAAAAATCATATGAAAAAAATGAGCTTATAAGAGTTAGTGAGAGAATGGAGGTCAAACTAGAATTAAAGAGGAGCTAAAGGACCATGCTTAAATGTTTAAAGAGGTGCAGCTAGAGTGTTTGGGTCGTTTACCATCTTAAAAGCTTCAAATTAAGGAAAGAAATCAAAGAGGTATAATTTGAAATGGAAAAATCATATTTGAGCACTGATTAATATTTTGGGCGTATTAATCTCCTCAAAAATCTAATTGGCTCAAGACCAGATGAACTGGAATCATGACTTAAATATCTACAACTTTTCAGTTTTAATTTTTTCAGAATCCACATTTTTTGAAAGTCGAACTAACTTACAAGTTGCTGTTGAAAATCTGGACGAAAATTAAATAGTCAAAAGTTTTATTTTCTTTGTACACTTTTACGTTAGGGTTTTGAAGGGGGGCTATGGAGAACGAATTTATAGAGACAGAAACATGTATTTCTTTTACCTAATGGCTGCCTAAACTCTTAGCTAGGGTTAGGGGTTAAGTTTCTTCCATATGGTATGCTAATTCATTGTGATTCTTTTTAAGTTTTAAGACAACAACATATTTGATTGTTCAATTAGATTTCTTTTGATGTATTAGTTCTTCCATGCTTTCAATAAGTTCAATCATGTTTTTCTTATTGTTTAGATGAATATCTTTATAGTTTCAAATAGAAATCACGTGTTAAAGTGAACGTTTTTTTTTTTTTTTTTTGAAAACTATTCTAACCACATAATTAATCTATGTTATCATGGGCTCTTAAATTGTCTCAATTCAACCAAATCATAGGTTTTTCATTGTCTAAGAACAATCAATTATGAAATATATATTTTCTTAGATCACGAAAAGTTTTATATCAATATAGGGAAACAGCTCGATACCCTGGCATTTAAAATATTGATATAAACTAGTCGTTATTTAATTGTTAACAATTACCAAGCAAAAATGATTTTTCATCTTCGCTAAAGTGTTGTTTAATTACATTGTTTTTGAATTTACCCTATTCCTTTAGTTCGACCTTGGTACTCTAAGATTTATATTACTACGATCTCCTGCACTTGGGAGTAAGTAGATAGGTAACTAGAAAAAAATCAAGTACTACTTATGTTAATTTTTGTTAAACCTAAAAATTTTAAAATTTTAAGCCATATTGTATCCATTTGTGACTCTAAAACTTTGGAGTTCAGCTTATAAACAATATTCAATTATGAAGTTTATTTTATTATTATTTTAAAAATTTTATTACTTACACATTTATTTTTATGAAAAATAATAATTATCAAATAAAATGTTTGAGCTCTTAACCCTTAGAGGTTATATATATATATTCAATGTAATTTTTTTGCTTCTTTATTTTATTATTTTTTTAATATTAAAAATCATGTATAAAATAGGAAGCTATTTTTTTTAAAAAAAATTTTCAATTAAGTTTAACATATAAAAAAATATTTAAATAAAACTTAACATTTTGAAAACAAAAAAAAAAAATGTAATAGAAAAGGTAAAAGAGACCACTGTGCACCCTTAGCACGATGGTCACTCCATAAGTATAAGTGCTTGTGAGATGTGGGAGGTAAGGGACAGGATTTAAGTCTGCAGGAGGGAATTTCACACGTATATACATTTAGATTAGGCTATAATATAATTTCTACTTTGTATATATATATATATATATATATATATAAATAAAAAAAGAGGTGGAAGGACTTGGGTCTAAAGGAGTTGGTTGGGAGTAGTGTCTATTTGAATGAGTAGGCTTGCATTATATACTTGTAGGGATAAAGGCCCAGAATGACATGGTGGGCCTTGGGCCTTTGTCCGGGATAGCCGAATTGTCCGAGGAGAAGCAAGTAGTTATCAGGATTTCCCACTGAAAGACTTATAAATGAGGGACGAACGGAATGTGATCCGAGGAGAGGCTCCTCCTCGGATATGATAAAGACAACTCAAGCACATATTCTAGTAACTTAGGTAACCCTCCAAGAAGCTCCAGCAATAGGAGCGTGTCTCATGAACATGCAAGAAGGAAGGAAACTTAAAAATATCTAAGGGAAAGCTGCTACCACCGCATTAAATGTACTACAGTTACTTTTCTAGCCGCATTTATGTGGAGAGGACCTCTGAATAGTGCTACCTCGGTGAACGCAACTCACAGAAAGCCAAAGAGAGTGTCTAATGGGACAGGTACTCAAGTAAGGGCTCAGATGATCAACAAGTATAGGATCAAGATGGTTCAAAAAGGGCTATATAATGTGAAAGACCCTCCATAAGAAAGGGAGAGAAAAAACTATAAACAAATCTATAATAGAGCTTTAAGCAGAAAATATTTAAGAATCAGCGTCCTTAGACCAATCCGAGAGCATTATTCCTTAACAAACTTTTGTTATCTTTCTCTTTTTAGCATCAAATCCCGTTTTTCTGTTATTTGGTTCACGTAAGCCCAGTTTCCCAACCCATTCTCTATAAATTTATTGTTTTGGGCTGTTTTAGGCTTAAGTCCATATATCCGTTGGGCTAGAAGTCTAAAGCTGGTCCTTACAATACTCATTATCTCGTTCTCATAGTTATTTTGAAATTTCATTTATATATATATAAAAGAATAGAAAAGAAAAGGGGAAATGGGGATTTTTGGGTGGGTTAACCCTTACCCCTATTAGGTTTTAAGGATTTAAGGAGTGACATGTGTTGTCACATGAACAGTTCCTTGTTGGAAAAAGTTTCTCTCCAAACTAGTTTGGAGAGAAATCTTTCAAACTTTTCTTATATCTTTTTTTGGATATGGATTTTAGAAATGTAATTGTTGGATTGAAGGTTCTTATAATATCCTCAAAGCTTGCAAAATTTCAAGAAGATCAAATGTCAATACCTATGTCATCAATTAAATGTTTAAATTTCAAATTTTTGTAGTCTGAAATTATGCATAAAGCATAAGTCAATTGATCAAATAGTAAATAACATCTAATTTAAACAAAAATTGACATGTGTGCTAAGAACATACAATCTAACAGTTAAATTTTCAAAATTCATATTCTACAAAAAGATATAGGAGAATTTTGAAGGGTTTAGTTTAGAAAGAAACCTTGTCCTTCATTGTTTATATTATCAAATGTGCAATAGTTTACACACAAAGAATGCAACGAGGTTTAAGTGTACACTCAAAACTTAATGGGTATATATTTTACGAAAAAACAACACGAATTTTTTATTTTTTTTTCTATATCATATTTTACAGTATGCACAGGTGAAACGAAAGTATACTCATTGTCATCAAAGGAGTGAAATTACCCTTTTTAGTTCCTCTCAAAAAAAATTTCTCAAATAACAAAATGTTTCTCCAATCCACCACCACATGACAATTTAAAAAAGGCGAAAAACCCATTTTCGTCCCTACATTTTCACGCGATTCCCACTTTGGTCCCTATCTTTTTTTTCCACTGTTTTTAGTCCCTATCCTGGAAAACGCGTCTCGTTTTAGTCCTTTCTGTCAGTGCCCTGACGGCCCCGTCCTACATGGCAGACGGAACTATTAAAATAATAATAAAAAATTTTATTTTGGCATTAAAAAATGCCACGTCAGCATTTAAATTAAAAAAATTAATTTATTAATTTTAATTAAATAAAAAAATTAAAAACAGAATTAAAAATTAAAAATCACATAAATTGAGATCTAAGTATGTCTTGAACAAGAACAACAAGAACACAAACCCAGATCTAAGAACACAAACCCAGAAATTAAAATCCAAAAATTAAAAATTTCAAAACCACCATTTTCTCAAACCTAGCAAAATCATCAAATCCTAAATACCCAAAGTACCAAATCAATCTAAAAATACAACACAACAAATCTAAACAAAAAAATCTCAGAAAAACCCATCAACCACCACGACTGAAGCAAGCCACAAACCTAGGAACAATCACAGTGACCAAGCCCACCTCAAGCAAACCCAGGTTTCTTTGGATACCTCCATGGAAAGCTTTGGCTCACACATCATTAAAAGCAAGCAATCTGGTAACACTGAGCTTTCTCTTGCTCTCTCAGGCTTTCGTTGTTGACTTTCTCGGAACTTTGACTCTTCCATACCTGGCTTCTTCTCGTGGGTATTCGGGTTGTCTTCTTCTTCTTCGGGTTCGAATCTTTCATGGGTCATTGTCTCTTTGTCTTCCCAAGGCGTCCTAGACAGTGACTCTTCTTCATCTTCATCCTCGGCTAAAGCCTCAACCTTTGCTTCTTTTAGTGCTTGTGCTTCTGATTCTTGCTCGGAATTTATGGGTTTGTGATTTATTGGTGGGTTTGGTCACTGTGATTGTCCTTGGGTTTGTGGCTTGCTTCAGACGTGGTGGTTGATGGGTTTTTCTGATTTTGAGTTTTTTTTGTTTGGATTTGTTGTATTTTTGGATTGATTTGGTACTTTGGGGCTTTAGGATTTGATGATTTTGCTGGGTTGAGAAAATGGTGATTTTGAAATTTTTAATTTTTGGATTTTAATTTTTGGGTTTGTGTTTTTAGACCTGGGTTTGTGTTCTTGTTGTTCTTGTTCAAGACACACTTAGATCTCAATTCATGTGATTTTTAATTTTTAATTTTGTTTTTAATTTAAATGCTGACGTGACATTTTTAATGCCAAAATAAAATTTATTATTATTATTTTAATAGTTCCGTCTACCACGTAGGACGGGGCTATTAGGGCACTGACGGAAAGGACTAAAACAAGATGTGTTGTCCAGGATAAGGACTAAAAGCGGTGGAAAAAAAAGATAGGGATGAAAGTGGGAATTGCGTGAAAATGTAGGGACGAAAATGAGTTTTTCGCCTTTAAAAAAACTATGCACGCATATTTTTAGTTACATAACTTATTTAATAGTTACATAACTTATTTATATATTTTTATAAATATTGTGCTTTAATGTATGTTGATGTTCTTTTGAGTTGCCAAGTAATGGGTTAGATAAGATTATTTCAACCCAATTTGGAGGAAAATTTTGTAGTTTGTATTACTTCAAAATATAATATTAAATGAATAACATATTATTGTGCAAGGCAAATCAATCGCATGCTCGTTAGACTCTTCACAGTGAGTTTGTATATAGTATAATGGTGTACAAGTACAACCTCCTCCTCACATAAAGGCAGAGCCCACAATTATAGAATCCAATACATGGAAGAGGCGGTTATACACCTATTACATCTAAACATGATAGTATTCTCTTCATACAATCCTCCTGCATTGTTGGTTAGGATGATGGAAAATGCTAGGAGGATAGAAAAAAATTTAATTTTTCACCATGTATGTTTGATATAGAGGATGAAAAAGTGAAACGATGGAAAATAAGTACAAATTTCCTTTGTTTGATTGTAGGGGTGGCTTGATGCATTTGGAGGCCTAGGATGAAAACTAAAATTGAGGCATTTTATATATTTAAATATGACTTAAAAAAATTAAATTGTATTGTTTTAGATGCGAAAGTACTACTAATTAACATGAACTATGTATAATTTTTTTTTTTTTTTATAGAAAGTTTATAGATACAAAAAATTTAACAAAACTTTTTACACCTGTTGATGTGGAAGATTAATAGTGGTAAATAAAAGAGTGATGATAATGGTGGACCTAAATGAAAGCTAGTAAAAGTTTGTCGACTCAACTATTGTGAAAAATGTTGTGAATTTTTTTTGTATCGCTCTTTTTTTTTTTTTTTTTTGAGAAGTGTTACATTCACAATATTTTTTACAACAAATCCTAAGTGTTAAGTTGTTACTGGTTCTAATTTAATCCCACCATTGAAATTGCTTTTTTGTCATCAATAGCAGCCAGTAAGAACTAGCTACTTAGGACTTGTTGCAAAAGTGTTTGTAAAAAAATTTTGTGGATGAAGCATTTTTTTTTCTTATTTTTCATTTGATAAATATATATTATTTATTAATTGGCTAATATTTGGATTTAATTAATACTATCACAATAAAAGAAATAACTCTATTGGTTAAAATTTAGTGGCATTTTTTATACTTGTGACGTTAGACAGTTGCATCAATTGCTTATAGTATAAAGCCAGCACAGTTTGATGGGGAAGAAAAAGGAGATGATGGAAATGATAGTTTGTTTAAATTTACTATATTGCTCATATTAGATGCTCCATAAAATAAAGAAAAAAGAGAACAACAAAGTCGGTCAAAAGGGTTTCAAAGAGTAAAATAGTTAATGCATTTATATTCTACATTTTCACTCATTTTCTCTCCAATTTGGAAAGATTAAAATTTATAGGCCAGGTGAAAATCACCAACCTCATTTTTCATCCCTTCCATGTTCTCCCAACCAAATTACCAAACAATACTTTCTATAAAAAAAAAAAAACATTTACCAAACAATAAAGGGAAATGCGTTAATAATCTATTTAAAGAAAATTTTTATGGAAAAAGAAAAAAATAATATTTATATTCTACATTTTCACTCATTTTTTCTCCAATTTGGAAAGATTAAAGTTTATAGGCCAGGTGAAAAATCACCAACCTCATTTTTCATCCCTTCCATGTTCTTCCAACCAAATTACCAAACAATACTTTCTTAAAAAAAAAAACGTTTACCAAAAAATAAAGGGAAATGCGTTAATAATTCATTTAAATAAAGTTTTTATGAAAAAAAAAATAATTAATATTTTGACAATTTTTTTCATTTTCCATAAAAATAGTGACAGAATTTTCCTAAAATAAATTGTTAACCAATACCTTTAAGGCACTCGTTAACATAACTCAACAATAAAATAAGTTGTTATTATTGGGGCAAAAAAGTAATCTTAGTATTAGTTTTAAATTTGAACCAATAACAATTAATCACCTGTGATTTATTGTAAAAATGTTGTAGAAATATTATAGACGTAGCATCTCTCTTTTATTTTATCTCATTTTTTTTCCCTCCTTTTTCATCATCTCTTTTTTCACTCCAACCAAACCTAAACTCAGAAATCATTTATGATGCATGTCACTCCTGAAAATGGTTGTTAGAAAATTATAAAATTATCCTCATGTGATTTTGAGTTTTTATTTGAATTTGAATTTTTTTTTAATAAAAAACTATAAATATATTAGTACCAATTTACAAGCTCTACACCTCCACTAAAGCGCGTGATCCACAACATTAAAAATGCTTGCATTAAAAAGATATGATTGCAAGGGATAAGGGGGCAATTACAGTTGGGAGGTTGGGACTTTGGTAGTGGAGAGAACCTTCCAGCTCTGATCCAGGCATCCAGCGCACCAGTACTCGATAGAAACGCCGAGAATCTTTTTTACTTTTGTTTTGTTTTTTATTGTTTTTATTGTTTTTTGTTTTGTTTTGATTTGATTTTTTGTTTGAATTTAAGAAGAAACATCTAGAATGAAAGAATCATATATTATCCAAAATTTTATTACCATATTTCACTCCGCTATTTTGATCGCTGATATAGAGGCAAAAATCTTCGATTTTTTCGGTATAATTTTATCCATTTTTGTGGGCCCCAACATTTTGCTATATCTTGTGGGTTATATCATCGACATGTGGCACCAACCCATACCAAACTTTTCTGCCGCGTAGGAAAAGAAAAGTAGAAGGTCAAATTACAGAAAACACCCCTACCTTTTATATATTAATTTTTTTTATTTAATTCTAATTTTTTTTATCTCAAATAATTTTAATCTTAATAAATCATAGGTGGTTAGTTATTATTAATTTAAATTCGAATTTATTATTAAAATTATTTTTTTATCATACCAATAACAACTTATAACAATTTGACACTTAAGATTTATTGTGAAAATGTTATAAAAATATTGTGAAAGTAACATTTCTCTTTCTTATATTCACTACACGCATGTTTGCTTGTGGATAATTATAACAAAAACTATGATTTTTATGTGATTCTATAGCTGTTGTTTCTTATTTGGAATTTATTTATTTCTTCATAATTTAGAATTATTTGTTGTTAAAACTTAATCACAAATAAATCAACAAAAGTGAGACCGATGGATCAATTGATCTACTAGAAAATCTAGAGACGTACCTAATTTCATAACATATGAAAGTGATCAATAGTCCACTTTCAACATGAATCCACATATATATATATATATATATATATATATATTATCACTCAATTGTTTGGTAATATTGTTCTAAGAATGTTGTTTGTATTTTTAGAAAATACGTGTAGATAAAAGTATATAAAAATACGTGTAATATTATTTAAATACTAAAAACTATTATTTAAAACACACTATCAAACAACTCCACGTCTCTCTTTTTTTTTTTTTTTTTTTGAAACAAGAACCGACGTCTCTCTAATTCATCCCTATTCTTCATGAGTTCAAAATTAAAAAATTGACGTGTGTGTTTTGTGTGACAAGGACAATAGCCTAGGGGTGTATTTGCCATTTCCCCTAAAAAGAAATCAATTGGTTGGCAGTATTGTTTGTCTTGTTGTGAGGTCGGGGAATGAGAAAATCGTGGGAAGCCTTTATTCAAAGTGTGAAGCAAAGAAAATGAAAAAAAGAAAAGAAAATTCATGCTATATAAAAAAAAACTTGTTTAAAACGTTGGCCTTTTTTTCTTCTTTCTTTTTGGTCTTTAAAACATGGGGTTGATGTAGAACTTTTGATTCTTTGAACCAATTCTTTGGGCGAGCCTTCTTTGGTTTTTTCTTTTTTGGGTTTTGAAGAAGGTTCTGCTCTCTCTCTGCTTCGGAAAACATAGCCTCCAAATAGTGCTTTTTTTTTTTTGTTCTCTTACAGGGTGAATATCTTTGTTTTTGGTTTTGAATCTAAGTAAGAATGATCAGATGGTGGGTGCTTTCACTGCAATTAGCAGAGCTGTTTGTGAGCTCGATAGTTCATATGCTATATGGGTTTTACATATTTAGCTCTGCCGTGGCTGGTGATCTCTCTCAGGCTCTGAATGAATGTTTGTTTAAGGCTAACAATACGAATGTTGTGGTCAAAGAAGACGTGCCTGAAGGGACAAGCACCAATGTTGATAGTTTGCCTCCTATTGTTTTAGTTCATGGAATTTTTGGATTTGGCAAAGGGGTATGTGAATATTTCATTATTCTCTCAAATGGGTTTGGATTGTTTTTTCCATTTCGTGTTTTTTACGCTTCCAAATTAATCTTGTTGGTTTTTGTTTTGGTAAATTTTTTCTGGGTTTTTAGAGATTGGGAGGTTTGTCGTATTTTGCTGGGGCAGAGAAGAAAGACGAGAGGGTTTTGGTGCCTGATTTGGGATCTTTAACAAGCATTTATGATAGGTATGTGCTACTTTTTAATGGGGTTTTGGCGTTTTTGGTTCAGCTTCATTCATGGCTTTCACTTTTTTCTCGTTATCTACTTTTGAAATGGGTTTTGGGTTTCAGGGCTCGTGAATTGTTCTATTATTTGAAAGGAGGGCAGGTCGATTATGGTGAAGAACATAGCAAGGCTTGTGGGCACTCACAGTTCGGACGAGTTTATGAACAAGGTTCTAGTTCGCCTGCTTTGCTTGGAGCTCTATATTCATGATTTTTGTCTGTTTCAATGAATGAAATTTGTCTATATAATAGTTGGCTTTAGTTGAATTTGAATTTGTCTTCTTCTTGTTGTTGTGGATTGGTAAATTACTAGTTGTTTATGCTGTTAGGAAAGATGAGAGATAGAGTGGAGACAGGTTTGAAATTAGTACCACATTCTCTGATACCATGACAAATTATGAGTTGTCCCCAAAACTTTAACAATGAAGAAGGGGTGAATTTTAGTCACTTAAGCATTATTCTAATAGGCTGTAATTGCAATGCAGGGAATTATCCTGAATGGGATGAGGATCACCCTATTCACTTTGTGGGGCACTCGGCTGGAGCACAGGTTGTTCGCTTGTTGCAGCAAATGCTTACTGATAAGGTTAGTTGAAATTGTATTATGTAAACTAAGGAGAACCCAAAATCTTCAAATTAAAGATGGTTTGTAATTTTATGCTCATATTGCTTGCAGGCATTTGAGGGGTATGAGAATACCTCAGAAAAATGGGTATTGAGCATCACAGCCTTGTCAGGAGCCTTCAATGGGACTACGAGAACCTACTTAGATGGGATACAGTGAGTTTCGTTTAAAACTTGTGCCTTTCCTTAGAGCTCAGTCTTATTAATTTCTATTACAGCTATGGAATTCTCTAACTTTTGTGTTAGTTGCGAAATTAAGTCCAACCATTCAGTGTTGAAATAATGCTAGTAGCCAAATAAGATTATAATAGATCGCAAATTAATTATGGGTGTAATTCTATACATTGAGGGGTGGTTGATGGGAAGGGGGTGCTGTGTGGGGTGGGGGTGGGTGGGGGGGGGGGGGGGGGGGGTGATTCTT
Source organism: Quercus tomentella (assembly GCA_028535165.1). NCBI lineage: Eukaryota > Viridiplantae > Streptophyta > Magnoliopsida > Fagales > Fagaceae > Quercus > Quercus tomentella. The sequence continues at coordinate 52,896,325 of JAPQVY010000089.1, read as the reverse complement.
CAAAAAGCAAACTGAGAGCAAAACAGAAACAGAACAACTAGAAAATAACTTCACTAAGAGTACTGCTTGCAAATGCCCCAGGGAGGACACGTGATCTCTTTTCTAATAGCATTTCCTTCTCGCACAAGAATTGGTGCCTGAGGATTCAAAATTCAGAGTGTGTAACTTACTAGTAGAAAGCATAAAAAAGAGAGGCAGTTGGTCTATGTGGCCATGTTAGCTGATCATCCTAATGATATGTCATAATAATTGCCTTGTTAGATTATACATCAAAGCTAGTTTCATTTTTGTATGTTAAGTTGGATCATGGTTATAATTGTTGGCAAATTATGCTATTATATATTGACTACTTTTCCCCCAATTTTCCCTGCATTAAAAAATTTCCCTATGCCTAACTTGTTAAGGTGGTTTGAACTTGTTCCAGGCCAGAGGATGGGAGAACCATGAAACCTATATGTCTGCTACAATTGTGCCGCATTGGAGTGATAATATATGATTGGTTTGACATTCCCTGGCTCAAGGCATATTACAATTTTGGGTTTGATCACTTCGACATGTCGTGGAGGAAAATTGGTTTTAGGGGTCTTGTTGATGGCCTCTTGGGGAATTCAGGCCCATTTTCTTCAGGGGACTGGATTCTCCCAGATCTTTCAATTCAAGGGGCCATGCAACTCAACTGCCGTCTAAATACCTTTCCCAATACATACTACTTCAGCTATGCTACCAAGCGTACTAGGAAGATCTTAGGCATCACAGTTCCTTCTAGCATACTTGGCATCCACCCATTGCTTTTTATAAGAGTATTGCAGATGAGCCAATGGCGTCATCCTCCTGATGTCTCTCCCCCTTATAAAGGCTACAGGTATTTTTTTTAAATGCATGTGTTCTTGTATCTACTTATTATCTAGTACCTGTTCTCCAATTACTTGAGGTTTTTATTTTGACAAATGATTTTGACTATATAAGTTTGGATCATTTACTGAATTTCTCTCTGTCAATATCCTAATCAAGTGTGACACTACCACTATTAATTAGTTTGTCCTTTTCTGTAATGATTAAATCTCTAGAATTTGAAAAATACAGATGGTGGTACCCTCTTTTATATGTAAGATTTTGCGTAAATCAAGAAATTAAAGTTTTCATTTTGGAGCAAGTGCTGAATTTGATATCTGAAAAACAAAAATGACTATTACTTTAGTAATAACTAATTTGTGTTTTATAAATCTTGTTCAGTGATGAAGATTGGCAGGACAATGATGGAGCCCTCAACACAGCATACATGACTCACCCTCGTCTTCCAATTGAACATCCAAGTTGTTTTGTTGAAAATGATTCAGAGTGTCAACCACTGCAACCAGGCATCTGGTAAGTCATGCTTAGTAACAAAATTGTTTACCTAACACAGTTACTAATAAAATCCTATTTACTGTTTGGGCCACAGAGCTTGATTTTGGGAAATTCGATTTTGATTGTTTCTTGCATACACTATTAACAATACTAGCTACAAAATGGTAATTTCCATAGACAAATCTTTCACCCAAAGTTTCAAACTTGTTTGAAATTCAAGAAATTTGACATCCAGCTTCAGTTTTAAGCCAATTCATATCATACAGAATTTAACTATCATGGTGTACATTTTCTAAGAATTTATAAATTGGATGTAAAAGAGATTACTTCCATTGCTAATATGTGTAAATTAAGGTGGCTAACTAGTCTGGCAGTGTGGAGTAATTAGCACCTAGCAATATGCTTGCTGGGGGATCATGACATTGCTAATCATTTATATATTGCAAAATAATGAGATGGTGCTCTTTTTTGGACATGCATTGTAAACAACCATTAGAGATCACTATAGCAAGATTAATCAGTTTTAGAATCGTGTCCAAATGCACCGTTACTGGCTGAAGCTGGCTCAGCCATAACAGTTTCTGCAACCGTAGTCTCACAACAGAGTTGTAATTCTCAAAGAAATGTACAAAACATCAAGAAAACAAGTAAATAGTCCATTTCCATAATGCCTTGGAATAAAATTGAAAGTTCAATATTGTTATTAAACTTGCTTAAGGTTATGTTATTAAGAAACGGAATGACTTCTACTTGCTTTTCCCCATCCACTGCTTGTGGGCATTTCATCTTTAGACTTCGCTTTAATGCTTCTTCTTTGAGCCTGCTCAGAGAGGAGTCTGACGTTTTAACTAAACGCAGGTACTACAAGATTGTGGAAGCTGATCACATATTGTTCATCGTGAATCGGGAGAGAGCGGGAGTTCAATTTGATCTGATATATGACAGCATTTTTGAACGCTGCAGAAAGCATGTATTTAGGAAGGATCCACCAACATTACCAAACGAAGCACACCAATAGTTTTTTGTATCTGTTTAGGTTTTTGTATCTGATTCTCTCGCCTGATACTCAGCAGCCAGAAAATATATACTTCTGTTTTCCTTCTACACATTTTTCCTTTTCTTTTCCCATTGTAAATGTAAATTAAATTTTTTTTTTTCACCTCACTTCTTTTCCTTTTCTTCATTGTACCAACTTGTCTTTGTAGCTTTATGAGATATATATTAGAGGCTTAGCTTATACACTAGCCCTCTCTGGTTTTTATAAAGTTAGATGGTACATCTTATGGCATTTGTAGACATTATCCTCTTTCTGTTCATGAATATGTTTGGAACTTCATTCTTGAATTTTTTGGTCACTCTTTTGATTTGTTGTGTTATCAAGTGTTTATTATCATCTTCTAAAAAAAGTGTTTATTATCAAAAGAGGTGGGATTTAAACTAATATGAAATTCAATGATAGCAAGCAATCTTGTCTAGAATTTATTTATTTATTATTATTTTTTTATAATAGATAGAAATTCAATTCTAGCATAATTTAAGTATATGTGTGTGTGAAGTTTCCTCTGGGAGATTAGAATCTTAGCTTTTACTCCCCACACCTCACAAGTAATTATACTTGTGTAATTATTACACCAAGAGTGTGCGGTGGTAATTTTGCCTGGAATTGAAATGTGGTGCTCAGGCTAAAAAAGAAAAAGAAAACATATTTTGCGCCATTTAAAGAGGAAACATCTATGAGATGATTTATAGTCCTTATAAAATGGAAAAAATTAGACTTTTATTTTTTTTTGAAAAGTTAAAAAAAAAAAAAAATTAGACATGGTATTTAAAAATCAAATAAATTTTAATTTAGATCTAAGACATGTGGTATTTAAAAATCAAACCATCCAACTAAAAGTAGTAGGGAATTGTAGGGTTGTCTTAGAAATAGACCAATTTAACTATAAAGCTGGGCAAAATTTATTTTTTTCTTTTTAATTAATTAATTATTTTTTTGAAATTAAGCAAGGCAATTTCATGGTCACACTGTTTCACATTCTAAACATTTTTTAGTCACCACCTTTTCCTTTTGTATTGGAGGCTTAGCAAACATTATGATTTGAATTGGAATTATTGAGAAGATAACTTTGCTGATTTGTTAAAATTACATTGCAATATGAACCTGAATATTGTTACGATTTTTTAAACTTTTGTTAATGATTTTTTGATTTTTTTTTTTTTAATTTCATCCTAATTTTGAACCTAAAATTTAATCATTCGGGATCAATTATGGATAATGAATATTTATAAAATAATATATATTTTAATTAAATATTCTTGAGGTGACTAGTTTATTGATTTTTTATTTTTATTTTTTATTTTTAGAAAGTAGTTTATTGAACTTGAGATAAATTTTCTATTTAATTTTATTATTACACGTACATAAATATCCATAGATTTATTCCTAACTTTAAGGAAGCATCCTTCGTGTAGAAGTAATTTCAACTAAAAGATAAAAGCAATTTGAAAAAAAAAACAACTAGATTCTCCATAAGTTCTTAAAATACTCTATTGGACAGGGTTCTTTAAATCGTTAATACTAATTTAAAATTAATGTTTTAAAATGCTGTCACCTCATCAATCCATCCAGGCATCCATAGAGGCTAGGTATATTATTAACTCCCCCATCCTCTATAATCTTTGTTTTCTCTAAATTTGTCTATTGGCTGTTCAGATTGTTCTATTTTATTTTGAAATCTGAATTCTTTGAACCATCCTTCTTCCTTTTCTTTTTTTTTTTTTTTTTTTTTTTTTTTGAGAAAGTAGTTTATTGAACTTGAAATTAAATTTTCTATTTAATTTTATTATTACACGTACATAAATATCCGTAGATTTGTTCCTAACTTTAAGGAAGCATCCTTCCTGTAGAAGTAATTTCAACTAGAAGATAAAAGCAATTTGAAAATAAATAACAACTAGATTCTCCACGAATTCTTAAAATACTTTATTGGATAGAATTCTTTAAATCGTTGATACTAATTTAAAATTAATGTTTTAAGGTGCTGTCGCCTCATCAATCCATCTAGGCATCCATAGAGGCCAGGTATATTATTAACTCCCCCATCCTCTATAATCCTTGTTTTCTCTAAATTTGTCTATTGGCTGTTCAGATTGTTCTATTTTATTTTGAAATCTGAATTCTTTGAACCATCCTTTTTATTGTTTCGAGTTACAGCTTGGATTTACCCATTTATGCAACAGAGGCTGTGTCCCCCCAAAAATGAAAATTAGTTTATACATACTGTTACTGTTTCCACTAAAAGTGGACCATACTACCACAGGCGTTATGACTATCAATTTTATCATTTTATGAGTACCTCTTGTATGAAACAAAATTTTCTTTACCAACTTTTCTGTATTTGCAGTAAGAATTTGTTTATTAATGAGTCTTGAATTCATTTCCTCATAGATGATGATTTTTCTGAGTTAATGATTTTTATTTCGTTTGAAATTAAAAAAGAGGGACTAGTAGTGTATTTGCATTTGCACAAATAAAAGTTAAACATGACTTCTGAAATGAAGTGATCGGTGACGGTGAGTATGTTAAAGACCTTTCAAAAATGCCAAAATATTTGGGCCAACACCTAGAATTCTATGTGAGGCCCATTAACCAGTTAACAAGAATCTCTATTTAGCCCGCAGACTCTGGCTGAAAACGAGACCATAATTAACAGCCCATCAATGTCAAAGTTGGCCCAATACCTTCGCTTGGAGAAAGATATAAGAAAAAAAAGCTATAAAATTGGATATTTGGATATGATGGAAACTGGGTTATATAACTCAGTTTCCATTACCCATAATCCAAATATCATGGGGTCCACACAAAAAAAAGTGTGTTTGGCTTGGTTTCCTAGTATTGTTTCCATCACTCAAAACTAAAAATTTGAGTTTGAGTGATGGAAATCGAGAACAAAAAATTTGTGTTTTCAAAAGTTGAAAATTGAGTTTCAATGGCAATTTGGTAAATAGTGTGACTTTGTGCGACCCATTTGCAGTGAATTGTCAAATTAGTTTCAGTCCTTTGATATTACCGTTGCATTTGCTTCATTTCAGTTCATTTCTTCACCCAAATTTTCAGCATCACTTTACCCTCTTTCTCACTTTCCTTTCTCCGCCTCCTCTCACATTTCGTCTACACTTCATTCCCAACGACATTTGAGATGATGAACCGAAGCACTGAACCTGCCTAAGATGAACACAACAATCAAATATCCATAACTAGTCACAGAGAACTCAGTCAAACTAGTCTTGAGCAAGTATTATACATTTCATAAACACAACTTGGCAATCAAAATAGTATCATAATAGTAGAGATTGATGCAACTGGCAAAAGAATCCATTCCCAGCAGCCTACATTACCAATCTGGCTCCACTATCCAAGAACTCACTCAAAAAAATACAGTTTAAAGAAATTTATAGAATCAGTCAGACTTCAGTTAGATAACAACATGGTTAATAGTATGTCAATCCATAGTTTCCTACCTGGGTCCTGAGAACCAATTTATACCAAGTACTCTAAAGTTTTCCAATTTCAAATGAATGACTAAACTATAACACGCATCAAACTGTACATAGAAATTACAAACTGCTCTGCTTATACCATTGAAAATTCATCTATATCCAAACTGTGTCAAGTAGTATGTTGATTCAATTCTATAGATGGAAAAATTCAAACGTTTTTCCAAACATCTAATGTATACTTAAAAGTTTAAATTTATCTAACCCAAATAGCATATATAATATTAAACCCAAGCTCAACAAAACCCATTGATTACATAAATATTGTTGTGGGATATGGGGTTAAACATTACAGACCCAAAATCTCGTTTTTTCAGAGGCGAAGTAGGCCCAAATTGTTCCTTAGGTTGATCCTAAAACTTCCCCAAACAGGGCAAGAGAGACGGAGCCAAAGGGTCATGAGAAAATTACGTTAAACGGTGGTTCAACAAGTGCAACGATAATTGTAGCGAACTCCAGAGTAATCTTCACTGGTCTCAAGCGACGATCTGAGGTCAAATGAGGGAGAGGCGTGAAATGAGTTTCTGGAAAAAGAGGTGTTAAATGGGTATTGATGAAAAGCATAAGGAAATAGAAAAAGAAAGAAGATTAAAGAAGACCCGAACCTGTTCTCGATCTTCACCGACGTTGGACTAGGAGGTGATTGCTATGCTTTTGGCTTGTGGGGTTTGGGTCTGCTTTTCTAGGAAGAGAGGCGTGCTCTGATGGGAGGAAATTTCCGTGAGAGGTAAGAGAAAATTCACGAGGGTAGCAACCATAAGCCTACTATGTGGTGTCAGTGGGTGGGTTCCACCATTTTGGTAAAAAGTAGACTTAAATTTTGAATTATGTGGCTGAGTTATGTAACTAAACAAGAATTTTGGAGTTTTTGTGAGAAAGTGAGGTTTGGATTATAAGTTGTGGGTTTTGAGTTTGAGTTATGAGTTGTGAGTATTAAGTTATGGAAATTGAGTTATGACCAAACCAAATAAGTCCTAAGGGATCGTTTGAGAACGACTTATTTAATTGAACCTGAAAACTTTTTGCTGATAATATAAAAAAAGAAGAAGAAGTTAAAAGTTAATTGCATAGTATAATAGGACCTATGAATAGAAAATGAGATTCTAGGAGGCAAAATAAGTTAAATCTCAAAAAGTATTATGTGCGTTTCTTGGTGCAACACAACACAATTCATGTGTTGGGGGACCAAGCTCTGACATCCAAAAATTGTGTGTGCAGGAGTACCAGCCAACCAACTAGCAACATGACATTATCCACGCATGTCCTATCATAAAAAGAAAAAAGAAAAAAAGAAAGACATTATCCACGCGGACCACGCATGCCTTCGAGACTATATCATTCTTTTTTCTTTTTCTTTTTCTTTTTTTTTTTTTAAAAATTATAGAAACAGACTTATTATCATTCGAACACACACATCAACAAAAATAAAAAGAAGAAGAAGAATATAACATGCTGTTTTGGTTTACTTAACTGAGAAAACTCTTTAATAAGGGTTTTGAATTAAAATCTTATTAAAACGATTTGATCAACAAATTTTATTACTATATAAATTAATGTTCTATCATTTTCATATTAAATAATTAAAATAAATAAAATTGGCATTTAAATGTATAGACGTGGGATTCAGCCAAAATATATATATAAATGTGAGAATTAATATGAAAGATAAGAAGTTTGTCAAAGTTTGTATTTCTAGCATTTTTCTTTGTCAAATGTGTAATCACACGTTGATAAGGAGAGAGATTCCTTTATTTAGTAAAGTTTCGTTGTTTTGTTGAACCAAAACAGAGAGTTTCAGGTGAGAAGAGGCAAAACTTTTAGTAGTGTCTTCTTCTATACTAAATGCACCATTTGACAACTACAAAGGTATGCATTTACCATGTGTTTGGGAGAGTATTTGGACATGGGATTTGGGAAGAAACTAGAATTTGACAAAGGAATTTGTCAAATCCTTTTGTTTGGTGACATTCTCAAAGGAAATTGCAATTTCTACATGGAACATTTAGCCGAAATTTTGGGGGGTCACAAATTCAGGCTTCAAATCCAATCTCATTAGCTGTAATTTCAAGAATGAAAGATATGCGGGACTACATATTTGCTTGGGCTCTCAATTCATTTAGTTTTTTTTTTTTTTTTTTTCACTTGCCTCCTCAATAGTTCAATCACCTTCTACTTTTAGCAATTCTACAGTCTTTAGATTAATCTCTCTCTCTCTCTCTCTCTCTCTCTCTCTCTCTCTTAATCAATGTCTCACTTTCACGTTGTTTTTATACCATTCCGTATTATTTGTTTTTTGCTTTTATCCTGATTGCCTTGGAGTTGATTCCATGGTGTCAAACTCAAACCTGGTCTGATTGATCCACTCCACAAAGGTCATGTTTTTGGAAGGAACAAAACCATCTAAAACATCTTTAAACTCAGGATAAGTTGTTGAGGCATGGCATCTATTCGACTAAATGAATCATAGAGCTCTGGGCTTATGGAACCTAAGTTGAATGACATTGAATTGGGCGAGAATTATATAAAACTAGCCTCATCACACACGCTTTGCGTATGATGAGACTTTTTTATAAAATAAATTTTGGATAAGTTTGTTTTGAAGACATAGATTAGTAGGAGAATATCTTATTTTGTAGGTATTTTAGGTAGAGTTGGAGATATATTTTTACTAGATTATCTTTAACGCTCCGTTTGTTTCGCCGTAAAATATTTGTAAAAGTAAAATATTTTACATGCAAAATATTTTACTGAAAATATTTTCATTTTTCAGTGTTTGGTTTGCATTCTTGAAAAAGTAAAAAATGTATGTTTCAGCAAAATGAAATTTTTTTAACAATCTCACAACCACCATCTGATCCGGCAAAAACCAACCCACCACCATCCACCAACCCCCAAACCACCACCGCACAAACCCACCCACCACCACCACCCCGACACTCCACTGACCATTCAAATCCGCGGAGAAGAAAAAAAAAAGCCAAAGCCAAAGCCAGCCAACCACCCACGATAACCCACAAACCCAGCCCTCACCATGGCCCACAAACCATTCCAATCACCCAAAAACTCAGTTATCACCATGACACAAACCATCCCAGCCACCCACCACAACCCATAAACCAACCAAAAAGCCCAAATCAATAAACCCATGTAGTGGCAAAAAAACCCAGATTTGAGAACCGGTGGGTGAATTGACGACAATGGAGGTAGAACCGGTGGGTGTATGGTTGGACCAAGAATCGCTGGGTGTATGGCCAAATCTGAGAACCAGTGGGTGTATGGTCGGATCAAAAAATTTGAGTGGTTGAACCAAGAATCGGTGGGTGGAGGTGTGGAGCTGATGATGGCAAAGGTGGAGCTGGCGATGAGAGTCGTCGGAGATGGGTGGTGCCGTGAACCTGAGAGTGGCTTGATAGCTCTGGTTTGTGGGGATGGAGAAGTTGAGAGTGAGAAGGGAGAGAGTCATGGGAGGTATCTAATGGAGAGAGAGCATGAGAGTGACTGAGGTATCTGAGGGAGAGAGCGTGCGTTAGAGGGACTGAGGTTTGAGGGAGTGAAATTATCGGGGTGAGAGTTAGAGCAATGTAAAATGTTTTACCAAAGTTTGAAGTGTAAAATATTTTACATAAATTTGCTTAATTGATTTGGTTGACTGAAAATATTTTCCTTTTAATTGAATATTTTACTGCAAAACAAACACAGTAAAATGAGAAAATATTTTCCTGAAAATATTTTACATTAAAACAAACAGAGCGTAAATTTTTTCTATGTTAAATCTAAGGTTTAGGGATATTTCTGAACCACATAAAAATCCAATTGAAAGAGAGGAATCCTTTTATAAATAGTACTAGCTTTTGAGCACGTGCGTGGCCCTTCCATTTTTTTGGGTAAAAGTTAATAATTTGAATATATTATAATTTTAAAAAATATATATTTTATTTATTTTTCAAACAAATAAAAATGATAAACTTTAGAGATAAATAATAACTATAATTTCTTGAGAGGTGCTACATCCACAACATTTTTACAATATTTTCACAACAAATCATAAGTGGTTAGCTATTATTGGTTCAAATTTGAACCTAATACAAAGATTACTTTTTTGCCCCAATAGTAACAACCAATAAAAACCTACTATTTAAGATTTGTTGTAAAAATGTTGTGGACATATCATTTCTCTAATTTCTTTTGAGAAATGATATGTCTACAACATTTCTATAACATTTTTACAACAAATCCTAAGTGGTAAGTTGTTACTAGTTGTTATTGTTGGGGCAAAAAAGTAATCTTAGCGTTAGTTTGAAATTTGAACTAATAACAACTAACCACTTGTGATTTATTGTAACAATATTGTAGAAATGTTGTAGACGTAGCATCTCTCATTTCTTTTTTGAACTTGAAGGGGAAAAAAATTCTAAATTTTAGGAGTTCTCTTTTTGAATTCAAAATGAAATTTGTTGTTTGACTTATATGACCCTATTTCTAAATGAAGTTACCCTTCATTAATGAGCGTTTTTTTGAACCACATAAAAGTCCAGTTGAAAGAGGAGAATCCTCTTATATATAGTACTAGCTTTTGAGCACGCATTCACATGTGTGCTCAGAGACTTTTCTATTTTTTTGGATAAAGATTGATAATTTGCATCTATTATAATTTAGAAATATATATTTATTTACTTTTCAAACAAATAAAAAAGATAAACTGTAGAGATAAGCAGTAACTGTAATTTCTTTTTTGAATGTGAAGGAACAAAAATCCTAAATTTTTGGAGTCCTCTTTTTGAATTCAAAATGAAATTTGTTATATGACATTTATGACCCTATTTCTAAATGAAGTTACCATTCATTAATGAGAATATTTTTGAATCACATAAAAGTCCAATTGAAAGTGGTGAATCCTCTTATATATAGTATTATATATAGTATAGATAGATAATTCAAATTGGTTTAAATAGGTTCTCTTATGCCTTTGATTAAAGATTAATTTCATTCTTTTTGAGGTTCTTGGACCAAATTCATTTCAAGCCCCAAAAGGACCCACAGTTTATAAATCACACAGATTAGATCATGCACTCATGATGTACAAGCATTTTCCCTTCACGAAATGGCCCTATTAGCCCTTGTCTTCTCTATATCACATAACGGGCTTATGGCCGCATTATTCCACAATTTTATGAATTGGACAATGACCCATATGTATTATTTAATCAGAAATTGAGCTCATGGCATATTATTTTTCTTCATTTCATGGAATGAGCTTAGGGCCCAATCTTGCTACTTCACAATTGGGTTCACAGTTCATGTCATTGTCAACATCATGTTGTGGGCCCATTTCTCTCTTGGCATATTAAATAATAAATAGTAATGATTATTTTTTTAGAAAAGCTTTGTCTTGTCCAATGTCCATATAACTAAAAATCATTTCTAGTGAAAATATAAATGGGGACCAGTGTATTAGCATATATATATATATATATATATATATAAAATAGCCCAAACTTAGAGAAAATCCAATTAAATTTGAATTGGATTCTCAATTTTGTGTCACATGTTCCATTTAATTTTTAATTTTATGTCAAGTGAATTATTGAGTGTAAAAATTGAAGAGTCTAAATCCAATTAGATTCAAAATTGGATTTCAATTGGAATCCAATTTTCTACCATGTGTCCATCTAAGTTTTTAATTTTTGTGACAAGTGAATTATTGGGTGCAAAAATTGAAGAGTTTAAAACCAATTAAATTCTAAATCATATAAATAAATAAATAAATAGATAAATATATATATCTATATATATATATATAATATGAGAAACCATTACATATTTTAGTAATACCATGTATAATTTAAACCATATAATTGTAATTATTTTTAATTATACATGTACATATGCATGAAGTTACACACTAGAGGGAACATCGGTATCCAATTTGACTTTTTGAAATAAGTGATCTGCTGAACTCTCAATAAGTTCGTTAAAGCCCATCTAAAATTGCCAAAGATCTGGGCCAACGCCTAGGATTCCATGTGAAGCCCATCGACCAACTAACAATATTCTCTATTTAGCCTACAGAAGTAAGCTGAAAACTAGACCATATATATATATTAACAGCCTATCAATGTCAAAGTTGGCCCAATGCCTCCGGCTGGAGATGATTGTATTCGTAACACATCTAATATGGGTCTAAAGTTACAACAAATTCCACAATGTTATTCATAATGGTTGAAATGACATGTTGTGATTAACTACAATAAGCTATATAATGAAAAAGCATCATATAAATTTTTTTTTAATTAAAATAAAAGATGGTGTTAGGTGATTAAAATAATTTAAAATGAATAATCAAATATCTTGTAAATTTCCTGAAACTTTTAGTAATGAAATTTAAATGGAGTAGTATTTTTTAATTCTTAAAATTTTGGTAATAGAGATTCGCATGGGGTAAAATATATTAAAAATTCTAGTGTATCACAATAACAATATTGTGATACATGGTACCAACATTAACCATATGAGCAATTGCATGGCATGCAAGATAATTTTTATTATACAGTATTGATATTATGATTGTGTGATACACAAATTTATAAAACATTATAGGTAAACTAAGAAAATATTTCAATAACATAATTATAATTGAATAATAAAATTAAAAAGGAAACAAAAACTACTTCAAGTATTGTGGTGACAAACACATTTTGTAAGACCATTTTTTTATTTAGAAAAAATAATCCAAAATATTATATGTTATTAGTATTAAAATAAATAGTGAAACTTATTTCAATTTTCTTTACAATTTTGAATTTAATTTTAGTCAGAGTAATTAGTATTGTGAATTTCTTAAAATTTTTACTTTGAACAAATAAAATTAGTCATTTTGATGTATTCTTAACATGTTAACTAGTATAAAGACAGTTTAGTTACTTAGTGTCCATTTGGTAAATATTATTTTTGTTTACTTGACTATTTATCTTATTTTTGCAACTATTCATGAGTTCTACTGTACTTTTTTTAGTATTATTCATAGGTCTTACTATACTATTTCAATTAATTTTTATCTTTATTTATAATATTTTTAGCAAAAAGTTTTCAATTTCAACAAAATAAACGAATCCTAAATGGACCCTTATTATCATGTTGAAATAACAGCCAACTGACACAACTATAATTATAAGAAAAAAAAAGCTGTAAAAATTTCTTTCAATGTAGATTACTATTTTATTTATTTATTTATTATTATTTTTGTTACTCAAGTGCATCAGACGATCACATGTGTTAGCATGGACGGCACATGCATCATCATTGGTGGCAAATGAGATTCAAGGAGACAATATTATGAGCCAAATGCTCAATAGGTATTATGTGCGTTTCTTGGTGCTACACAATTAATGTGTTGGGGGACCAAGCTCTGACATCCAAAAAATTGTATATCCATGGCTATCAATCAATTACTAGCAATTCATGTGTTGGTGTAAAGGGATGCTATTATCTTTGGAGATGACTCTCTCATCATCTGCAAAATTCTCCAAGGCCTGCTTGAGGATTCTTCACCAGGTTCTTGCCCATTTACTGGCTCGATACTATTTGTATTGATGACTTCATAGCTTGGTTAGAGAAAACTCCTATTCATATTGAGCACTGTGCTCCTGATGTAACTCGTTTGCCTTTGTTCTAAATAAATTTTTTGGTATCCCCATAAAAAGTAAAAAAGAAAAAAGAAGAAGAAAACTAGCAACATGATAACCACATATGCCTTTTGAGATATTAGATTTGGTTTCGAATCTTACTTATACAGAAAAACAAATGATGAACAGATTTATTACTACAAAAGTGAATCAGTACGTGTTAAAGACCTAAACTGTTCTTCAAACCGAATTGTGTGATTAGAAATGATTAGATGATATAATCATGCAATTAATATTTTCATGTTCCAAGCCTGAAAAAGAAATCAGCCGACCAAATAGCGACGTATAATATTATTATCAGTATATTACTAGTGCAGTAACATGCAATTAATATTCAGATGGTATTTTCTTCTCTCTCTCTCTCTCTTTTTTTTAATTTTTAATTTTATTAATTGTGTGGTCAAAGTCAAAGAAACAAATTACGTACGTACATAACATGACAACCCCACTAACCCAGCGGCAATGCAAAAGGAGAAGAAAACTCAACACACCATATGCTATGGAAACAATAAGATATGAACCTATACAAAGTGAGAATATTTCTATAATTCATAATTCATTGACATATAATTAGTACAATATTCTAGATCTACGTAATACATGACATAATTTAAATGAAATTAATTCAAGCATCATATGCTTAACCCTAAACACATTATCATTTGTTGGTTAACTATTTTATGCAGTAATAACCGGGGTAAGGTTTGTGAAATAGGCTAACTATTTTATCTGGTCTCATCCACTAAATCTATGTCAAACAAATCATTGAGGATTTTTTTTTTCATTTTTTATTATAAATTTTTTGAGAAACAATTCAGTGTGGATTTACATGGCCTAAAGTGTTCAAATTAATGGGGATTAAATGCTGTGGACAAAAAGGATTGCATAGCTATATCCTCGATGAAGGGTCAATGGGTTGAAAAAAATGAAAACCATAAGAAAAAGAAATTACAGGAGAGAGATATGGGAGATAAGGGTAAAAGAAAATGATAGAAACATGATCGGTTTAAACCGACACATTGTTTAAAACTGCCCCCATTTAACCCATTTAAAGGAGTATTTAAAAAATTCTAAAAAAAAAAAAAGGAGTATTTAAATGAAGTAGTGAAAAATATAAAATTTTCCGAGGAGTGTATTTGTAAAAATGGTTATTTGAAATAGAAAAATGACTTCATTTAAAGAGTAGCCAAAATTTAAATTAATGGTCTGTTTGGATTGAGGGAGAGGGAGGGGAAGTAGAGTAGAGTAGAGTATAGTAGATTTAGTACAAAATTAGCTTATTTTTAGCCAATTCTACTCTACTCCCCTCCACTCCCCCTTCTTCTTCCCTCCATTCAAACAGGCCATAAGAAAGAGTTTGGCGAGAATGCTCTTAGATGACAAAAATTGTTGAATACTTTTATGGCGAAACTACGATGCTAACCTCTAAAGTTTACCTGCTGAGCACTTTTGATTTCCAAAGTTTCAAGTAAGTATTATTGGTTTCTGAAGTTTTAAATATGAGTGCTAGTAATTCTTCTGTTAACTTCCGTCAATTTATTTGCCTATATGTATAATGGAATAATGATGTGGCATGTTTCAAAAGATGTGGCAACCTATTTATTATTGAAAAATTATTATCATATTATTAATGTGGGTTTTCAACCCATCAAACTCATTAAAATTGGATCTTTCTCCAAATTCAAAGAACCTAGATTATTTTTTTCATTTTCCTTCATTTTCTCGGAATCCAAAGAGGGTCTAGAAATATGTTCAATTCAAAATCAAATAGCTAATATATATATATATATATATATATATATATATATATATATATTTATATATTTAAAAGGATTTTGCTACTTCGGAGCTCCATTGCCGCAGTAGTAGTGCTAAAAGATGGAGATGGTGAGTTCGTCAGGGCCTATGCCACTCATCTCAAACACTCTAGTCAGATCTCTCACTGTGCATAAACACTTATTTTACATGTAGATACATATATTCGTTGAACCTGAAACTTTATATTCTTTGGTTTCATTAATTCTTTGGGTGAGAAATGGAAGTGGTCATTCTATTGAGTATCTGTAGTTAACCATTTGATCAAATGCATATTGGAATTATTATACCGTGAACATTTAAGTTGATGGTCTAAGGATTTTTCAGTGTTTAATTTTGAAAGATGGGTATTTTTTGCTTGAGAGAATTTTGCTTGGTTATGTATAGATGCAATTATGTAGATACCTCCATCCTCTCTCTCTCTCTCTCTCTCTCTCTCTCTCTCTCTCCATAAACATATTCCTTGGTCCTGTTTGGATTCTGAGAAAAAGGAGGAAAAGATAAAGAAATCTAGGAACTTTGAATTTGGAGAAAGACATGGGTTTGATGTGTTGAAGACCCACATTATTTGGGTTTACCCGGTATGTGTATAATATAATGTATAATTTTTTAATAATAAATTGGTTGCCATATCATTTAAAACATGTCACATCATTATTCCATTAGACACATAGGCAAACAAACTAACGGAAGTTAACAGGGGGAATAATATACTCATATTTAAAACTTCAGGGACTATTAACGCACACTTGAAACTTTAAGGACCAAAAGTGCTCAACAGGCAAACTTTATGGACCAACAATGTAATTTCGCCTACTTTTATTCTCCCTCTTTTTATTACAAGTTTCCTACCAATGCTTGTTAAGGCTTTAATCATAATAAAACTTTAAACATTATTTTAACATTCAAAGTTAAGAGAAAATTCAATTAGATTCTCACTTGGATTCTTAATTTTGGACCACATGTCCCATCTATGTTTTTAAAATTTTGTACCAAATGAATTATTTTGTCAATTTAATTTCTTAATTTTGATGCTAATCCTATCCACCCGGGTGTCATATTTTAAAATAAACTCCTGGAGACTTGAACCCTGACTCTTGCCCTCTACACTCTACAAATACTTATACTTGTAGAGTATTTGTAGAGTGACCATCCCGCCAAGGGTACGCGGTGGTGATACTCTATGTAACTAATTATAATGAGTTTTGAATAATTTGGATTCTGTGTTCGTTATATATATAAATGAGGATTCCCCTCTTTAAATTGGACTTTTATGTAGTTTAAAAATACTCTCATTAATGAAGGGTAACTTCATTTAAAAATAGGGTTATAAATGTCAAATAACAAATTTAATTTTGAATTCAAAAAGAAAACTCCTAAAATTTAGGATTTTTTTCCCCTTCACGTTTAAAAAAGAAATTACAGTTACTGCTTATCTCTAAAATTTATCATTTTTATTTGTTTGAAAAATAATTTTTTTTTAAAATTATAATAGATGCAAATATTATTGCTAGTACTATTTATAAGAGGATTCATGTATTTGGATTGGACTTTTATGTGATTCAGAAATACTCCTAAACCTTACATTTAATAGAGAAAAAATTTGAGGATAAATCGGTAAAAATATATCTTTAACTCCACTTAAAATACCTACAAAATAGGATACTCTCCTATTAATTCATGTCTTTAAAAAAAAAACTTGTCCAAAATTTAAAAAGAAAAAAAAAATTATGACACTAGACCAAAAAAAAGAGCCTCATCGCACGCGCAAAGCGCGTGTGACAAGGCTAGTATATATATATATATGTGTGTGTGTGAAAATTTTTATTACAAAGGCAATGGATGAATTTGGCAAGGAGCTTAACTTTTACCACAAAAATATGAGCTACAATTATACCACAAAGGAAACCATGATGGATTAGACGCAAAGGTATCCTTGCAACACCTTGAAATTTAAAACGTTCTAAAAAATCAAGTCAAATTAAAGCTTGAAACTATCCAATTATATGTATCTCACCTACATTATTATATAAATTTCTCTCTTAATATATATATATATATATATATATATATATATATTTATATATTTATACTATTATTACAAATCAATTATAGAAAATATCGTCTATCTTCTATACTATTTATAACACTATTCCCCTATTTGATATGAACTTTTTTTAAGGTAAAAAATACCTCAATCCAGTAACCAAATGACTTCTCCTAAAAATGGTATAAGATTAGGGTCAATAACGTCTCACGATTCTCCATAAAATTATCTTTCTAGAATTGGACTTTTATATGATTTAAAAATACTCTCATCAATAACACAGTGACTTCTCTTAGAAATATGATCAACAATGTCAAATACCTAATTTCAAAACACACATTTCTACAACACCTACTATCATTTTAAATTCAAAAAGAGAACTCCTTTTTAAAACACACATTTCTACAACACCTACTATCATTTTAAATTCAAAAAGAGAATTCCTAAAATTTAAATTTTTTCCCACTTTTTGTGGTTTAAAAATACCCTTACACTCTACATTTAAGCACAAAATTTGAGAACAATCTAGTAAAATACATCTTTTTAACTCCCATTAAAATATTGTCTAAAAAACATGACCACTCTCCGATTGGTTTTCAAATTGCTTTATTCACTTATAAATTATATTTTCAATATATATAAAATTAAAACAAACACATGTTTACGTCTTTGGTAAAAAAAAAAAATTCTTTTTCTCATAAAAACTCCTAATATTACGAAAAGTTATTGTTGTTAGTAAAAAAAAAAAAAAAAAAAAAAAATCTTTTTTTATGGTTTTTGTACTACTACTTAAATGGCTTCCAAACCATTTAAGTCGTGGACTCTAAATAAAACTCCTAAATTTTAGGTAAATTTAATAAAAAAAATTTCCCATCATGTTGCTCCATATCCCATAAAATTAGGCACCACCTCCCTTTACACTTTCTGACTTTTTTTTTTCTTGGAGATTATATCAACTTGGGTTTTTTTTGGATAGAGTTGAACACGTTCAAAAAAGAAAAAGTTGAGAGAGTAACAAAAAATGAGAGATTTTATAAGTAACCTAAAATTTAAAATTTTAAAAGTTAATAATTTTATTTATATAATTGAAAAGGAGTAGTAGATAATTGGATATTCTTTTAACGACATGGGATAATCTATTAATCTCATACAAAAAAAAATAAAATAAAACTACATGGAAATATGGGATAAGGATACGTTTGTTTGTTTTTATTTTTTTTTAAATTTTACGTGTTTTTTTTTTTTTAATTATATAGGAACCTCTTTTTTTGGGTTAGAAAATTGAAATGAACGTTATTTCAATTTACAAAAAAATAAAAGAGATTCATGCGAGTGCTCAAAGGCTAGTATTTATCTCTCTCTCTCTCTCTCTCTCTCTCTCTCTCTCTCTATATATATATATATATATATATATATATATCCTATTCACTTACTACAATAAATATGTAAAATTGTGTTATATTTTAAAATCCCACTAATTCATGTTTCTTACCCAATACCCACTCACTTTTTTAACATAAAAAAAAAAAAAAAAAAAAACCCTACTTATCATTTATCATGTATGTATAATTCTCAATGATTTAAGGGTTTATCATTTACTGTTGTAAAGCATATTTGCAAGAAGTGATTCTATTAAAGGATTTTTCCTATGAGTTCTAATATGTTTTCGTGATGAGAAAAACATGTCGAGATGGAAGTTTGTGATATGTTCTTTCTTCTGTTGTGGAACCCACGAATGTTTTGGAGATATGCAATTTTTAGCAGTTTAAGGTAGGCAAAAATGGGGTTTTGCCCCTTTCAGCAAAACTTTCTAGCGTTTTGCCCCCTTTCTCAAACTATATAGGGATCTGCCCTTGTTTTAAAGCTCGACATTAAAATAATTGAGTTCTGCATGAAACTCAATGATCTTATAGTCGAGTTTTTACAAGATTTTTTCATTTTTTTAATCCATACATAACTCGATTATTGTAGAATTGAGTTATACACCCGATTATAAAATTATCGAGTTATAAAGCAAAATCAATATCTCTAGAATCGAGATATGCTTATGTTATACCATTACATCTGCTCCCATTTAGATTGTCTTGCTTTCAGTCTGAACTGAATTCCACTGCTACTTCGCTGATCCACGACTGCTTCCAGACTAAACTGAAATTTCTATCACCTCAAGTAAAAAACCCATACCAGAATTTTATGGCAATGGTATTTTCATTTGATATTGTATTGATTTTTTTTTTTTTTTGGTTGAACGAGTGTTATGTGAGTACATTGGTGTGATTTTGGTTGTTTGTTGTAGTAAATTTTAATCACAAGAGAATGAGAATCTTTAGCATAACAAGAAGTAATCAACTATATACCTTATTTTTCTTAGATTGTTATAAGATGGTTAGTGAAATGAAGGATAACACATAATTTCAAGTAGCATTTACGGTCATGTCGATAACTCTAGAAGGCTTTTATTAACAAATCAGCAATGCAAAAGCAATAAAAGTGGTTATTATAGACGAAATTGTATACTGGTCTCCCTATCTATTATTTGTTAATATGTGTCCATAGGTGGTGGGACTCACATATCATGCATTAATGCATACCATACTTTAGTTGAACGTACATAATTATCATTGTCAGACATTGACAACAACACTAAGTCTTACACAGAATGTCTAGACATTAACAACAACGTCTAATCTTTGTAGGTAGGAATTTTTGGAAATCATCATTGCTTGAATCTGAGAAGTATGAAATATCTTTATCATCGTCTAAAGTAGTAATTTCATTAATAGACTTGATGGCTCGCCCTTACGCATTCCCTGATAGATGTTTCCTAACCTTTTGGACTGCATAAAAACGGTCTATTTGCCTTTGCATTTGATTGTTCTCCCGCATTTGATTGTTCTCCCGTTCAAGACGAGCAAGTATGTTGGTAGGTTCGTCTCTAGGTAACTCAGCTGATCGTGCCTTAGGAACTCGTAACCCATGCCATCGACAGTACACCTCCAACTTACACCTCTTCTTGTATAGCTCTGACCATGGTTGTTTTGCTGTGGTGAACTTGTTGTGGTGGTACCTGTACTCAGTTGTGCAGGTCTGCGGACCATGATGTGTTCGACACTTCCTAGACTCTCGTACGTGTATATTGGAATATAAATGAAATCTCTTTTATTTCCAACTCATTTCCCTCCATAATAGTCTGTGTATGTCTGTAGTTGTTACTCTTCTAGAACATGTGATAATGCATTTGTTGAAGTAGATCCAAACTTGTTTCGCATCGTACATTTTGAACTTGAGGCGTTGTGACTCATAGCTTAGTCAATTGAAGAAGTTAGTGGGATAGAAATAATCTATTCAGTATTGTGGTGCATTTATAAGCTCATCTCATGGTCCAAATATCATAAAAAATTTTATATATGAGTATCAGGGCTTGTCATGTTAGTACAGGTCTGCCGACCATGATGTGTTCGACACTTCCTAGACTCTCGTACGTGTATATTGGAATATAAACGAAATCTCTTTTCTTTCCAACTCATTTCCCTCCATAGTGGTCTGTGTATGTCTGTAGTTGTTGCTCTTCTAGAACATGTGATAATGCATTTGTTGAAGTAGATCCAAACTTGTTTCGCATCGTACGTTTTGAACTTAAGGCGTTGTGACTCATAGCTTAGTCAATTGAATAAGTTAGTGGGATAGAAATAATCTATTTAGTATTGTGATGCATTTATAAGCTCATCTCATGGTTCAAATATCATAAAATTTTTTATATATGAGTATTAGGGCTTGTCATGTTAGTACAGGTTGGAAAAACGGTATATAAACAGGAGTACCCATGCTCCCATTGTTACTTTGTATTTCCACATGTGTACAGTAGTATAAGTCAATTATATTTGCATAGTTGCAGTGTGCTTGACCAGATCCTCATCATTGTTTACAAGTTTATGCTTTAAGGTAGAAGAAAGTGATGCACATTCTAGAAACTCTTTTATAATATTTTTTCTTTAATATTTTAGATCCTTATTTTGTCTATACTATTTCAGATCCTTATTTTGTCCTATTTTCCCCTATTGTGTTCTAATGCTTAACCACATTAAAATTTGATAATTCTTTCCCTTGAAAGTTGTTTATTTTCAATCTTTAAAGCAAATATTTTTAGTAATCATCAAAGTGGCATAAGATAATGGGGTGGCAGATTTTTTATTGATATGAAAAAAAGTATAGAGAAATTGTCATAGCAAGTCTTAATGACAACTTATGTTTGTTTATTAAAAAGAGTATTTTCTTTCTTTCAAGAGACAGACTGAACTTTGGTGAGATACAGTTTTATTTAATTAAATTCCTAGAACCATTGTTCTCTGTCAGTTTTTTTTTTATGAAGTTTGTCTACAAAACTTTCTACAAGTGAGTTAATAGAAAGATTGAAAAATTGAATTGGAACTTAAGCAGACTTATTTGTCATTCCCATATTTGATAAAATAGTGGATTAGGAGCCTCATTAAAAATCTGAAAGGATTATCAAATAGTCACAATACAATTGTAGGATAGTTTATGTGCCTTAAATTTGGTTCTCTACAATCCAATTGTTTCTTTAATTGGGTATTGATCTTACGTTATGAGATTCCAAAAATTTGATACTAGGATTTGTTTTAGGTTTCAATTTTAAGTAGAAGTTGAGTCTAATCTTGATGTGAAATATGTGTTCTTGTATGATTAATTTTCTTTACTTTTAGATGAATTGCATGAGGTATGTAGGGGCAAGATTTTGACCCCAAGCCCAAATATATGGAATCCTGGTCTAATAAGCCCAATACAATGAATTTTGTAGGGTATGGGTCAAAGAACTAGGTCCTAATGAGTTGGGTAACGGCTAGTATGAAGTTAAGGGACAATCAGGCACAAATAAAAGACATCAGTGCCAATGGATGTTTAGTCCGAGGAGCTCAAGATTTAATGTATACTGATCACAATATTAAGGTTGTTTTTTATACTACAGTATTCTCCCCCCCTCTTTATGGGGGCTCTTCCACATTATATAGCTCCTTTCTGATCATCTGGACCTTACACTTGTTGATCATCTGGATTCCCACTTGAGTACCCATTCCATCAGACACCCCTTTCAGCCCTCTGTGAGTTGTGGCAGCCAAGGCAGCACTGTTCAGGGGTCCTTTCCACATTAATGCGGCCAGAAAAGTAATTGCAGTGCATTTAATGTGGTGGTGGTAGTTTTTCTTTAGATATTTTGAGTTTTTTTTCCTCTCACATGTTCAGGGGGTGCATTTCAATTGCTAGAGTACACACTTGATCGGCGTTCGTCGTGTCCAAGGAGGAGTTCCTCCTCGGACCTTCTTCCTTTCATCCCTCATTGATGAGACTTGTAATTTGGATCACTTAAGTCATATTCTCCTCCTCAGACTTGTTAGTGTCCTCGGACAAGGCCTAAGGCCCAATACATTATTTTGGGCCCTAGCCCCTACAAGGTTGATTAATAATCTTTCTCTAATTGTATGTCTTAAATAATTATATATATGATCAAAGTGTATTCTCAATTGGTATTGTGAGTAGTACTTTTTGCTTCCAACATGTTTTCCGTGTTTTCTTTATTTTAGAATTTCTTTCTTTTTTGGTTTTCAAGAAACATAGGTCTCTTCTCACGAAAGCCTACAACAGGAAGTCTTCCCTGCACAGATTCTAATATGTACTTCTCTTTTCTTTTTATATTTTCTTTTTGGAATTTGTTTGCACAATTAATCCAATTTGTAACTCTCTTAACACATTATTATCCTCAACTTTACTCCCATCATCTACAGGGTTTTTGGTTTGAATTTGTTGTTGATTCAAACCCTATATTTATATCAAAAGAAAATGCAAATTGTTTGATGAATTACATTAGTTTTTTGTTCTTTTTCCACAATTTTTGATTTTGTACAATGTCCATTTTTCAGGTTTAATAAGTGAACATATATACTCAATGCTTACTCAAATTTGCATATGCCTTGTATAAAAAAAGGTATAATAGACTCTCTTCTATTTTTGCACTATCTCTTCAAGGCCATGGGTTCTCCCAATGGCTAATCTATTTTAAGATATTAAGATAAAAAAGAAAAAAGAAAAATAAATTCCTTAATTATGACAATAATTAAAGAAAAGAAGCTATTGAAGATCAATATTAAACTCAAGTTCTCACTTGAAGTGAAGCTACAACCTACATTTAGAGTTCAAAATGCTTTTTTGTGCACAAAATTAATCAATAATAGCCCTCCAATTATCAATTCAAAATTATATTTACAAATCCAAGCTAAGGAAATAATGGATTCATAATTTTCACATTGTTCTGAATGTCAAGTAGGAAAAACCATTAACTTAGAAAACCCACATTAGTCTACATCAGGCACCAAGAATTAATCTGCAGTCAAACTGATAATCATCCATTTCCCAAAAAACAAATGTAGCACAAAACAGTAATCAATGGCAGAGCAACGTACCTGTAATCAACGGCGACGGGTACAGTGAGGGTTCAACGGAAGCACCAGGGTTTCGGCAACGGCGACTATTCGAAGAGGGTGAGGGAGACTGGATAGGGAGAGTGAGACTGATGGAGAGTGGGGGAGAGTGATGAAGAGTGTAGAGGGAGAGAGTGAACAGGCGTTGTGAGATGTTTGACGTTCAAATTGTTAAGGCAAACTCGATTTTCTAGTTACCGAGTTATGCATGTATACACGAGCATTTTTTTATTGGAAAAAGTCACGTCTGCTCTGCCAACGTGGCACAAAGCTCATACTAACTTGACTATATGACCATCGAGTTTTTTAGTAACTCGCTTATACGCTAATCGAGTTTTATATGAAAATCGAGCCTCACATTATCGAGTTTCAAAATAGGGGTATATCCCTATATAGTTTGAGAAAGAGAGCAAAATGCTGGAAATTTTTGCTGAAAGGGGCAAAACCCCCTTTTGGCCGTTTAAGGTAATGTTTCAAGTGTATCAATTACGTACATGCATTGCTTCACATCTTATAAGTGCATTCTTGATCTTTGTAATTTATAATATGTTGGTTGGCCCACTATTATAGTACTAAGTTTTGATGTAAACTGAGTGTTTATGTGCCAAAGTTCATAGCTTATGAAATTGTGAATGTGTTTTCTGAGTAGATGTTTTCTTGGTTGATGATGAGATGAGAATTTCTTTGACTTATAAGAATTTCTCTTCTAATTAATTGTTTTTACTTTCTATTTCCCTTTTGTGGAAGTAATCTTTCCAATGGTATCAAGGATTCCCCTAAAAAATGAAAAAAAAAAAGAAAAAAAGAAAAAAGTGCCTCTAAGTACAAATAAAATTTGATTATAAAAGATACTATCCAAATCAAGGTTTGGTCAGCAAGAATATAGGCAACAATTATAACCGTTCCAAATCATGCTTTATTTTTTTGACATCAAGAGTTTTTTTTTTTTTTTTTTCCATGCTGAGACATCATGAAACAAGCCAACCAGTTAAGATTTTTTATTTATTTATTTTTTATTTTTTTAGGAAGAAAAAAAGAAAAAAAGTCCTACCTGAGAGTCTGAGACCCAACTCAAGACCCAATTACCTGACCTAACTCAACCCAAACTCAGCCTTAACTAATTAGTGTACTTCTTATTTATTTATTTATAGATGGTTTGACGTTAGGGTGATTAGCGAACTTTAATATATAGTTTACTTTAATTTATAACTCAAATATTTGCATGATATTATGAAGTGCACAATTATGCCTTTGATACTTATGAATATAAAAATGGTTGTTGTTTTGTTAGATATGTTTTTTTAAAGCTTAAGATGAGTTAAAAAATCTCACACTTTCCATATATAGTATAACCCATTCATAAAACAAAATCTGTTAAGACTCTAGAAAATATAGTTTACTTTAATGATAAAGTTTAACTATAAAACTGATTGTAGCTTAAGGCTACAACTTTACTCAATAAACTAAACATTACTACATAATTTAAAAATATAACCATTAAATTGCATGATCATCAAGCACATTAAGATCGATTGCCATATCACTCGCCAGCATCTCAAGAAAGGCAATCTCTAGTTGTTCTCCATCTCCTTTGCCAACCAACCTGCTGATATCTTCATCAAAACACACCCGCCTGATTATCTTCAAGATCATATATCCAAACTCCAATTGGCTTCCACCTTGCTACCTCGAGTTTGAGGGGGATGTTAGTATATAGCTTAGTCTAGCCTAGCCCATCGGGCTTAGCTTAGTATACTGTACTTGCAGTATACTCATATCACGTGTATGTCACACATACTTAGCCTATTTAAGGCTCTCTTTTTTTTTTTTTTTGGTGAAGTGAAACGGTAGTAGATCTCATTTATTGAATATCATGTTGTACAATTGGAAAGAGAAAAGAGGGGCATTCTTTTATCCAAACAATGACCTCCTCATTCTCTTTTGTAGCATTAGCAAGAGTTAAGGTAGCACGATTACATTTCATAGGAACATAAACAAAGGATATACTAACAAATTGTTCACAGATAAGCTTAATATCCTATAAAATCCAAGCCACTTCTTATGAACATACCCTATCTAAATTTAAAAGGTCCACCAACTCAACAAAATTGCACTCCACAATAATGTTTGAAAAGCTCGTGCTTTGACAGAAAAGTAAGCCAACATGAACCACTAATGCCGCTGTCCATAGAACATGAAGTTCCTTTCTAACACATTCACATGGTGCTGCCATGACTTCTCCCTTTGAGTTCCTGATAATTAAACCCAGCCCAACAAATAAAGACGCTTTGGACTAAGAAATTGCAATGTTCAGTTTGAAGGACGATTCTAGAGGGGGAGGTGACCATCTAGTAACCAAGGTTCCAGCAGGTACTGTGTGCATCTTATTGATCTCCATGAATTCCAACGTGTAAGTAGCTGCTCTATTCCATATACCTGCATGATTGGACTCCTTATTCTTAAAATAAGTTTGTTCCAACAGTTCCATATCATCCATAAAGCCATAAAAATTTTTTCCAATTAAGGGGTTTGAAGTTTATGGATAGCCATATCTATGACTTCCATGAACTGAATATGCAGAGGTAGCCTAAAGGAATTCCAGAAAGGTGCTTGGAACCAAACGGCTTGAGCAAAGGAGCATTCCTATAGGAGATGAGTACATGATTCAACCGCCTCCAAACATAGTACACAAGAGAATGAGTTTGAGATCTTCCCATCAAAAAGTTTTGTTTGAAGAGGGAGACTATCTGTGCAAGCTCTCCAAATAAAATTTTTAATCTTAGGTGGGATCACCGCAGACCAAACATGTTTCCAAAAAGAATGTCGCCTACCAGCATCAGATGTTGAAGCCATATTCCCATTAGCAGCTTCCTCAATTTATCTTTGAAGGAAATATGCACTTCGAACAGAGAAAACACCTCTTGGATTTTTGGTCCAAATCAAAGAATCAGCAGGCCTTCTGATACTTAGCGGAATGGATTTAATGATATCAACTTCAAAAGGGAAGAAAATAGTCTATTAGAGTTCCTTTCCACCTTGGTTGAAAATTATACCCATCTATCAAATCAAAAACCCGAGCCTCAAAAGGAAGAATAGTCCGTGGTGATAAAACTTTCTGGTTTGATGACATGGGCAACCACTTATCTTGCCAAATATTAATCAAAGATCCAGTTCCAACTTTCCAGCGGCTACCTTGGATCAAGAGGTTTCGGCTTTGGGCAATACTACGCCATGCATAAGATGCATGGGATGGTATGGCTGCCTCTAAAAAGGATCCATTGGGTAAATATTTAGATTTGAAAACTCTAAAAAATAGAGAATCCTGACAGTGTAATAATCTCCACCCTTGTTTAGCAAGAAGGGCAAGATTAAAACATTTCAAGTCTCGAAATCCCATGCCGCCATCCTTCTTGGCGAAACAAAGATGCTTCCAGCTAAGCCAATGCATCTTCTTCTCCTCTTCCTTTTGTCCCCACCAAAATTGTCCCATCATAGAATTAAGTTCATTACAAAGCCCATTAGGAAACAGAAAACAGTTCATGGCATACGTAGGAATTGCTTGAGCTACTTATTTAATCAACTCTTCCTTCCCAGCTTGAGATAAAAAATTACATTTCCAACCGCTGAGTTTAGATTGAATCCTCAATTTAATTTCAGCAAAATCTTGCTTTTTAGATCTTCCAATGATAGGGGGAAGCCCAAGGTATTTCTCAAAAGGTTCATCAAATGTGGCATTTAAGTAAAGTCCAATCTCCTCCCTCAGGTCCATTGGAGTATTCTTGTTGAAAAAGATAGCAGTCTTATCACAGTTAACCATCTGTCTCAAAGCCAACTCATATGAACTAAAGATTTCTTTGATGGTTTGACATTCTACAATGGATGCCTTGCAAAATAATAGACTGTCATTAGCAAATAGTAAATGAGTAATCATAGGAGCACCCCTGGAGATACTGACACCATGAAGTCTATTTGTTTGAACCGAGTTTCTGATAAGTGCTGAAAACCCCTCAGAGTAGAGTAAAAATAAATAAGGCAACAAAGGATTGCCCTGTCTGATCCTTCTAGATGGTTTGATAAATCTAGATGCCTCAACATTCACAATTACATAGTAAGAAACTGAAGAAATTCCAGCCATAACCAGATTACCCACCAAGGATGAAAGCCCATTCTCAACATCAAAGCTTTAAGATAGTCCCATTCAACTCTATCGTATGCCTTGCTCATAGCCATGTGAGTAGATGTACCCCATCTTTTGGTCTTCATGTAATGCAAAATTTCAAAAGAGATCAAGATATTATCAGTGATTACTCTTTCTGGCACAAACGCATTTTGACAGTCAGAGATAATCGTCCCCAAGATCTTATTCAGTTTGTTAGCTAAAACCTTTGAAAGAATCTTGAAAATTACATTACATAGACTAATAGGCCGAAAATGAGACATAGATTTCGGATTTTTCCTCTTAGGAATAAGGGTGATGTGAGTAAGATTGATACTACTTAAGATCTTCCCTGAGTTAAGGTAATCAATGACAGCACTAGAAACATCATGACCTACTATATGCCAAAAGTGTTGAAAAAATAAAGGATTCATACTGTTAGGGCCCGGGGCTTTAGTAGGATGCATCTGGAAGATTGCTATCCTGACTTCATCTTCTGTGAATTCTTCAAGTAGAATACTATTCATATCTAGAGTAACAACTCTATCCACATGCTGAATTACCTGATGAAAAGAGTTAGATGAGGCCGAAGTGAAAATGTCCTGGAAGTATTACGAAGTAGCAGATTTCAGGTCTGATTGTTGTGTTATCCAATTCCCATTAGAAACTTTTAACTTTGAAATCTTGTTACTTCTTCTTCTTTGAGAGGCCACAGCATGGAAATATTTTGAATTGCAATCCCCATGTTGCATCCAAGAAGCATGAGATCGTTGGTGCCAATACATCTCTTCCTGGCAAATAAGTTCAGTCAATTCTGCTCTCATTGCATTCCTAAGCTGAATTCTTTAAGGATCAAATGGATTAAAGTGGCATTCCATTTCTAAAATGGATAGCAATTTCCTTTTAGCTGCAATAGATTTCACAAGTCCTCTGACATTCCCTCCACCCCACTGAAGCAAAGCAACCCGAACAGCCTTGATCCTCTGTGTCAAATGACACATTGGAGTGCCCCACTGTGGAGTGTCCCGGATGGATCTAATTACATTCTCACAATTTGGATTCCTAGTCCATAAAGCCTCGAACCGGAAAAATCTATGCTTCGGTCCCCTTGGAGAAGCAGAGCGTGTAGCTTTAATTTTAGTCAACAGGGCTAAGTGATCCGAAAAGCCAAAGGGAATGTGAAATAGTTTGGAGTGAGGAAAAAAATTCGGCCATTCTTGATTACATAATCCCCGGTCCAATCTCTCATATACTAGCTTTCCTTGAAATCTGTTGTTGCACCAAGTAAATCTAGCGCCTTCAAAACCCAAATCCAGTAGTGAACAGTCATCTATCGTGCGCTGGAATTCAGCTATTTAAGTATAAGGACAAGAACCACTACCCCAATACTCATTAGGATGAAGAATTTCAATGAAATCACCCATTAATAACCAAGGATAAGACATCCTGGAATGTAATTGGCGTAACAATTCCCAAGATTCACCCCTTCTTGCTGTCACTGGATGACCATAAACGCCAGTAAAGTGCCACTCAACTTCTTCAAAGGTTACTAGAGCGTTAATGTGATGAGCTGAATAAGTTTTAACTGCAAGATCAATATTTTTGTGCCACAGGAGTGCTAATCCACCACCTAAGCCAATGTGTGGGACATCCAAACCTTGTGTCATTTTCAACTTTTCCTTCAGCTCAGCAAAGCCTTGCTTATCAAGTTTAGTTTCACATAGAAATAAAATTTGGGGAGCTTCTTCTGTTTCTAAACAACGAAGTTCAACTACCACCTCTAAGATCCCAAGCCCACAGCAATTCAGGCTTAGAACTTTCATGGGTTGAAAAGGGGTTGAGTACCAACCCTAGTGGTGGGAGCAGACAATTAAAAGTGCCTTTCTCAATCGACACCTTTTTCTATTTGTGACTGATATCAGGGTCTGTGACAGGATCAGATGCTCCAACAAGTTGCTTTGTATGTATTGGCATAGGGGTTGATGAATCCTTAGGATTCAAATTTGACTTATCCTTGATAATCCGCTTCCAACTACGTAAAGATGTAGTTTTCAGTTCTGGAATTTCAGCAGCAACATCAGATGAGGATTCCATCTCTATATCCTCATAAATATCAGGCAGTTTCTCAAGAGGAATTTCGAAATTCCTAGCTTTTTTCTCCAAACCCGAACAACTGATATGTGGGGGCTTATTGGTTGAGGATAACTCAGCTATCTCAATAACATGATTTTTGGCCTTATCATAATGTTTGGACTCATGAGAATTATACAAATTATCCCTCAACTTCAAATTTGAATCCGAACTGAGATCAACCAAATCTGATAGAATAGGACAGTTACCCTTATCAGAGTTTGAATTGGATGAAACTTCTGTATTCTTAGCTGCTCGATCCATTTGAGATTTCAAACCTCCCATGGAACTAGGAACCAAATCTTTTTCTCTCGCTAATTGTTCTCTGTCTCCTCCTGAGGGTGTACCAAACGGCACAAGTTTCCCTGGGTTCACCACCAAGACTGACAAAAGAAGATCCATTTGAAGATGTTGTTGTTGAACAAGAACCTCATCATCCTCCGCAAGTGACTAAGTATCATCTTTCTCATTATCCTGAATATTTGAAGAAGAATTCCTTGGATCTTTTTTCCTATTCCCTTTTGGGACCAAAGAGCGGAGCCATGGCCCAAATTGAAACCCATCCTCATCTGTAGAAAAACATCCCTTCTTCAACTGAGAACATTCTCTATCTTGATGACCGAGAATACCGCACCTATGACAGAATATAGGAAGCCTTTCATATTTAAAAGCAACCCAACTAGCCTCAAGATCATCAATCTAAATCATCTTCCCCTACATTAGAGGCTTAGTAATATCAATGTTCACTTTGATTTGAAGGAAAGGACCCCAAGCAAGCCCACTTTTAGGTGCATCCACCATTATAAGCTCCCCCATTTCATTGCCAATACGGGTTCCAACAACCTTGTTCATAGTTTTTATGGGGATATTGAAAATACGAATCTAGAAAGGAGAATGGCTGAATGTGACGTTGGTTAGGTTGGAATCATCAAGGAAACGCTTCATCAAAATCAGTTTCTTATCAAAGGACCATGGACTGTCATCAAATGATCTTCCGAACCAAAAACAATGATAAAGAGATTTTGTCCCACCTCTCTGATGGTTACACCCATATTAAGACGCCAAAGATCACCACAAGTAGCTTTAAATGCTTCCTTATTAAACTCTTTGTTGGTCTGCAGCTTGAACAAAATACTATACTGTGCCTGCTGTTTGGAGCCTGCAACTTTAGAAGCTTCCACTGTTGTAACTCCTTTTTCCTCTTCTGAAAGTTTGAAGCTTCTCCAAAGTTCTTCCATCGATGCATCCATGATGAATAAACTACCAAGAGAAGAAAAATTAATTGTGAAGAGAACCAAAGCCTTCTACGACAATCTGGACACACAGATTGGAGAAGTTGTACCTCACAAAAGACAGTGATTTTTTATCTTCTACAGTCCACGACTACACTGAGAGAGAGAGAGAGAGAGAGAGAGAGAGAGAGAGAGAGAGAGAGAGAGAGAGAGAGAGAGAGAAGTTTTAGTGAACTGAATTTCTTTTAGATTAGAAATTCTAAAAATATCATTTTAAGGCTCTCTATTGTACAGTGTTATTTACAAAGAATATACATCAATATACAAACTATTCAGTCTTTCTCTTTCTCACTTTATATTCTCAACAATCTTCACGTTCTTAATACACATGTCAAATTTTGTGTCAATTAGATATTATTTATTATATGATCTATAAGCTTATATATTATGCATAATTTTAAACTACAAAAATTTGCAATTTAAACAATTTATTGATAACATAACTATTGATCTTTAATTTTTTATAAATTTTACAAGCATGGAGGATATAAGAAGAAGATGTAATCCAATGGTGAATTTGTCAAAATTCACTTCTAATAAAAAAATATTGAGTAAGGTTGTAACTTAAGGTTACAACTAATTTTGTAGTTAGACTTTGTCTTTATTGGACTTTAAAGCAGCCATGGTTAACTTTAAAACAATATGATTTTGGTATCTATCTCTAGCTTTCTATCATTTATCCTACTTTTTTTTATAGGAAGACATTTATCCTACTTTATGCTTCATTAATCACAATTTATTAGATATTTATGATCTCAGTAGAATTTAAGGCAGGACACCAAATGTGGATAAGGTGTATTAAAAGGGGATAATAAATTAAAATAAAAAACTTTATCCCCCACATTTAGCATCCATTTGGGATAAGCTGAAAAATTCAGCTTATCTACACTTTTAGCTTATCTTTGCTACTATTCATGAGTCTTATTGCTTTTTTGATATTATTCATGAGTCCCACTGTATTATTCAACTTATTTTTTAACTTATTTTCTACACTTTTAGCAAAAAAATTTCAATTTCAACTAAATAAGTTGTTCCCAAACGGACACTTAGTCAACTTAGATAAAGCAATACTCACATCCCTAAATATGATTTTTTGGTTTTTGTTTTCCCTAAAAATTAATAACAGATTTTTTCTCAGACCCAAAAAAAAAAAAAAAAGTTACAAGGTCCTCATCCTCATCTATATAAATCCAACTTCCCCTACACACTCGGGGCACACACTATACCTCTACACACTCAGATAAACCTAGAGTATATTCACATTAACTCTTACAAACGAGAAAATGGTTGGCGCTCCTCTTAACAAAACCTCCTTGCCCTCGGCTAATGGCACAAGAACTACTACTACTCTCTCTTCAGACTCTGTTCTCGCTCTTAACACGTAAGTCCTATATCACCATTTTCAATACAAGAGCTTTGTAATTTAAATGTATTATTTTAGCGTTCCTACAAGAATGAGAGTCTGGATTCAGAGTCCCACGCCTCTCTCTTTTTTCTTTTTCTATTTTTCAAGTAGTAGTGTACCAATGACATTGAGTAAAACTCATTTGACACAAATATTTTGGTGGGTATATTGAGTGATATCTGATAAGTACCATGATGTTTTTCTTTTTTTTTTTAACATTTCTCTATGACAGTGGCGATCCGACGGTGTTTGAGCCGTTTTGGCAAAAGATGGGTGACAAGTGTGACGTGTTGATCCGGGGCAGTGATTTGATGAGCTATTACAGTGATAAAAACAATGTGTGCTGGTTTTTGGAGCCAGAACTAGGTGATGCCATCAAGAGATTGCATGGTGTGGTCGGTAATGCGGTAACAGACGATAGGCATATTGTGTTGGGTACAGGCTCAACGCAGCTCTTCCAAGCTTTGCTTTATGCTCTCACTGCTCCTGAACCTGAACCAGTCAGTGTTGTTTCTTCTGCCCCTTACTATTCGGTGAGTCTAACTGATTGTAATTTCCCCTTTGCCTTTTACTTAGAATGTGTATGCATAGGTCGGGTTAAGTCGGATTGGAGGGTTTCTTCAACCGAAATTAACCCATCACATGTGTAAAAACTAACTTGTAAAACATTGAACCTTTATCAATTATTTAAACATTTTTTTAATAGTAAATTATGACAATTCATATACTATTTTTAAATTGTATTCCAAATTCATCAAATTATTTTTCAAAAACCAAAATCAATCAAAATATAATAATAATAAAAAATTAAAACAAGGGTAGTGAAATAAGCTTTTATACATGATGGACCGGATTAGGATATAAATGGGTTGAAAAAACTCTTAATCCGAACTTGACTTCACTCAAGGTTGACAATAATTAAAATTCCAACTCAACCCTTAAGCATAGATACATCGTTTTTGTGTAAGAACTAAGAACATGTTTCTTGAACATACAAAAAGTTGGGAACATGCTGCGAACATATACACGTACTTGTGTTTAGAACCATTACAAGACATGGGGACATGTGCATGTGTGATTTAGAACCAACATGTTTCTTGGGTTTATTCCAACGACTGAATAAATTATACTGTTCTTATCGATTGGAGGTAGCTAAACTTAAATTTCGACATGACCAAGCCGCGTTAGACGGCAACTAGGATAAATTAATAAGATAATCTTATTTTTTTTATAAAGAGTTTCAACTTGTGGCGTCCGCTCCTGATAATAACTCTTTATTATCAGACTAAGACACCAATTAGTTTTTGGTGTAGGTGGGGATTGAATCTCAGATTTTTTATACAACCATCAAAGACTTTACCAGTTGAGCTAACTAGAACCCACAATATAACAAATAAGATAACTTAGATAAGTATTTCAAAATATATAAAAGGTTTGGAAAACAGATACGGCTCATATTCTTCCCCTTAAGAATTGGATCTTATTTATTTGAATCTAAGCATGTGTTTAATTTGAACTAGATATCTTTGTTGAATATTTCGGTGCTTTTACTAGTATAAACTAGAAATTACGATTTGCTCCCAAAAAAAAAAAAAAAAAACTAGAAATTACGATGGCATATACAGATATACTAGCATAGTCACATAATTTATCCTCAAATTCTACATCCATGCATGTACTTTAAATATTTTACGTTGCAATCTATTTCTTTCAAACAAAAAAAAAAAAAATCGAAGATTCAATCAATTTCACCTTAAGAATCGGATCTTATTAATTTGATTCTAAGCATGTTCTATTGGAACTAGATAACTTTTTTTCTTTTTTTTTTTGAGAAAGAATTTGAACTAGATCTCTTTCTTATTGATTTGATTCTGACCATGTTTAATTTGAACTAGATCTTCTTCTTTTTTTGGTGAGAAGGAATTTGAACTAGATCTATTTCTTGTTGATTTGGTTCTAATCATGTTTAATTTGAACTAGATCTTTTTTTTTTTTTTCTTTTTTTCTTTTTTTTTGAGAAGGAATTTGAACCTAGATTTGTTGCATATTTCGGTACTTTTACTAGGTTAAACTAGAAATTACCATGGTACTAGCATAGTCACATTATTTTTCCACAAATTCTACATCCATGCATGCATGTACTTTAAATATTTTAGGTGCTATTTTTTAAAAAGATTCAATCAATTTGTTATTAAATACGATAAAATTTCAAGTTATGGTGTCCACTTATCATTAAGCTAAAACACAAATCAGCTTGCAGTATAGGCAAAGTTCGAATTTCATATATCTATTTCAATAACAATAAACTTTACTAGTTGAGTTAATTAGAACTCACTAAAACCCACTATTTTTGTTGCTAAATAATAATGCTTATTGCTTGCAGTTATATCCTGAAATGATAGAAATCCTACACTCGGGGCTATACAAGTGGGCAGGTGATGCATATACCTTTAACGAGGATGGACGACCCTACATAGAGGTGGTGAATTCACCAAACAACCCAGATGGTACTCATAGAGAAGCGGTGGTGAACGGTGGTAAAGGAAAGGTTATCTATGACTTTGCTTACTACTGGCCACAATACACAGCCATTACCTCTGCAGCTGATCATGATATTATGCTCTTTACATTGTCCAAATGCACAGGACATGCTGGTTCCCGCATCGGGTTAGTATCTTATTCCATGGTTGTGTAGAGTAATGGGTAGAAAAATATAATTGACCAAAGAAAGTAGATTTCTAAAAAATTATAAGAGATGTGGGGGAGGAGCATCGAAACCTCAATTCTACTTATAAAATATATATACCAGTTCAGTGGCGGAGTCAAGATTTGACTTGAGAGAAGACAAAATTTACCACTTGCAATAGACATATACATAAAAAATTTAAGTCATTCACAATTTCACATGAATATTATGTGATATTTGAATTCAAGAAACTAAATAATAAAATAATGATGTTCATATATTATAGCTTATCCTTTTATTTTTTTTTTCAAAGTCGTAATTCTACTTATAAATGAAAAGGTTTTTGCTTCTTTTTTTTTTTTTTTTTTTGAAGAGAAAAGGTTTTTGCTCCTTAGATAGACGTTAAGTATAACTTATCTAAATTTCCATGATTTTGGTAAAGCTATAGTGTAGTTCTATTTATAGATTTAGCATAAATGAAACTAACGTATAGTTTTTTTTTTTAAACATAAATTTTTCTAGATTCATTTGTACTTTGTAATTAATTTTTTATAAAAAAAAATAGGCCAATGAAAATAATCAAACAAACTCTATAAAAATAATATCAAATTTTGGAGCTTATATATATGTAATTATTCTTCTATTTTGTTAACCTTTGTTTTTCCTACCATTTTTTTTCCTTTTATAGATTTTGAATATTCAAAGGCATATAAAAGAGAACATTTTGTTAGTTATATCCCAAAAAAAAAAAAAAAAAAAATCACCCAAGAAAAGAAGACAAATCAATTAATATCATTATATTGTATTACTCCCTGAAGTACTGGTGCCTAGGGTACAATATTTCCCTTTTACCGAAAAAAGGAAAGTACCGGTATCTAGTTGGAAAACCGGAATACGTTATTGTATTACACTAGTTACTTTACTGTGTTTAATATTTTAATACTGTATTAAAAATTGTATTACTCCATTATCATTATGTAAATTTTCAACTAGTGTGAAATAGCCGGTATAGTTAACTTATAGTGAAACTACAAAATAATAGTATCTAGGATTTTTGGGTAGGGTCAGTGAAGCAATTGCCCCCTTTTCACCCTCATTGCACCGCCCATGGACTAGCTAATACCGCTAAATTACAATATTATTAACAATTACTTGTAAAATCCTCTATTTACACCATTTGTAAGATCTTATATCTTTTTTCTTTTGTTCTTTTTTTTTTTTCTTTTTTTCTTTTTTTCAAATGGCAAAATAAATAGTTCCTTATATACAAATATAATCTTGATAAAATATATTAATAACTATCATATAATTAACAAATTTTACGAGGTTGAAGTTATAGCCTAATAGTAATGGTTTCCTTTGTAGTATCTTATGTCTGTGGTTCGAATCTCATTTTCCCTCTTCCCCATTGTCTACCTATACACAAAAATAACAAATTATATAGTTAAAACAATGAGACAAGAGAGGCAGTCATGAGCTTTGCCTTTGTTTTGTAAACCTAATTATAAACTAATGATTTGCCTTTGTTTTGTATGGAAGATGGGCTCTTGTTAAGGATAAAGACATTGCTGAAAAGATGACTGATTACATAGCAATCAGCTCAATTGGTGTATCAAAAGAATCACAGGTCAGAGCAGCAAAAGTCATAGGAGTGCTTTGTGATGGCTGCGAAAATGTTGGGCTTGCAGAATCACAGAACTTTTTTGAATTTTCTCGAAATCTGATGGCTAAAAGATGGCAGAAATTAAGAGAAGCTCTTAAACATAGCGAGTGTTTCACTTTGTTCAAGCATCCAAGAGAGCATTGCCTCTTCACTGGCGAGTTCACTAAAACATTGCCAGGTACGTGTTCAATAAATACAAAACTATAGCATGGAATATCCCATTTCTTAATTTCTCTCATTTAAAAAAAAAATATATTGGAAAAATCATGTTCAAACATAATTACTTTATTGTTTCCCTAACAGCTTATGCATGGTTGAAGTGCAAAGAAGGCATAGAGGATTGTGATGAATTTTTAAGAGGATTAAAGATTGTTGGAAGAGGGGGTAAGGCTTTCGGTGTCGATCCAATATTTGCTAGGGTTAGTATGTTAAGCAGGGAAGACGAGTTTAACCAATTTATAGAGCGATTGGTGGTTGCAGCCAAGGGGATTAGCAATGGACATTAATTTATATCTTGGAGTCATGGGAGTTTGAGATGAAATTTGTAAAATTCTTAAAAGAGAGTTTCATAAATAATAAGAGCCTCTAAGCTCTAACTCTATGTGTTACATGTAGTTGTTTATTGAATTACTAATGAAAGATATGTGTGTAGTAATCAATCTAGTTGAGATCTACACATTTTGCAGTGATGCAACTACTCTCACCTTGATAAGAATAATAAAAATATCAATATACTTATTTATTATTATTTTTTATATTATAATTCGATAGTTACAATAAGGGAAGAGAGATATAAACCTCAAATGTTTCTGTTGAAAACATTAGGAGATGTCAACCAATTGAGCTACAAGACTCTTGACAATACACTTATTTAAACCTCTAAATTGTTCAATTTGACAATTTGTGTTTTGTGATGTTTAACATAATTATAATTTTTATTAAATTATTTTTTGAGAAGGAGGAGGGAGAATATTAAATTTTATAATCCCAATACAGGTCCATTAAAATCCTATTAAAGGCACATTAAAAGCTCATGAGTAGCCCATTAAACTTGACCCACCTATCAAGCCCACTAAAGGCCCCAATGGAAATTATCCATGAGCTAGGCCATGACAAGAACTAAGGTTTTTCTCTCTGCTCGGCCCATTAAATGGTCAACAGCCCGTTTGGCTCAGCCCACATAGCCGATGGCTACCCACGAACCCAAAGCTCACCGAAAACATTTGGTGAGTATAGCCATATAGGCCCCCGGGATTGAGGCTTCTAGAATTTGGAGTTGCCACTTGATTATTTGAGGAAAAAAAATCAAGAAAACTAAAAATTAATGAAAAAAATACATCTATATTCAAATGAATAAATTACATTATCTTCAACAATTTTTTTTAAAAGAAGATAAAAAATAAGAATACATGGCTTATGCTGAGTTATGCTCTGAGCTACAATCTAAAGAAAACTACAATCCTTTCGAATCCTAGTATATTCTTAAAACAAAAATTACACAAAACTTGAGTATTCTTTGAGACGTGTTCGCATATCATTACATACGTGTGTCAATTATTCTAAATTCATTTTGTAAATATCATACCTTTATATATTAAAAAAAATGAAATATGACTTATTACATAAACTTTTCAACTAATTGTAATTTTTAGGTGGTGGACTGTTTGGTATCCACTGGGACCTCCCTAACTTCATAATTGCATATATATACAATTTCATAATTTAACACAACCACTTGGGCAGCACTAGTCGGCCGGCCCTTTGGGAAAAAAACCTAGCCTACAATCTAATCCACAGGCCTCGATAGTTCTGGACCAGGCCAGGCCGCAGTCTTTTTTGTGACACTTAAATTGGGCATTAAAAGCTATCTGGGAAAATGAGATTACGATTTACAAGCCAGATAGCATAGATCAAGAAATTTCTCAAGGAATACTAATTTGAATACAAAGATCACAGGAAAATACTGAAATTACAATATATGCTATGTTATTCCGAACAGAAGAAAAGGATAACAAAATGTACTTTCTGGACAACCACCACCTAAAAATCCTGTTAAAATAATTCATGATGCACAAACCAACCAAAATAATGCCACAGAACCAAAAATGATTATTCTCAATAATCATCAATACATGGCAACGGACTTTCAAAAGGCTCCTTGATATATATCCAATTTGAGTACTAAATCGCGGAGAAATACACATGGTAGATAGAAACAACATGTGAAGCAACCATCATATAAGCCTTAGTTCATATTCGCCAGCCATTGTTATGTACCGC
This sequence comes from Quercus tomentella, assembly GCA_028535165.1. Lineage (NCBI taxonomy): Eukaryota > Viridiplantae > Streptophyta > Magnoliopsida > Fagales > Fagaceae > Quercus > Quercus tomentella. Next base: position 52,856,774 of record JAPQVY010000089.1, on the reverse strand, counting down.
ACCCATGGAAGAGCTTGGTATCCACTTTTCTCAATAATCTTCAAGTATCGAACCTACAAAATCACCAGATTTATGTAATGTAATTTATACTAATCTCATCTTGCTTCGATCTGTCATGATTCATGTTAATTTAAAAACAGTCTTAATATATAGTAAACCCAAAAAATGTTCATCTCTTTGGTGGTCCCTATGGCATATTGAGTCTTACTACATATACAATTTCCGATTCACACAATACTCAAAAAAGGGAAATGAAGAAAGAACACAGTGGTCGAGTTCGTTATTGTGGATAATGGAATTTAGCAATAATAATAATAAAAACTCTCCTTTCAGTCTGATCCATAAATATCCGTTTGTCAACAGAACAAAAAGCCTTTTGCTTTTTGCTAAATATAAGACAAAAGATATATAGTGTTTGGTAACTTTTATACTAAAATGTGTAACAAAAAAATAAAAGTTAGCTTTTCTTTTTTTTTAAAGCTATTTTTGTTCATTTTTAAATAATAAAAAACTGAGTCAAAATGCAAAAAGCTTTAGCCAAATGGATGTGTAACTATTTTCTTTTCCCCTTGTTATTTCTTTTCCTTTCTTACTCTTCCTTTTCCAGTCAATTTCTTGACTATCACATCAGTCCTATGAGTCTAGATTCTTTGAAACTTACTATATGTGAATTTAATTACAAAACAAACAGGTTAAGCTAATGAAGTCACATGTGCTATTCTACCAACAAAAAATTATTTATATAGTTGATCAAACAAATACTGGATGGCCATCAAGTGGTACCCACTAAAAGAAAAAGTACCAGTACTCTGATTGATTTTAACCATTGCATTGTTAAGAGTATGCTTCTCAATCTGAGAAAGGAGAAATTGGGGGGAAGGAGGGGGGGATGTCATTTACCAAAAGCATGAATAACTGAAGATAAACAAGAGAACATCATCAAGCTGTCCCATACAATATAGCACGCAAACTGGTTAAATGGGCTATGGTTTGTGAACTGGTTCGTTATGGAGGGTTAGGTATAAGGAACATGAGAAGATTTAATCAAGCTTTGTTAGGGAAATGGCTTTGGAGATGTGGGACGGAAAGGGAGTCCCTATGGAAAAAGGTTATAGAGACAAAATAAGGGAATGAATGGAGAGAATGTTGCACCAAAGCTGTTTCGGATCCCTAAGGTGTGAGTCTTTGGAGATCGATTAGACAGGAATGGGAGACCTTTTTCCAAAACCCTTTAGTTTGAGGTGGGTAATGGCACTAGAGTGAAATTTTGGCATGGCGTATTGTGTGGTGATTGTCCACTCAAGAATACTTTTCCGGAGTTATTTAGCTTCAGTAACGTTAAAGAGTCCTTAATTGCTGATGTTTTACAACTCTCTACTAGGGTGCGCCATTGGGATGTTCGCTTCTCTAGACCAGTCCAAGATTGGGAGTTGGAGTCACTAGTATCATTTATAGATCTTGTCTATTCCAGGTTTGTTAAGGGTGAGGGAATGGATAGACTTTGCTGGAAACTTGCCAAGAGTTGGGGGTTTGAGGTGCATGGTTATTACTATTCCCTATCCTCAACTAATGTGGGGAGATTGTGGATCACCTGCTCCTTCATTGTCCTATAGCTTTGGAGACTGGTGCTTTTACTCTTTTGTTTATTTGGCTTCCATTGGGTTATGCCAATGAGAGTCATTGATATGTTTGCATCTTGGCAAAGGTATTTCGACAAACATAGAAATATCGCTTTTTGGTAGGCTGTGCCACATTGCATTATGTGGTGTCTTTGGCAAGAATGAAATTCTAGAAGTTTTGAGGAACGTGAACGGAATATCCTAGACATTAAAGCCTTCTTCCTCCGTACTTTGTTGGATTGAAGTGCTGCTTTTCTCTCTCCGCCTTGTTTTTCTCTTTACATTTGTTTGATTGTTTTATTTTGAATTGATTGCACTTCTCTCTTAGTACACCATTGGTGTACTTGGTTTGTTTTATGGGAAAAGTTAAAGGATGCCCTAAGGGCATAGGTCTAGGGAATACTTTTAGAAACTTTTTATAGGAAAAGAAAAAAGCGATTGACTTTTTTGACAGCCTTTTATATTTCCCATAAAAGTGATATTAAAATTTTCCTAAAATGGCTCATTAACAAATGCCCTAAGGGCATCCTTTAACAGGACCCTTGTTTTATTTCTAATAAAAAATTTCGTTACTTAAAAGAATATATATAGCATGCAATAATGTTCCATGTAAACACATACCTGTATCCCTGAAACAGTAAAATATGGTATCTCAAACTTCACACGTATAGGAGCTTTTCTCTCAGGAGCTGCCTCTTCTGCTGTTATACTTGGAAGACGAAACTCTGCTCTCAACATATACTCCTAAACAATTTATATTTGAAAATAGTATTAACAAAAAAACTTTTTAAATAATCATGGGCAACATAATCACCCCTTCATGTCATGGCTATCAATGACACAAATTGGGCTGAAAAAGATATTTTAAAGTGGACTCATACCTTGCCACCTGGAAAAGATTTTATTTTCCAGACCATTGCATCCTTTTCAGGTGCATACGATGCAGACCCCATTGATGTACGAACATCTGGATTTGTAGCGTCTGATGGCACAGGCAACTCAATCTCAACATTTGTGGCAGTGCTGCACAATTAAATTTTCATTAGTATTAAAGAAAAACATCAGGCTGTGAAGCACTCAGAGCAATAGCCTTAAATAGAGACATGTTAAGCAATAGCCTTGCCTGCGCTCCTTGAACTGGCTCCGAGCCTTTACCATAATCTCAATACGACTTTTAGAATGCCTTTCAACTTGAGCTTCCACCCAAATCAAAGGTTTTACCTGCTAACAGAATCATTTAACTGATCAAATGCCATGGAATAAGCAACTAAAAACAGAAAAGGACAGCATTTGTATAGTAAAGGTAAACCTGAGTGCTGAGTCTATATGTCATGAGATCGAAAGCTCCATCAGGCGGTATGAAGGATATGGTCCGATCATTTTCAAACCGGGCCAAACGCACACACCTAGACCAAAATTGCAATTTACTTTAGAACTTGCAGCAATGATAGCAATTTTGCACTTAACACTAACCAAAGACTTAAGCTACATACTGATGAAATTTGATGTCTTCCAAATCAATAGCCTTTCCCTTGGTTGCTCGACCTTGTGCCTCCAATAATACTCTATCATTTAGGCCAAGCTTACACTCGGGCATGCCACTGCAACAGACAAATTGATGAATATTTATAGTATCCTGCTAAAACTGACCAGAACATAAGGATGAGTAACAAGCTCAGATGTAGAGAAAGCTAGATAAGAAATATATTTCTGCAAGCAATATTACACAAAACTATTAAGTGCTAGTCCAAGTGTTTAAAGCTTGGATTAAATTGCCTACATTATAGGATAGGAAGGAGAAAGGAGATGTACATATAAAAAATATCACAATTAGCACAAGCTTTAGAAGTAAAGCCCACAGAACCATAGAAGGATGAAGCATTAAGCAAGCGTGTGGATCACTTGAATGTACAAACATTTTTGTCGGACTTTCTGATAAGTCAATCTGATCACAAGGTAGTCCACACTTGTTTAAAAAAAAAAAAAAACATGTCCTAAAAGCTAACAATTCAGACAGGGAAATGAACATGTGGAATCCATGACTAGACGTCCAATGAAGTAATTCTACAATACCAATCAGCACCATTAGTTTGCATGTTAACCCAAAAATTTGGGGCATTTTACAACAATCTTTACCCATTTGTTATGACGGATTTCTAGAAAATGACTCTTTTTTTATTTATTTATTTATAAATTTGACTCATTTACCTGTTTTTGGTTGCAAACCTAAAAATGAGCCAACAAAACATTATCATTTTGCTAGCACAGAAAATCATTAATATCTTTTGTGATTCCAAATAATTATTAGAACATAAATTTTCATTCACAAAAATAGATCCCAAATAGAAAAATATTTACTATTTTTAGGTCATTTGGAAGCCGCAAATGGAAGAATAAACCCCAAATTCAAAATCTACACATATAATTAAGTTGGAAAAGAGAAAGGTTTGTAGGTGAAAACTTAGACATGAGACACCATAAAGGATGTCATAACTGCTGGCATTGGGCTATCACTTGAATCCTATCATTGAGAAAGTTTTTTATGGTATAAATTTTATTTGTGGTAGTTTGTTGAGTATTTAATGTCCCAAAACCTCTTTTAAAAAGTGGGAAACGTTCACAGATAACGTTTTCCAATCTATTGGGATTTTTTTCGATCAACCACAAATTATGCTTTCTGTCGACTATTGTTTTCTACTCTATGAAACACCATAAACAAAGAGAGTGTAAATGTCATTTAGATGCAAATTTAAGAAACAACAGAATTTACTAGGTCTTACACTATTAACCTTGAGAACAAATTTTTCATTACAAATGGAGTTGTCTGTTGCAAAGGCATCCTAAACAGACACTCCAATATAGCAATATTTGCATTCACTCACTCCACATGCCAATCCTCAGGTACAAATTTGGGGAGGAAATTATGAGATAAACCATTAAAACATGAATAAAGTTGAATAAAACTACCAAAAGCTACAATGTCATGTTGAAACTCAAATCTCAAAACTTTAATTGATAACACACCTTAAATAAGTTCTCATCTTCAATGCCCCAACAACGTCAGACCTAATTATTTGTCCATTGCTGTTGACAAGTATATTGACACTCTCCACCACATCCAAGAAAACCTGATGAACAAGAAGAAAGGAATATCACTTGACGACCTATAATATCAAGAGTGATGTTAGCACTACTACTAATTTTACTACATTATCATTACAAGCTAATGTGTCAAATTTCATTTGCATGACAGAAAAGTAATCAAGAAATTTATTTACAATGTGGTTGATGTGTCTCCGATTACAATCATTGGCATTTCAGTTTGTAAGCATTTTGTAGTAAAACTAGTAGTACCTCATTCTTCTTGTATTGTATCCCTTCGCTACGCCAAGAAACTGCGTTTGTTACGGCCATGGGAGGCCTCTGCGTAACTTCCATCCTATAAGCATCAGTCTTGATGAATTCACTAAGAATCTTCGCTTCTGTATACTGAGGGTAACCAAAGTCCATAATCTCATCGAGCAACTCGTACTGCCAAGAACACAAGGTAATTAGCATAAAGGCACATCTAGTTAAGCACAAGGCGCAATCAAATTCAATCGAAATTAACAAAATTTCTCCTACCACTACAACAAAGTTGTCTCGAAGCGATTCCTCTTCTAACTCTTCAAAATAATGCTTGAAGACCTGCCAAATAGAAATCAACCATAACGAACAATCTCGATCCGTTACAAGCGACACGAATGCATTAGTGCCTAATTACCAATCGAAGCTTACATCAACTAAGCGGTGTAGAAAGAAAAGAAGGCTGGCAGCATTGCAATTCTGCCTCGACGCCGCCATTAGGAACACGTTATTGTGCTGTATAAACATGTAGGTTACACCATTATCATACACAACCGGATCTTGCGTCTCCGGATCACCCTGATACCATACCAAAATACTCAATTAGCCAACAACTAAACCTTAGTTTCCACATAACAGTTCTGTTGCCTTCAATTTAACTAAGAAATCTAAGTTTAACACTTTCGCTAAGTTGAAATCACAGAAAAGAAGAGAATGAGCAAAATTACCTCTTTCTCGATGAGCTTGGCGAAGAATTTCTCGGCCTGAACGGAGGAGACATCGCCGCGATAGTCACGCCAAATGAGAACGCGGCCTTTGATATCTAAGAGAAACAGTGCCGACACTGCCCCTGCCATTTTTAGGCTTTCGAGGATCAGATCGGATTGGATCCGATCAAAATTGATGAGAGATTAGTGCTTAGATTTGGAGAAAATCGAAGAGCTATATAAGGTGAGATCTGGAGTTTAATTACCAGAGCTAATTGAGAAGAAGAAGAAGAGAGGTAGATCTAAATGGTGTGGTTGAAGCACAATCTACTTGTTGCTCTGCGATGTTGAACCATGTTTGGACGCGGTTTTTTTTTTTTTGAACGATCTGTCAGAATTTAATTGAAGAAAGGTGTGTTGCTATTACTCATTTTTTTCTCTCTTTCTCTCATCGTGTAAATCTGTGTAGAAATGTAAATGGAGCTCGATTTTTGGTGTCTAGTGTCAACTGGTTAAGTTTCGCTTCCAATGCAAGCGACATGTGAGTTTCTTATCCCTACGACATCGTTTAGAAGAGAACTCTACTTTTTACACGGCGTCGTTTTTAGCTCTTGCTAGCTACTTTAGAACATTAACAATTTAAAAAAAAAAAAATTATTTTAAATACTCATTTTTCAAAACACCTGTGTAGATGATGATAAAGAGATCTAAAATTCAATCCTCGCTTACATAAAAAATTGATTAGTGTCTTGGTCTGATAATAAAGAGTTATCATCAAGTGCGGACATCAATTAGTGTTTTGGTATGATGATAAAGAGCTATTATTAGAAGCGGATACTATAGGTTGAACTCTCTTTAAAAAAAAAAAATTACACTATATTTTATTAAAATATCAATTTTTAATTTTTTTTAATTGTTTCTCTTTTTTTACACATAATAACCACCATTTACTCTCTTCCTTCATTCTCAAATGAATAATGTCAGTGTAAATTCATATGATTATTATAGCAACCATGTATTTTTACACAATTTTACATAATTTAATGTAGGTGAATTTTGAGCTTAATTAACTAAAATGTGGTACTATTTCTATTATACTTGCAAGTGCCTTATTGTTTTTAAACTCCACGTAACTCCTCAACAAATAGTTAGATCGGTTACATATATTATTTTTCTTTATTCTATTCTATCCAAAATTTAGTTATTTGTTAATTTTCTAATTAATATGTCAATTTGACTACTAATATTACTTTTTGATTATTTCTATTTTTTTTTATTCCCTTAACATAACTCAATATATTATTCTATCTAAAGTTTATGTTAATTTTCTAATTAATATGTCATTTTACTACTAATATTACTTTTTGATTACCTCTATCTTTTTTCATTCCCTCAACATAACTCAATATATTATTTTTTATTGATACATTAATCATTTCCCTCTTAACAATGAACAAATCAATTCAAACTAATCTTTCTCATCTTTTCATCAATAACAAGACAATTGTTATATTTAATTTTTCTTTTTTATCCCCCCTAAAAATCTTCTCTCCATCCTTCTCAGCCTATAAAAGCTCTCAGTACCCACAGAAATCTTCAAACCCACGCAAATACAACACAAACTTAGAGAAACTTTCAAGCCAAACCCAAAGAAACCAAGCCAAGATAATGCGTAGAATTGTTCCAATCATCATGAATAATGTTGATTGGATTTTCCACAGGATCCAAATCTCAAATCTGCATGGAGGACTTGAAGGAGTTGGTAAGGAACCAAGTATAATTAAGTTATGATTTTTTTGTTTTTATTTATATGAAATATATTTTTTCTTGTGCTATGGAAACCCACAGAACAAATGGAGCAATATCTGGATGGGGTTTATCAAGAATATGGTACACAACGGATGGAGCAGTATTTCGACGAGGTTCATCGAGAAATTGGTAATGTTTTTGTAATAGTTTCTTCGCTTTCCGAGTATAATTTTACTTCTAAAAAATTGTAATAATTCGTGTTTTATTTTATAACAAATTAGAAAGATAATAAGAGTGGTATAATAATTTGATCATAATATATGTGTTTACAAATTTAAAAATTGCATGATATTGTGACTGATATAAATAAGCCAATTTCATGCCTCCTAAACAAAAAAAATACAAATATCATTTTTTTTTAGAACTATGCAAATATCATTTTGATAAATAAAAATAAAGATATATCTTTCAATAATTGTTTTTAAAAGCTAATGTGGACCATGCTTCATCAACACTTTGTAAAAATTTTGTAAAATTATTTGTGTTTGTAGCATTATTCTTCTTTTAAATATGGAGAAAACTTGAGATTTATTTTCATTTTTATTTTTTATAGTAGTTCAGCAAGAGTGAGAAAATAATAAAATAGAATAGAATTTCATAATTTATTGTAATAAATAAGAGAGAACACTAAAACATGTCATATTAATTAAGTAAGATAGTGTTTTTTAAACCGTTTGATTGCTTAGAAATCTATGGTGAACAAAATGTGTAACTTTTGTAAAATTACACCAGGTGTAACTTTACTAATTTAAACTCTTATATGTGTGTGTATATATATATATCTTAGAAAACTGACATCAAAATTTCATTATACTTAAATAATCAGTGAATCACTTAAATAATTAATATAAAAAATATTTATTTATTATATTAATAATCTTTTTTTAATTATATAGAATAAGTACTACAATTTTGGTTATATATATAATATCACTAAAAGAAGTTAAGAAATCTAATTGGCTATGACTAATTTTAGTGAATTCACAAATATTTAATTTTTTTTGGCTTTTGTGTCAATTGTTGTCAAAATGACTAAACATTCTAAATCAATTATTATTACTAGCCTTTGAGCACGCGCGTGAACGCGTGCTCAGAGGCTCTTTTATTTTTTGAGTAAAATTTAATAATTTGCATAAATTATAATTTGAAATTATTACTGTAAGGATGCGTTTTGGATCTTGAGCCCAAGGTATGATTGGGTTCAAGCTCAATAAGCCCAAAACAATGAATTTGTAGAGAATAAGTTGGAAAACTAGGCTTTAATGAATGTGATAACAGTTAGAATGGATTTTAAAAGATAATCAAACAAAAATGGACTAGAGTTATCTACGTAAATTTGTCCTCGACACGGTCTGAGGAGGTATGCTCTAATATCTATTGACTGAAAATGATTACGAATATGATTTAAGCAGCTACAATGCTTTCTCTTCCAAATTTTCTATCCCTTCTCCATGGAGGGTCTCTTGTGTTATATAGTTCCTTTTGAACGATTCTGATCTTACACTTGTTGATCATCCAAACTACTACTTGAGTGCTTGTCCCATCGGACACCCCTTAGGCCCTCTGTGAGTTGGGATAGCTAAGGCAATATTGTTCAGGGGTCTTCTCCACATCAATGCAGCCAGAAAGTTAGCTGCAGAGCATTTAATGCAGTGGCAGCAGCCTTTCCTTAAATATTTCCAGGCTTCCATCTCTCTTGTACGTTCATAATGCACGTCTCTATCAATAGAATTTCCTGAAAGGTCACTTTGAACAATAGGATATACACTTGGTTTATGCTTCGTTGGTCCGAGGAGATACTCCTCCTTGGATCGCCTCCCTCAACCTTTCCATTTGCCATATACTCATGGGTCTCTAAGTTTAAAATCCTCACTACTGTCTATTCGCCCTCGGACCAACCAATGTCCTTGGCCCAAGCCCAAGACCCAATATATAATTTTGGGCCCTTAACCCTACAATTACATTTTTCAATCACAAAATACCTAGGAGTGTGATTGGAAATATGCGTTTACAGGTAAAATAATTTTTCATCACATCCTTAGGTATTTTTGTGATTAGAAAATATAGTAATATCAAAATAGAATGGATGCAAATTATTAACCTTTATAAAAAAAAATAAATAAATAAAAGAGCAATTTGAAAACCATCAGAAGAGTAGTCCTGTTTTGTAGGCAACATTTTAGTGGGAGTTAAAGATGTATCTACTTATATATAAAAAAAAAAAAAGTATATATCTATTTAGTTTAGTTTTTATTTTTTTATTTTTTTTTTATTTTTTTATATATCTATACTACTATTTAAGGGGCTTCCCTTGTTTGGACCGGATTTTTTTTGTTCCAAAATGCCCCTACATCCCTAGGTTTAAGTAGAGACAAAACTAAAGGATAGTCTGATAAAAATACATGTCTAACTTGCACTAAAACTACATTGCCTACAAAATAGGAATAATCTTCTACTAACTCACTTATTCAAAGCAAATATACGTTTATTGTTTTTTTTTAAATAGAAAAATAATTTAAACACCCCACTTTTATCCAAAAACAAATCTAAAAAATAAAAATAAAAATAAATAGTTATTAAAAAAAAACTAAACTAAATAGTTATTCTTTAACTCCCACAAAAAATTACCTACAAAACAGGACTACTCTCTTAAAGATTTCTTTATAAAAACACATTTGCCGTATTGATAAAAAATATAAAAAAATAAAAAAACCCAGTCGTACACCCACATTTTAGTCACACACAAACAACTTCAACCTTTTACCTAATAAATTTAAATCTCCCCATTATCACCCCTATGTATTTTTGTGATTGAAAAATGTAATAATCCCAAATTATAATGGATTCAAATTATTAACCTTTACATAAAAAATAGAAGAGCCTTTGAGCACACGCTCGCACGTGCTTAGATGCTAGTTTCTTATAAAAAACTTATTTTTCTATTTTAAAAAAACAATAAACATATAGTTACTTTGAAGAAATAGGTTAGTGAAAGAGTATTCTTATTTTATAGGCAATGTTTTAGTGCAAGTTAGACATATATTTTTACCAGACTATCATTTAGTTTTGTTTCTACTTAAATCTAGGGGTGTAGGGGTATTTTAGAACCAAAAAAATCCAGTCCAAACAGGGGAAGCCCCTTCAATAGTAGTATAGATTAGGGATGGCAATTTTGCCCCGCCCCGCTTGACTCGCCCCTCCCCGCTTCGCCCCGTGCGGGTTTTCCCCGCCCCGCAAAGGTGGTGGGGCGGGGATGGGGCGAGATTTTAGACCCGCCCTACCCCGCATTAATAAGGGTTAAAAGGTAATTTTTTATACCCTAAAACCCTACTATTTAAACAAAAATATCATCATCTTATTTTATTTAAGTGGAGATTCTTTTTGAAGAACTAGGCAATTTTTATTTTGTTATGTATTAGGAGTTTGGATTATTTTATTGTGTCATACTATGAGATTTTTGTTGTGATATTATCTTGTTAAACATTTAGATAATATTATTTAGTATTTGCTAAAAATTAGTTTGATTTGATAGGATAAATTTATTTATAATTTCAAGTATATTTTTATTATTGAAACATGTAATTTTATTTGAAAAAATGGTAATAGTTGTAGGGAAAATTAACAAGAAATAAAGTTTTACGGTGTAGAGCGGGGCTTCGCGGGTCTTCGTGGGGTCTTAAGGGGCGGGAATGGGGCAAGAAATTTTCCCCGTCATGCGGGGCGGGGCGGGGATGGGGCAAGAAAAATCCATGCGGGGCGGGGGCGAAGATCCCATCCTTCGGCCCCGCCCCGCCCCATTGCCATCCCTAGACTATAGATTATAAATAAAAATATTTTCTCATATAAAGAAGAATGTCACATTTTAAATCAATTGTTATGACTATAAATAAAAATATTTCCTTATATAATATTATAAAAATAATCATTAAAATTCTATAATATAAATAATTGATGTATAATTATATATAATTTTTTTTTAGAAAAACTATATATAATTAATACATACATTTACTCCATTAGGTAATTCAATGAACTAATTTATACTATGATGTAAATGCAAACTTTATTGAGGTGTAAGCTTAAATATAAAAAATCTCAAAGAATGCGCCAAATGATAGAACCTCATTTTTTTTGCATAAGGTCTCTGCTTATATATATTGAATTGATTAAGGACCATCTATATTTTTAAGCGAATTTTATTATTTTGAATATTATATTTTTATATATTTTCATTTATCCATCTTAAAATTCTCATTTCAACTATGCTCATTTTATTAATATATTTTTTTCAATAGCCTAACATTTAAAACCATAGAAGACAGTTGATCTTACAACAATCTTATTTCGAATAAATCTTATTTAGAAAATGATTCATTTTTTGGAAAATACAAATATTTTCTAAAAAAACTTGTTTTCTTGTATATGCTTGCAAATTAGAAAATGAGTCAATAAAAAATTATACTATGTTGTTTGGCTCGCATGAAAAATCATTCTTATTTTTTATAACTCTAAAGTGATTGAAGAAACATATCCAAAATGGAAAAATGTATTCTATTTTTAAGGCCATTTGGCCGTCTCAAATAGGAAATTTTAAACTCCAAATTTGGAATTTAAGTGAAAAATTAAGTGAGAAAGTGAGATTATGCTACAAGCAATTTTGTAGTTAAACTACGTCAAAAAAATAATAGTTAGTCAACACTGGTCAACAACTATAACAATTTGTCTTTTGAATGAGAGAAAGTTGGGAGAAGAGAGAGAATGAAAGAGAAGTTACTATTGAGAAACATTTTTATGATGTGGAATTTATTTGAATCGGTTTGTTGAGTATGTAATATTTCGAAAAATGTTTTTCCGCTCAATTAAGCTTTTTTAGTTAGAGTAATATTATAGACACAAATTATTTTACAAATGTTGATGTGGCCAACCTCTTATTGGTTTTCATCTAGGCCACCATTAATATCACTTTTTTATTTACTAATAATCACTCACCCCATTAACAATTTGTAAAATTTTTTGTAAAATAGTTTGTCTCTTTACCGTTATTCTTTTTGTTAAGCACAGAAAACGTTTTATGTTGAATCGCATTTTTCACCAAACGTAGCTCAAATACTCCATACTTGCACTACTTTTCATATACAGCACAAAAAAGTTCCTATAAATTCCTCAAAAAAAAAAAAAAAAAAAAAATCCTATAATTATGTTGTTCCTTTGCCAAAGATTTTACGACTTGTGGAACTAATACAAAATTATATAAAAATGGCCTTACCAGAGGTCTAGACAAAGTTACTTTAAAAATTCATATCACACTTCAACAAGTTTCTTTCTATTTTTTCTGGCATATCTGACTTTATATTTTAAGACAAATACAACATTTCATTTGCCAAGTCCTCTCAAGTTATGATAATACCAAATACAACTAAGTTGAACACAGTTTTAAGTGTTAAACTCTATCAGGACCACAAAGAGCAATTACATATTTCCATCTTTAGGATTTGGAGCATTCTAACTTGAAAATTTGGTAAATAACTAAATACACACTACTCTATCATGATATCAAATATCAAAAGAGTACTAATCCCCTAATGTTTCCAAGAGAGACATTCAGGGTTTAGATTCTTTTCCCTCAACTATCAAATTATCGAAAAAAAAGAAAGAAAAAAGTTTTAGTACATTTTAAGGTTAATCACACCATACATATAATAGTTATTTGACTTATTTCATCTTCCATTAAACAGCCCACTGAAAACTTGGCTGTTCCCTCCCAGGGATGCCTCCCACTCTATGGAGTAAGTCACCAGATTAGATAATGACACAACTATTTCCCTCATCTCTGGTCTGTCAACAGCATCTTCACTCAAACAACACTGAGCAATTTCTGCCATCTGTGAGAACACAATTATATGATGATCAAGAGGGCAGCAGTCACAATACAAATTTAGGCAACTTCCTTCACAGATTGTCATAAAACAAATTTAATTATGTGACAATAAAAATATATGCCTTTAACCTCCATCTATTTAGCACATTTTTCTTACTCCTTTGGCTAAGCAAGAGAAGGAAAATAAGTAAAAGAAGTTCATAAACTTAAGTTCCAAACTCAACTTCCCTGGAGCCTTATTAATTTCTCTACCAATAAATCAAGAGCTGACTCAGTAATCTCACCCCATGATTTTTTATTTTTGCTATTTGTACCATATTAAGTACTAAAAAAATCCATATATGGAGGTCTTTATTGAAAGTTTTTTTAGTTATTTATTTTTATTTGTACCAGTATCAATGTTGATAGTTGTATCTAAAATCTTGCATACCTTGTATACGTACTCAAAAGGGTAGATGCCACGAAGATTTCCATCTATGACAGCTTCCAAAGCATCCTCTGGGTGTTCATCTTGGAAGACGTTATAATCTGGTCATGTGGTGGAAACAAAACTTAGCTTGTGCATCATTATTGAAGTGGCTTGTCTGGCTGTGATGACATAAGTACTAATCTAGTTATGTATGCAAGACCAAGAAGCGATGGAGAATATAATATGATTATATGTATATTTCCGCATGAATCTGACATTCAAGATTTATGTTTGATTGATAGCAGTAAAAGCACTTGCATAAACATGTAATTTAACAATTATATTTGAATTAAATGGATTTGAGAATATGTAAAGTTGAGCATGTGTTTAGAAAACATTCAGTAGGTAGAATTAATTTTGCCAGGAATTTGTTGGTTCAGTGAGTCAAATTTAGTCTCTTATTTGGGTTCCACTTCAACCTAGACCTAGTCACTTGCTTCAATTTTAAGTTCTATCTGTGGCAATGACTTTTTGAAACATTGAATCCTTTGAGTAAAGAAATTGTTCACTTACAACTGTAATTAGTGATTTCATCTTGTTAGTCTCCTTGCTGTCACAAATAAGTGCACATTGCCCGTTATCAGTTCTGCTAGAACAACTCCAAATGCGAATACATCAGTTTTGGGGGTCACCTGGAGCTCCTTCACAGCTCTTCAATTAAGTTAAGAATGTCAGAAAAATTACTTTATTTGAGTGTAAATAAGAAAAGATTATACTGACAATGAAGAGAGAATTAATCTAATTCCCCTATAATCTACTTATGGTTGTACTACTAAAATAACAGCTTAGAACTTACTCAGGAGGAAGGTAGCCTGGTGTTCCAACTAGACGTGTTGCTAGGAAATCTTCTTCATTTGTTCTTCCAACAAGTTTTACCAATCCAAAATCTGCTACCTATAACATATGCTAAATGAGCTTTGAGATAAAAACTACTTATATTTCTTTTATAGAGACACTGCATATTCTTTTTCTTTTTTTTGGGTTAGGTAGCTAGATATGGGGGAGGGGGAGGTAGGGTTTGAATCAAAGACACAAGGCACCATAAATGATATGACACTATTTCCACTGGACTATCGCCTGAACCCCCGCTGCATATTCATTTTTTTGGAGAAATTTTACTGGAGTTCAGTAAACTGTTAGAAAAATATCTTTATTTTTCATTCAGGAACAGAGTTATGCTTGGAAATTTGTATTGAAGTTCTATGGTACTGGGCAGTGGCAGATCCCAAAATGTGATAGACATGATTTCTAAAGAGAGATATTGTAAAATCAAGCATGGCTAGAAGAATTGATTCATACAAACATGGCTATATTAAAGAGATTGGAAGTACCTTTGCTCTGAGTCCCTCATCAAGGAGAATGTTACTTGTCTTTATATCTTGGTGCACATACCTTGATATTGTGTGGTCATGAATGTATTCAATACCCTTTGCAGCATCCAGTGCAATCTGCGTTCTTGCAGTCCAAGAGAGAGGCTGATGACCTGATTCAATACTCATTGTTGTAAATCTTGTTAATCCTGTGTAAACCAAGATTGCTAGCATACATTTAAGGCATTTAAGCTCAACAACTAATTCATTGTTGCCCTAGGACACTGTACGAGTGGGAGGCCCATAGAGTTTCTTTGGATAAACTTGCATATTCCAAACAGCCTATGGTGATTGAATAAGGGATATAGCTTTCTGCTGCAGCTGATTCCAAGAAAATGGGGTAGTGGATTTCACAAATTTTTTAGTTTAGATTCATTTGGCTTTTTCTTTAAATAAACGGAAGAAAGTAAATTCAATCGATCCCTTAACTGAAGTATAATCTGAAGTTCTGAACTCTTTTTAAGTATTGAAATCTTCCATACTGGACTAGAGTACTGGTTGACCTTTCCCTATACAAATTCATAATTTACATCACGGTATCACTTAGACACATGGTTACATCCTAATGCTTTTACTAGGACTTGAACTCATTTACGCTCTTCAAGTAATTTGCTATGGTCACCAGTTACAATGAATGCACAGGGGTTTTTTAATTATAAGAACAAAGAGCGTTATGATCTTGTACCTACTTGAGAGGGCATAATGACCTATGTCAGCCCGACATGAAGATGCTGTTTTTGGATGTGTGAAGCCTACAAGGATGGTCTATCACTACATATATGATACCTTTCATATCTCATATGTTTCATCTAATTGAACCACACCAGAAGTGTTCTTGGCAAACTAAGAGTTATGACTTGTGTCCTAATGACATGAATACCTTTCAGTTGTGGATCATGCAGATGAGCATTCAGTGATCCATTCTGAACATACTCATAGACCAAGTAGAGGTCATCCTCTCCACTGGCATACCCCAGGAGCTCCACCTATACCAAATTAAGATTTTACTAGTGATTACACTAAAACCTTTCTTCCACATCATGCTAGGAGTCGATCATAATTACTCACCACATTTATGTGATGGGTCTTGCATAAGACCTTTAGCTCTGCAAAGAACTCTTTGGATTTATTAGATCTCATCTTTTTTATTGCAACCTCCTGAAAGTTAAAGAGGCTGTCATCTTTTAGAAGTTCCATTAGCATAGAATATATATAGCAGTAAGTGTGTTAAAGGAGAAAGAAAAGAAAACTGGCCGTGAACCTGCCATACCTTCCCCCCTAGTATTCCAAAGTATACACTCCCATATCCTCCCTCTCCAATTTTCCTACTTTCATTAAAAAAATTTGTAGCCTCTTCAATCTCCTCAGGACTAAATAATACTGGTCTTTCGGAATCTGCAAAATGTAAATATATTATGAGCGCCTCTCTTCTGGTCCAAAGGGAAAAAAAATCATAATAGCAAACTATTAATTAGTATATATCCCCCCCCCCCAAAAAAAAAAAAAAAAAAAAAAGTATTAAATAGTAATTTGACTAATTTCTTTTCCCCATTCCTCTCTCTTGTCTCTGTTGAAGCTTTTTCATGTTTTGGATTCAGTTCAGTTTATCTGACCTTCCATGTTGTCCATGTCCTGGTACTGATTCTGCACTAAAAAGGTTCGGTTGGCACTCATGCTTCTGGCTACAGCTCTTGGATCTTCCACCTTCTGTTTGGATCTTTTTCTCCTGAGAACCACAATAATCAATATGCTCACTGAAAGCAATGTCACAGCCAATGATATACCAACGGCTATGATTACAACTGTCCATTTGTGTCTCCCTTCTGGTCGCAAACAGCAAAAACAATGCACATTAACTCATATATTAGCTTTTCATTGAATCTGAAATGCCTGCATATGCAATGATACAAATAAAGTTTTCTTAATCATTTGTACATGTATATGTGTATTCTTTATATCAAAATTCAGCACTAGGAGTGGCCTAGCTGTTCATTGGACTTAAATAAACAATAGTTTTTGGCAACGCACAAATTATGAGAATAAATTTAGGATTAACCATGAAAGATAGAATACAAAAGCAAGGGGAAACAGATTTTTGAAGTGGTTTTTATACAACATATAAGAAGTATCAAATGCTATTTATTTTTAGGGGAGAAAAAAACTTCAAAGATGAAAAGGCAGTACATTCACATCTATAACACACAGACTTTCACATACATAAAAATCAAAAAAAGTTTTATGAGAAGCTCACCTTTCTTTGGGTTATTCTCCATAGGCACAAACAACACCCAACCCAGGCCGATATTCGATGGGTTTAGAACCATTTCTTGATTCAAGCTCTGAATTCCAGTCACATCAGAAGATAGTAAAGAAGCAATACTCAGTAATGTATCCTTGTCCTGAACCGTGTATGTTACCACAGTTTGAGACTGACTCTCAATGCACCCCACATGGAAGACTAATAGATAAGTTAATTTTTGGGTCTAAATATGAATAATTGGCTTTACCCTTCCAAGCTTGACCACTATATATTTCAATTGAGACTTTATCAAATGTATCACCATGTTGTACCGGGTAGGTTGTGTTATAGAAATAAGCAGTAGTATTGTCATCAATATCCATGCAAGAACATGGGACACTGATAAGGTAATCTTGAATATTGTTGCCATACATTATAGGCTTCATTTGGGATATACTGACAGAGTAAAAAGAGGCAACTTTTTCTTTTGGCACAGTGTTGCTGATGTGGTATAGTGAGGCATTACATGACTTGATTAGTGTATTACATCTAAAAGGGGATATAAGAGTTGATGTGATTGGTAATTTAGCTGCAAGAATTCTAGCAAATAGAGTTGCAAGTAGAAGGAGATGAATAACGAGACCAAGGGAAGCCATTGTTGTGGTCATGGGAATTTTCTTAGTTAAGAAATGAAGGAGAAATGAACATGTAGGAGTTGCCAACGTTATTTTTATTCTCTCTGTCCTGACTTGTTTGTTTCTTAAGGAATTCAAACAGCTGAAACGACTAAGTTGATTGCTTTCATATAGAAATTGCCAATTCTTCATATTGGTTCTAACTAATTTCAATACTAAAATAAACAAATTTTTAATATTTATTAATTAACATGATTTGTTCCAAGATTTTGTAATGGTTTTTTGCTACAACGAATTTTTTGTCGATGCTTTCAATTTACTTATATATCTGGGCTCACCATGAGACCATTAAATTTATCATCTATGATGACGGTCATTTTTATTCTTTTTTATCTTTACCGGCGCGGTCATTTTTTTTTTTTTGTCTTTTCTGGCTAAGATTAAGAAGTCATATTTTTTAATAGACTATATATATATATATATATATATATATATATATATATATATATATTTTGAGAAACTTTTTTTTGAGAAAGAGTTTCAACCTATGGCGTCTGCTCCTGATGATAGCTCTTTGTCATCAGACCAAGACACCAATCAGTTTTTGGTGTAGGCAGGGATTAAACCCCAGATCTCTTATATAACCATCAGAGACTTTACCAGTTGAGTTAACTGGAACCCACTTTTTTGAGAAACTTTAATAGACTATAGTTAACTCTTAATTTTAGGAACTTTTATAAAATTTATGGTTGGCTTTGTGGTTCTTAAAATTTCATGATATCGATTCAAAATCTCTAACCTAAGTGTTTTTACAAGAAAGAGAAAATGAAAATAAAGAATTTGAGAGTTAATGGAAACTAAAATAAACATTTATATTGCACAAATGAACTGTTTCTTCTACTAAAAACAACGTTGCCTTCTTTGTTTTCATGGACAGTTCTTTTTTGTTGTTTTCTTGGACAGTTCTATCACAACCAACATCTTGGGGCTTCTTCCATGTAATAGTTTAGTGTGTGTAGGATGAAAGGACAATACACACCCAATAGAATAATAGATACTTGAAAACATCTTAGGACCATTCATGAGAGATAACTCTATATAATACCTAGTGTGTATGAAATGAGAGGATTGTAACACCCAATAAAATAAGGTACTTGAAGAGCTCTAAATATTCTTGTTTCTCAACAATAACAACAACAACAAAAAATCTTAATTTTATGCATATTCTATTTCTACCCACAATATATATATATACTAGTATGTAACACATGCTTACGCACAAGAATGATGAATTGTAATGGTGCAATTGATATTAGCTTGGGTTATTAAACATATAGGACATAGTTTGATCAGTACATTTGGAGGTACTAAAATAGTTTTTCCTTGCAATTTTCATGATATTGGTTACGCCAAGTTTCTCATTATATTGTTATTACATATATAATTTTGAAAATCACTATCGGATTTACATATACAATATCAATTCACAATTATTGTTCGTAAAATTCTACTAAATAAAGTATAAAATAAAATAATAAATTGGTCAAATAATATCTCTTAAATTGAATGGGGTTAGGTGTATGAGATCATTCAGCTCAATTACAATTTGTTATGTTCAATATCTTCGCATACAAATATTTGAATAGAAACTGTATAAAAAATGCCCATTAGTTTAGAGAAAAAATAATAACAAAAATCTAAAGAATTTAATTTGTATGGAAAGCTAACAAAAGCAAAATCCAATTTTGATTCTAATTAAATTTTCTCTAAATTATGGTTTAATATATATATATATATATATATATATATATATATATATATATATATATATATATATATATATAACCTAGTTAGTAATGGACCGTACATAGTCATGGTATATTACATAAATGACTTAAAAAATTTGAATTGTTTTTAGTTATATGATTAGGTTTTTTATGGTTTATTTATATTGGACTCCTCATTTTCTATACTAAATTAACTCATTTGGCACAAAAACTAAAAAAACTTAGATTAGATGGGACATGTGGCGCAAGATTAAACTCTAATTAAAATCCAATTTTTACACTAAAATAACTCATTTGGCACAAAAATTCAAAACTTAAATTAGATGGTACACGTGGCATAAAATTATACTCTAATTAAATTCCAATTGAATTTTCTCTCACATTTACCTATTAATATATATCTATATATATATATATATATATATATGTTTGTTCATTTAGACCCCTCAAACCAGATTGTTTAACCTATCTTATAACTAAGTGATTACTTAGATTAATTTTCAGATCTAGGTTAAACACAAATAAATCATATTATGCAAATATGTGGAAAAGTAAATAACACCACAATATGATGACCTAGGAAAACCAATGAAACTAACCGTTTCAAGGTAAAAACCTGGAGAGGATTTGACCTAACTATTCTCAAGGCAAACCAAATCCACTATAAGAGAATTGAAGTTTTTACAAAAGATTTAACACTAAATCTAATGCTACCTCCAATAGTAACTTACTAACACGACCATGTGCAAGTTCAGAATCCACGGACTCCTTCTCTTCTTGGATTTACAGCAACACAAGCCACCTTGCTTGTGACTTTGAGATCCCACTCAAAGGTTTCAGATCACTCTCAGTAATAATCTTGATGCAGCAACTATATTCTACCAATGCTTGATTGTAGTTTTGGCTCTGGTAGATTCTTGTGTAGTTAGAAGGTACAAAATCTCTCAAATCTTTTTTTTTTTTGGTTAAAATACGATTTCATTCAAAACAAACTACCCAGGAACATTAGAAACAAGGCAGACCCTGTTCACATACATACCAACAGCATCCTCATCTAACATACTTCTAATGTCCACAGGAGGACAACTAAAAGAAATAAACTTAGCATCCTGGTCAGTACTCATCCTAGCTAAAACATCTGCACAACGATTGGCTTGGCAAAAACAATGCCTTAACTGGACTTGCTGAAACCGAAGCAACAACACCCTATAGTCATTCAAAATTGGCAAAATAGCATTATTTTGATAGCTTGGATTCAGAAAAATATCCACAACAGCTTTAGCATCAAGTTCAATAATTAACAAAAGGATGTGTAAGTTGCCGCACATGATGAGGCCCTCTCGAAGCCCCCAAAGCTCAACCTCAAAGCTGGTAGTCACCCCTATACACCTAGAAAACCCAGCCACCCATCTTCCATTCTCATCCCTAACCACGCCTCCACAACCTGCCAATCCCGGATTGCCCTTAGAAGCTCCATTTGTATTTAATTTTTTCTCAAATCTCACAAAGAGTAACACACAAGTCTTCTTCAGCACCTTCAAAACGTGGCTAGGGTTTTTCTTTTATATGCGTAGAAGTTTACATGAAACCTTAAACATTTTCACGAGCTTGGTCCTGTTTAAAATTCTGCAAAAAAAGTTGTGCCTCCGATTTTCAATTGGTCAAACCTAATTCTCGATTGGTCGAGCAAGGCAGAACCACACTTCCTTTTCTAAACTCAACTAGACTTGAACCTTGAAATACGCACATTTAAGCATTGCCTAAACACTTAGACTAGACATGTTTTGTTCTCGATATGCCAACTCAATCAACAATGATTCTAAATATTTAAATCTAAATCTTTAGAACCTAACAATATATATATATATATATATATTTAAAATTCGAGCTATAGATTAGGGGTAGTGACACTTTTTCCAATGCATTGCAAGAGTTATTAATTAAATCTTTCACTCTATATTTGGATATTGATCAACTAATTCTCCATGTTATCTTTTCTTTTTTTGTTCTAACAGGTAGGGAATGGAGATTTAGACCAAAATTATTCTCATCTCTTTCTTTCATGTACCATTTTCAATGTCAAAATTCTAACTAAATCCACTTATTGAACAGGGTTTTATGGTCGGTCTGCGACCCCTGGATGCCGAGGTCGGCTAGTGAGACGATGGGAGATAAGCTTTATCATATATACAAACAAAAAAAAAGTAATTGGAAATTTTCTGGAGTTCACTTTTAGGTAGTCAAATGTTTTTATTTTTTAGTTAAACTAGTTAAATGTTTATCAGTCACCAGCACACAAGTCACAAGGCGTAAATTCATGATTCACGTAAGCTGGAAACAGTTACTGTCCTTTGTTTAATCCGTCTCCTGGTCATGGATGGTTGGCCATTTTGTGTTTTTTTGTGGTTTTGTGTCTCTTCGCCTATTTTCTTTTATTTTTTGGTCGGCAGAGATAGTTGGATTTAGATAATAGATATCAATCATTGTGTTGTGTTTCTCCTGGGACACAACCGTTGCACTCTCTCATTGGGTCCAGACTCCAGAGACTTATATTGGTCTGATTTTGACTTGTAATTAATTTCTTTATCTTTTGAATTACACTACTTTATTAGCAACTTGAATTTTGAAGGTTCACTCAAACTGGACCTTGCACCATCTTTACTCTTTAGCTATAGAATAAAGGGGGAAAATGTCTTTACAAAGCAACATAGAGACGCAGAAGTATTTCATTAAAGTTTCTTTAACAAGGAAATGCTATGGTGAGCTCTATTTACACTGAGGTCTAGCCAGCTCTCCTAATTTTAAAGTAAACAAATATCAACGTTTGACAAAACAAAACTCATTGGTCAAAATTTGAATCTCTCCCACAATGATTGATTTTTATTAAAATTTTTTGATTTTCATCCCTGCCTTGCAAAACCTCCCCTCGTGTTAATCTACCCCACCACAATTATATAAAATATTTTGATTTTATGCTTAAAATGCAATTAAATTGATTATATCAAATTAAACTAATTTTACAAAGAATTCAATAATATAATCCAAAGTATTTAACAAGACAGTATTACAATAGAAACAGAAGGTCTTAACGTAACAGGGGTATTTTTGTAAATATATGCAGGGTGGAGTGGGTAGGAAAGTTTAAACTCATCCCTGTTTCGCCTCAAGGTCGAGGTAAATCATTTCCACCTAACCACCTTTGAGAGGTAGGAAAAATCCACATGAGATGAGGCAGGTTGAAGTAGGACAAAATTGTCATCCCCAAATTGAGAAATAGTATAAAAGGTTGTTAAAGAAAAGAAAAAGAGGTTATACATTGTCATTTTAAAAAAATTATTATTTATTTAAGGAGTTAAGGCTTAAGATAAAGGCATGATTTTTCTAGAGCATTATAGCTAACTGGTTAGCACTTAGCATCTCATGGTTTTGAAATGTTACTTTTTATTAAAAACATGTGGTCTTTGTGCATATCAAATGAAAAGCACAGGTATTATTAAGTATTAACACAGAGTCGCAGTAGGATCCAATAATTGCATATGAATATTGTAAGGGCGGTTTTTGGGGCCCAGGCCCAGCAAGCAAGCGATTCTGGCCCAAAAGACCCTCAACAATGAATTTGTAGAGAGTGGGACTCAGAGCTAGGTCTTGACAGAGTGGACGTGATTAATGGTGAACCATGCAGCAAATGGAACGTGAGAATGTTCTGTTCAGTTTCATGAAATAACAGTCCATGGGGCTGCTTTAGTGTTCCTACTGCTCTCTTTTTAGAAAGTCTCTCTTTTTCTTCTTCCTTGCTCCTCTTTCTCATGGGGACTTTCTGCTCTTATATATCCTCCTTCAATTGATAATGACCTTACACTTGTTCACCATCTAGGCCTCTACTTGAGTGTCTGTCCCAAAGGACATCCTCCTCCTTTTTCTGTGAGTTGCAATGGCCGAGATAATACTATTTTCCTGTCCAATCCACATTAATGCGGCTGGAAAAGTAGTTTCCTTGCATTTAATGCGGCAGTAGTGGTTGCTCCCTGCCCGTTTAGCATTTTCCTTCATTTAGAAGGATTCCTCACCATGGACAGGGCGCGCGCTGGACGTCCATTTAGTGCGTCCGAGGAGACACTCCTCCTCGGACGACCCTTAAACAAGCCCGGCCCGGCCCAACAGGATTGGGCTAAAAGTCCCCCGACCCTGTTTTCGCTTCCCGCCATGGCTGGGCTTCATCCTGGTCCTAAGGCCCACTGTTGACTGACAAAGCTTGCCCCCCACAATAGCCCCTCAAAATTCCGGTTCTTTCTTCTTGATCCGAGGAGGAAAAAAGGGATTTTGATAATTGCTGGACAGTCCATTGTGGTTCCCTACTTTATCCGGGCGAGCGTGTGTCCTCACGTGCCTCATTAATGCTGAAGACATTTAATGCCCCGGGGGGAGTTAACTGCAGCTTTTGGAGTTTTACGCCCTTTCAATCCAACGGTTGGAGACCAGATCAACGGCGGACAACGTTTTATTTACTCTAGGCGGGAGTGTGTCTGTCCAACTTCCTCTGAGTATATAAGGTTTTGAAGGCGTTTACTCCCCATTTTCGACGAAAACGCCAGTACTCAGAAGACCTTAATGCATTCTTCTTCAGTTCGCTCTTATCTTCGCCGTCGTTTTATTGAAGATTCCGTCAAGTTTCTTACCCGTAAGTGCGCGTTTCTTCTTCGTTACTCTTCTTTAGGCAAACTGCCTTCGCGTTACCTAGGATTAGGGGGAATGGGTAGGCTTTCAAAATTGGTAGACTCTCCGGCCGGTATGGCGGGCTTCAGGGCGAAGTATCGTATTCCACCGGAGGTAGGTTTAGAGTACTGCCACGAGGAGGAAATTTTCTTCAAAAGGAAGTCAGGGCAGGTCGTGATTCCAATGATAGCCTTCGTGGAGGGAGGAATGACGATCCCCATGGGGGGAATAACTAGGGACTACCTGCGTGGTCATAGATTGACCCCCTATCAGTGCACCGCAAACCTGCTCCGGATCTTGGGGTGCACCGACGTATTAAACGACCAGATGAACCTCGGCCTAACTTGGCGCGACGTGGTTCATCTCTATGAATGCCACAAGCTCGGAGACACATACTACCTAAAGTCCAGGTCCGATGAAGTGAGGTTGATATCCTGCCTCCCCAAGTCCAACAAAGGCTTGAAGGACGACCATTTGATCGTCTCCGGACCGTGGCATGACGGCATTCACTGTCCGACCAGGGCAGGAAAGCCAGGTGGGGTGCCATAACATTAGGTTCCGCGGAGAGGACCCTAGTTTGAGTTTTACCCCTTTGTTTTGCTTCGTTTGTGTTGTGTTTTCTTTTTTATGGCTGCATGTCTCCTCGGACTAACATAACTCACTTAACGATCTTTGCAGACAAAGAGCACACAACCCCTCGGCTGAGCTTGGTCAACGTTCCTGCTCTAAATTACCTCTTGAGGTCTGAGATTTTCGTAAGCGAGGACGGACAGTTACGGTCGGCTCCTTTGATTTTGGACTTTGTTCCCCTTACTCGATCCTTTGTGGAAGCTGGTCAAGCTATCAGGGCTGGAAGTCCGAGATTGGCACGTATAAACGTTTCCATACCAGGGTTTCTCGCTTCGTCAGACTTGCCTCCTGTTCAACTGCCTGATTACCGCCCCATTCCTGCAGCGATTGTCCCGGAGGAGGAGGCTGGTTCTTCACATTCTTCCCTAGAGGAACAAATAGACCGTTTCCAATTTGCCGAGGAAGGGGAGGTGTCGGCAAGAGTTGTAGAGCTCTCGGACTCTGACACAGATTTAGACCGTGCTTCAGCAGCCCCTGCCCTCGGCCTAGTCGTCGCACAAGTTGATACTAGCCAAGAGATTGAGGAAGAAGGGATGGATTTGAAGTCCAGGTCTGGCCTCAGGGGCCTTCTATCTAACAGGAACAAGGGACAGTCCTCTAAGGACGCCCCCAAGGAGCAAGTTCCGGCTAAGCTTCCCCCTCCTCCTCCTTCATCCACCGACCCCCCACTTCAGCCTATGCCCAATCTGAGGCGGAAGAGGCCAGTGGAAGAACTGGAGGAGGGTGAGGTCGGCCTTCAGCAACCCAAGCAGCAAAAGAAAGGAAAGGAGTCCAAGGATAAGCGGGCCAAGTCCACTGACAGCCGAGACGAAGCGGCGCTGAGGAGGGCGCAACGCACTTGGAGCCCGCGGCTGGAAATGGACGGCGCTCCCATTCCCTGGGATGCCACAATTTGGGAGTCCACACGGGGGCAGGCGACTAACCTCGCCGAGGCCTTGCAGCAACCTCTGCTCTTGCCCTGCGACATGGACGGGCTCAGGAAAACGGGGCAACCAGACCTCTTCAAGTCTTTGAAGAGGGATCTCGCTATTGTAAGCAACAAGTCTTGGCTAGATTGGACACCTTGCTCCACCTTCACCTAGCCGTTGTTTCGTTTTAACGACACTTTATTAACTCTATGCAGATCACCCAGCAAGTCTACGTCGCCGAAGAGCGGGCGAAAAATGCACGGGACGAGGTTAATGGCGAGGTTCAATCCCGCGTAGCTGCGGAGAAAACTGCTGCTGTCCTCAAGCTGGAAAAAGAGAGCCTAAAAGAAAAACTTAAGGAGGCCATGAGGGAACGGGACAGCGCCAATGCGGGCCTTGAGAGCACAATGAAGCAGGCCGAGGACATGCGCCAACAGCTTCACTTATCTGGGATAAACCTTGCGACCGAGAAGCAATTGGTCCTGGATCTTAAGGCGCAGTTGCTACAAGTGAAGGAAGGGGCCAGATTGGCCAGGGAGGCAGCTGAGGCTGCGGTGGCGGCCTCTTATGAACGGGGAGTGGTGGACACTGAAACCAGGCTGACCGAAGAGGTAGCTGTGGTTTGCAGGGACTACATTACTGAGTCCTGGGGAGTCACCATGGACCGAGCGGCAGTCCCTGCGGATTCCGACCTTAGGAGGCTCGAGAGTATCTTCTTCCCAAAGGATATTCGCGAGATCCCTGGCTCGGATTCCACAGGTGATCTCACCTCTGCCCAAACCGTTCCTCTCGGCGCCGACATCCTAGAGGGCAAGAATGGAAACGAGGAGGTGCAGCCATCAGCCAGGGGCAAATCGCCAGAAGACGCCCTTACTATAAAGGATGTCGTTGCACAGGCTAAGGAAGCCGGGCCCAAACCAACGGCCGAGGAGGAAAACCCCGTAGCCGTTGTTCCCGAGAAGAGCTCAGCTCAGGACATAGTTTAAGGCATTAGTGTAGGGAGTTGCTTGTAGTAGGTTTTGCTTCTTGTTTGCTTAGGCTTCGCAAATATGTGTAAAACGAAATATTTTGGGATTTAATGAATGATATAACTTCGTTTCGTTTTGTTTTGCTGCTTCCATTTTGCCTTTGTTATGAATGAATCTTGACTATGTCAGTAGACTCCCGAGGTTGAACCATTAGTCGTAACTTAAACAATGCGATTAAGTATGAGCTAATAAAATAGTAGTTAGTTTCACCAAGGCTGTGGTCCGAGGGGAAGAAGAAAGACTTGGGTTCCTTCCACCACTTGGATACATGTGGTTAATTTCCCCCATGTCTGTGGTCCGAAGAGCCAAGCAGGACTTAGGTTCTGTTCAACGCTTAGGTTTTCTTAACGTAGCTAGTTTCCCCATAGGCTTGAGTCCGAGGACCATGCGAAACCTTGGTTCTGTCTAGTACTTAAATGTAAGTGGCTAATTTCCCCCAAGTCTGTGGTCCGAAGAGCCAGGCAGGACTTAGGTTCTGTTTAACGCTTATTGAGAACGGCTTAGCAGTTAATTTTCCCCAAGTCTGTGGTCCGAAGAGCCAGGCAGGACTTAGGTTCTGTTTAACGCTTATTGAGAACGGCTTAGCAGTTAATTTCCCCCAAGTCTGTGATCCGAAGAGCCAGGCAGGACTTAGGTTCTGTTTAACGCTTATTGAGAACGGCTTAGCAATTAATTTTCCCCAAGTCTGTGGTCCGAAGAGCCAGGCAGGACTTAGGTTCTGTTTAACGCTAAGGCTTTCTTAACGTAGCTAGTTTCCCCATAGGCTTGAGTCCGAGGACCATGCGAAACCTTGGTTCTGTCTAGTACTTAAATGTATGTGGCTAATTTCCCCCAAGTCTGTGGTCCGAAGAGCCAGGCAGGACTTAGGTTCTGTTTAACGCTTATTGAGAACGGCTTAGCAGTTAATTTTCCCCAAGTCTGTGGTCCGAAGAGCCAGGCAGGACTTAGGTTCTGTTTAACGCTTATTGAGAACGGCTTAGCAGTTAATTTTTCCCAAATCTGTGGTCCGGAGAGCCAGGCAGGACTTAGGTTCTGTTTAACGCTAAGGCTTTCTTAACGTAGCTAGTTTCCCCATAGGCTTGAGTCCGAGGACCATACGAAACCTTGGTTCTGTCTAGTACTTAAATGTATGTGGCTAATTTCTCCCAAGTTTGTGGTCCGAAGAGCCAGGCAGGACTTAGGTTCTGTTTAACGCTTATTGAGAACGGCTTAGCAGTTAATTTCCCCCAAGTCTGTGGTCCGAAGAGCCAGGCAGGACTTAGGTTCTGTTTAACGCCAAGGTTTTCTTAACGTAGCTAGTTTCCCCATAGGCTTGAGTCCGAGGACCATGCAAAACCTTGGTTCTGTCTAGTACTTAAAGGAAAAAATAGGATACAAGGCAGAGAATCGCAAGGAACCCAAACTCAAATGAAAAAGATGCTTTTATTAATAGTGATACCTTTTGAGGTTATTTACATTCCAAGGGCGTGGCATTACACGTTCGTCCAATTCTTCCAAGAAGTAGGCTCCTATGCCGGCTACGGAAGTGATACGGTACGGTCCCTCCCAGTTTGGTCCGAGCTTTCCCCACGCAGGGTTCTTTGCGGTGCCCAAGACCTTCCTCAATACTAGGTCTCCAGGTGCCAGCGGTCTGGGCTTTATCTTGGTGTCGTAACCTTGCTTGAGCTTCTGCTGGTAGTGAGCTAGATGGACCGAAGCGCTTTCCCTTCTTTCATCGATGAGATCCAAGCTCTTTTCCAGAAGTTTGTCATTGGCAGTGAGGCAGAAAGCGGCAGTTCTCTGGGTGGGGAAGTTCACTTCCAGTGGGATGACAGCCTCGGCTCCGTAGGTCATAGAAAAAGGGGTTTCCCCGGTAGACCTACGGGGCGTGGTGCGGTATGTCCATAAGACATGGGCTAGCTCTTCGACCCACCTTCCCTTTGCGTCGTCCAATCTCTTCTTAAGTCCGTTCAGTATTGTTTTGTTGACAGCTTCTGCTTGTCCGTTTCCCTGTGGGTAAGCTGGCGTGGAATACCGGTTAATAATTCCTAACTCACTACAGTATCTTCTGAAGGCTTTGCTGTCAAACTGGAGTCCATTGTCGGACACCAGGGTGTGTGGGGTGCCGAACCTGGTGACAATGTTCTTCCAAAGAAATTTCTTGACATCGACGTCCCTAATGTTTGCCAGAGCCTCAGCTTCCACCCATTTGGTGAAGTAGTCAGTGCCGACGAGAAGGAATCTCCTGTTCCCCGTTGCTTTGGGAAATGGACCAAGTATGTCTAGGCCCCATTGTGCGAATGGCCAGGGACTGGACAACGGGTTCAACTCTCCGCCAGGCTGGTGTATATTTGGGGCGAACCTTTGGCACTGGTTGCACTTCTTCACATACTCCAGGGCTTCCTTGTGCATGCTCGGCCACCAGTAACCAAGCGTTAGGGCCCGGTGGGACAAAGACCTACCCCCTGTATGACTCCCGCAAATTCTCTCGTGTAACTCTTCCAGGATGAGTTCAGTGGCCTCTGGGTGCACGCACAGCAAGTAGGGCCCCGAAAACGAGCGTCTGTAGAGCTTGGAGTCCTCGGACAACCAGAATCGAGTAGCCTTTCTCCTGATTTTGTCGGCTTCCATCTTATCGTTCGGCAAGGTGTCGTGCTTTAAGTACAGCACTAGAGGATCCATCCAGCTCGGTCCTGTCCTGACGGTATGTACTCGAACTCCGCTGGCCTTCCCTGCTAAGGGATGGGTGAGGTCTTCTACCAGAATGACCCGAGGAAGGGGCTGGGCCGAGGAGGTAGCCAACGTCGCGAGGCAGTCAGCATGAGTGTTTCCATTTCTGGGCACGTGCGTCAAGCGGAAATGATGAAAGTAAGTCTGCAGGTGTCTAACCCGAATCAAATAGTCTTGCATCCTTTCGTCCTTAGCTTCCAAATCTCCGTTTACTTGTCCCACAATGAGCCTCGAATCCGAGAGTATGTCCGCGGATTTCCCCCCCATTTTCAGAATCATCGACATTCCCTCCAGTAGCGCCTCATACTCGGCTTCGTTATTCGTGGCTGGAAATCCGAGTCTCAATGACTTCTCTATGGTTATGCCTTCGGGGGAGAGCAGAACGAGTCCTACTCCTGAGCCCCTTTGATTCGCTGCGCCATCGACGTGCGCTCTCCAGCAAGTGTGTTCATGTTGAGAAATTGTGCTGATCATCTTCCCATCAGCCCCTAGCATGACTTCTAGCGTGGGTTCCGCAAACTCTGCCACGAGGTCGGCGAGGACCTGGCCCTTTATAGCAGTGCGAGGCATGTATCTGATATCGAAGGCACCCAAGATCGTCCCCCACTTTGCGATTCGGCTGGTGTAGTCCGCACTGCGTAGAATGGCCTTTAAGGGGAGTTGCGTTAGCACCACTACAGTGTGTGCTTGAAAGTAGTGGGGAAGCTTTCGCGTGGCTTGTACGACGGCCAAAACAGCTTTTTCGAGGGGGAGATAGCGGGTTTCTGCCTCCTGCAGTGATTTGCTCACGTAATAGACTGGTCGCTGCGTGCCGTTGTCTTCTCGGATCAACACCAGGCTGACAGCATGAGGGGCGATAGCGATGTACGCGAACAAGACCTTGTCAGCATCGGGGCTGGACATAATAGGTGGTCGGGCGAGGTATTCTTTTAGCTGTTGGAAAGCTGTAACGCACTCCTCATTCCACTCAAATCCCTTCCACTTGTGTAATAAGAGAAAGAATGGCCTGCATCTGTCGGCTGAGCGCGAGATGAAACGGTTTAAAGCAGCTATCATACCCGTAAGCTTTTGGACCTCTTTAGGGTTCCGAGGAGGTTGCAGACTATGGATGGCTCTTATCTGGTCGGGGTTGATCTCTATGCCTCTGTAAGTGACCATATAACCCAAGAACTTCCCAGATCCCACCCCAAATGAACACTTAGTTGCATTGAGCCGTAGCTTGTACTTTCTCAGAATTTGAAAAACATTGCCGAGGTCTTCAATATGGTCGGGCACTAACTTGCTTTTAACCACCATGTCGTCTATGTACACTTCAACGCTCTTACCCATCTGCTGTTCGAACATCCTGGTCATCATCCTTTGATAAGTTGAGCCGGCATTCTTCAGGCCAAAAGGCATCACCTTATAATGATAATTCCCAACCGGCGTGACGAAAGCAGTCTTCTCCTGGTCTTCAGCGGCCAAGGGTAATTGGTGATAGCCCTGAAAGGCGTCTAAAAAACTCATTCTGGGGTGTCCGACAGTCGAATCTACCAACCGATCTATCCGGGGCATGGGGAAGGGATCTTTCGGGCAGGCCTTATTTAGGTCTGTGAAGTCTACGCAGACCCGCCATTTCCCACTCTTCTTTCTTACCATGACCGTGTTGGCTAGCCACTCGGGATAGAAGACCTCTTTGATAGCCCCTGCTTTCTTCAGTTTTGCGACCTCTTCTCTTACGGCGTCGGTATGTTCTTTCGACGGTCGCCGATGAGGCTGCCTTTTAGGTGTTATAGCCGGATTCACATTAAGGTGATGGCAGATGAAACCTGGGTCGACCCCGGGGGCCTCATAGGGGTCCCACGCAAACACATCTACATTCTGTCGGAGAAAAGCAATCAGTGCTGACCTCTCCTGGGGCGGTAGTTCTGAACCAATTTGAAAGAACCTCTCAGGGTCTGATCCGACGAGTACTTTCTCCAGATCCTCACAACTTACCTCCGGGGCTGATCTTCCCTCACCCGCGGTTGGGGTCAAGTTCATTAATTGCTATAATCACTTCTCGGCTGATGTGGAAGGCCCACCACTTTGCCGTCGTGAAATCGCCGACACCATGCATTGCCTGGCCATGCCCTGGTTCCCCCTTATTTCTTTTATTTGACCTCCGGACGGGTATTTCACTTTTTGGTGCAGGGTTGATGGTACAGCCCCTAACGCATGAAGCCACGGCCGGGCCACGATAGCTGTGTAGGGGGAGTACGCATCTACTACAATGAAGTCCACTTCCACCACTTCCGTGTCCGTTTGCACAGGCAACCTGATCATGCCTTTCGGGGTGACAATTGCTCCTTCGAAGCTGACCAAAGGAGAATCGTACGGTGAAAGGTCTTCTGGCCTTAAATTCAGCCCCTTATATAGGTCGGGGTACATTACCTCCACAGCGCTACCTTGATCAACTAGCACCCTTTTCACGTCAAAACCTCCGATTCTGAGCGTGACGACTAAGGCATCATCGTGGGGTTGAATGGTGCCCCGCTTATCATCTTCCGAGAATCCGATCAAGGGGGTGGCATCCACCTTGGCCCTTTTAGATACTCTGCTGTCATGCTCGGCTGGGAGACCGCTCACTGACATTACCCTGAAAGGGGCGGAGCCTGTCCTTCCAGGTGCTGCGAGGATGACATTAATTGTGCCGACGGGCGGCCTCAGCGTACTTTGTCTGGTTTCATTGTTCGACGGTCCCTGTCCTCCTTCAGGGCGATGGAGCAAATGCCCAAGCTTCCCCTCTCGGGCGAGCCGATCTAAAAGGTTTTTCAGGCTCCTGCAATCGTCGGTGGTGTGACCTGGTTCCTAATGGTATGCGCAATACAGGTTCTGATTGCGCTTTAAAGGATCACCAGCCATCTTGTTCGGCCACTGAAAGAAAGGTTCATACTTCACTTTCTCCAAGATTTTGTGTAGCGGTTCTCGGAATACAGCATGGACTGCCTGAGCCCCAGTAGATCCGTGATGCCCTATATAATCTCCTCTCGGCCTATTACTATTGTTAAAACGATCCGACCTGAAGTCCCGCCTCTCCTGAGGGACAACCTTCGCCTTACCCTTCCCCATCTGCTGGTCTTCCTCGACCCTTTTGTACTTGTCAATCCTGTCTATGAGTTGACGCACGCTGGTGACCGGCTTCCCAGTGAGGGACTTTCTTAGGCCATGATCTGTCGGCAGGCCCCTCTTGAACGTACTGATGGCGACATCATCATAATTCCCTTCTATCTCGTTATACATCTCCCAGTATCTGTCTGAGTAGGCTTTCAACGTTTCTCCTTCTCGCATGGACAAGGACAAGAGGGAATCTAGGGGCCGAGGAACCCTACTGCTGGTTATGAAGCGGGAGCCAAAAGCCTGTGTCAGCTGTTTAAAGGAGTCAATGGAGTTTGGTGGGAGGGAATCAAACCATCTCATGGCCATAGGTCCCAAGCTGGACGGAAACATCTTACACATTAGCGCCTCATCCCTGGAATGGACGGCCATCCTCTGATTAAATTGGCTCACATGCTCTACTGGGTCAGTCCGACCATTGTATATGGCGAATGCCGGCTGGTTGAACCGCCGAGGAAGCACCGCCCTCTCTATCCTTCGCGTGAAAGGCGATTGGGATATGCGATCCAAAGCACGGCTCATGGCGTCATTGGCTGTGCCGTGGTAAGATGGACTCTTGTGGCCGCGCTTGTAAGGCCGCTCTTCCTCGTAAGAAAAGGTCTCGCTCGGAGGAGTTCTTGATGTTTGCTTGTATTCGTTGTCCCCATCACTGCTACTGTCCGAGTGGAGTAGAGGACGTTTTCGCTGCGCTCGGCGCAACTCTTTCTTTAAGGCATCAATCTCTTGCAGCAGGATCCTTCGATCGTTTTGCTCAGGGGATGCGCGACCCTTCCCCTTTGAACGGCTTTCTCCTGTGTGAGAGGTGTTCACACTTCCCTCTCGCTGTTTATTTTGGTCCTTCTCTCGTTCAAGATTCATAACATTGTCCTGTCGTTGGGAATCTGCACGTCTTATTTGGCGTGGACCTGATCCTTCCATTTCTCGCGGTTTCACTTGTCGAGACACAAGTTCTTCCCACAGACGGCGCCAATTGTAAGGGCGGTTTTTGGGGCCCAGGCCCAGCAAGCAAGCGATTCTGGCCCAAAAGACCCTCAACAATGAATTTGTAGAGAGTGGGACTCAGAGCTAGGTCTTGACAGAGTGGACGTGATTAATGGTGAACCATGCAGCAAATGGAACGTGAGAATGTTCTGTTCAGTTTCATGAAATAACAGTCCATGGGGCTGCTTTAGTGTTCCTACTGCTCTCTTTTTAGAAAGTCTCTCTTTTTCTTCTTCCTTGCTCCTCTTTCTCATGGGGACTTTCTGCTCTTATATATCCTCCTTCAATTGATAATGACCTTACACTTGTTCACCATCTAGGCCTCTACTTAAGTGCCTGTCCCAAAGGACATCCTCCTCCTTTTTCTGTGAGTTGCAATAGCCGAGATAATACTATTTTCCTGTCCAATCCACATTAATGCGGCTGGAAAAGTAGTTTCCTTGCATTTAATGCGGCAGTAGTGGTTGCTCCCTGCCCGTTTAGCATTTTCCTTCATTTAGAAGGATTCCTCACCATGGACAGGGCGCGCGCTGGACGTCCATTTAGTGCGTCCGAGGAGACACTCCTCCTCGGACGACCCTTAAACAAGCCCGGCCCGGCCCAACAGGATTGGGCTAAAAGTCCCCCGACCCTGTTTTCGCTTCCCGCCATGGCTGGGCTTCATCCTGGTCCTAAGGCCCACTGTTGACTGACAAAGCTTGCCCCCCACAAATATATACTATTTTCAAATCTCTTTCTTGCAAATTACTGGTATTTATCAAACAAACAGGTAGGTCATCTAATGAACTAATCCAATTTGATTTTTTTTTTTTTTTGTTTTTTTTGGAGATATTACAATTGATGGAAAAGAAGAGATCAAGACATTGCTAATATGAAGACAAATGATTAGTCAACATAACAGGACCATTTAGAAGTTAGAACACAACTCAATTTTGCTGCCTTCTTAACCGAATTTGGAACTTTTTAAAAGCCACTGAATGTTGTAACTTGTAACACTTGCTTGAGGTCGTCAATCACATACTTGCTTAGATTAGTTTTTTTAATTTTTAATTTTTAATTTTAAGATTGTTGCTTGGATTAGTTTTTATATATTATTTTTTAGATAGGCTGATGAACACTCAGAAGTATCCAAAACCCCTTGTCTATCAAATCATGCTAGTGTGTCGGTTTGGTAAGCATTTTCTCTATTTTTTTTTCTTAATTATAACAAAACTAGGTTTTTTTGAAAATTATCTAATTTTTATATTTTTTTTTCATATACTCCTATTTAATATGAAAGCTAAAATTGGATCTTTTGTCTTATCATATTTGTCTAATAAGCTACCAGAAACTAGGGGCCTGTTTGGTAACGTTGTTCTAGTAACATAGTTTGTATTTTTTGAAAATACGTGTGGATGAAAAAGTGTATGAAAATACATGTAATATTGTTTAAAGACTGAAAACTGTTGCTTAAAATACCATACCATAGAGTACTACAAAATGGGCACTAGGACTGTGAATTGGGCCCAATTGCCACACTTGGCCCAAAACTATTTGGGCCTACATATTTGAACTCAAGCCATGGGTTGAGCTCAATGAAAAGCTCGAGCGTCCTTGCCAATTGCCAATTGCCAGAGTCTCTTCATGTCTCTTGTAACAACCAACCAACACAAAACAAAAACATAAAAGTAACCAAAAGCTCTAACACCTTTTTTCTTTTGAAGTGTTTCTAACGGAGACAAGTATGGTTCAAATCCCCAAATTCATTGTAACTATTGAGGGAGAAAAAACGTAATTTTGGTTAGACTTCCAAATTTATTTATATTTGAGAAAATTCCAAATTTAATTTAAACTTTGTACAACTTTAAACAATACCTGCATCCTTTTGTATTTCTAATTTTCTGTTATAGGAATAATTCAAACCTCAAGCTTGCTATGGAGGACCTCACCTTTCTTATCTGGCATAACCCTTCATAGTTCTTTCAAACAACAGCCTAACAAAATCCAGTTACCGGCTACTGTTGGCCATTGCCTCTTTGTGTTTCGTTTGGCAATGACCAAAAATGAAGAGGCCCTACGGTTTTTTCAAAGACTATTAAAATTTGATTATTTCTAGGAATATATATATATATATATATATATATATAGATTAAATTCTAGTTTTCAAGGGACATTTCAAAATTATTTTAGAAATTAAAAAAAAATTAATTAATTTCAAAGACAAAAAATATAAGGGAACCAATTGTTTATTCACACCTTAATTCTATATAAAGACATGCAACAACTATAACCATCTTCCAGCATTAAAGCCTGTGAAAATGCTCAGGACAACGCGGGTTTGGTTATAATATTTAAAAAAGAGCTTCAAATTGAAAATTTCTGGGGCATTTTCTAAACAACAACCACAATCTAACATTAACATGGCATTGGGCTGTGTTACTATCGTGACAATCTTCATCTTTTGCTCCATGCTCCATTCCTCGGAGGCAACTATTGTTGGCGGAAACAGCTTACATGTTGGATTCTATGATAACACATGCCCCCAAGTGGAGAAAATTGTGGCTGATGTTGTTGACAATGCCATCAGTGAAGATAGAGGCCTCGCTGCTGGTCTCATCCGCCTCTTTTTCCATGACTGCTTTGTGAATGTAAGAATGTCCAGCATTCTTTATCAATTATCAATTTATCATGAACTGTTTTTTGTGTATTAACGAAGAATGGTAGCCTCCCTGACATGCATTCATGTTTATTGGTTTGAGTTTTAACATGATTTTGGTTACATATGTATGGAACAGGGCTGCGATGCCTCAATTCTGTTGGACTCAACACCATCTGGTGAACCTGTTGAGAAAGAATCACCAGCCAATGGTAAAACTATCCGGGGCCTAGAAATAATTGATGAGATCAAGGACCAGATTGAGGAGCAATGCCCTGAAACTGTATCTTGTGCCGATATATTAGCATTTGCAACCCGGGATGCTGTAGTGCATTCTGGTCTATCCAACTATCCTGTCCCTGCTGGCCGCCGTGATGGCCTCTCTTCCCGTTCTGCTGATGTTTTGGGTAACATCTTTGGTCCAAAATCATCTGTTGATGAAATAACAGAAGGCTTCATCAGGAAAGGCTTGACAGTAGAAGAAATGGTTGTCCTAACCGGTGCACACTCAATTGGGAAGTCCCACTGCAAATTCTTTCAAGAAAGGCTCTATAATCACAGCTCAACTAACACCAAAGACCCTAACTTGGACGACGCACATGCTAATTATCTATCACGCAAATGCCCAGCCCGAGGCTCATTACTTGCAGAATTCTTAGGAAAAATAGGCCTAGGTAGCTTTTTTGTTGATGAGTTAGGTAACTTGGTGGACCTTGATCAGGTAACACCAGTCATTCTGGACAATGCATTCTATATCAACCTGTTACATCGGAGGTCACTGCTTCAATCAGATCAGGCAATGGCTTTTCATCCTAGGACCAGTGAGATTGTGCAGAGAATGGCTGTTGATCAAAGAGGATGGTCTAAAAAGTTCACAATGGCTATGAATCAGCTTGGGAGGTTGGATGTACTCACTGGGGAACAAGGGGAGATAAGGAAAAACTGCCGAGCTGTTAACTAATATTAATATAGTTTTGGATGTTTCATATGGGTTCTGGCCTGGACAGGTTCTGTAGTTGATTTTACAGTGGTACAGTGGTTTTTTTTTTTCCTTTTCTGGTTGGATTTTATTACTCCATTGAAATGATAATAGGCTGAACGTTGTGAGTGTAGAACAAAGAGAAATGATATGGAAGATATTTGCAGTCAAAGAAAAAATATGCAAACAAACTTTCAGAAAGCAAAAATACCCTAGTTACCAAGATTTTCAATTATTTGTGAAACCCACTTTCAACAAGCAACTTCATTATCTACAAATATCTTTGAGAAATTATAACAACCGCCGCGGGGGGGGGGGGGGGGGGGGGAGGTGGTGTAGGGGAGAATATGAACATGGTTTAGCCTGTATATATCAAATGCCATATACAACTACCATTGCAGGGGAATGAATGAAAATGCATTCTGCTCCAGACTTCATTTGCAAAGCCATGTACAACTACAGTGTCAAATCACCGCCAATCTCGCTGATAACTTTCTCCACTTTAATCAACATGTCTGGCAAAAACAGGAAAAATAAAAACCCTTAACAAATGATCATCTTGAATAACAAAGTTGATGAAACAAAATTTTCCATTGACAGCAGTGCTTAATAGTCATATTTTAGCAGCTTGTGTGTTTCCTTTTGAATAATTGAATTGCATGTATATAAAGACTAAAAACTAAGTTCAAGACAGGGTTTATATAAAGCAATGAGCAGTATCCTCTATGAATGACTCCACATAGCTTCAAAGCGAATAGTCTTGCCGGTTATGCTCAGATCAAGCTCCCTTCAGTACATCAGGCTAAAAAGTTTGTGATTAATT
Source organism: Quercus tomentella (assembly GCA_028535165.1). NCBI lineage: Eukaryota > Viridiplantae > Streptophyta > Magnoliopsida > Fagales > Fagaceae > Quercus > Quercus tomentella. The sequence continues at coordinate 52,818,375 of JAPQVY010000089.1, read as the reverse complement.
AAGGATTAAGTTTAAAATAGACTTACCTTGGAAGGAAGAATCTTCCATGTATCTCTGCAACAAACATCAAAATACATCAATAAATCACAAGTACAATTGATCATAAATCTTGCATAGTAGGAAAAGTGCAATCTCGAAAGTGGTCTTTAATTTCCAAGCCACCCATGCAATAATAGGCAACATGTTACCGCTTATTTTGCTGGTTATCAAACACATCTGTCAATAATATCAAACCAAAAATTCAGAAGGATACCACAATTTGGGATTTCAGATCAACTTCCTCACAGAGATTTGATTGGGCTGAACCTGAACCTACAGATTTCAATCAAGGAAATTGAGTCATCATGCAGAATCAGAAGTTTCTCCTGTTTAACTGGAGCAACATATCTACCTTGGTAGACCTCAGCGCAACAGTTGGTCAGTAATGCTGTGAAGCTGGGCGGCAATGATGCTTGAATTCCTTCAAACTCGTGAGTGAATGTAGTTTCCTTTTCCTGGTTAGATGAGTGTTGCTCAACTTCATTTTTCAAGCTTGGTGACATTTGAGGAGTATAAGTTTCAGGAGAAGTCATAAGATTCAAGTTCTCAAAAGCTCTGCATACACAGCAAACCTTGCTCAGTATTCTCTCACATTTATATATTGACATACACTCATATATATATATATAGGAATGACCTAATTAATCGACAGCAGTCTTCTATTTTACCTATCCGGGTGTGTATTTGAAGACATAAACTCAGATTGCGATACAATTTCAGAGCCATAGTCACTATTCAGAGGTGGAATATCCCTCATATCCTTCAAGATCTCCTGAAAGAGGAAAAAAAGCATGACACCATCAGTGCATGAGAAAGAGGAAAAGTATTGTAAACCTAGTGTGGCCATTGGCTTCAAGAAGTTATGATGATTATCTATGTTATAAAGACCCATTGGTTTCACCTTCAAAGCATTTATGAATCCATCTGCTTCATAAATTGTTGAAAATCGCAAAGCAAACTTCTGGATCTGCAAAGACACGGAAAATAATTAAATGGGCTTTGGAGAAATGCCAGAGGAAAGAGAAGTATACATATTACCAGTAACAGCTGTGAAGCTATGTCAGACAAAACATTTCTTATTGAAGTCATAAAGAATCAATCATAAATCCATCATACAGTCAGTCTATCACGCCTTTACAACTTAGCACCCACAAAATCTAACATATTCAAAATTGAGTGACTATGGTACACAAATAGAGTAATTAAGCAACTTGCCTCGCCTACTTGATCCCTGTAGCTCACAAAAACTGCCCTTATACCCCTGGCAGGAAATCCAGCAACGCACGAGACCTGAGGCCACGCGAAGTGCAGCTTGGACACATAGTGCTGTTCCTGCAATATGTTTTAACCACAAAACTCAAGTTCTGTTCAAACATATCATTTGTGCTTTCTACAAATATGAACAAAATGGAATTTACAGTTACAAAAAAATAAAAATCTGTTTGGCTGTTGCGATATAATCCATATCATTACTTTGCGGTAATCAACTAATCAGTACATGCCCTAAAGAATCTTGAAAAAGTTGCAATGTAAATAAAGAAATAATGCTTAAAACACAGAATGCTACTATTCTTAGACACCTGAATTTGAAAGATATTAGATTAGAATTGAAGAGAAGGCATCTCGAATTCTCATGAATTATATGGGAAAGGAATTCATAAACCAAGAATTGAATATCCATATATTATATTAAAAAAACAGAGAGAGAGATAACAATTCATAAAAGTATCAGAAGCCTAAACAAAAACCGCAATCGTATAAGTTCTTATAGTTAGTGCTTCAAATAACGCAGGAAATTCGTGAAATGTTAAATCGTATAAACAAACACAGCATAATCGCCTAGATTTAAACGAAGTTTGGATGATCTAATTAAATAATTATTTGAATTTCGTAATTAATTGGAAAAAAAAATGGAGCAGAAGTTATAGGTAGATCAGCCAAAAAAGCGCGGGAAATTCCTGAAAAAATCATATCAGAATTAATTGAAAAAAATGGAGCGGAAGTTATAGGAGCTAATTAAATAATGAATTGAATTCACAATCCGCTGATTGAGTGTGATTATTAGCGTGCAAATGCAAATCAATAGAGATTAAACTAAAACGTGAGGTTTCAAAATAAAATAGGTTTAATTTTGAAAGTTGGAGCAGAAGAAAGTTGTAGAAGAAGAGAAGGGAGGAGTTACAAGGATCTTGGCTCTGAAAGAGACGGTGAGGATAAAGTCGGAGTTGCAAGGATCGTTGAGGAGGCGGAGGAAGGCGGAGGAGGAAGAGATCCAGGTGCCTTGAGGACGACGGTTACGGACTTTGGGAGGGAGAGGAGTGAGATCGGGAGAGGTGGAGGAGAGAGGAGGGTAGTTGAAGAAGCGAGAGAACTGAATCTCCCATTGCCACTGCTCAGACCTTTCTCTAATGGGGATCTCTACTTCTTCGCTCGGTATAGGGATCATTGCCATTGTTAGAGATCCTAACTCGTTCTACTTGTGGAAACTGTTTGGACTTCGAAATTTTGAATTTTGGGAATGGTTTACAGTTACAGGTCCGAGAGATATTTATAGAATATGGTAATTTACTGATTTAACCTCCCTCAAGTCATAGACTAATTACTGGCTAATGGAGAGTGGCCTGGTCCAGCCCGTTTTCAGCATTACATTTGCGCGCCAATTTTTGTTTCCATAAGTCTATTTTTTTTACGAATAAAAAAAAAATAAGTTCAATTTTTCACAACACTTTCACAACAAATCATTATTGAGGAAAAAATTTTGATATTTCCAAATACAATATGGGGTCGCCAAGCCGAAACTCAACGATGGGCCCTTGAAATAAAGCCCAAAGGCTTTTGGTGTCGTGTAAGCCCGCCCAAGTAAGAAGATAGAGGCTGCACCCTGACAAGAAGACAACAATGAAGCCCAATAAACATGTTATTATTGTTAGTTTGTTATGTTATTAGTCTTCTTACAGCATCATAGTTCAAATCAGTCCTCCAGTGGTACAATATTATCTCCAATGGTAAGGTAATTTCAAGTTAATAAATGTGTTTATACGGTAAAAATCACATGTTTTCCTTATTATTATTAAGTCAACATAAGGGAAAACTTCCATAGTTTCCAAAACATTACGGCCTTCATCATAATAATACTAAACAAGGATTAAAGGCTTCATAGTTACAAATAAAAGAGGAAAATAGGATGGAATGAAAGGAGAGAGAGATCCCAGCTTAGTGCAGTAAGTATTAAACTAAGATTTTGGTGAGTGTGTGTGTGTAAGGCATGAATGAGGTAATGTGGGTTGTTTTGAATGAGTGGAATGGGATTAACACTAAGGTTAAGGCTTTTTGTGAGTGGTGGGTTGTTTATGACTAGTTGAGAGACATTTATAGGTTGTGATTGTGTGAAAGGGGGAAAAGAGTATCTAAGATTAGATGAGTGTGGGCTAAAGATGATGAGTGGTGAGCTTGAAGAAAGCTAAACCATGAGCAAAGTAATAAACAAACCGAGAGTTTCAGAGAGGGTAGCTGTCCTCCTGTGGGCTGAGATGTGTATGTTTTTATAATGGAGTTTTAGAGAAGCATTAATTAACAAGGATCCAAAAAACGTATGACTAATCAGAGGTAGTGAATCAAGGTTAATCTTCCTGGGATTTTTGGTCAGAAGTAAGAGATTTACTTTAGGGGCTGCCTTGCTTCTTTGGGTAATGATGGAATTTTAGAGTGCTTTGCATTAAATGCCAAGATTTCTGGGACTGAGCCTAATCAATGGAATTAAGGTGTGTATTAGGAACAAATCATAATGCTACAACTGAGATTTGGTCTCCCAAGAAGTAAGATTTAACACCCCAAACCAGGTGTCAAACTCTAAGTTCACTTCAGGGGATTTCACTGGAGATCTCTTTATGCCCTCCAAACCACATGTTCCCAAATTTTCCCTTTAGGATTCATGGGCTTGACACATGAATCATGTCTTGAACGTTTTTAACATTTATAGCATCAATTTGTTGAGGTTTGGATAACTTGGTTTCAGCTTTCCTTCCACTGGAGGTACAGTCTTGAGGAAGATGATGGAGTTCCATCATCCTTCAGACTTCAGCTGATATGACAGCCCTTGGGCACTGTTCACGTCAGGTAGAGGGTGGCAGAAAACTAATGGGATAGCCCCTAGTTCATCCTTAAAGGCTTGGTTCTCTTGAAGGGGTCTCTAGTTGTTTTTTTGTTAGGGATGAACAAGGCCTGGTTGCCCACTTTCAAGCCTCTTGCTGGGGACCTTTTTGGACTGAAACTTTGCTCCATTTCAGCACTTTTAGTTGGGCCACATGGCCCTTTCTTTGCTTGGGCTTGTTCCCTACTTCATGAGATTCTTGGGCCTACAAAATGGGTATTAAAGACATGCTTTGCCATGGGTTTTTTATTCCTTATGGGCTTTAGTTGTTAGTAGAAATAAAATGAATCCATGAGCTTTAATAAATATTTATGATAGATTTTGGGTATTAATTCCCCTGAGCTTTAAATAACAACTTGTTTAGTTTCTCATAATTTTTATTATAGATTACTTTGTAATTGATATTTTCTTTGGGGCTTTTTTAAATAATGATCTCCAATATTGTTCTTGAGAATAATATTTACCATGGGTTTTAAATAAATATGGGAACAACCACTATAATGGAATAATGTGATGTTCTCATGAGTTTCTCTATAGATAATCATAATAGACATGTAGGATGAATAATTACCACGAGTTTCGGTAATAAATATTATGAATGTTGTGATGTAAGATAGATAGTGAACATGAGTTTATAATATGAAATAAATAAATGTCATGGATCTAATAATCATAACTTTCCATGGGCTTTTATAAGATGATTGTCATGAGTTTTGAGAATATAAATTTCATGAGCTTGTAATATTATAGTAATATGTTTAAGAATCTAAAGTATTGTTCATTATTGGACTTTTAAGTGAAATAATTATGATATAATATTTTTCCAAATATTAATAATCTTGGGCTTTTGATAGAATAGTGCTAAGTAGTTAGCTTGGGTTTTTAATAGTGCCAACGTAAGTTGGGCTTTTGATATTGCCAATGAGAATTGGGCTTTGATATTGCCAATGAGAATTGGGTTTTAAATATTGCCAGCGAGAACTGGGTTTTGATATTGCCAATGAGAATTGGGCTTTGATATTGCCAATGAGAATTGGGTTTTGAATATTACCAGCGAGAACTGGGCTTTGATATTGCCAATGAGAATTGGGCTTTGATATTGTTAATGTGAATTGGGTTTTGGATAAATAAATTGCCATGGGTTTAAACCATGGGTTTTGATTATGGATTTGAATTCCATTGATAAAATTTTTTTGTCATGGATTTGAATCATGGGCTTTTCAAATATTGTCAAGCATAAGTATTCTTGGGTTTTAAATAAAATAGGATGTGTTTATTAGGTTCATAGGGCCGATTTTGAGCTTAGCTAAATAATGATAATAAAATTGGATAAAATATGAGTTTTTGGGCTTTTTTGTGATATTTTATATCATAACCCAATTTAGATAGTGAGATATGAAACATTTGCGATTAACATAATAATAGAGCAAAAAATATTTGGAAAAACCCAATAACTTATTAGTGGTGTTTGAAAATAAATAGGTGATACTCAAATAAAATTAGGTGTAAAAAAAAGTACCCTAACAATTATATATGGTTATTAGTTCTAATTTAAATTCACAGTTTAAATTTTACTTTTTTTGCCCATCTATGACAGACAATAACAACTTATCACTTGAGATTTATTGTAAAAATATTATTGACATAGCATATATATATAGGTTTTTAGCGTGGATTCATTGACTCGATGGCAATGGGTGATTAAGGGTGTCAATTCGAGTTAGCATGTCAAGTTCGTGTTATGTCGAGGTAGGGGTATTCAACTAAATGGCTCAACATTAAACCAACCCATTTAATAATCGTGTCATAATCCTTCAACCTTTACCCGACCTGTTAATGAGGCAGGCTGACTTGAACCAACCCACTTGACACGCTTAATAAACAGGTCATGTTGGGTTGGCAAGAATGTGACACGACTCATTTCAACTTGCTTAATATTAAATATAATATCCATCTAGGAATAAATATTTTTTGCATTCCAAAAGTAGTGTATACACTTAAAGTCTTCAACTCACATTCAAAATAATATAATTCAATTTCCAATTATATATATTAGGGTACGTAAAATTTGTAAAGTTTCAATTTCCAATTATACTTGTAAGTTTTTTGTTATTGCTCACTTTTCATTTTAAGCCTAAAATATAGGCTAGATATAAAAGGTATTTGACAAATCTAAAATAAAATGAATATTTGTTTATTATACAAGTTAAACGGGTTGTGTTAAATGGGTCATTTTAGGTTGACACAAATAAATTGGCGTATCAAACGTGTTTATTGTGAGTTGACCCTCTTATGACCTGTTTCTTATCGTGTTGATTTCGAGTTAACCCGTTTATAACCCAAACCTACTAAGACCTAACCTTAACCCGCAAAAACCCATGTCAGGTTCGTGTCGTGTTCACGGGTTGGGTCCAACATTGACACCCCTAGGGTGATACCATGTTTATTAGTCTATATACATGGAAAAAAAATGCTACTCTCTAATAAAATATACTTTTAAAAACAATTATTGAATGATATTTTTATTTTTATTTTTATTTACCAAAATGATGTTTGTATTTTTTTTAGCAGGCATAAAACTTGCTTACCTATATCAATCACAATATCATGCAATTTTCAAATTTGTAAACACATATAGTATGATCAAATTATTACACCACTCTTATTGCAATAGTATGACCTCTCGCAAAGAAACTTTTTGCTGCAACAAACCTCTAGCACCACACCTCACCTCTTTTTCCCACTTAAAACCTATAGCTCATGTCCTATAAATATGAGCAGTGGCCACTACTCACACACAAAAGCAAAATCAACTAAAACCATAACACATGTTTTTGTTTCTAGGATAAACTTTATTAACCTACCATTTAGTGTTTTTAGTTGAATTCATATTATATTTAAGTTACTTTTACATGATTTTCCATTTTAATGCATCACTCCTCTCTCAATAAATTATTATTTGGTAAATTTACTTGTGTTCAAGAATTAAGCTTTTACTTCATTACATGTAAATGTGCAATTTATAATTTTTATTTTAGATTAAAATGCTTTTTATTTGACGAATTACCAAACACAAATGCTTGATTTTCAAATTATTTAATCGTATCTGACACCACACCTTACCTCTTTTTCCTGCTTAAAACCTATAGCTCATGTCCTATAAATATGAGCAGTGGCCACTACCCACACACAAAAGCAAAATCCATAGCCAAACAACTCAAAAAAATGGTGCCTTGTGGGAATGTTGAAAAGGAAATTCATTAGATTTTTAATGAAATCAATAAGTTGATAGTTGATGCACCCCATGCAGTTGAAGATGAAGATGAAGTAGTACCTGTAGTGCTTCGAGCTTGTGTTGGTAAGTTTTATAGTTTTATCCTTTTTTCATTTTTTATTTACTGAATTGTTTTTCTTTTTAAATTTTTAGCTCAATGTCCACTGGGAGACAATACTAAGCAAATGGAGCAATATCTTCAGGAAATTCATGAAACAATTGGTAAGTTTCTTTAACATTTTTTGATTTTTTTTTTTTTTATTAGTTGTTACAAGTAGTTCATTTAATTATAGTAGTTAATTTATTTTATAATCTTTTTTATCTCCATTCTCCAATTGTTACTACTCGCAGAATGGAGATAAAAAAGATTATAAATTAAATTAACTACTATAATTAAATGAACTACTTGCAACAACTGATAAAAAAAGAAATTAAATCAAAAAATGTTAAAGAAACTTACCAATTGTTTCACGAATTTCTTGGAGATATTGCTCCATCTGCTTAGTATTGTCACCCAGTGGACATTGAGCTAAAAATTTAAAAAGAAAAACAATTCAGTATATAAAAAACGAGAAAAGAAGAAAACTAAAAAACTTACCAACATGAGCTCGAAGCGCTACAAATACTGCTTCATCTTCTTCTTCAATTGCATGGGGTGCATCAACGATCAACTTATTGATTTCATTAAAAACCCAATGAATGTTCCTTTTCAACATTCCCACACTCTTAGGCACCATTTTTTTGAGTTGTTTGGCTATGGATTTTGCTTTTGTGTGTGGGTAGTGGCCACTGCTCATATTTATAGGATATGTGCTATAGGTTTTAAGCAGGAAAAAGAGGTAAGGTGTGGTGTCAGATACAGTTAAAGAATTTGAAAATCAAGCATTTGTGTTTGGTAATTTGTCAAATAAAAAGCATTTTAATCTAAAATAAAAATTATAAATTGCACATGTACATGTAATGAAGTAAAAGCTTAATTCTTGAACACTAGTAAATTTACCAAATAATAATTTATTGAGAGAGAAGTGATGCATTAAAATGGAAAATCATGTAAAAGTAACTTAAATATAATATGAATTCAACTAAAAACACTAAATGGTAGGTTAATAAAGTTTATCCTAGAAACAAAAACATGTGTTATGGTTTTACTAGAATATAATGAGGGTTTGTTTGATTTAAAGTGGGATGATGGATGTGTCATTATTAGAGAAGTTTGTTACATACTTAGCACATAAACCATTCCTGCAAAACAAAACAATTCAATTCTGTAGATTTAAAAAAAAAAAAAAAAAAATTATTCTTATAATCAACAATATTGTAGATTGAGGTACGTGCATTATAACATGTTAGTTATTTTTTACTTTAATACAATATATGCCTTTGATTTTCTGGTATTTCATTTTTAACGCAATCTTTATACCCATGTAGGAGAGAGGGGACCTCTAAATGCTCTTTTAGTCATATATGTGTTTAATTGGTCATGAAGATTAGATGATGGCTTGATAGAATTCTCGTGTGTGGATAATTCTTCAATGGCATGGTTTGGTGGTCTCAATCAAAGATTAACTCCAATTGAGGAGTGCATTTGCTCCGTGAGTGTTTGTCAAGAGTAGCTAAGTAATAAAAGAAACATTAAAGAAAGAGTGCATTCGTAATTTTATTGACCCTCAAAGTTATTAGTATTGGTATGTACTAGTACTAAATATATTAGGTTGTAGCATAATATGACAAAACCAGTTCTTGTGTGTGTCTAGCTTAGTGAGGCACTTAGTACGTGTTTGGATTGCGTCTGCATCTGCGTTTGCATCTTGCGTCTGTGTTGCAACTTTTTTTTTTTTTTTGAGAAGTGTGTTTCTGTGGCTTTATGTCACACCAATGGGTCCCGTGCACTGTTCACAGGACCCACAAATCTCTTTTTTTAACAACTTTTTCATTAAAAATTGGTCCATGACACTATTCACACATTTAAAAATTATTTTGCTACAGCGTTTTCAGTTTTTAGTTTTTAGCCAAATAAACGGTATTTAAACAGACTCTTAGTATTTGTTGTATACTAGCATGATTTGCTCTGTAAGTGTTTGTCAAGAGTAGCTAAGTAATAAAAGAAACATTAAAGAAAGAGTGCATTCGTAATTTTATTGACCCTCAAAGTTATTAGTATTGGTATGTACTAGTACTAAGGGTCCGTTTGGATACAGCTGAAAATTGAAAATTGAAATTGAAAAACACTGTAGCAAAATAATTTTTAAATGTGTAAATAGTACTATGGGGCCCATTTTTAATATTTTTTTTTCTGAATAAAGTGATTGTGGGTCCCATGAACAGTGCATAAACAGTAAAATTTGTCTCTGCACAGTAAAATTTGTCTCCCACACAGTGCATGAACAGTACTTTTACTGTTCATTCGCTGAAAAAAAATAATAATAATAATAATAATTCTGAAACGCAAACGTGCGTTTGGGAAGCGCAAAACGCGCTTCCCAAACGCACTCTAAATATATTAGGTTGTAGCATAATATGACAAAACCAGTTCTTGTGTGTGTCTAGCTTAGTGAGGCACTTAGTACGCGTTTGGATTGCGTCTTGCGTCTACATTGCAACTTTTTTTTTTTTTTTGGAGAAGCATGTTTTTGTGGCTTTATGTGACACCAATGGGTCCCGTGCACTGTTCACAGGACCCACAAACCTCTTTTTCAACAACTTTTGCATTAAAAATGGGTCCATGACACTATTCGCACATTTAAAAATTATTTTGCTATAACGTTTTCAGTTTTCAGTTTTCAGCCAAATAAACGGTATTCAAACGGACCCTTAGTATTTGTTGCATACTAGCATCTGGAGCAAATAGGGCCCTTGTGCAGCTTGTGCTGAATCAATTTTCTTTGCTTTTTTTTTTAAAAAAAAAAAATTTAATTTCTTTCTTTCCATACTATAAATTTTATTTTTCAATTAAATATTAAAATAATAGTTCAATGAATTAATTAATATATACATAGACCCTTCCATACTAAAAATTTATTATTATTATTTAGATAGATAGAATTCTACTATACTCTAATCTAAGTATATATATGTGTGAAACTTCCTCTTAGAAACTTGAATTCCGGCCATTGCCCCCTATATCCCCCAAATACTTATACTTGTAGAGCGACCATTTCAACAAGAGTGCGCAGTGGTTAATTTTAATTGTTCAATTAAATGTTTGAATAATAATTAAATCCATTAATAATAGATACATATACCCTTTTATTAAAAATAATAACAAATAAAGAAACGTACAAATATCAAATATGGTAATGTTGAATTGTTGGATTTGTGAACTTGTGGAACTTTTGATGTATTTGGATGGACTGGCAATAAGAAATTATTTATCCATTAGGCTCATTCGCTCATAAACTGGAGAGCCCTTAGGCCCAATCTGAGGTTAATATGAGGCTTAGCTGTAGGTTCGGACCCTTGGACCAAATACAGATCTGAAACTTTTTTGTTCGGACCACGTTCTAAATAAGTTTTCAACACCTCACTTTTTAGAACTAGTAAGGTTCGTACATTCAAGGCATGTGCTGCCTCCTGAGTGAGAAATTTTAAAATAGAAAATTTTTTAAAGTAGTATAAATCATGTACTTAAACCGAGGAGGTTGGTCAAGTTGGTTGGGCTCTTAGTCTCAAAATGCTTGTACTGAGCTCGACTAGGTATGCTTCCTAGTTCGAGTCCTGCTACCTGCACTTTGAAAAGAATTTCCTAGGCCAGTGCTTTACCCCTTCGTGGGCCTACCCGGCACGAATAGTGATTAGTCTCTAGTTGAAAGCCTTAAGGAAACATTGTGGGCAACCAAAAAATAAAGGACAAAGTTTAGCTACAAACTCACTCAATATCTTTTTATTGAAGGTAAATTTTGACAAATCTACCATTGGATTACATCTTCTTCTTATATCCTCAATGTTTGCAAAATTTCAAGAAATTTAAAGATCAATAGTTATGTCATCAATAAAATTTTAAATTGCAAGTTTGTGTAATTTAAAATTATGCATAAAATATAAGATTATAGATTATATAGTAAATAATATCCGATTGACACAAAAATTGACATGTGTATTAAGAGCGTAAAGAACATGTAATTCAACGGTTAGATTTTCAAAATATGCAGTAATATTTATTTTATTGAGTGAGTTTGTAGCCTAAGGCTACAACCAATTTTGTAGCTAAACTTTGTCCATGTACTTAAATTTGGAATTGTTATTTAACATATGACTATTTATTTACTATATTAATTTCTTATAACCTATTTATTAAAGATAGTATCTACTCACGAAAAATTCTACTAAGAATAATAACAAATGTTGTCATCTTCTAACAATAAACAACTAAGTTTTGATAAGACACTGTCACAATATTTAAACTTTTGCAATAAATGATGACATATGCTAGAATTGAAACTTTTCATCAAATTAAATACCTACAACCATTTGCAATGAATATTTTGTTATTCATACTTTCTCCATTATCATCTTATTTTATGAGCTTAACTACGACATTTAGCTTACTTAATTTTTAATGAATCCCTTCTAAAGAAAGTAAGCAAATAAAAAAAAGAACAAGATAACAAAAGACAGATGTCATTGAAGTTTCTATTAAATAAAATTATAAATCAAGAAGATTTAATCCTCTAATAAATTAGTGTTCTCTAGGAAACAAATAGAATACCATACATCACAATTTTTTACTTTCTAAGTATGACTAACACATAAACTCAAAATACACGAGGATATTTTTTGGGACATTAAAAGTTAGTGAGGTATTTTAGATATTGTACAATGAAATATTCTAGGAACCATAAGATTTTGTTAGAGTTTAACTAAGAGAATAATTGCGGAGACTATATGCTTGTCTACAAAATATAAATGAGGAAATTATTCAACTTTAAAGTTGAGGGGAGGGGGAGGGGGGAATGAAACTACCCCAAACATAGAGTAGAAAAGTACTTTTTACCTTTCTTTTTTTGTTGGTAAATTTTATTTTATTTTTTTTTTAACTTTGAACAATGTGTTGAAAAAAAGTCAACCCAAGAAAACTGTTTGTAAAACTGTATAACTATGAATTTTGGTTCAACAAATTAGCTAAACAAAAAAAAAAGGCAGGAATACAATAAATGTTACGATAATTTCTCAATACCTTTATTTTAGCTATGGGGGCCTTATTATGATATTTTATTATTTTATTTTTGAGGAATTCTACGTCCACAATATTTTCACAACCAATTCTAGGTAGTAAATTATTATTGGTTTTTAATTGGGACAAACACTTTAAACTATGCATTAAAAAAAACAACAAACAAAAAACCAATAAAAGAAAGTTGTGTGTAAAATAGTGAATTTTGGCTCACAAAATTTGACTAAACCAAAAAAGAAGTCTAAGAATACAACAAAATGTTACAATATTTTCACAATACCTTTATTTTCAACCATGGTAATTTTCAGTCAAATATTTTATTATTTATTTAATAAAAATACTATCACTAATTGGCAAGTTGTTACTGATTTTAAAATAGAACCATCACTAATATCACTTTTTTATCCATCAAAAGTAACTTACCACCTATGATTTGTTATGAAATTAATTCGAAAATGTTGTGAACTTAGCATTTTTTTTATTAGATCTATAAGAAACTGAGACCTCAACAATTGTGAAAATATTGTGATAATAGCAAGTGTTACAAAATTTTCGCAAAAACATTTATTTTCAGTTATAATTAGTCACAATCTCATATTTTATTATTTTATTTCAACCTAAAATCAATTTCTTCAGATTGAAGTGGAAGTGTAGAACTGTGGAAGCTATTTGTCTCAAATTTCGATTGATTGAGTAACATCTTTTCATAACTTTTATTTATTTATACTTGCTACCTCATTATTTGTATACATTATTTGTGTTAGTTTTCAAAATTTTAAAATGACTCATAGAAATAATCATATCATACTAGATGATCTAGATGAGCAAAGGCAACATTTTGAGTAAATGAAACCATCCCATTAGATAATAATACATCATTGGATACCGAAAAGATAATGTTGGACACAAAAACAATTTGTGAGAAAAAGAACAGCAAAATACCTATTTGAAGTTGCAAGCAAGCTGATGTGTAGTAAGATAGTTAACTTATCATTTAGTAAAAATAACATACCTCATTTCATCCTTCTTCAAATCTTTATAAGAAGGAAATGGTAGCTTATATGGCCTTGGAAATATTGCGATGGCTAATTTTGTACAATTATAATTAACTGTAATTTTTTGATAGAAAATATATGGAAATTGTACAATTATACATAAATCAATTATAGAAAGTTACAATCTCCATTAGAGTATATATTATATTGCCACAGACTTTATCGCACATCAATGGGCAACGAAAAATTTTGTTGCAATAGAGGTTTATTGCAACAAAAATTTTTGTTGCAATAAGTTTCATTTTGTGCATGCTGGGGGGGGGGGGGGGGGGGGGCGAAGACCCCGTCCTTTGAACCCACCCCGCCCCATTACCATCCCTCCTTGGAAGTTGTTTGAATGCTTTCAAATAACTTTCCAAGGGTTGAGGGCCTTTTTGTAAGTTTTGAAAAGTTGGAGGGCTTTCTTGCAATTTTAGAAAGACTTGTGGCCAAAATGGAATTTTTGGGTCAAAATGCAATTTTAGGAAAAACCAAGGTCAAAACATGAATATGATAAATTTTTGAGTCAAAATGCGATTTTGGGGAAAATGTGGGGTCAAAATATCAAAGCAAAAAGCACTCAAGCATAGCATGTGAGAGCATTATAATTGATGGTGCTAAAAAGCCATATTGCTATTTTTAGCACCACCAATTACAAAACTGAGACTGCATTGGTGGAGTTAAAACCAAAAATTTTGGCTTCTCTGCTACAATGCACAGCCAAAGATGACTGTGCACTATAGCTTAAAGGTATTTTAAAAAAAATGTTGCGTTCACACTGGTCTGAATATGTTAATATTTTCTTTTCTTTTTCTCCTTCTTTCTCATTTCTGTCTGTTGCTTCTTTCTCCTCACTCTTCACTTCTCCACTCTTTGTGTCTTGCACTCAAATTTTTTCTCTTCCTCCACCTCGCCTCATTCGCTGATCTCGCCTGCCCAGTGCCAACCTCATCGATCTCTCTTCTCCCTTTCATTTTTTTCTTTCTTCCTCCACTCAACCATTCTAGATATTTTCTCTCTGAAACATCTCTATCTAAACTCAATCACAATCAAAACACAAACTCAAATCACAATCTTAAAACTAATCAAATCATAACGATAAAAAAAGAAAAAAGAAAAAAGTAAAAGAAAAGACAGCAAATTTGACTCATCTGAGCCACGGTAGGGGGAGGACGAGCGGCGGTGGAGAGGACGTGGTGGAATTCGTGAGCGTTGATTTAAAAGGCTAACTCTCTCTAGCCTTTGTTATCCGCCAATCTCTATGTGTGTGTGTGAGAGTGAGAGAGAAAGAGAGAAAGAAAGAGAGAGCTAAAGTAGAAAAACAAAAATGAAAATGAAGATAGAGTGAAGAGGAAGTATACGGGGGTGGAGGAGAAAAAAAGAGGAAAAAAGAAAAGAAAGAAATGTGTATGGATTAAAACAAATAAAGAGATAAAGGAAAAAATCAAATAAAGAACAATAAGAAATTAAAATTAAGAAATGTTACTTCAATATTTTCACAATAAATCTTAAGTGGTAGGTTATTACTGGCTAATATTGGTGAGAAAAAAATAATTTTTTTGAGAAAGAGGAAAAAAAATAATTTCAGTAGTGTGTTCAAATTATTTACTATTATGTAGCGGTTACGGTGGCGGTGGCAATGACGACAGTTGTGGTAGCAGTGGTGGTGGCGGTTGCGATGGCGGTGGTTGTGATTATTGTTTATTGCAGTGAATATATTATTTTATTATAGTAAATATATTATTGTATTGTGTTGTTTATATTATAGTAAATATATTATAGTAAATATATACATGAACAAGAAAGAACACAAAACCAAAATATTCAATCACATGAACACAAACCCAGAAAAAACTTCAACCCAAAACTTCCTTATCAAAAACTGGTTTCCCCAACCCTTCTAAAACATTTTCCAAGCTTCCTCTCTCTACCAAAACTCAAAGCTTCCTCTCTCTCTTCCAAAAAACGAAGATCTCTCTCTTCCAAAACACGTTCATGGCCAAAAGTTTCGAGCTCTAACTCCTTGCTCATTGCCACTGCCACAACTAGTTGTGGTGCTTTTTTTTTCTTTCTCTGACTGACCTATTCTCTTTATTTCTTGATTTTGCTCAAACCTAAACCCAAATGCCTCAAGCTCCTCGCTCAGATCGATGCTTTGCTCTCTCTCGTGGCTCAAATCGATGTCTTTCTCTTTCAGTGGGTCTTTCTGACTCAAACCGGTGTCTCTCCCTCCTCGATTCGCCTTTTTGCTCACCCCTCCTTGTTTCCTCCCCTCTCCACAACCTTCCATAGTTTTGATTTAGGTTTAGAGAGAGGCTGAGATCAGTGTGGTGGTAGTTGTAAAACAAAAATCGGTGGTGGTGGTCGATGGTTGTGAAGCAGTGGTCAGTTGGGTCCGGTGGTGGGTCGAAGGGTGGGTTTGTTGTTGGAGTGGGTCGTGGGGTGGGTTTGTTGATCGTTGATTGCTAGGTTTGAGATGTTTTGGCGTTCTTGTTGGAGATCAGTTTGTGTTTGGTTGACAAGAAAGGGTAAGAAAATCCTAGAAAATCTGAGTTTGTGTTCTTATGTTTAATTTGGGTTTGTGTTCTTATTTTAATTTTAATTTTGCTTTGTGTTGGTATGGTTGAGCTGGGTTTGTGTTGGTATATGTGGATTGATTTTGTTTTGGATAATTTGGTTTATGTATATATACATAAATGGATTGATTTTGTTTGTACAATATTCATTTATGATTTTTCTGGGTTTGATTTTCTTGTGTTCTTATGTTTGATTTTCTAGGTTTGTAAGATTTTTTTTGGGTTTATGCTCTTCTATCTTTTTGATGAAGACGATGGTAGATCTAAATTCATGTATTTTAGGTTCTAATTTTGTTTTTTTCATTTTTTATTTTGTTAAAATAGATAAATTAATTTTCAAAATCAAAAGTCGATGTGGATGCTTATGTGTCTTTTTTAATCATTATTTTATGCTGATGTGGCATTTTTAATATTATTTTATTGGCCATGTCAACATTTAATGTGCCAACAATGCACTCCGTTTGCCATATCAGTAATTTCTGTTAAGTGAGTAACGATAAGGACTAAAATGAAATGCGTTAATTGATTAAGGGACTAAAAGTGGTGAAATGAAAATGTAGGGACTAAAATGGAAAAGATGCAAAATGTAGGGACTAAAAGTGCATTTACGCCTAACAATATTCGGCAATGGAATAAATTTTAATTTTTTATTATAGAAATAGTTTCAATCTATGGTGTTCTTTATCATCAGAGGATTTTTTTAAAAAAAATTTATTTTAGAGATAGTTTCAATCTATAATATTTTTTATTATCAGAAGAATTGGTGTAAAAGAGGATAAAATATCAAATATTTTATTCGGTGATAAGAGACTTTACTAATTGAGCTAATTGAAATCTGCACATTAAAATAATCCTCTTTTATTTTTCTCATATGTGATGTCACTGATGCTGATGTATTACTTACTGCCATTTGGTTCTTAACTAAGCCAGGGTCTTTATCAAAAGGATAAAAATAAAAAAAATAAAGTCAATTGTGGCAATTGAATTGCCACAATTGGAGGAGTAATAATGCAACCTGAATTTTGGCAATTCAATTGCCACAATTGATTTTTTTTTTTTTTTTTTTTAAATCATCCACTTTTGACAAAATGCTAGAGATACAAACTTTTTTACAAAAACTTTTATAAATTGTTGATGTGATAAGTGATTACTGGTAAATAAAAAAGTGATGTTATTGTTAGGCCCTAATAAGAACCAATAAGAAATTGGCCATAACAATAGTTTGTAAAAATATAGTAAAATAGTTTTTGGCTGTAGCATTACTTTTACCATAGTTCAGTTTTCTTTTTTTCTTTTCTTTTTTAATCCTCCAATCTCGGCAATTCAATTGCCACAATTCATTTTATTTATTTATTTTTCATTTTTGGCAATATCATTGTCAAAATTTCTTTTTCTCTCTCCCACATCCGTCACATCATTTCTCTCTCCTCTCTCCTACTTTTTCTTAGAATTTTGGCAATGGTGTTGCCAAAATTCGCTTATCTCCTCATTTTTCCAAATAAGTTTGAACAGTACTCATATCACAAATAAACTTCATTTTTTACAATATTCAGCCAAAAGACTCAATTTGTTCCGCTCCAAGTAATTTGAACTCTTCGTTATTAAAAAAAAAAAAAAAAAAATCAATTCCTCTTCGGCTTTTAAGTTATTAGTCCTGTAGGTTTTTCTCAAAAAAAAAAAGGTCCTGTAGGCCCATGTCTGCCTAAGTTGGATTATCCATAGACCTACAGAACTTGGTTGGTATACAAAATTGATCTGTTAACTCATGCCTGGGTTGATGAACCTTAGCCCATGCAATATTTTTTTTAGCTTATCAATTCAGTACTTTATTTTAATATCTTTTGGATAATATTTTAAATTTCTTCTCCTTTTATTGTTGTTGTTGTTTTTATGTATTGATATGATCATAAATTATGGATTTTTTTTATAAACAAAATTTTAAGTAATGCGTTAAACTAAACTAAAAATCAGAAGAAGTTCATACATTACTTATATACCTACTTGGGCATAGACGCATAGTTCTAATAACCAAATAATCCGATATAGATGCTTCATAAACAAAATAAGGGTAGCAATCATATTCCATTATTCTACAACTTTGTTCTCTGCCTTTCTTTGTTAGGATGTTTACTGTTCCCATTAGTTTCTCAGAGCACGTGAAGTGGATGTATCGTCCATGGTTTGTCCAAGAGTTCCCTGCAATCAAGACTTATATATAAAAAAAACTTGAACTCCCGACCCTTTTGATGTAAAAATGAAGGAACGGGTTAAAACAAAATTAGACCCTTTTACAAATAGCAAAGTCCTTCCAACATGGATTAAGATCCACTCCATTTGGTTTCAAAATGGAGAGATCTTTTTGATGGTGAAAATTTAGTATTTCACAAATTTTAAGTTGAATATGGTGTCATGTTGTTTAAAATAATTTATTATTTTATTTTTTGATGGAATGAGACTTTTTTTTTGTCTGAGATAGAATTCTAATCTAAGTGTATTTATGTGTGTGAAACTCCACAAACCCTAATGTATCAAGGCTTCTCTTTCTCTTCCCCACGATAGTATTAACCTAGATTTCTCTCCCCCTGTTTGTACACTTCACTTTCCTTTCAAAATCTGATAATGAATCATGTTATATGATTTAAAGCACCCACCTCTATTTGGTCCTATTCAGTACAATTTAGTTCTATTCGGTTGTATTCAATATGGTTCTATTTGGTCCACTTCGGTCCAATTTGGTCCAATTCGTTCCATTGTGTCCACTTTGGTCCTATTCGGACCATTAGGTCCACTTTAGTCATACTCGGTTTACTTTGGTCTAATTCAGTCCACTCTAGTCCTATATGTCCTATTCGGTCTAATTTAGTCCTATTTGGTCCACTTTAGTCCTATTAGGTCCATTTCGGTCCATTGTTTCCACTTTGGTCCTATTCGGTTCACTCTAGTCCTATTCTATCCATTCGGTCTACTTTGGTTTAATTCAGTCCACTTATGTTCATTTTGTCTACTTTAGTCCTATTCAGTCCACTCTGGTCCTATTCTATCCTATTCGGTCCACTTTGGTCCTAGTCGGTCCACTGTGGTCCATTCGTCCACTTAGGTCATATTTGGCCCCCTTTGGTCCATTCGGTCTTATTAGGTCCCCTTTGGCCTTAGTTGTTCTGCTGCTGTCCATTCTATCTACTTTGGTTCTATTTGGTCCACTTAGGTCCTATTTCGTCCACTTTGGTTCTGTTCGGTTCCACTTTGCTCCTATTTGGTCTATTTGGACAACTTTGTTGCATTCAATCCATTTTTGTGCACTTACATAGTGGGAAAAATATAGGTTTAGGTTGAGAGCACTTATTCTAAATTCAAATTTATAAAATATATATATATATATATATATATATATAGGTCTCAAATTTGTAATATCTAAAATCTTAAGCATAATAGTTATTGTTACTACGCTCCTATTAAGTCACGTTAACATAGCATTTCGGCCCACCTAAATTTGAGTAAAAGTCTTTCTAAACATGAAGGTTATGAATATACAAATGAAATCTTTAGGGCAATTGCTCCTTTATTTTAACGCTATTACTTTTAAATGAATTGCATGAAGTTGATTATACCTCCAAGCAAATATTTATTTATATTAACTGTTCGGTGCAACACACAGGATAGTGACTGGCAACTAAAGTGAATTTGGGTTTGTTTAATTTTCAATGTTTTTGTTTTGATCCAAGAGAAAATAAAAGGTGATAATAATAAATTGGCATCTCCCAGCAAAGAGCATTCTAGCTGAGAGTGAGACCACCCCAATACTATTCTGCAATGGAATAAACTTAATGTCGGTATAAATCTTATTTTTCTCATATGTGTGTGTCGATGACGCTGATTTATTACTAAATTAACGATATTTATGCTTCATAAACAAAATGAGGGTAGTGATTATATTTCATTATTCTACTACTTTGTTCTCTGCCCTTCTTTGTTAGGACGTTTACTGTTCCATTAGTTTCTCAGAGCACGATGAAATGGATGTACCGTCCATTGTTTGTCCAAAAGTTCCATGCTATCAAGACTTACAAAAAAAACTTAATGCCCAAAAGACTTGAACCATCGATCCTTTTGATGTAAAAACAAAGGGGTTCAAACAAAATTAGACATTTTTTGGGGTCATAAGTAAGAGGCTTTTACAAATAGTAAAATCCTTCCAATACGAATTAGGATCCTCTCCATTTGTTTTCATAATTGAGAACTGTGGCGGGCAAAAAGTATAACTAACAGATTTTTAACACTTTCTGCTTACATAATTAATTTTTAGAGGTGGGATGCAATGTCAACTTTTTAATACCCGTTATAAGATAAATCACGATAATCAGATCATTCTCTAGTGTGATATTAATGTATTTAGTTAGAAAAAACCTTGAAATAGCTAAGTGTTTGTCCTCGGGTTTAGTCTGAGGAAGAGGTTACAAATGGATAATTTCTCTCCTTTTTTCTTAAAATTCAAAAAAGGACTCCTTTGATCCAGGTGCTTCTTGGCTTTATATAGTTAGTTGAAATGCATCTGGACTCTACATTTGGAGGATTAGGATCAGACTTCTTTGATACTTGTCTCATCAAGGCCTTGCTAGAAGGTTTTTACACTAAGATGTGAGCTGTGTGGGTATTGTTCATGGTCATTTCCCCATTAATGCGGTCAGCTAAGTGGTTGCAGTGCATTTAATGCGGAGGGGATGACTACTTCGTCTTTCCTTTTTCTTCTCTTTCTTGTTCAATGCTAAATTACCCTTTTCCACCATCGGGCTGTGTCATGCTCCCTTTAACTCTGACTCTTGACTTTCCGAGGTTAGATAGGTGTCCTTGGTGCCTTCGCCAACTGTGGCCGTTCAGCCTCTACATGAGTTAGGTGAGTACTTTCTGAGGACATCTTGCCAATATTTTCTGAGGTTTACCTCATCTGAAATGCCCTTACCCCTTTTATCAGCTGTCTTGGATCCTCGTCCCCCACAAGAACTATTTGATAGTGAAATTTTAAATTGAATATGGTGTTATGTTATTTAATTATTTATTTATGGAATGAGACTTTAAATGCGAGTATTATACACTATTTATGAAAAAGTAGATTTTTACCATAAAATTTTTATTTCAAAATAAATGAAGAGATCCTTTCCATTTCAACACATAGCCATTAGTGTTGATCATAGCTTACATGTAAAATCCAATCTTTTCCGAACCATTTCTAAACCCAGCTTAAAAATTCCAAACCTTTATATTACTGTCATAGTTCGAGTGGGTTGGAAAACCATTAAGCCCAGTCAATAGTCAACCTGACATGTATTTGTTTATTATGTAATTAATTAGTATCAATTAATAAAGCTTCTTGTTTCATTACCAAAAAAAAAAAAAAAAAAAGGCAAACATAGAAGAAAGGAATTGGGGGAGCCAATAAATTTGTTTTTCAGAGTTTATTTATTTTATTGAATTATTAAAAAAGAAAAAAATTGGGGAAAAAAACGAGGAAGATTATTTGAGTAATGTTCGAACACATAAAAATGCACAATTTCGTGCCACAATTCATCATGTGATAAGTTGTGAGTGGTGGGATGTTAGGTGTGTTCTCACATGGCCCACGGACACACCCCCCACCAATCACAACTCGTCACGTAATAAGTTGTGATAGAAAATTGTATATTTTTATGTGTTCCTACTTCCTAGCATTATTTAGAGAAATTGCGATTCTCTTTTTGAACAAATTAAAGAAAATTATACGCCACGCCAAAACAGGGAAGTAGCTAACACGGCTCTTCCTCTTCAAACATGTGTGGCTCGCAGCCCCTGCCCCACGTTGTTCAACCTCCTTATCTTCAACACTTCAACTTCAACGCTCAACCATTTATTGCCTCAAACTAAACTGTTGGCTAACTTGTGTTCCCTCTCTCTATTGGCCCCCCCACCTTCCCTCCAATCCCAGAGGAGATCCTTTCGAATCTTCTCTTCATCCAAATTCTATGTACTGTTCCTTCTTCTCTTTATTATAATATATTGCCCAACAGTTCAATCCAAACTAACCAGAAAAAGAAAAAAAAAAAAAAAAAAACAATTACACAAATTTTTTTTTAAAGGAATGAGAGCTTTGAATTCACATTTGGTGCTGATTGATCTGCACACATCATGGCACTCAGCGAACCAAATCCCAACTTCGACTCTCACGTACCTCAAGAACTCCTCAAACTTCATCTCCGCTCTCTCTTCGTCATTTCGTCAAACACGTCGCGCGCGTCCCGGAATCGCTTCGTCGTCGAGATCGGCGGCCCCGGAGATCCGTAGACCGTCCGATCGTTTCTTTCCCGGAAATGGGTCACCGTCGATTTCGCCGAATTCGGCCTCGACGTCGCGATCGTCGGAGCTTGAGCTGTTTCTCGAGTTGCTGCCTCCGAGGATGAGGAGGGAGCTGTTTCAGCACGAGGAGATCGGGGAGCTTATTGAGGTTGTTATGGATTTGGGAAGGCAGCCTCTTGCGAGGTTTCCTTCGGGTGATTGGGTCATCTCGGAGCAACCTGTCAAGCATGAAGATTTAAAGCACGCGATATCTAAGGTGATCAATGTCATATGGTCATTTCCATTGTTGAATTGCTTCATTGCTATTGGAGATTTGAGTTCACTGGAATTCTTGCATGGCAATAAAACTGCTTCATTTGTAACGTGTTTCATTAAGTGCTTCTGCATTTTAGACTTTTAGAGAGATGGTGACTTAGCTACTAATATTTGAGTAAGGACAAACTTTACTTACAAAATTAAAATTAGTTCTAACTTTAGGATACAATCTTATTTAATATCTTTTGAGTGAAGATGAATTTCAATAAATCTACAATTAGATTACATCTTCTTCTTATATCCTCCTTATAAAATTTCAAGAATATTAAAGATCAATAACTATATCATCAATAATTTTTTTAAATTGCAAGTTTTTATAATTTAAAATTATGTATAAAATATAAGTTTATAAATCATATAGTAAATAATATCCGATTGATACAAACTTTGACATGTGTATTAAGAGTATAAATAACATGCAATTCAACAGTTATATTTTTAAAATATGTAGTAATATTTATTTTATTGAGTGAGTTTGTAGCCTTAAATTATAACCAATTTTGTAGTCAAATTTTGTCCATAATGCTACAAACACAAACTATTTTACAATATTTTTACAAACTGTTATTGATGTGGCTTTAGTAATTTTCAAATAATTATTGGTAAACATTAATGTGATGTTAATAGTGACTCATATTAGAACTAATAAGAATTTGTTACATCAATAGTTTATAAAAATATTATAAAATGGTTTGTGACTGTAGCATTACTCCTAATATTATACTTGGAGCACTTTTTATGTTATATTTATTATTATTTGGGGGGAGAAACTTATGTTATATATGGATTTAGATCTTCTAGATTTTCTAGGGTACTTTACCAAATAGATTTTCTTAAATCTTAACAATTTTTTAATGATTTAATGATCTAGATTTTGCTATGTTAGCATTTTACTAACAATAATCTTAATTGTTTTGTTTGTAACATTATTTTATTATTTTAAGAATATTGTTAGTAGAATGCTAACATAGCAGAATCTAGACCTTAAATCATAAAAAAGTGGTTAAGATTTAAGGAAATCTATTAGTAGAGTACTTTAGGAAATCTAGAAGATCTGAATCCCTACAACTTTTATTACATTACATTAATGTGATGTGTCAACTTTTAAAAACAAATCTAGAAAAGTGGTAATTAAAAGATTTTTTATTTATTTTATGGGTATATTAACAGGTGCTATTAAGACATTTGTTAATGGACCAGGAAAGTTTTTATACCACTTTCATGAAAAATATAAAAAAAGTTATTAAATTTCTAAAAATATTTCTTAAACCAATACCCTTATTAGGGTATCTGTCAACTTTTTCCTTATTTTATTGACATGACATTAATTATGTCCTTTGACATGTCAGATTATAGGTTTTTTTGTATAATAAAATTGATGGTAACTTTGGCATTTTCCTTATGTGATTGGCTGTGCTGATTATTGATGAATAACTTCTTATAATCTGTATATATCTGTATATATTAAGAGGATTCAGAAAGTTAGTTATTGTTTTTTTTTCTGTCAAAAATACCCCTAAATTAATTAACCAACAACTTAAAAATTGGGTTAAAATAGTAAATTGGTAAAAGAAAGTTAATTATTACTTTTTTTACTGTCAAAAATACCCCTACCTAAAATTTAAAAATGGGGTTAAAATAGTAAATTGACAAAAATAATAAATTCCTACTTTTACGTTGAAACGCCTTCCTGCTTCTAATAAACTCCTACTTTTACGTTAATTTAAATTCTCACTTCTACTCTCTAACTCTCTACAAAATAGGATTACTCTTTTGTTAGTTTTAAAACTCCTCCAATCTACAAAACTCACCTTACGTATTCATTTTTTTTTTTTTTTTTTTTTGGTGATTAGAAAAAGTAGAAATCTCAAATTATAATAAATGAAAATTATTAATTTTTACCCAAAATATAGAAGAGCCTCTGAGCACGCGCGTAAGCGCATGCTCAGGGCTAGTAAAATATTATTTGGATTACATGAGTATGGTGTATTAGTTAGTTAGGATATTTGTAGAGAGGTGGATGTTTAGAGAGTTTAATGTAAAGTTACTTGATTCTATTAGGTTGGTGATTTTTCGGATGACAACCGTGCGGGTATTAATAATTCTTTACATCGTATAAGTGCTATTCGGAATCGGAAAATGCAAATCATTGGCCTCACTTGCCGGGTTGGTCGAGCTGTATCCGGAAGTGCCAGGATAATATGTGACTTGGTTGAGGGCGGATGTTCCATCTTAGTCATAGGGCCTCCTGGGGTCGGCAAGACAACCTTGATCAGGTGCTTACATTTCTGATGTGTAAAATGAAGCTATTGAGTTGATCATCATTTTGGTAACCGTTTAAAGAATTGATTTTTAATGTCAAACTTTTTGTGTGCAATTTCGGTTGATCCATTTTTCATCCTCACCAACAATGCACTCTATATCCTTTCCATCTTTATACTTCTTGTCAACTACAGTGCTCTTTTTCTTCTTCTTTTTTTTTTTCTTTTTTTTCTTTTTTTTTTTTTTTTTTACATTTTGTTCTTTTTAACACTTTTGAAGAATAATTTCCCGCCATTGGCTTGCCACCATTGTGTTTCTTCATATCCTATTATAATTAGTTGGTGCATACTTTTTCATGATAATGATCTCTACTATATAGTGTTCAAGTTCTTCCATTGTAAGAAGAACACAAAAAGGATGAATTCAAACTTTAATGAGCATTTGAAATTGACGCTTTATTCTATCACGTTTCTTTTGTTGTGGCTACAAGCATCAAGAATACACTTGTTTAATATCTGAAGACACTTTGCTTGTGCAGAGAAACTGCTAGAATGTTGGCAGATGAACACAGGAAGCGTGTTGTTATTGTGGACACATCTAATGAGATTGGAGGTGACGGAGATGTTCCTCATGCAGGAATAGGTCGTGCAAGAAGGATGCAAGTTCCTAATGTTCATATGCAGCATAATGTAAGCTTTGAACTAAATCGTATGGTTTGTGTGTTTTCCAAATGGTATAGCTTTGACAAGTTCTCCTTTTCAGTGATGTTATTTTCCTGGTTGACTTCTATGCAGGTTATGATTGAAGCAGTTGAAAATCATATGCCTCAAACCATTATAATTGATGAAATTGGAACTGAGCTTGAAGCACTGGCAGCCAGTACTATTGCTCAAAGAGGAGTCCAACTAGTTGGAACTGCACATGGAATGGCTATAGACAACATAATAAAAAACCCCTCTCTGCAGATCCTTGTTGGTGGCATAGAGGTGCAAAGTGATTCCTTTTGTTTTAATCTACATTCATTCATGTGGATTTATAATTAGTAAGGTCAACCCGTCTGTTAATCTCATAAAGTGCAAGTTGATCCAGACTGTGGTATCATATCTGAATGGGAATCCATAAAATTAGAAATTTCCGCCACAATTTACTTTGTGTGGGAATCTTACCAACTTTAAGCCTTGCTGAGTAAGGAATTTTGATTGATCAAAACTAGTTCTTCATCTAAACACAGAGTGTAACTCTTGGAGATGAGGAAGCGAGGAAGAGGAAAGTGCAGAAGACAATTCTTGAAAGGAAGGGGCATCCAACATTTACATGTGCTGTTGAGATGATATCTAAAACTGAGTGTCGTGTTCATCACAGATTGGATGCCACAGTAGATGCCATCTTAGCAGGTATTGTGCTTTTTCTATGGAATATTTGAATTGATTCTTGTGTAATATAATGTTCACATACTTGTATGAGGGTTGAAGTTTTTAGGCCAACAGTTAATCTGAAGTTGAATTTTTATTGGGTGATAGGAAAATCTCCTCTCTTCGAAATCCGTCACACATGGATGCTGATGATAATGATTCTCTGAAGTTTACTCTGTTACCTGAAAAAAGCCATATAGAAGAATTGAATATGAATGATGGTAAAGATGTAAGTTCTGACGTAGAGTCTGATGAGGAAGAAGTAGGTCATCCACCCAGTTGGTCTAAAAAACAGAGCACTAGTGTATATGTGAAGAAGCGGAGCTCACCAGTGTGTGTCTATGCTTACAAGGTAAATTCCTCAAGTTTACATCTGCGTTCATTTTTCTCCTGGTTCTCCCACTATAAATTTCAGTCAATAATACATGGAGGAATATTGAATCTACATTCATTGAAGATGAGATTGTTGTAAAAATAATTCCCAATTTAGAAGTTATTGGTTTATTCCTTGTTTCAGAAGCTGCCTATGCTTAGTAAAAATGTTCGATATCATTTGGGACTTAAGATGTCACAAAGCCATTTTGAAGCTGCATAATTTTTTATACTTGAAAAACTATCTGAGGCAGAAGACTTGTTATGAAACTTCTCATTTTATTTTCGGTTGGTATGGATGTCATCAGATCCTTGATGCTGATCTTCTACAAGTAGCAACAGTAATGGGGCTTGAGGATGAAATAGATGTAACTGATGACATTGGAACCGCAGATGCAATTTTAGCGTCCAGTTCTGAAATGAAGCAGAACCCATGGATCCGTGGTATAGCAAAATTCCATCAGTTGCCTGTATTTGTTATCAAGGTAACTCTTCTGCTTTATCTATTTTGCAAATAAATTAGATTAAAGTTCCACCTAGCAGATAATTTAACATTTGTTTTTGCAGTCAAATACCATGGCACAAATGGTCAAGGCGGTTCGCATGATCTTTGAAATGGAATCATTTTCCTCAGTATCAAAGCAACCATTCAATAATTTGTTTGACATTGAAATTGAAGATGATGCCCCAAAAAGTAAACCATCCCTAGAAGAGATTGATGCATTGGAGGTGCAAATCCTTTCTCATTGCATATTTTCCATTTCGGTTTTCATCTGTTCAGAAACGTTTCAATTTAGCTGATCCTTTTAAAGTCTTAATGGAGTAACTGTTTGTTGGTCAAAATACATAATCTTAGAGTGAAGATGTATATATCCAATACATGAGATACACTCTTCACTTACACGGTCACTAAAAACAACAATTCCACTTTTAACTTTTAAAGTAATCTTACCATGTGTAACTTGTAATAGCTTGCAAATGTTTAATTGTTAGTACTCTCTCATTCTTTTCTGACAGGAGGTTCGACTTGCAATTGAGTATATTGTGATTCCTGGAGGAGAACCAGTGGAGCTTCTTCCTAGACGCTCTGAAATTATTGCCCGACAGCTTGAGCTTGTGGAAAGCTATCAGTTGGCTGCTGAGAACTCAGGTACCGAGCTTAATCCAAGGCTGCAGATTCTCCCTCAAAGGTTAAGCAAGAAAAATTTACCCAAATCCCCTAAATCTCATTCAAGTTTTCGAAAAGAAGCAGATTCTACACGGCTACACCATTAACTCGCAGTGGCAGAGGTACAAGTGTTACTAGGCTGCCCCTTTTGCCTGAATAATATGACCATGTCTCCAATTGGAACACATTCAATCATTGGTTGACTAGTGTGTCATTTCACGTACACATGTAAATTATGTATCTCACACCATGTAATTATTTAACTGTCAAATATGTAATGCAATTTGTATTCATTTCCCAAATATGAAATGCGCTTTTTACCCTGCTTTGTGTCTTTCTTTCTTTCTTTCTTTTTTGACCTAGTGAAATGGGTGATTCATAAGCATATATTTCCTTTACCCTTCTTTCCAAAGAAGAGGAATAAATAATGTTCCACTTTATTTAGATATGTTAAAAAATAAGATGTAAAAGAGAAAAAATGACAAAACAACATATAATTATCAGAATAAGACAGACCATTAAAATATATTAGCCTTATCACATGCGCTTCATACGTGGCTCTTTTTTTTTTTTTTTTTCCCAGGAACATGGGGTAGTTTTGGTTGTGTAGATGGGGTAGTGGGAAGTTTTATAGAACATGGGTAGAGTTTTTGTTTTTAATTTTTGACAATTTATAGTTTTAACCTCATTTTTTTATTTTAAGAATAAGGATAAGTTAATTAAATTAGGGGTATTTTTGGAAGTCAAAAAGGTAATAACTAACTTTCTGAATTCTCTTAATATATAGATGTGAAATTTTTCATAAAAATCCATTTATAATGAATAGGACTATTTAAGCTGCATTAAAACAATATTAGATTTGGGTCACTTTCCCTAACAAAAAGAGGGGGAATGATTTTCGAAACTTTGGAACTGGATGATAGAAATTTTCGGCTCAAACATGTTAGGCAGAGACTAGAATCTAGAATATGCAAAGCTAGGAAAATGTTATTTGATTATATAATCTCCAGAAGGAACCTTTAGATGTCATCAATCTAATCACCATCCAATTAACCGTATTTATACCCATAACCAACAAATAGATGGACACATTTATTATGGAAATCTAAACTCTTTGAATACCAGTTAATTGCATTTCCACATTAATTTCTTGCACCAGAGAAATAGAGTCGGCTCTAGTATTGCAAGTCCACAATCTTCAATCTGGTGATCAAATTTCTGCAATTTATTGGAATGTGATCTTTGAAGAAAAGAGATGACTACCAAATGTGCCTCACATAATTGTGTGCCCTTGACAACTTCTACTGCATTCGTGATAGTCTTTTTTTTTTTTTTTTTTTTTTTATAATCATAGTGATACATTCTAAACGTATGCACTTTTTTAAATTCCGGCTTGTTGTATTGGGATAACCCTCCTAAAGGCAAGTCACATTACTTTTAACCATATATTAGAAAAAATAATGTTAAAGTATACCATTTTCATCCCATCTACATTTCTTCATAAAAATGAATCTTACGTCAATATCCATACAGCTCTCTAAAAAAAACAAAAAACAAAAAACAAATACGGTATCCATAAAAATGAATCTTATAGCAGTACACATACAGCTCTCTAAAAGATAATAATAATAAAAAAAAAATAAAAATAAAAATAAAAAGGAAAAGAAATGAATCTTACAACAGTATCCATAGATTCCATACAACTCTCTAAAATATAATTTTACAATGACCACAAAATTTCCAAAGCTGGACTTTTAAAAGGTCCACTTTAGAATCTCCCCCGATTTCTAATTAAAAGCAATTGGGCTTTACATACATACCACTCCTCTCCTCTCTCTCAATTTTCCGCCAAACTTTGGATTCCGCCAAACTTTCCCAAAGATCCATCCCCCAACCATTTATCATCAACACCAAATGTCTGAAAAAGCAGCCCACAGCTGATTCAAATAAAAATAAAAATAATAATCAATAATGAATCTGAAATATAATGGACTCAGAGCCAATCACTTGTACTAACAGAAGGTACGTTGCAGCACCATCTTCCATCTTTGACATAGCTAAGTGGTCTAAATATTCGACAATGTTTAAAATTTTCAAATTTCTTGTAAACTGACTACTTTGAAATCTCATCCCAAAACAAAAAAAAAAAAAAAAACAAAAAAACCATGGTTTTAAATACAAGAATGGTTAAAAAACCTGAAAAGGGATCGGTTCCTGGTTTTTACCAGACCAGTTTAGGGCCTAGTTCCCAGTTGAACCATCCGGTCTGGTTTAAACCTCAAGTAATTTTGTACTAAAAAGTCCACCTAAACCATGCATCTCAATGGAAGATAATTCTGAACACCATCCAAACAAGAATCAAGATTGGTTTTTTCTAACATGCAACCCAACCCAATGATCCCATTGGGTGGGTGGTTTCACCATACCCGTCGGTCTGTAGTGGGTCAATATGCGACCAACCTGAACTGACCCACGAACACCCATTCAAGTCTATCAATTCAGCTTATATTCATGTCTTGGAGAGAGAGAGAGAGAGAGAGAGAGACAGAGAGAGAGACAGAGAGAGAGCAGCTTACTATTGTTTTAAATGAACTTAAACTGTTCAACCATTTATTCAATTTGGAAGCCTTCATTCCCTGCAAATCCAATATACAGTGTCCCTGTGAATCATTTGAAATTTAACATATTCAAACATCCGTGCTGTTTTATGCAGGATGAGGCAAAAAAAAAAAAAAAAACCAGAGATGCATACACAAGTGCCCAAATGGTATATTTATCAATGGAATCATCATGTAATCAAGGTGACATGAGTAGGGAAGACTTAGATTTGAAGTTTATATCAGGTATCATCTTTTATAGAAAAGGTAACCATACCACTATGATGAAATTCTTCCAAATAAGATCCCACTGAAAATAATAGCACCAAACCACTTGTTGGAAACAAATCTGAAAACAAGCAAAGACAATTCAATAAAAAGGATGAGCTGGTAGTGGTCAAAGATCAACAAAGAAGAAAGAGAACTTCTTAAAACAAACTAAATCGAGACTCATTATTAATTATTTTTATAAGTAAATTGTCTTAAAATAAAATTACGCACTTCCTATTGCAATCAGCACGTGATGATAGGTCAACCGTCCATATCTGCCAAGCTAATTGTCCAGATGCAGCTGTCAGAAATGCATAATATGGCCACCCTGCTCCACAATTTTTTCCCCAAAATAAAAAAGACTATAAGCCCAGTACATTTAAGAGGAAATTGCAAATACAGAAAAATAGAAATACCAATCCCAAAATTAAATCCATTATAAGCCCAATTGTTAACACAGAGTTGCAGGTACAGAAAATAGAGTACATACCAATCCCAGCATTATATCCACAGAGGGCAAGACTACTAAGGGATGCTATTCCAAACCCATTAATCCACTCCTTAGTTGAATCCCCAAATCTCAAAGCTGTAGATTTAACACCCACTTTCAAATCATCTTCTTTATCCTGAATGCATGTTAACAGCATTATTTATTAGCAAGTAAGGAGAAGTGCTATTACTCAACCCAGCAGATCTTGGAAACCACAAACCCTTAAATTATAATTATTTCTGATCAAGAAAGACACAACAGATTAAGTTTCTTCTTACCAATAAATTACACCATAAGGTAAAAAACAATGAATAAAAAATTTAGATTTAATAATTAATTTGGTCCTCCAACTATTGGGTAAAGAGAAATTTGGTCCCTCAACTATTAATTCTTTGAATTTAGTCCCTCAACTTTCAAAATCAAGTCAATTTCATCCTTGGATCTCCTATCTGTTTAAATTTTAATGAAATAATAGTTGAAATTGATTGGAGTTCAAAATTTTTACACTTTCTATAATAACCTTTTAACTTGTGCTCCATTTTTCACATTAACTATATTCATTAAAATTTTAAGGGATAGTAAAATCAAGGATAAAATTGACTTAGTTTTGAAATTTTGAGGATTAAATTGGCACAATTAATAGCTGAGAGACTAATTTGAAACAATCAATGGTTGAGGGATCAAATTGAACCTTACCCTATTGTTTGGAGGACCAAATTCGTTATTTAACCAAAAATTTAAAATTCAAACAAGTTTTTTCAATACTAAAAAAAAAGAATCTAGTTTTTTCAATGCCTTTCTCTTTTTAATGTTTAAAGGTTATATAACTAAAAGTATTATTAGCTGAGGATGTATAGTAGATACAACCAGAGCTACAAAAAAGGTGCATATGCATTAACCAAAAACTAACAATAGAACCCCCTTAAAACAATACATAAAAACTTTCTACTTCATAATAATAAAAAAATATGGAAGTGCTGAATGCTAGATGAAATCAAAATAAAAATGGCTCTTATGCAAATATGCAAACTAAAATAGTCCACTTTCTTCAGCCTAGATGAGATTAAGGGAACACCAAGATACCAA
Organism: Quercus tomentella; assembly: GCA_028535165.1. Classification (NCBI taxonomy): domain Eukaryota; kingdom Viridiplantae; phylum Streptophyta; class Magnoliopsida; order Fagales; family Fagaceae; genus Quercus; species Quercus tomentella. The sequence goes on along the minus strand of JAPQVY010000089.1, from coordinate 52,785,836 downwards.
TTTATCTGTCAAAGAAAAGAGCAAAACATAAAGTAAAATAAACTACAACTGACAAAAACCATGAGAAAAGACTTTGTCCTAAGAAATCTTGTTCTAAATGGCTCCTACAAGTCAATACAGTTACATGGAGCAATTGGAGAGAATGAGGCAAAAGGAAATGAGATTTCAACCTCAAAAAGATATATAATAGTACCTGATGTGCATATATCGTATCATACACAAGAGTCCAAAATACTCCAGAAATGTACAATGGCAGCACTATAGCTGGATCCAGACTTCCTTTAACCGCAGCCCAGCCTAACAGAGCACCCCAGTTAAAGGTCAAACCTAGATAGGCTTGAGGCTGCAGTGACAAAGTTGTACTTAATCAGAATATTAGTTAAACTTCATGAAATTGATCATCAAATGAAAGAAAGAAACAAAGTTATACTTGCATATGTTAGCAGAAACAGACATGTAAACATCATTACCCAAAATGTAAACCTCTTCATAAGAGGATAGGAGAATACTAGCAACAAGGATGAAGCCCCCAAAATGCGGCTGGTAGAAATAGATGAGCCACATTAATTTGATTAGATTTACAAAGAAAATTTGCAAAAGAAAAATGAGAACAAGAAGAAAATTCACAAATTACACAACAAAACTGTTGTCCCTTTGCAGCATTGTTTAACTAGGTTTCACAAAGAGATTAAAATAGTAGAATCAAGACCTTGAAAACAAACTTGAAATCATTCAGTTTATAAAGCTGATAAACTCATTGCTAGCTTCCACCCAGATCAATGGTTAGAGTAAATTATCATTGCAATGATTTTGATTTATTTCACAAAGTGCTTAAGCTTTAAAATTGCATCAATACTCTCTTCCTTCACAAAATGCAACGAGAACACCCTTTTTCTGGAATTTGATAGTTCACCATTGAACACACTGTGGAGTGTGCATTCAACTATGTTCTGTTTTAGAATTCTTAGATTTGTTGAATCTGAGATTGTAAATTTTTGGGAGTGGTTTGGTACACACAATATATTTGAACAATCTCCTCTTTTGAATAAATTTATAACTTACCAAAACAAAGTATAATTCTAGTAGTGCAAACTACATTAGATTGTTGAAATAGAAATTTAATGTCGTAGATCAAATTGTATTTACGTGCATTATCAAAATAAAAAAGAAAGTATTTACATGCAAGCAAGCTAAAAGTTCGCATGGCGGGTTGTACATGCTTAGTAAACCAAGTTAAATCTTGTTCTAACTTTTGAATTTGACTTGCCTAACCATGCTATCAATTGTCGCTCTACAGAAATAAGTCTAAAAGGTTAAAATATAAATTCATTTTTAGGAACATTTGTAGAAATGAAGCAACAAATCCCACTGATTGTTTTTGTGGGATCCTGCTCAAATGATGACTTGATAGCTCTCAATTCAGAAAACAAAATAGTCACAAATGTTGCAAAAGTTGGTGATTCATCAGAGTAACTCAAGTAAGGCAGATTAAAACAACACAAACCTATAATCATTCAATTGAAGGAGAATCCCAAGACCCAAAAGCAACTGAAACCCAAGAAAACAAAGCCCTTGAAATGGTGACAAAAGACCACTTGCAACTGGTCGCAACTTTGTACGTTCCACCTGCATTACAGAGAGTTCTTTTATAAAAATGCTCTAGTTGAAGGAAGAATGATCTATCAAGATTCAGATCAAAATATCCTTAGGTTTCATTTTGTTATCAATCATATAAAGATAAAGAACAGTTGTATGGATGGGAGAGTCTGATGCTGCAATTTAACTTTAAAACTAAATGAAATTAACAAGGACTAGAGAACTATAAAATAAAGGGAAAATTTAACAAATGCTCTAGGTGCATTGATTTAGGAAATAAATTTAGAAACTTTTAATGGGAAAAAGAAAAAAGTAATTGATTTTTTTAATTTTTAATAACTTTTTATGTTCCCATAAAAGTTTCAAAATTTTCCTAAAATGGTCTATTAACAAATTTCCTTAGGACACCCGTTAACTGGACCCTAAAATAAAATATCAAAACCTAATATTTTTCTAAAATCCAATCATGTGGTTTGAATTTTCAAGGCACTGAATCACGTGCACAAAAAAATAAATAAGTAATGAAAGAGCACAAGTTCTACAAGTACTCCAATGTTAAATAGATCTCGAGTACTTCGACTAGGTAAGTATTAAAAAATTTTAAGGTAGGTCATTGATGTTAAAGCCATTGATAATATAGTCAAAGGCATCCTAAAGATCTAGTCATCCTAGAGAAAATATTTGTTGATTCACGAAATTGAGTGCTATGGTATACCGTATACATCAAGTAGCATCAATGGTACATGAACATAGGCCAACTACTAACTATAGAATGCATACAAATTAAAATTATAAATTAATTAGGAAAATGAAGATCGAGTTCAAAAGATCATTTAACCCTCCGTTAAACTCACTCTCATGCCAAGAACCCATTGATACCATCTGGAAGCCATCCAATGGTGAATGAATTCACTCTATCTCATGCCAAGAAACCCTCTTCCAGTTGTGTTGTTTTGGATGACTGGAATTTTTATTCCCCAAAAGGCTAAATTTAATTCTAATTAGTGGTTTCATATAATAAAAGTGTGCCGATGTATTTCAGTCATTTCGCTAGCTATCTAGCCCTGATGATTTTTTTGATCTCTATTGCTCTCTCTTTGGTCTATATGTTATGTGGGTTTTCTCTACATTACTTGTACATGAGCTTACAAAATGACAATACTTAAAGCTCAAGCTCAGAACCAACCACCACAAACATAAAATGAAAAAATTGCATCATATGATACTACCTTTGTATCAATGTCGCGATCAATGAGGTCATTTACGGTACATCCAGCACCCCTGAGAAGCAAAGATCCACAACCAAACAGCAACATCATCTTAAAATCAGGCAAATGTCCCGGAATTGCCGCCAAGCTAATCGACCTGAACCGAACCAATTACACATGAAACGAATGCATATTTATCCAATTCATTGAATTGAAAGCAATCAAGCATTTTTTTTTTTTTTTTTGTTAATTACCACATACAAGGCCAAGCAAGGAGCCAAGTCCCAATGGGCTTATCGAGGCGAGCGAGACGAGCATAAGGTTGAACATGTTTCGGCAAATACAAGTCAATCCAAGAAGTAGACACCACCGCCTTGGATCGATCACCATCATCATCATCATCATTGTTCTTTTCCTCGACGCTGCTTGTTGAAATGTGGGCAAAGGATCGAAAATCGCAACCGAATTTGAAAATTTCAGAGGTGGGAGTGAAGGTGTTGGAATAATTAGGGTTAGGGATTGGGATTTGGTAAAAGGTAGTAGTAGTAGGAGGAGGAGGAGAAGAAGAAGATAGGGGATTGAAGATGGAGCGAGCGAGATAGAAGGAAGAAGAAGAAAGAGAGGATTTCTGAAGCCTACGCATACGCAATGCTCCGCCCGCCAAATACCGCGCCATTTTTGTTCCTCTGCATCACTCCCAGACTTATATAAGTGGATTTCAACAGGTGGAGCTTGTTTGGCAAACATAGAAGGTATTTGGTAAGTTATTTTAAACCTTTGTAACGGTAATTATACACGAATACGAATAGGAGCTTCAGTAAAAAACACTAGCCTTTGAGCATGCAAGTATTTACGCGTGTGCTCAGAGGCTCAGAGCATTTATTATAATTTGAGATTATTATATATTCAATCACAATAAAAAAAAAAAAAAAAAAAGAACTCTTAGGGGTGTGATTAAATTAATTTTTTACAACAATTTCTTAAATAACAACTACTTTATGTGGGGTTTGAATCATATAACTCAAACTTATCTAATATTTCATTTCAACATGTCCTATTATGCATGCATCAACCTGAGAGAGAGATGAGTAATAGTTAAATATAAGGTTATTATTACTTTGAATAAACCAAATATTTTAATTATTTTTTTTTTTTTTTAAAAAAGAGCAAACTTTATAAATGTAAACATGTTGGTGCAAGGTGTATGTTTCCAATTCATTCTCTAACTCATATATAAATAAATGAATAAGGACTTTTTTTCTTTTTTTAGAGAGAAGATAGAATATATTGAATATCAAACAAAGAAAAATGTATAGGAAGTATGACCCCTGGCATAGCAAACACCTAGCTTGAGAGAAATAGAAAAAGAAATAACTTCTAAAATACAGTCAAAAGAACTAATAACCAGAAAACTAAATCCCGGAAGCAGCAGCTTATGAATGTTTTTGGGTTATGTATAGGTTTTTAGCGTGGATTCATTGACCCGTGTCAATTCGAGTTAGCGTTTCGGGTTCGTGTCATGTCGAGGTAGGGGTATTCAACTAAATGGCTCAACCTTATCCCAACCCATTTAATAATCGTGTCATGATCATTCAACCTTAACCCAACCTGTTAATGAGGCAGGTTGACCTGAACCAACCCACTTGACATGTTTAATAAACAGGTCCTGTTGGGTTGACAAGAATGTGACACAACCCATTTCAACTTGCTTAGTATTAAATATAATATCCATCTAGAAATAAATATTTTTTGCATTCCAAAAGTAGTGCACGCACTTCAAGTCTTCAACTCACATTCAAGGTCCATTTGGATACCGTTGAAAACTGAAAACTGAAAACACTGTAGCAAAATAATTTTTAAATGTGTGAATAGTACGTGGGACCCATTTTCAATAAAAAGTTGCAGAAAAAAGAGGTTTGTGAGTCCTATGAACAGTGCATGGGACCCATTGGTGTGACATAAAGCCACAGAAACATGCTTCAAAAAAAAAAAAAAAAAAAAAAGTTGAAGTGTAGACGCAAGATGCAAGACGCAGACGCAATCCAAACGCGTACTCAAAATAATATAGTTCAATTTCCAATTATATATATTAGGGTATGTAAAATTTGTAAAGTTTTAATTTCCAATTATACTTGTAAGTTTTTTGTTATTACTCACTTTTCATTTTAAGTTTAAAATATAGGTTGGATATAAAAGGTATTTAACAAATCTAAAATAAAATGAATATTTGTTTATTATACAAGTTAAACTTTTTTTTTTTGGGAAAACAATAATATTTATTATACAAGTTAAACTGATTGTGTTAAATGGGTCATTTTAGGTTGACACAAATAAATTGACGTGTCAAACGTGTCTATTGCGAGTCATGCGGGTTGACCCTCTTATGACCCGTTTCTTATCGTGTTGCTTTCAGGTCAACCCGTTTATGGCCCAAACCCACTAAGACGCAACCTTAACCCTCAAAAACTCGTGTCGGGTTCATGTCGTGTTCACGGGTTTGGTCCAACATTGACACCCCTATGGGTGATACCATGTTTATTAGTCTATATAAATGGAAAAAAAAAAAAGGTTACTCTCTAATAAAACATACTTTTAAAAACAATTATTGAAGGCTATTTTTATTTTTATTTTTATTTATCAAAATGATGTTTGTATTTTTTTTAGCTGGCATAAAACTTGCTTACCTATATCAATCACAATATCATGTAATTTTCAAATTTGTAAACACATATAGTATGATCAAATTATTACACCACTCTTATTGCAATAGTATGACCTATCGCAACGAAATTTTTTATTGCAACGAATTTTTTCATTGCCCACTGATGCGATAAAGTCTGTGGCAATAGACTATTGCAACAAATTTTTTCTTGTTTTTTATTAATTGAATTGATTTTCTTTTTAACTTTTTAGCACAATGTCCACTGGAAGACAATACAGAACAGATGGAGCAATATCTTGGGGAAATTCGTGAAACAAGTGCTAAGTTTCTTTAACATTTTTTTATTTAATTTCTTTTTTTATCAGTTGTAACAAGTAGTTCATTTAATTATAGTAGTTAATTTATTTTATAATCTTTTTTATCTCCATTCTCCAGTTGTTACTATTTGCTGGGGTGATGAAATTTTTGAAGATGGAAGACAACTTTTTAATCAAGTGATTAATAACTACGATGCAAAGACGGCTCTTCTCGTTAGGATACGAAGTAGCCACTAGAGTTGAAGCACCACTTGAAGCTCGTTTTGGTAATAGGAACAAGTTTCACAGGTATTTTACATAACTTTCCCAACAAATTTTTTCTTGCAATAAGTTTCATTTTGTTGCAATAGAACGAAATTTTTTCGTTGCCCATTGATGCGATAAAGTCTGTGGCAATAGACTATTGCAATAAAAATTTCGTTGCAATAGTTTGTTGCAATAAAAGATTTTTATTATCATTAAAAATACTCTATTGCAACAAAAAATATTGTGACTATAAATATTTCGTTGCAATAATTTCTGCATCTTTGACATCTTCCATCTCCAAAATGATGTCGTTTGCATCTCTGAGATAAGCAGCAATCGTTGCGCTTCATTTTACAAAGTGAGAGACTGCAACTAGAAAATCTTCCTTGGTTGCTTCATGCAATTTCACATTCAATTTTTGAGTGTGTGATTCGTGACGTTCGCTCATCCTAACCAGAACAACCCTCTTTGTATTATAGTTATCGATCATTTGATTAAAAGATCGCCTTCTATCCTCAAAAATTCAATCACTTCAGAGATTAGTGATAACTAGAGAATGGAGATAAACTACTATAATTAAAATGAACTAGTAACAACTGATAAAAAAAGAAATTAAATCAAAAAATGTTTAAGAAACTTACCAATTGCTTCATGAATTTCTTAAAGATATTGCTCCATCTGCTCAGTATTGTCTCCCAGTGGACATTGAGCTAAAAATTTAAAAAGAAAAACAATTCAGTAAATAAAAAATGAGAAAAAAAGAAAACTATAAAACTTACCAACGCGAGCTCGAAGCGCTATAGGTACTGCTTCATCTTCTTCTTCAACTGCATGGGGTGCATCAGCGCTCAACTTACTAATTTCATTGAAAATCCAATGAATGTTCCTTTTCAACATTCCCACACTCTTAGGTACCATTTTTTTGAGTTGTTTGGCATTGGATTTTGCTTTTGTGTGTGGGTAGTGGCCACGGCTCATATTTATAGGATATGAGCTATAGGTTTTAAGTGGGAAAAAGTCTTGACATTTTCTCAATTACTTCCCCAATACTTATCATATTTTTTTTCATCTCTACCGCCATACTCTTCAAAAATGGATCCCCATCAACACCACACAACTGTTGCAATTGATCTTCAATGCTAATTAGCTCATGGAAGTATGTATTAGAAGTGACAAATAAGGACCCAGAAAATCTAAGTGTCGCCTCATAAAATATGCCAAGAAATTTCACAAATGTCTTGACATTTTCTCAATCAAGATAGTTAGGAAGACCAATGAGTTTTATCCCATTCCCATCCGATTCACAAAAATAAAGTTTGTAATGCCCATCCTCTTCCAACTTATCAAATGCTCTCACAAATTTCAAAGTACAATCTAACATGAGATAAGTGGAATTCCACCTTGTTGACACATCAAGGGACAACAAACATTTGGCTTTGATTTTCTCATTTTCAACACATTCTTGAAACTTCTCAAACCTTGCGGGAGAGGCTCTCACATATCGCACTGCATTTCGAACTTTGGCAATTGATTCATGAATGGACTTCAACCCACTTTGCACTATTAAATTCAAGATATGCGCACAACAACGCATATGCATGAACTCACCACCCAATATGCTACTATCTCTTTCTTTTGTTTTCTTCTTCACATAATCAATTGCCACATCATTAGAACTAGCATTGTCCGCGGTAATTGTAAACAACCGGTCTATACCCCACTTCAACAAACATGACTCAACCGCTCTACTTATGGTGTCCCCTTTGTGATTAGCTATAGGGCAAAAGTTCAAGATTTTCTTTTGGTAAGTCCAATCTCCATCAATGAAGTGTGCGGTGACTACCATGTAGTTCAAGTTTTGTATGGATGTTCAAGTATTTGTTGTCACACAAACCCGTTGCCCAACAAAAGCCCTTCTCAAAATATCCACCTCATTAGAATAAATCTTCATACAAGCCCTTGCAATGGTAATGCGATGGGGAATAGGAAACCTAGGCTCAACTATTTCCATAAATTCTTAAAAGCCTTGATGCTCCACAAATTTAAAAGGCAATTCATCAACGACGATCATCCTTGCCAATGCCAACCTTATCCTCTCTTCACTATAGTTTGCAACCACTAACACATTTGAACCATTTTCCCCTTCTCTCTTGGCTTGGAAAGACAAAGTTTTTTGCTTATCATCACAGAGAAAATGCCACTTCTTACACACCTTCATGTGTTGCAACATGCCCGAAGTACCATTTTTCTTACCATGACATTTATATTGATTTTTACAATACTTGCATTGAGACCTAGGATTATTAGGATCAAAACCAGCCAACTTAATGAAGTGCTGCCAAACTATAGACGGGTCCTTACCACCTTGTTTAGGTGACAGTGGGGGAAGTGATGCACCAAGTCCAATCGGTGTTGCAGGTTCAGGTGGGTTAGGGTTAGCACTACCAGGACTAGGAGGAGGTGGGTTAGGGTCTCCAGGGGCACCAAATCCAGGTGGAGCATCGACATCCATCTAATAAAAAAATTTCCAACCAACAAAAAAACAAAGTTTTCACAACAATATCAAATTATAATTTTTCCAACAATACAATATCAAATAACTCACTCCCGATCAATGAATGTCACAACCAGATCCAATAATAGCAATAACTAATCAGTTTAGTTATAACAAGACAATAATAACAAACTAACAAATTAACAATCATTAGTCATTACTCAACAATTCATGTCACTAATTTAACAAGGAATTTTATTATATTGTTCTCAATATAAATATAAAATAAAAGCTAATTTTATATATATAAACTTAAAGCAATTGTTACTAAGTGCTAAAAATTTAAAATCAAAATGCTGAATATAGTGAGTGATTAGTGATTACCTCTCTGTGAAGGATTGAAAGCGTGAACTCTCTCAATCTCTGTCTCCCTCAAAAATTAAAAAGCTGAAGAAAAAAAAAAGGTTAGTACTTAGTAGACTGTGACAACTAACAATGTATTACTAAGTTTACAAAGTTTATAGTTTATAGCTATAAACTTACTAAAGTGACAACTAACAATGTATTACTAAGTTTACTAAGTTTATACTGTTACTACTTACTATATATCACATTTAAGTTGTAATTATCTTATCTCATGTCAGCTGAGAAAACCCAAACAGTATAAACTTTTTTTTTTTTTTTTTGGTAAGTTTATAGTAAAACAGGGTATCACATTTTAATTGTTAACTAAAACCCAAACAGTATAAACTGTTACTACTTACTATATAAAAAACGGAGCATTTCAAATAGGTAACAGTAAAAAACATAAACTAAAAAACATAAACGGATAAACCAAATACACCAACCCAAAAAACAAATAGGTAACAATAACAGGGGGAATGGAACTTAGTATAACTATATAAACCAAATACAAAATACAATGAACCTATGGCTATAAATGGATAAACCAACTCAAAGTCTCAAACGGATAAAGGGATAAACCATTAAACCTTACCAGTGCGGTGGTTTGCCTCGGTGAGCCAGTGGCGAGCACTTGCTCAGACCAGTGAGAGGCGAGAGGCGAGGCAAGAGTGAGAGAGAGAGTTGAGGACCTCTGAGAGTGAAAGAAAGAATATATAGTGAGGGAAAAATCTGGAAACCTAGCAAATACGACACCATTTTGTACCATCGTTTGTTTGTTTGTTTTTTTTTTTTTTTTTTTTTTTTTTTTTTTATAACAACACCCAATACGACGCCGTTTTGTTAAAAAAATTAAAAGACTTACTCAGTGAAATGGCATCGTATGAAGAATCAACAAACCTCTGAAAGACATGCAGATCGTATTAGTTTGGTTCGGCAGGAAATCGGTTTTGGGCTCTCTGATTTGATGAATGCACTGCACCGGCATCAGAAGTCCATTCAAGCTCTGATCGCCAGCATCGGCTCCATCGGTCGATGGCAGTGGCGGTGCGGGACGATCAGCGCCTGTCGATTGGGTCGGTGACGGCATCTCTACGCTCACTCCTAGTTATTAGTCCTAATTAGAATCCAAAACTTAAATTTTACTTTTTTGCCCATCTGTGACAAGTAATAACAACTTATCACTTTAAGATTTGTTATAAAAATATTATTGACATAGCATATATATATATATATATATATAGGTTTTTAGCGTGGATTCATTGACCCGTGTCAATTCGAGTTAGCGTGTCGGGTTCGTGTTGTGTCGAGGTAGGGGTATTCAACTAAATGGCTTAACCTTAACCCAACCCATTTAATAATTGTGTCTCCTTCAACCTTAATCCGACCTGTTAATGAGGCAGGTGGACCTGAACCAACCCACTTGGCACGTTTAATAAACAGGTCCTGTTGGGTTAACAAGAATGTGACACAACCCATTTTAACTTGCTTAGTATTAAATATAATATCCATCTAGAAATATATATTTTTTGCATTCCAAAAGTAGTACACACACTTCAAGTCTTCAACTCACATTCACGGTCCGTTTGAATACCGCTGAAAACTGAAAACACTGTAGTAAAATAATTTTTAAATGTGTGAATAGTGCCGTGGGACCCATTTTCAATAAAAAGTTGCTGAAAAAAGAGGTTTGTGGGTTCTATTACCAGTGCACGGATCTCATTGGTGTGACATAAAGCCATAGAAACACACTTCAAAAAAAAAAAGAAAAAATTTGAAACGTAGACGCAAGACGCAAGACGTAAGACGCAGACGCAGACACAATCCAAACACGTACTAAAAATAATATAGTTCAATTTCCAATTATATATATTAGGGTATGTAAAATTTGTAAAGTTTTAATTTCCAATTATACTTGTAAGTTTTTTGTTATTACTCACTTTTCATTTTAAGTTTAAAATATAGGTTGGATATAAAAGGTATTTAACAAATTTAAAATAAAATGAATATTTGATTATTATACAAGTTAAACTTTTTTTTTTGGGGGAAAACAGTAATATTTATTATACAAGTAAAACTGATTGTGTTAAATGGGTCATTTTAGGTTGACACAAATAAATTGACGTGTCAAACGTGTCTATTGCGAGTCATGCGGGTTAATCCTCTTATGATCCGTTTCTTATCGTATTGCTTTCAGGTTAACCCGTTTATGGCCCAAACCCACTAAGACCCAACCTTAACCCTCAAAAACTCGTGTCGGGTTCATGTTGTGTTCACGGGTTGGGTCCAACATTGACACCCCTATGGGTGATACCATGTTTATTAGTCTATATAAATGGAAAAAAAGGCTACTATCTAATAAAACATACTTTTAAAAACAATTATTGAAGGCTATTTTAATTTTTAATTTTATTTATCAAAATGATGTTTGTATTTTTTTTAGCAGACATAAAACTTGCTTACCTATATCAATCACAATATCATGCAATTTTCAAATTTGTAAACACATATTGCATGTTCAAATTATTACACCACTCTTATTGCAATAGTATGACCCATCGCAACGAAATTTTTTATTGTAACAAACCTCTATTGCAATGAATTTTTTGGTTGCCCATTGATGCGATAAAGTCTATGGCAATAGACTATTGCAACAAATTTTTTCTTGTTTTTTATTAACTGAATTGATTTTCTTTTTAACTTTTTAGCACAATGTCCACTAGGAGACAATACAAAACAGATGGAGCAATATCTTAGGGAAATTCGTTAAACAATTGCTAAGTTTCTTTAACATTTTTTGATTTAATTTCTTTTTTTATCAATTGTAACAAGTAGTTCATTTAATTATAGTAGTTAATTTATTTTATAATCTTTTTTATCTCCATTTTCCAGTTGTTACTATTTGCTGGAGTGATGAAATTTTTGAAGATGGAAGACAACTTTTTAATCAAGTGATTAATAACTACGATGCAAAGATGGCTCTTCTCGTTAGGAGATGAAGCAGCCACTAGAGTTGAAGCACCACTTGAAGCTCGTTTTGGTAATAGAAACAAGTCTCACAAGTATTTTACTGAACTATCCTAACAAATTTTTTATTGCAATAAGTTTCATTTTGTTGCAATAAACCTCTATTGCAACGAAATTTTTTCGTTGCCCACTGATGTGATAAAGTCTGTGGCAATAGACTATTGCAATAAAAATTTCGTTGCAATAGTTTGTTGCAATAAAAGATTTTTATTATCATTAAAAATACTTTATTGCAACAAAAAATATTGTGACTATAAATATTTCATTGCAATAATTTCTGCATCTTTGACATCTTCCATCTCCAAAATGATGTCATTTGCATCTCCATTTTACAAACGTTCGCTTCATATGATAATTTCGCGAGTAGTTAATGAATAAAAAAAGGACAAACATGTAGATCGACTTCTTTCTATCTTTACTTTTTGTCAAGGAAATGCACTTATGATGGATCATAGAACCATGATGGATAATAGTTAGTTTCGTCAATAACATAACTCATACACGCGACTAACTATTATCCATCATGGTTCTATGATCCATCATAAGTACATTTGCTTGACAAAAAGTAAAGATAGAAAGGAGTGGATCTACATATTTGTCCTTTTTTTATTCATTAACTACTCGTGAAATTATCATATGATCTCTGTAAAAGGAATGTTCGCGCCTTCAAGAAGTTTTTTCATCTCCCGGGATAGACGATTCCTTATAGTGCGCAAATTAATTGTCCTGGTGAGTGGGAAGAGCTTATGGACGTTGATTATAATCTCCGCATCTTTGACATCCTCCATCTCCAAAATAATATTGTTTGCATCTCTGAGATAAGACGCAATCGATGCGCTTCATTTCACAAAATGAGAGACCTCAACCATAAAATCTTCCTTCGCTGCTTCATGCAACTTCACATTCAATTTTTGAGTGGATGAATCGTGACGTTGGCTCATCCTAACAAGAATAGCTCTCTTCGCATTGTAGTTATCAATTACTTCATTGAAAAATTTCCTTCCATCTTCAAAGTTTTGATCCCTCCAGGGAGTAGGAAGAACTAGAAAATGGAGATAAACAACTATAATTAAAATGAACTAACTGATAAAAAAAGGAATTAAAAAAAAAAAATGTTAAAGAAACTCACCAATTCTCTCACGAATTTCCTGGAGATAGTGCTCCATCTGTTTAGTGTTGACTCCCCGTGGACATTGAGCTTAAAATTTAAAAAGAAAATCAACTAAGTTAATAAAAAACGAAAAAGGAAGAAAACTTCAAAACTTACCAACACAAGCTAGTACTGATTCATCTTCTTCAACTACTTCATCGATCAACTTATTAATTTCCCTAAAAATCCAACGAAGGTTCCTTTTGATCATTCTCACACTCTTCTTAGGCGCCATTTTTTTTTTTTTTGAGTTGTTTGGCTATGAATTGAATTTTGCTTTTGTGTGTGGGTAGTCCTAGTAGCCACTGCTCATATTTATAGTACATTAGCTATAGTTTTTAAGCGGGAAAAAGATACGGTTAAACAATTAATTTGAAAATCATGAATTAAGCTTTTACTTCATTAATGTGCAATTAATTAATATATACATAGACCTTTTCATACTAAATTTATTATTATTATTATTATTATTATTAGAAACAAATAAGGCCCTCTGCACAATTTAGAAACAAATATGAGGATAGTGGGTCACCTTGGTGTAACACACCTCATCATAATATTCACTCTATATAAATGGAAAAAAAAAAAGTCTACTCTCTAATAGAACATACTTTTAAAAACAATTATTGAAGGCTATTTTTATTTTTATTTTTATTTATCAAAATGATGTTTGTATTTGTTTTTAGCAGGCATAAAACTTGCTTACCTATATCAATCACAATATCATGCAATTTTCAAATTTGTAAACACATAGTATGATCAAATTATTACACCACTTTTATTGCAATAGTATGACCTATCGCAACGAAATTTTTTATTGCAACGAATTTTTTCGTTGCCCACTGATGCGATAAGGTCTGTGGCAATAAACTATTGCAACAAATTTTTTCTTGTTTTTTATTAACTGGATTGATTTTCTTTTTAACTTTTTAGCACAATGTCCATTAGGAGACAATACAGAACAGATGGAGCAATATCTTGGGGAAATTCCTGAAACAATTGCTAAGTTTCTTTAACATTTTTTGATTTAATTTCTTTTTTTATCAGTTGTAACAAGTAGCTCATTTAATTATAGTAGTTAATTTATTTTATAATCTTTTTTATCTCCATTCTCCAGTTGTTACTATTTGCTAGAGTGATGAAATTTTTGAAGATGGAAGACAACTTTTTAATCAAGTGATTAATAACTACGATGCAAAGACGGCTCTTCTCGTTAGGAGATGAAGCAGCCACTGGAGTTGAAGCACCACTTGAAGCTCATTTTGATAATAGGAACAAATTTCACAGGTATTTTACTGAACTATCCCAACAAATTTTTTATTGCAATAAGTTTCATTTTGTTGCAATAAACCTCTATTGCAAAGAAATTTTTTTGTTGCCCACTGATGCGATAAAGTCTGTGACAATAGACTATTGCAATAAAAATTTCATTGCAATAGTTTGTTGCAATAAAATATTTTTATTATCATTAAAAGTACTTTATTGCAACAAAAAATATTGTGGCTATAAATATTTTGTTGCAATAATTTCTGCATCTTTGACATCTTCCATCTCCAAAATGATGTCATTTGCATCTCTGAGATAAGCAGCAATCGTTGCGCTCCATTTTACAAAGTGAGAGACTGCAACCAGAAAATCTTCCTTGGTTGCTTCGTGCAACTTCACATTCAATTTTCGAGTGTGTGATTCGTGACGTTCGCTCATCCTAACCAAAACAGCCCTCTTTGCATTATAGTTATCGATCATTTGATTAAAAGATCGCTTTCCATCTTCAAAAATTCGATCACTCCAGAGAGTAGTGATAACTAGAGAATGGAGATAAACTACTATAATTAAAATGAACTAGTAACAACGGATAAAAAAAAGAAATTTATTTCAAAATTTTTTAAAGAAACTTACCAATTGTTTCATAAATTTCTTGAAGATATTGCTCCATCTGATCAGTATTGTCTCCCAGTGGACATTGAGCTAAAAATTTAAAAAGAAAAACAATTCAATAAATAAAAAATGAGAAAAAAAGAAAACTATGAAATTTACCAACGCGAGCTCGAAGCGCTACAAGTATTGCTTCATCTTCTTCTTCAATTGCATGGGGTGCATCAGCGATCAACTTATTGATTTCATTAAAAATCCAATGAATGTTCCTTTTCAACATTCCCACACTCTTAGGTACCATTTTTTTGAGTTGTTTGGCTATGGATTTTGCTTTTGTGTGTGGGTAGTGGCCACTGCTCATATTTATAGGACATGAGCTATAGGTTTTAACCGGGAAAATGAGGTGAGGTGTGGTGCCAGATACGGTTAAAGAATTAATTTGAAAATCAAGCATTTATGTTTGGTAATTTGTCAAATAAAAAGCATTTTAATCTAAAATAAAAATTATAAATTGCTCATTTACATGTTAGTTATTTTTTACTTTATTTTTTACATTGTGCTAAAAAGTTAAAAAGAAAATCAATTCAGTTAATAAAAAACAAGAAAAGAAGAAAACTATAAAACTTGTTCCTATTATGTACCAACACGAGCTTCAAGTGTTACAGCTACTGCTTCATCTTCAACTCCAGGGGGTGCATCATCGATCAACTTATTGATTTCATTAAAAATCCAATGAATGTTTCTTTTCAACATTCCCACACTCTTAAGCACTATCTTTTTGAGTTGTTTGGCAATGGATTTTGCTTATGTGTGTGTGGGTAGTGGGCACTGGGTACTGCTCATATTTATAGGCCATGGGCTATAGGTTTTAAGCGGGAAAAGAGAGATGAGGTGTGCCAGATACAGTTAAAGCATTTGAAAATAAAGTATAAACAAGCATAAAATAAACTATTGCAGTAACCTATTGTTTTGTTGTAATAAGTTTCCAGAGGTACTTTATTGCAACAAAAATTACTATTGCAGTAACCTATCATAACAAAAAATTTGTTGCAATAAATTATAGCAACGATTTTTTTTTTTTTTGCAATAAAGTATTTTTAATAATAATAAAAATCTTTTATTGCAACAAACTAATTGCAACAAAACTCTATTGTAATGAAATTTTTGTTGCAATATTCTATTTCTACGGACTTTATCACATTAGTGGGCAACGAAAAGTTAGAAAATAAATGAACTACTTGTAAGTTGTAAAAGAATAAGAAATTAAATCAATCTCTCAGAACAGATCAAAACTTGGAGCATACCACTTAATTTTCAAGGGTGGGAAAAGTTTGTGCACATTGATTATGAGGTTTGCATCAATGACATCTGTCATCTCCAAAATTATTTGGTTTGGTTCTCTAGGATAAGAAGCTATTATAGCACACCGTCTAACAAACTAAGAGACTGAAACAAGAAATTCATCTTTTGCATCTTCATGCATCCTCTCATTCATTTTTTGGATGTTTGCTAGCCAACGTCGACTCATCCTTGCCAGAAACGCAGTCTTTGTATCCTAATGATCAATGAATTGATTCAACGTGCTCTTCCATTTGCAAAACACTCACCATCCCAAGGAGTAGTAACAGCTGGAGAATTTTCCCCGTCATGCGAGGCAGGCCAAGGATAGGGTAAGACAAAACAATTTTTGTAGGGGCAAAGACCCCATCCTTTGGACGCACCCTACCCCATTACCATCCCTACTTGCAAGTTTTTTGAATGCTTTCAAATAAATTTCCAAGGGTCGAGGGCCTCTTTGTAATTTTTGAAAAGTTGGAGGGCTTTCTTGCAATTTTAGAAATATTTGTGGCCAAAATGGAATTTTGGGAAATTTTGGGTCAAAATGCAATTTTGGGGAAAATGCGGGGTCAAAAATATCAAAGCAAAAGGCACTCAAGCATAGCATCTGAGAGAATTATTATTGGTGATATTAAAAAGTCATATTGCTATTTTTAGCACCACCAATTACAAACTGAGGCTGCATTGGTGGAGCTAAAACAAAATTTTTTGGCTTCTCAGCTATAGTGCACGACCAAAAATGGATGTGTAGTGTAGCTCAAAGGTAAAAAATAAAATAAAAAATAATAATTATGTTGAGTTCACACTGGTCAAAATATTTTAATACTTTCTTTTCTTTTTCTTTTCTTTTCTTTTTTCTCCTCCTTTCTCATTTCTGTTTGTTGCTCCTCTTTCCTCACTCTTCACTTCTCCACTCTTTCTGTCCTACACTCATATTTTTTCTCTTCCTCCACCTCACCTCATTCTCCAATCTCGTCGATCTCTCTTCTCCCTTTCATTTTTTTTTCTTCCTCCACTCAACCATTCCAAATCTTTTCTCTTTCAAACATCTCTATCTAAACTCAATCACAATCAAAACACAAACTCAAATCACAATCTTAAAACTAATCAAATCAAAACGATAAAAAAAAGAGAAAAAAAGAAGAAGAAGAAAAGATAGCAAAACTAATCCATCTGAGCTATGGTTGGTGGAGGACAAGCAATGGTGGAGCGGATGTGGCGCAATTCGTGAACATCGATTTAAAAGGCTAACTCTCTCTAGCCTTTGTTATCTGCCGATCTCTATGTGAGAGAGAGAGAGAGAGAGAGAGAGAGAGAGAGAGATAAAAATGAAAATGAAGATAGAGTGAAGAGGAAGTATACGTGTGTGGAGGAGAAAAAAAGAGGAAAAAAGAAAAAAAGAAAAGAAAGAAATGTGTATGGATGAAAACAAATAAAGAGATAAAGGGAAAAATCAAATAAAGAATAATAAGAAATTAAAATTAAGAAATACTACCACAATATTTTCACAATAAATCTTAAATGGTAGGTTATTACTAGCTAATATTGGTGAGAAAAAAATAATTTCGGTAGTGTGTTCAAATTATTTGCTATTATGTGGCGGTTGCAGTGGCGGTAGTGGTGGCAGCAGTTGCGATGGTTGTGGCGGTTGCAATGGTGGTAGTTGTGATTGTTGTTTATTGTAGTGAATATATTATTTTATTGTAGAAGATATATTATTGTATTGTATTGTTTATATTATTTTATTATGTTGAAAGCTAAAATAAAACCATTGATGTTGGGTGTTTTGTAAAGTGAGAAGGTAAAATAGATAAAGTAACTGTTTGTAGTGCCAAATTGCTAAATTTATAGCTCCACCAATGTGGATGCTCTTAATCATCAAAAGACAAACACAAAGCTACAAGTATAAACATCAAACAAGTTTCCAAGCAATTATCTTAAACAAAGGCAAGAAAAAATATGGATTTAAAGATGATTAAAAGATCTTGGAAGTTGTTTAAGTGCTTTCAAACAACTTTCCAAAGAGTTGAGGGGCCTCTTTGTAATTATTGAAAAGTTGGTGGGCTTTTTTGCAATTTTAGAAAGATTTGGGGTCCAAAATAAAATTTTGGGAATTTTTGGGTCAAAATGCAATTTTGGGAAAAAATTAGAGTCAAAATATGAATATCAAAAAGTGTTTGGTCAAAATGAAATTTCAAGGAAAATTCGAGATCAAAATATGAATGTAGGAAATTTTAGGTTAAAATGCAAATATGACAAGTTTATGGACCAAAAGCCAAATATGACAAAGCATGATGGCATAATGCAAATATGAGAAAGTAAGGACTAGCATGTAAAAATGGACAATATTATTATTATTATTAAGAACTAAAAATGGACAATATGATGGCATACTAGTGGACACTTTTTATTTAAAGTGTGTGGGCCGAAAGTTTATTTAAAAGGGTGGTGGGTTTAAATCTGAAGTATAAGCGCTTAGTGTGTGTTTGACAAAAATTATTTTTGCCAACTTATTTTACTATTTAGCTTATTTTTCTGTATTATTTATGGGGCCACTGCACTTTTGGTACTATTCATGGGTCCCACCGTACTATTTCAGCTAACTTTTACCTTTATTTACCGTATTTTCAGCAAAAAGTTTTCAATTTCAGTAAAATAAACGGATCCTAAATAGACCCTTAGGCTAAGCATTGAAAGGGATTGGGTTTATTTTAAAAAGTGAGAGTGCTGTTATCGGGGAAAAACAAAAAGTGATAGTTTTGGAAACTTATTTAGAAGAAAAATGTTAGGTTCACAATAATTTCATTACATTTTCACAACAACTTATAGGTGATTTGTTGTTATTGGTTTTAATTTGAACCTATCATTTAAATTACTTTTCTACCCCACCAATAATAACTTGTAACAACTTGCCACATAAGATTTGTTATGAAAATATTGTGAAAATATTATGGACATACCATTTCTCTGTTTTGAACATGGGCTGAACAAAAAAGTTTCAGATCTTTTTATCAAAAAAAAAAAAAAGTTTCAGATTTTTCTCAAGGGACTGAGCCCGCGGCTAAGCCTCATATTACCCTAGGATTGGGCCTAAGGGCTCTCTAGTTTACGTGCGAATGGGCCTATTGGATTTTGGTCCGGGAACAAGGCTGACTACAACCTGGATCTGGGCTTAATGGACCGAGTCGGACCTCACACAATGGATCAGGCTCAACCCAGCCCAACCCACTTATTTTCCCTGAACTAGAAGCTTCCAGCCTTCATCTCTCTCGCCTCTCCTCTACGCGTGTGATCAGAGCTTGCTGTGTATGCAGAGCTTTTGAGAACTTGAATCTTATGACTTCTCTTGAAACTTATAATCCTCAAATGTCACCAAGCTTGAAAAATGAAGTTTGAGCAACACTCATCTAATCAGGAAAAGGAGATTATAGCACAATGCTTGTAAAATGGAAAAGCACCTGAAGTTTTCAGCGACTGAGCCAAGAATTTATCTTTGAGGGGTCAAATAATAAATAATTTTTTCTTTGTATATATCAATTATATTCCTATTATGTACAATAGTTTCAAATGGCAATGTAAATGCAATTCGATATATTAATTAAATATTTTATAGCTCAATGTGTGCTAAAAATATGTATTTATTAAAATCAAGAAACAAATTTGAGAAAAAGAATGAGTCAATAGTTTTTAATTTTCCTATGGACCTCTATTTTCAAAATAAGTTAGATAAACAATCACTCAAATTTCAATAAAAGTCTAATAAGAAACAACCAATTTGCAATACAAAAAACTATATATATATATATATATATATATATATGTGTGTGTGTGTGTGTAATAATATTTAGATTTTTGTATTGCAAATTGGTTGTTTACAGCAAATTACTTTTTTGTCTACCTATAAAAGTGAATAACAACCCGTCACTTAAGATTTGTTGTGAAAGAGAAGATCTGTTGTAAAAATGTTGTGAAAATAACATTTTTAGAATATTTATCCATGATTTGAGGGGCCAGAAACATATCTAATCCTTGTAAATTGTTAAATTAGTCGGAATAATTCATATATTAATATTATCTACTAATTGTTTTTCAAATATTTTGGGGGCCAAGGCCCCCTTCGGCCCCAATGTGGCTCCGTCACTAGGAGTTTTGTGTGATAGTAAAATGCCTATAAAGTTAAAAAGGAAAATTTTATAAGACTGAATGCTTGAGATGATTGGCCATGTTCAAGGAGAAAGATTAATGCATTGTAAGAAAGAGTGACCAAGTTAAGGGGGGAAAAAATGTAGAGGACCAAAAATTACATTAGTAGAAGTTATAAAAAAAGACATATCATTTAAAGAAGTAACAGAGAGTATGACTTCAGATAAAATAAAATGGAGGAAAGAATATATGTGGCTAATCCTTGCTAATCTATTAAGGATCAATAACCAACCCTAAATTTTGGGACCAAGTTTTTGTTGTTGTTGTATGAATTTTTGGTAACAATTGTTTCTTCTGAATTGAAAAGTTCTTGTGGAGTTGGTTACCCTTGCGTATTTTTTCTCTTGAAATTTTTTTCTAAAGTTTTCCACTTCATCATCAGAAAGTTCTTGTGGGGTTGGTTACCCTTGAGTATTTTTTCTCTTAAAAGAGTTTTTCTAAAGTCTTCCACTTCATCATCATAATTCGTATACTCTTTTTAATTTCAATTTTTATTGCTCTGTATGTTCTTTTTAACTTTTATTTTTATTGCTTTGGATTGTGGTGATTATTACTGTGGTTGTGTCCTTTGTTAAACTGCTAATTGTGGGTATAAATAACAATTAATCCATTACCTTGCTTTGCTGGGGTCAATCCCTCACATATGTTAAAAGCTTATTTGTATTTCTAATATCATTTCGTACCCTAATATCTGCATTAGGTTTATCCAGCATGCCTGTTAATATTGTATATGCAGCTTTAATTTGAAATTAGAATCCAGTAGGTTTTGGCTGTGTGTGCACTTGCATATGATTATAGCACAATTGTACTAGAGAAAAAAATAATAAATAGCTCAAATTTTGTATCAAAATAATACTACGTCATCTATATCAAATTCAATAAATAAGAAATATATGTGTAAAAATAACTTAAGTAACAATCATCAAAATAGATACATGCAAAAAGACATGTAAACTCAATAAAGAAACTCCAAAATCAACCTTTTTGACACTGCTATTTTAATATTTGGGAGATACTCCTGTACTGTTGACACAATGACAGACGAAGAATGATAACTGGGGAGATAAATGAAACTATGAGGCTGGCAGCTGAGCTAATTTTACAAATAAAAGGGAAAAAAAGGAAGAAAGGCTCTAGTTCTCTTTCTTTCTTTATCAATATCCACTGAAGTGTAAAAAATACAAAATTACAATGCTAACTACAAAAGACAAGCCAAAAAATGCAAGCACCGGTTGGACCTAATTTAGCTCAATTTGTGAGAGATTTTAATGTAATTTAAAAGCCTTTTAAAAGCCTTGCCACTGTCAATGGCTTCTCTGGCTCTATCTAGGGCTGCGGATATGTCCTCTGCACCATCACATCCCAGCAAGTGATCTACTATTCCGGCATTTAAGATGATCCGATCATAAGCAGGCCCTTTTTCACCATGAAGAGCTGCTAGACCCAATTCTATATTCTTTGAGACCTGTACTTGCAGAAAATATAATTACTTGTCATAAAAAGTTAAAATGCCGAAGGTAACAAATGAATTTAAGTAGAACTACAAAAAATGGATTCAATGCTAACTAGGTTACACCTGCACAATACCAAAGCCAGAAATTTTTCTCGCACAGGTTGCACAAAAAATTGCTAATACTTGTGTGAGTATATGTATCAACTATCAAGTATGCCTTTGAATATGACATGTGTTATTGTTTTATATAGTAAAAGTTATACCAAAATAATTTTTCCAATGCGCAAAACAAATATTTTCTTTCATAAATTAGCTTTTACTTACAAATTTGTGCTTTTGTGCTCTACGTTCTTTAATTATTCTAAAATCATTTGTAAATGATTCTATACCAAATTTCCTGGCAATCTCTCCTTCTACAAACATAGTTAAACACTCAAAAATCCATTTTGTCATGTTGTTTTGAAGTTTTGTTTTAAAAATCTTAATCGCTGAAATTCGTGGTCTCAATTTAAGATCACGTTAGAAGGAGGCAATATAATCTTTTGGTAATAGGAGGGAGGAATTTTAAAAATCAAGAATTTTGCCTTTAGTGCCACTGCAACTGAATTCCTTTTCCTTCACTGCCCAAATGACAACTTCATGGAAATACTTAGGAGGTAGAAGACAACATTTAGATAATTTATTATCAGGAATGTGGCTGCCAACTGCCGAGTGTATTTTCATCGAAAGAAAGGTCAGATGATAATCCATGCAGAAAAGAGAATAGAAGAGAACTCAGAAACTCTACTGATCTATCAGTTCTTGGAGTATTAGTAGGTTCAAAACCATAGTCCATGGCATTGACCTCGAGATTGAAATTCTGACGTGATACACCTGCAACAGTAAATTGTAAGGTTTCAGTATTAATGATAAAAGAATGGTGCCAGAATCTCAATCAACTGAACTGATTGACAAAAGTGAAGTACATACTCTCAACTAAATACATGGATTAAGACATGAATACAAGGGAACACAATGAAGATAAGGCAGCAAAATGATACAAACCATCAACTTTTAAAGCAGACGCCATACTTAGTGAACGGAAACCTGAGCAGTAGTTTACAGGAAATCCTTTAGAAATGCTAGCTGACCGCAATCTTGTTGTCATCGAGAGGGCCCCTTCCTCACCCTACATTAACAGCATAATCAGATTATATCAAGTGGTTAGCTTGGAATACCTTGTGGATACTTGAATTACTGAATGACATTATACCAGACCATCTTGACATTAAATGAGAGCAAGCACACCCCTTTTTCTTAATTAGCAGATCCCCTTTCAATGCAAGTTTGTTGAAAGTTAAATTTATAAAAATCCGACATAGCAATAGAATTTATAAAAGCAAAGTTCTGACCTTCACTACGAAGCTAGAATGAACACCTGTTCTCTTCATAAGCATCAACAGTGGTTCCTCATAACCATCATGATAAAATCCAGCAACCATTGCTTCCTTCCCTCGAGCCTGTTCGGAAAATGAAACTTTTTACATTCTGGACAACCAAGCTCTTCAGACTTACAAGGGTGGTTGAAAAATTTTCATCCTAAAAAAAAGTTTTATGTACACATGCATGTGATGTTCATGACTGATAATTTACTTTAAAGTAGGTACATCAATTGCAGATTAAGTAAACAAAAACAATTTAGAAACATTTTAACTTGCTGTAGATTCTGATGTATGGAAGAATTGAGATTTTTATATACTAAAAGGCCATTTGAGCTTTCTCACTCCACGAAGTATTCAACAAGAAGCAGCAATGACCAACAGTAAAAGGTAATAATACAGTAGTTAAATAATGACAGGTCTCACCTTCACAAATTGCTGAATCTTTCAGCTGTTGCCACAGGGGGGCGCTTTTTTATATGCTCCCTCACACCAATTAATGAATATCTGCAATAATAATCTGTTTATAAGTATGAGCATCAGTTGAAATCACAAAAATCTTGTTATTAGCTTCAACCTGTTTAGTGTCAGTAAATATGACATGTTAAACCTAGAGCACACACAAGGTATGCCAAAAGATGTAAAATTTTCTAGGGGCTTCCTCCTACCCCTGATTTTTCTTTTAAAGCATAATCTAAGGAATCAAGGAATCTCAGTACCAATATACTTTAGAAGATGAAATCCATAACTTAAATAACAGAGCACCAAGCAATTGAGTGCATCCATAATTTCATTTGAAAATCAAAACGAGAGAAAGAAAAAGAAAATATTAGAACTAGAGCCTAAGAAAGATGTAATTGGAAAATCACTTCTATTTTTATTTTCATCTCTTTTAGTTATCATGTCAAATGCATTAGAACGGAAAAGGGATGAACAACATAGGTTTTTGTGTATTCTCATCTTCAAACTAGTGTAAAATTTCAAAGAAGACACCATTATCTGGACAAAAAATAAAAAAGCATTCATTCAATAAAGGTGATCCATTAAGACGAGTAAAAAGCATCTTTAGTTGATTTCTCGTATAATTTGATAGAAGCAAGTGCTTTCTATGACAAACTTGACTTGAACCTTGATGCACTTTGGTTTTATCAGAGACTAATAGGGAAAAAGTATCTGTAACTCTCTATCCATGTTAGCAGGAAGTAATTAAAGATTCAGATGGTTAATGAAAATCTATAATCATAATCTTAGCTCCTTAAAGTAACTAGTTTAACATAAAGTCAGGGGAAACACATTCAAACTGAGACGGCAAAATAATGTTACCTTTAATATAAAGGACTTAATCATTTATTTTTCAAAAAACAAATCCAACTAAATTCAGTTTTTACTTTTTCTCTTTTCGGTGCACTGAAAACAAATATTCTTTCACAGAAATAAGGGGATTTATGGGATACTTTTTGCCACCCAAAAAAATAAAAAGGCTTGGAATAGTACTATTTGGTTGGATTTTCATACAGAGATGTGTGAGCTTCACGTTGACTTACGTAAGCAAAACCAACCTCCTCATCCAGAAATAATAATAACAGAAGTTTTTTTTAAAAAAAGAGAAAAAATTTCCCGATGGAATGCAGAATGCAAGTTACAGAGACCTCAAGAAGATCTTTTGCATGCAATGGGGATAAGCTTGTATTTGCTCCCATAAACTTCAACATTTGTTCTTCAGTTATGCCCCCCTGAATTCAAATTCACAGCCCAAGTAGGACAAGTTTCAGAAAAAATGACACTATAGAATAAGATATTACCAAGAAACATTTAAACATCATGAGAAAATTTACATAAAAGGCTACATTTTTATTGCAGAGGGAAAAAATTTCAAAGACAGTAAAATCATGGGATGCTTTTACTTTCTTTTTTACTTTCACGTGGAATTCCTATTTAAAAACTGAGATGCATCAGTGGCAACATCAACACTCTATATTAAATAGATTCTTATTGGAATCAAGAAGAATTAGTTAATTCATGTAAGCTGAAGGCTGACCTGTGGTGGCATCCATTCGACACCATGAAGCAAGCTAGATTCACCATAACAGGATCTAACTGCAGCGACAAACAATGTGCTTCTGAAGTAATGTGTGTTTCCATCATAAGGTTCACCATAATGAGTCAATGATCTAACGTCAGCAACTGGAGGAGGACCCGAATATAATTAGATGAATAAATCAACCAAAAGGAAAAACTGCCGAGCTGTCAACTAATATTAATTTAGTTTTGGATGTTTCATATTGTTTCTGGCCTGGACAGGTTCTGTAGTTGATTTTACAGTTTTTTTTTTTTTTTCCTTTTCTGGTTGGATTTTATTACAACATTAAAATGATGATATGCTGAACGTTGTGAGTGTAGAACAAAGAGAAATTATATGTCAGTCAAAACATTTCTTAGTGAAGTCATAAAGAATCGATCATAAATCCATCATACAGTCAGTCTGTCACGCCTTTACAACTTAGCACCCACAAAAACTAACTTTTATATTCAAAGTTGAGTGACTATGATACACAAGTAGAGTAAGTACTAAGTAAGCAACTTGCCTAGCCTAATTGTGTGTGTGTGTTTGTTTCTCAAAAAAAAAAAAATATTTGAATTTCGTAATTAATTGAAGAAATGGAGCAGAAGTTATAGGTAGATCATCCAAAAAAGCGCGGGAAATTCCTGAAAAATCAAATCAGAATTAATTGAAAAAAATGGAGCGGAAGTTATAGGAGCTAATTAAATAATGAATTGAATTCACAATCCACTGATTGAGTGTGATTATTAGCGTGCAAATGCAAATCAATAGAGATTAAACTAAAACGTGAGGATTCAAAATAAAATAGGTTTAATTTTGAAAGTTGGAGCAGAAGAAAGTTGTAGAAGAGAAGGGAGGAGTTACAAGGATCTTGGCTCTGAAAGAGACGGTGACGATGACGTCGGAGTTGGAAGGATCGTTGAGGAAGCGGAGGAAGGCGGAGGAGGAAGAGATCCAGGTGCCTTGGGGACGACGGTTGCGGACTTTGGGAGGGAGAGGAGTGAGATCAGGAGAGGTGGAGGAGAGAGGAGGGTAGTTGAAGAAGCGAGAGAACTGAATCTCCCATTGCCACTGCTCAGACCTTTCTCTAATGGGGATCTCTACTTCTTCGCTCGGTATAGGGATCATTGCCGTTGTTAGAGATCCTAACTCGTTCTACTTGTGGAAACTGTTTGGACTTGGAAATTTGAACTTTGGGAATGGTTTACAGCCACAGGTCCGAGCGGGCAATATTTATAGAATATGTTAATTTACTGATTTAACCTCCCTCAAGTCCTAGACACTAATGGAGTGTGGCCTGGTCCAGCCCGTTTTCAGCCTTACATTTGCCCGCCAATTTTTGTTTCCATTAGTGTAATATTTTTTAATGAATAAAAAAAAAAAAAAAGATAAATTCAATTTTCACAATACTTTCACAACAAATTATATGTAGTAAGTTGTTATTAGTAGGGGTGTGCGCGGTTCAGTAGGGGCGGTTTTTTTCCAAATTTATTACCGAACCAATAGAGATCAGTTTTTTCATAATTGGAACCAATGCACACCGCCTAAGGTTGGTTTTCCGACCTATAGCGGTGCGGTTTTTTGTTATTGGTTTAGTCGGTTTGGTCGGTTTGAAATATTAAAAAAAAAACTGTTTTTTTTTTTAATAATAAAAAAATTGGGCCTTCAAGCCCAATATCAATATATCAACATGTTCAAGATTTCAAGTAAATACAAAAAAAAAAATTTATTTAGCAAGCCATCAAAAATCTAGTCACACATAAAACAGAAGCAAAAGAAAAGTCAAATTAAAAAAAAAAAAAAAGAAAAGTAAAAATGCCAAATAAAATTTTTCTACATCCAGCCAACACACAAAAACATATTCCAACTCATACTTATACCATAATTACTCATTACTCAATCTCAATATATATCAACTCAAATCTATTCAACCTATAAAAAAATCTGTTCAACAGAAACTTTATAAAAAAAAATTTGTTCACCCAAACAGTAATGATCCAAAACCTGTGCAAAAAATCTATTCACATAAAAAAAACTGTTCAACAAATCTATTCACATGAAAAAAATATGTTCACATAAAAAAATCTATTCACCCAAATAGTAATGATCCAAACTGTCCAAATTTTTTCATTTCATTCACCATGCAAAAATATTTTGAAATTGCCTCAATAAGAGTTCAACTCCCAAAATACTATCACGTAGCATATAATATCATTAGTGTCACTATGTATGTCAATGTCAATAACAATAAGCGTTAATGTATCCACTTAATAATGTATTACAGAATCATTTGTCACTGTCCACAAATGCCAAAAGAAAAATATACAAATTAAATTAGCATTTAGGCAAAAGAATGCTAATTGCTTGTATCCCCAATAATAATCCCACCCATGAATACCTAAATAACTACCATTAGTGAAAAGTCCACTACCAATAACATGTATAAATATAATTAGCATATAGGCAAAAGAATGTTAATTCTTGTAAATCCGTTGTCCAGTAAATCTGTGCAATATGCATCATTCTAGAACTCCTACAAAATACTAAACAAAACAAAATAAACATGTGTTAATAACAATAAAAATTTTATGAACAATAGAATATTTATAATTAACACAAACGAATGATAATAGCAAGTATACTTACATAATACTAACTACTAACTAACTCTAAGCAAAGAGTAGCACATCACTCATCATCATCCAACACAACGGTGTTTGGATCCTCCTCCATAGGCATTGGGCAAACCGATGCAATTTCTACGATCCCATTCAAAATAAAATAATTCGTAAGCATTGAGCAAATAAATAAGCAATTGATATATACAACAAACAAAATGAACATATTCTCAATCAAGATAGTTAGGAGGACCAATGAGCTTTTTCCCATTCCCATCCGATTCACAAAAATAAAGTTTGTAATGCCCATCCTCCTCTTCCAACTTATCAAATGCTCTCACAAATTTTAAAGCACAATCTAACATAAGATAAGTGGAATTCCACCTTGTTGGCACATCAAGGAACAACAAACATTTGGCTTTCATTTTCTCATTTTCAACACATTCTTGAAACTTCTCAAACCTTGCGGGAGAGGCTCTCACATATCGCACCACATTTCGAACTTTGGCAATTGATTCATGAATGGGCTTCAACTCACTTTACACTATCAAATTCAAGATATGCACACAACAACGCATATGCATGAACTCACCACCCAATATGCTACTATCTCTTTCTTTTGTTTTCTTCTTCACATAATCAATTGCCACATCATTAGAACTAGCATTGTCCGCGGTAATTGTAAACAACCGGTCTATACCCCATTTCAACAAACATGACTCAACCGTTCTACCTATGGTGTCTCCTTTGTGATTAGCTATAGGGAAAAAGTTCAAGATTTTCTTTTGGTAAGTCCAATCCCCATCAATGAAGTGTGCGGTGACTACCTTGTAATTCAAGTTTTGTATGGATGTTCAAGTATCCGTTGTCACACAAACCCGTTGCCCAACAAAAGCCCTTCTCAAAATATCCACCTCACTAGAATAAATCTTCATACAAGCCCTTGAAATGGTAGTGCGATGGGGAATAGGAAACCTAGGCTCAACTATTTTCATAACTTGAAAGCCTTGATGCTCCACAAATTTAAAAGGCAATTCATCAATAACAATCATCAGTTTTGTATGGATGTTCAAGTATCCGTTGTCACACAAACCCGTTGCCCAACAAAAGCCCTTCTCAAAATATCCACCTCACTAAAATAAATCTTCATACAAGCCCTTGCAATGGTAGTGCGATGGGGAATAGGAAACCTAGGCTCAACTATTTCCATAACTTGAAAGCCTTGATGCTCCACAAATTTAAAAGGCAATTCATCAATAACAATCATCCTTGCCAACGCCAACCTTATCCTCTCTTCACTATAGTTTGCAACCATTAACATATTTGAACCACTTTCCCCTTCTCTCTTGGCTTGGAAAGACAAAGTTTTTTGCTTATCATCACGAGAAAAAGGCCACTTCTTACACACCTTCATGTGTTGCAACATGCCCGAAGTACCATTTTTCTTACCATGACATTTATATTGATTTTTACAATACTTGCATTGAGACCTAGGATTATTGGGATCAAAACCAGCTAACTTAATGAAGTGCTGCCAAACTATAGACGGGTCCTTACCACCTTGTTTAGGTGACAGTGGGGAAGTAATGCACCAAGTCCAATTGGTGTTGTAGGTTCAGGTGGGTTAGGGTTAGCACTACCAAGACTAGGAGGAGGTGGGTTAGGGTCCCAAGGGGCACCAAATCAAGGTGGAGCATCGACATCCCTTTAATAAAAAAATTTCCAACCAACAAAAAAACAAAGTTTTCACAACAATATCAAATTATAATTTTTCCAGCAATACAATATCAAATAGCTCACTCCCAATCAATGAATGTCACAACCAGATCCAATAATAGCAATAACTAATCAGTTTAGTTATAACAAGGCAATAATAACAAACTAACAAATTAACAATTATTAGTCATTACTCAACAATTCATGTCACTAATTTAACAAGGAATTTTATTATATTGTTCTCAATATAAATATAAAATAAAAGCTAATTTTATATATATAAACTTAAAGCAGTTGTTACTAAGTACTAAAAATTTAAAATCAAAATGTTGAATATAGTGAGTGATTAGTGATTACCTCTCTGTGAAGGATTGAAAGCGTGAACTCTCTCAATCTCTGTCTGCCTCAAAAATTAAAAAGCTAAAGAAAAAAAAAAAAAAGGTTAGTACTTAGTAGACTGTGACAACTAACAATGTATTACTAAGTTTACAAAGTTTATAGTTTATACTGTTACTATAAACTTACTAAAGTAACAACTAATAATGTATTACTAAGTTTACTAAGTTCATAGTTTATACTGTTACTACTTACTATATATCACATTTAAGTTGTAATTATCTTATCTCATGTCAGCTGAGAAAACCAAAACAGTAAAAACTTTTTTTTTTTTTTTTTTTTGGGTAAGTTTATAGTAAAACATGGTATCACATTTTAATTATTAACCAAAACCCAAACAGTATAAACTGTTACTACTTACTATATAAAAAACAGAGCCTTTCAAATAGGTAATAGTAAAAAACTTAAACTAAAAAACATAAATGGATAAACCAAATACACCAACTCAAAAAACAAATAGGTAACAGTAACAGGGGGGAATGGAACTTAGTATAACTGTATAAACCAAATACAAAATACAATGGACCTATGGCTATAAACAGAAAAACCAACTCAAATTCTCAAACAGATAAAGGGATAAAGCCAAAGAAACAAGCTTCAAAAAAAAAAAAAAAATTTGAAGCATAGACGCAAGACGCAAGACGCAGACACAATCCAAACGCGTACTCAAAATAATATAGTTCAATTTCCAATTATATATATTAGGGTATGTAAAATTTGTAAAGTTTAATTTCTAATTATATTTGTAAGTTTTTTGTTATTACTCACTTTTCATTTTAAGTTTAAAATATAGGTTGGATATAAAAGGTATTTAACAAATCTAAAATAAAATGAATATTTTTTTATTATACAAGTTAAACTTTTTTTTTGGGGGGAAAATAGTAATATTTATTATACAAGTTAAACTGATTGTGTTAAATGAGTCATTTTAGGTTGACACAAATAAATTGGTGTGTAAAACGTGTCTATTGCGAGTCATGCGGGTTGACCCTCTTATGACCCGTTTTTTATCGTGTTGCTTTTAGGTCAACCTGTTTATATCCCAAACCCACTACAACCCAACCTTAACCCTCAAAAACTCATGTCGTGTTCACGGGTTGGGTCCAACATTAACACCCCTATGGGTGATACCATGTTTATTAGTCTATATAAATGGGAAAAGGGATAATTACACTTTACCCACCTGTGGTTTGCCTCTAATTCTAAGTGTCTACCCGTGGTTTCAATTTTGACATTTTGCCCACTTGTGATGCTCACCGTTACTGTGCCGTAACCCACCTCTCTACTTTCTGTTACTCTAACACAGAAAATGTAAAAAACAAAACCCCAAACGGATCAAAACACTCTCACTCAAACCTTGAACATGAACATACCCAAAACTCAAAGACAAAGCCAAAGTCATTTTTCTTTCCCTCAGACTTTACTCTTTTCTCTTGTCCCACAACTTCTTTTTCAGATTTCCTTCTCTCTACAACCCGACCCACTCTCTGGTGCTCATCAGTCGAATTGTTAGGTACCAAACCAAATTTCAAAGATATACATCCCACCAATCACGACGTGAACAATATATATAACTTTCATCATTTATTCAATCCAAAATCTGCATGAAATGCGAGGCATACAATAATTGGAATGTGTAAATTACATTTGAAAGGAATTAATGAAAACAGAACTGATAATTAATTTTCTAAAGTTGACTAAGCCTAAAATCAATGGAAAAATCTGAATAGATATGAAAAAACGTGCGGCATTTTCCCTTCAATTTGGTGTGTACCACTGAATCATTGTGACTCAAAGACAAAGCCAAAGTCATTTTTCTTTCCCTCAGACTTTACTCTTTTCTCTTGTCCCATAATTTCTTTCTCAGATTTCCCTTCTCTCTACAACCCAACCCACTCTCTCTCAGGGGTGTTCATCAAATCGTTAGGTACCACTGAATCATTGTGGGACAATTTTCCTTTGACTGGCATCGAGCAAGATCACCTGAGTTCGTTTTTTCGGTATATACGGCGGTGGTTTTCAACTGGGTTTTCAACTGGTTTTCGGCGGTGGTTTTCAACTGGTTTTCAACGGTGGTTTTCATCTGGGTTTTCATCTGGTTTTCGGCGGTGGTTTGTCGGTGCTCCGATCAGATACACGAACCAAATCTAGGTTAAAAATCGTTAGATCTGGGTTTGAACTTAAGCCAACTTGAAACAAATCTAGGAAGATCTTGGTGCGAAAGCTTTTAAATCTGGGTTTGAATCAACCGAATCGGCCGGAGTCACTTTTGATATGGATCGATTTGCAGTGGGGGGTGGTTGTGGCTTCTGATGTGGTGATTGGTTTGCTATGATTTTTTTGGATTTGAGTTTTGTTGTAAGATTTGGGTTTTGTTGTGGGTTTGGCTGGGATTTTTTTTTTTATTTTTTGGATTTAAGTTTTGATGTAAGATTTGAGTTTTGTTGTTGTGGTTTGGGCCTGTGTTGGATATTGTTTTTGGGTTCAACTTCCTGTAATTTTTCAGATTTTTGGGTATGTTCTTCATGTTCTTCATGTTCAAGATTTGAGAGTGTTTTGATCCGTTTGGTGTTTTGTTTTTTACATTTTCTTTGTTAGAGTAACGGAAAGTAGAGAGGTGGGTTACGGCACAGTAACGGTGAGAATCACAGGTGGGCAAAGTATCAAAATTGAAACCACGGGTAGGCACTTAGAATTAGAGGCAAACCACAGGTGGGTAAAGTATAATTATCCCATGGGAAAAAAAAAAGTCTACTCTCTAATAAAACATACTTTTAAAAACAATTATTGAAGGCTATTTTTATTTTTATTTATCAAAATGATGTTTGTATTTTTTTTAGCAGGCATAAAACTTGCTTACCTATATCAATCACAATATCATGCAATTTTCAAATTTGTAAACACATATAGCATGATCAAATTATTACACCACTCTTATTGCAATAGTATGACCTATCGCAACGAAATTTTTTATTGCAATGAATTTTTTGGTTGCCCATTGATGCGATAAAGTCTATGGCAATAGACTATTGCAACAAATTCTTTCTTGTTTTTTATTAATTGAATTGATTTTCTTTTTAACTTTTTAGCACAATGTCCACTAGGAGACAATACAGAACAGATGGAGCAATATCTTAGGGAAATTCGTGAAACAATTGCTAAGTTTCTTTAACATTTTTTGATTTAATTTCTTTTTTTATCAGTTGTAACAAGTAGTTCATTTAATTATAGTAGTTAATTTATTTTATAATCTTTTTTATCTCCATTTTCCAATTGTTACTAATTTGCTGGAGTGATGAAATTTTTGAAGATGGAAGACAACTTTTTAATCAAGTGATTAATAACTACGATGCAAAGACGGCTCTTCTCGTTAGGAGATGAAGTAGCCACTGGAGTTGAAGCACCACTTGAAGCTCGTTTTGGTAATAGGAACAAGTTTCACAGGTATTTTACTAAACTATCCTAACAAATTTTTTATTGCAATAAGTTTCATTTTGTTGCAATAAACCTCTATTGCAACGAAATTTTTTCGTTGCCCACTGATGTGATAAAGTCTGTGGCAATAGACTATTGCAATAAAAATTTCGTTGCAATAGTTTGTTGCAATAAAAGATTTTTATTATCATTAAAAATACTTTATTGCAACAAAAAATATTGTGACTATAAATATTTCGTTGCAATAATTTCTGCATCTTTGACATCTTCCATCTCCAAAATGATGTCGTTTGCATCTCCATTTTACAAAGTGAGAGACTGCAACCAGAAAATCTTCCTTGGTTGCTTCTTGCAATTTCACATTCAATTTTCGAGTGTGTGATTCGTGACATTCGCTTCATATGATAATTTCGCGAGTAGTTAATGAATAAAAAAAGGACAAACATGTAGATCCACTCCTTTCTATCTTTACTTTTTGTCAAGGAAATGCACTTATGATGGATCATAGAACCATGATGGATAATAGTTAGTTTCGTCAATAACATAACTCATACACACGACTAACTATTATCCATCATGGTTCTATGATCAATTATAAGTACATTTCCTTGACAAAAAGTAAAGATAGAAAGGAGTGGATCTACATGTTTGTCCTTTTTTTATTCATTAACTACTCGCGAAATTATCATATGATCTCTGTAAAAGGAATGTTCGTGCCTTCAAGAAGTTTTTTGATCTCCTAGGATAGACGATCACTTATAGTGCGCAAATTAATTGTCCTAGTGAGTGGGAAGAGCTTATGGACGTTGATTATAATCTCCGCATCTTTGACATCCTCCATCTCCAAAATAATATTGTTTGCATCTCTGAGACAAGACGCAATCGATGCGCTTCATTTCACAAAATGAGAGACCGCAACCATAAAATCTTCCTTCGCTGCTTCATGCAACTTCATATTCAACTTTTGAGTGGATGAATCGTGACGCTGGCTCATCCTAACGAGAATAGCTCTCTTCGCATTGTAGTTATCAATTACTTCATTGAAAAATTTCCTTCCATCTTCAAAGTTTTGATCCCTCCAGGGAATAGGAAGAACTAGAAAATGGAGATAAACAACTATAATTAAAATGAACTAACTGATAAAAAAAGGAATTAAAAAAAAAATGTTAAAGAAACTCACCAATTCTCTCACGAATTTCCTAGAGATAGTGCTCCATCTGTTTAGTGTTGACTCCCCGTGGACATTGAGCTGAAAATTTAAAAAGAAAATCAACTAAGTTAATAAAAAACAAAAAAGGAAGAAAACTTCAAAACTTACCAACACGGGCTAGTACTGATTCATCTTCTTCAACTGCTTCATCGATCAACTTATTAATTTCCCTAAAAATCCAACGAAGGTTCCTTTTGATCATTCTCACACTCTTCTTAGGCGCCATTTTTTTTTTTTTGAGTTGTTTGGCTATGAATTGAATTTTGCTTTTGTGTGTGGGTAGTCCTAGTAGCCACTGCTCATATTTATAGTACATTAGCTATAGCTTTTAAGCGGGAAAAAGATACGGTTAAACAATTAATTTGAAAATCATGAATTAAGCTTTTACTTCATTAATGTGCAATTAATTAATATATACATAGACCTTTTCATACTAAATTTATTATTATTATTATTATTATTAGAAACAAATAAGGCCCCCTGCACAATTTAGAAACAAATATGAGGCAAATATGAGGATAGTGGGTCACCTTGGTGTAACACACCTCATCATAATATTCACTCATTTTGCATGAAAACCCATTTTAATCATGATTTTTTCCAAACATTCCCAATCCACCTGATCATAAACCTTACTCATATTCAACTTCAGAGCCATTTCCCCCACTTTCCCACACATTTTTTTGGCTTAGGTGATGCATTGTTTCAAGGGTCACCAAGACATTATCTGTGATATGGCATTTAGACATAAAAGCATTTTGGTTTTCATTAATAATGTGAGAAAACAAACGCTTCAATCTATTAGCCAGCACCTTTGAGGCAAGCTTGGAGACAACATTATTAAGGCTAATGGGATGGTATTGGGTTATTTTTGTTGGGTTTTTAACCTTTGGAATGAGGACAATATGAGTCCCATTAAAATTTGGAGAAACAATGCCCAAGTTAAGAAAATCCAGTACTACTTGTGTCACACAATTACCAACTAGAGACAAATAATGCTGATAAAATAAAGGGGGAATACCATCAAGTCCTGTTTCTTTTTTGGGTGCATCTATTTTAACGCTTTCGATGTTGGCATCCACAGTGCGGTGAAGAAGAAGGGAGGAGGTTGGGTTTGCGGTAGTGGTGGTGATGACTTGCGGAGGCCCAGAGAGAGAGTCTTGCCAAATGAGAGAGAGAGAGAGAAAAAAAAAAAAAAAAAACTTAAGTTGTTGTGGTGGGAAATAAATTTTAAAAAAAATTTGGGCCAAAAGTTGTGCAGGAAAGGCCAAAATTTTGGCTGAAATTTCACATATTGTGGCATTTCTTAAGTGCCGCTAAAAGTATTTAAAAGTTTTGGTTTTTAGTGGCGCTCTTAAAGCGCCGCTAAAGAGTTTTTAAAATAAAAAAAATTGGTTATGTTAATAATTATTGCAACAGTTAATAACAACACTGCTTTAGAAATTTTTTAAAAAAAAAACTGCTGTAATTAATATAGCATTTGTGACGTTCATTATAAATGCCCTTATTATTTGAGTCTATTGCAGCGTTTATTTTTTAAAACATCACTATATGCATGTTATATACTTGCATTCTATAAAAACGCCACAATATACCTTTAATTGCAGTAGTTCTAGAAACGCTGCAAAAAAAAAAGTCGCTAATGCCTAATTATTTTGTAATGACTCCATGAGATATAGTGAGAATAACATTCCAATATAGTCTAATAATAGATTTATTAAAAATGCATATTAAATAGAAAACTTTTAAATAGTATAACAATGACATAAGTTACAATGGGTGTAACTTGACTTTAAAAAAATTGATATAATTATATGAAATATAATTACAAAGCTTAGACTATGTTTAATGGAAAGAAAATATTAATGATTAATAGAGAAGATGGAACAAAAACAAAAGGTGAAAAAACATCTCTCTTAAAACTTTCCTCACGTGGGGCTCTCTAGGGGACCCTAGGGTGATGAAAATACTTCTCTATTCTCCGAATAGAGCTCCTTTCCCCGCCGGTGGAAACTTGGTAACCTTCTAAGTCTTCATCTCCTTTTCTTTCTCCCTAGTGCCACCAGCTCTCCCATCTGCCATGGAGGACCTAGAGAACCAGTGGGCAAGTTTGTCCCTCAAAGCAAAAGAAAACAACACCATAGACCTCCCTCCAATAGTTGAAAGCCACAACCGCATCCTCGTCGCAAAACTTTTCACCAAAAGGAGGGTCAACTTGGAGGCCCTCACTAAAACCTTACAAAGTATGTGGCGCTCGGTTCGGACTTTCGAGGTACGAGACTTGGGATCCAACACGGTGCTCATAATTTTTTATGATGAAACCGATCCACAGAAGCTGCTAGCGCAGGGGCCTTGGACCTTTGACAAATATCTTATTGGTTTATACAAGCCAACAAGGGAGGAATCGATGGATGATGCCACTTTCGACAAAACCTCTTTTTGGGTCCAGATGCATAATCTTCTCCTCCGCCGTATGAATAAAGCCACTACTGAAGCTATTGGAAAAACCTTGGGCATCGTTGAGCACGTTGATGCTTCCTCTACTGGAGAATGCCAAGGTCGTTACCTCAGAGTGCAAATCCAAATCGATATCACCCAACCTCTGTGCCGAGGAAGAATGGTGAACATCGGCGAAGCAGAACCACAGTAGGTGGCTTTCCAGTACGAGAAGCTTCCGATACTTTGCTACTGGTGCGGACACCTCAACCACGACGAGAAAGACTGTACTCTCTGGTCTGACAGCGGCGGAACTCTACGCACCAAGGAGCAACAATACGGCGTGTGGTTACGTGCTCCCATCAACACTCTTCAACAGCCCCAAGTGGTCACCGATAATCCTACGCCACAACCCAAACACCCCAGTGGACCACCGCGACCCCCTCGCCCATCGCCATCACCAACCACTGCCGGAACTACAGCGGCAACAAAAGCCACCACCCCGATAACCCATACCATCCCGATACTTGCACCAACCACATCTGAGATTGAACCCGATACTCCAAAACACACCATAGCCCACCCTGATAAGGACCCACCTACTTTTCCGCAACAAATCATGCACACTGTCCTAACACCCATATCTTGACTGATATGGATCTTTTCAACACCCATATCTTGGATGACTTGCGGAGGCCTAGAGAGAGAGTCTTGCCAAATGAGAGAAATAGACTTTAGAAAAACAAAAAACAAAAACTTTAGTTGTTGTGGTGGGAAATAAATAAAAAATAAAAAATTGGGCCAAAAGTTGTGCAGGAAAGGCCAAAATTTTGGCTGAAATTTCACATATTGTGGAATTTCTTAAGTGTCGTTAAAAGTATTTAAAAGTTTAGGTTTTTAGTGGCGCTCTTAAAGCGCCACTAAAGAGTTTTTTATAAAAAAAAAATTGGTTATGTTAATAATTATTGCAGCAGTTAATTAAAAACGCTGCTATAGAAATTTAAAAAAAAAAAAAAAAAAAAAAAAACTGCCGTAATTAATAAAGCATTTGTGACGTTTTTTATAAATGCCGTTATTATTTGAGTCTATTGCAGCGTTTATTTTTTAAAACATTGTTATATACGTGTTATATACTAGCATTCTATAAAAATGCCACAATACACCTTTAATTGCAGTAGTTTTAGAAACACTGTTAAAAAAAAGGTCGCTAATGCCTAATTATTTTGTAATGACTCCATGAGATACAGTGAGAATAAAATTCCAATATAGTCCAATAATAGATTTATTAAAAATGCATATTAAATAGTATAACAATGACATAAGTTACAATGGGTGTAACTTGACTTTAAAAAAATTGATATAATTATATGAGAATATAATTACAAAGCTTAGACTATGTTTTATGGGAAGAAAATATTAATGACTAATAGAGAAGATGGAAAAATGGGGAGGACAAGAAGTTTTACCTAATTTAGTATGATAGAAATGAGGAAGAAATGAGAGGGGTGGGTGATGAAATTTCACGTATCCCACGATAAACCATCCACCCATTTTGGTAGGAAAATGGGGAGAAAAGTTACAACTTTTGGGTCGGATTAGGTCACTCCAACTTGTTAACATTTGACTTTATAAAAGAGAAATATATTGAATCTTGATGTGAAATATGGAGAGTTTTGATTATCATGATAATCTTCTTTAAGAGAATGAGAAATATTTGAAGCTTAAAAGAGTTTAGTTGTATATGAAAAAAAATTAAGAAAATATAACTCACCGTAACATAATTTAGAAAAATATATGGACCACCTAAAAAAAGAGTAATATCAATCAAAAACACCCAAAATAATAAAATGATATATTTTTAAAGATTGATAGATGAAAAATAAATTTAAAAATTGTTTAATTTTTAAGGAGAACAAATTATGTTTCACAAAATTTAGAGAATAAATTATACATTATTCCATAATTATAACATAACTATCAATTCTCATGCATCGCGTGAGTATTTATATAATCGTCAATGAAGTGGCTCTTCTTTCTACACAAACATCTCTCAAAGCATCACCAAAATGGACCAAATGAACTGAAATAGATGGAATGAATCGAAGTGAACCAAAATGCTATATTAATGTGACTTAACATAAGTATAGTAATAATAAATACTATGCTTCAATATTAAGAAATTATTATATTGACTGTAAAGAAAGATATGAAGTTGAATGCAACATATATAATCAACGTCACACAGGAGCTAGGGTGCTCCATTTTCTTGTTACCTGAGGATATTATAGGGGTAAGATTAACGTTGTAAAGTTGGATGTAAACTCAATAAAGAAAAAACATGTAAACCCAAATATTTTCTTAATATGGTTGACAAAATTAAGGAATAATTTTTGAAAGAGTTTCAAGCTAAGTCAATAACATTTAAATTGATTAATCCTATAGCTAAAGATTATGATTCTTAAAGATCCCACGTCCTATCTCTCTTTTGGGTTTTTACAAAAGTCTTTAAATAAATAAGGTTTTTAATTTTCACATCCATAGTTGACGATCAGAACCACTAAGTGATATTGTAGTCATCTAAAAACCCAAAAAAAAAAACTGAGAGAGAAACATGAATACCCTAGGAGGCAACACTCTTGGGTTGCTAAGAGAGGTACACAATTTTGTTCTATTAAGAATCCATGGCTGTGTGGTATAACCATCTTTGAATGAAAAATATAAATTTTGATTAGGAAAAGTTAACGAATGCCCTAATGACATATGTTAGTGAACCATTTTAGGAAATATTTATGGGAAAAGAAAAAGAAAAAAATTGTTTTGATAGTTTTTTCAATTTTCCATATAAATTGTATAAAAACTTCCTTAAAATAGTTTATTAACAATTGTCTTAAGTTCACCGGTTAACATGACCCAATTTTATTTCATATTGCTTTCACAAAACTATCGGTTTTTTTTTTTTCTAAGCTATAGTTTGTAAATCCTATCCTTTGATGATGTGCACGCTACAAGTCAGATGGTCCAAGAGTTATTTATTTTTTTAGAAAAGAGAGTGATGTGTGTGTGTTTTGGGGGAGGAGAAAACTACTTCTGGGCTGGGAGAGAGAGTAATAGTTAAAATGGCCCATCCCATTATGGCCCAAAAGAAAAGAAAAATTGTAAAAGCTCATCTTCACATATCGTGTCCAGCCCATCTTTGCTGGAGTACTCTACTCTGAGTTTGGCTCCGACTGTGACTTCGATCCGCCTCTCTCTCTCTCTTCAATCTTATTTTCTCTACTGTGGGTGTGGTGGGTTTGTGTTTGTGTTGCTGGGTGTGGTGGGTCTATGTTTGGTTGATTTGGGGTTGTTGGGTTTAGGGTTGCTGGGTTTGTGTTGTGGTTGAGTTGGGGTGGGGCTGCTGGCTTTCTGGTTCCTCTTCCCATAGGAGTTTCACATTGGTGGTGGTGGTGGTGGTGCCGTGAGTGCTTGAAGATAGTGAAGAATAGAGAAAAAATTAATAAATAAATGAATTGTTTATTGTAGGAGATATATTATTTTATTGTATTGTTTATGATATTTTATTGTGTTGGAAGCTAAAATAAAACCATTGATGTTAGATGTTTATAAAGTGAGAAGGTAAAATAGATAAAGTAGCTTTTGATGGAGTCAAATAGCTAAAATTATGGCTCCACTAATGTGGATACTCTAACAGTGAATAACAACTTGTCACTTAGGATTTGTTGTGAAAGTATGTAAAAATGTTGTGAAAATAACATTTTTAGAATATTTATCCTTGATTTGGGGGGCCAAAAGCATATCTAGTCCTTGTAAATTGTTAAATTAGTCAGAATAATTCATATATTAATATTATCTATTAATTGTTTTTCAAATATTTTAATGTTGTGAAAATAACATTTTTAGAATATTTATCCTTGATTTGGGGGGCCAAAAGCATATCTAGTCCTTGTAAATTGTTAAATTAGTCAGAATAATTCATATATTAATATTATCTATTAATTGTTTTTCAAATATTTTGGGGGCCAAGGCCCCCTTCGGCCCCAATGTGGCTTCGTCACTGAGAGTTTTGTGTGATAGTAAAACGCCTATTAAGTTAAAACGGAAAATTTTATAAGACTGAATGCTTGAGATGATTTGGCCATGTTCAAGGAGAAAGATAAATGCATTGTAAGAAAGAGTGACCAAGTTAAGGGGAAAAAAATGTAGAGGACCAAAAATTACATTAGTAGAAGTAATAAAAAAAGACATATCATTTAAAGAAGTAACAGAGAGTATGACTTCAGATAAAATAAAATGGAGTAAAGAATATATGTGGCTGATCCTAGCTAATCTATTGAGGATCAATAACCAACCCAAAATTTTAGGACCAAGGCTTTGTTGTTGTTGTATGAATTTTTGGTAACAACTGTTTCTTCTGAATTGGAAAGTTCTTGTGGAGTTGATTACCCTTGAGTATTTTTTTCTCTTAAAGAGTTTTTCTAAAGTTTTCCACTTCATCATCAGAAAGTTCTTGTGGCGTTGGTTATCCTTGAGTAATTTTTCTCTTAAAGAGTTTTTCTAAAGTTTTCCACTTCATCATCAGAATCCATATATTCTTTTTAATTTT
Organism: Quercus tomentella; assembly: GCA_028535165.1. NCBI lineage: Eukaryota > Viridiplantae > Streptophyta > Magnoliopsida > Fagales > Fagaceae > Quercus > Quercus tomentella. Next base: position 52,743,971 of record JAPQVY010000089.1, on the reverse strand, counting down.
TATTTTTATTGCTTCATATGTTCTTTTTAATTTGTATTTGTATTGTTTTGGATTGTGGTGATTATAACTGTGGTTGTGTCCTTTGTTAAACTGCTAATTTTGGATATAAATAACAATTAATCCATTACCTTGCTTTGCTAGGGTCAATCTAGATATTCTCACATATGTTAAAAACTTATTTGTATTTCTAATATCATTTCGTATCCTAATATCTGCATTAGGTTTATCCAGCATGCCTATCAATACTGTATATGTAGCTTTAATTTGAAATTAGAATCCAGTAGGTTTTGGCTGTGTGTGCATTTGCATATAATTATAACACAACTATACTAGAGAAAAAATAATAAGTAGCTCAAATTTTGTATCAAATGATATCACGTCATTCGTATCAAAATTCAAAACTCAATAAAATAGAAACATGTGTGTAAAAATAACTACCCACTAAGAGCATTTACAGTAGTGGTGCTAAAAAACCATATTGGTATTTTTAGCACCTCAAATACTAAAAACCATTCTACAACAGTGGAGCTATAGGTAAATTTTTACCTCTTCAGCTACAGTGCACAGCCATCTATAGCTGTGCACTGTAGCTTCAAAGCTAAAATATATATTATTTAACTTTTCTCTCTTCCCATTAAAATATTCTCTTTCTCTCTCTCTTCCTTCTCTATCTTTTCTCTCTTCTTTTCCTCTGACTCAAAGTCTCAGCCCTCTCTCTTCCTCTCCTCTAACTAGCGAGGGTAGTGAGATCGACAAACGTAGTGAAATCGGCAAGCGTGGTGAGATCGGCACGGTGGGTCGATGGGTTATAAATCAGCGATGGCGTGGTTGGTTTCGTGGTGGGTCGGTTTCGCGTGATCGGCAATGGCGTGGTGGGTTTTGGCTTGTAGGTCAATGGTTTTCGTGGATGTGGGTCGGTGGGTTGTGGCATGTGGGTCGGTGGTGGTGGGTTGTTGATCCGTGGGTTACTGTGATGTGTTGGTGTGATTGCCGTGGGTGTGGTCTGATTGGATTGTGGCATGTGGGTCAGTGGGTTTTGTGGATGTGGGTCGGTGGGTTGTGACCTGTGGGTCGGTGGTGGTGGGTTGTTGATCTGTGGGTTACTATGATGTGTTGGTGTGATTGTTGTGGGTGTGGTTGGTGGGTTACGACGTGGGAGTGGTTGGTAGGTCACAGCATGGGTTGTGGTGGTTGGGTTGATGGGTCACGGCGTGGGTTGTGAGTGTGATGGGTTGCTCTTTGCTAGTTTGATGTTTTGTGGGTTTGCTTGCTCTAAATCAGAGAAGAGAAAGATGAAGAGGAAGAGAGAGAAAGAGATAGAGATGATGATGAATAAAAAATATTATTTAAATGAAGTAGTTAAAAAAATAGATCCATTGATGTTGGGTATGTTGTGAAATGGTAAGTTAAAATAGATAAAGTGACTTTTTGTGATACTAAAAATTTGCCTCCACTGCTGTAGATGCTCTAATGCATGTCTTTTATTTATTAGTAAAGTAGTTTTTTTTTTGCTGACATGTCTCACACTTATTAAATTTTGACACCGCTAACATGGCATCATTTGATACCAAATGGCGCCCCACGCCCAGGGGGTTCAAATACCTAAGTAACAATCATCAAGATAGATACAAGTAAAAAGATATGTAAAGAAACTCCAAAATCAACCTTTTTGACATTGCTATTTTAATATTTGGGAGATACTCTTGTACCGTTGACACAACGACAGACGAAGAATGATAACTAGGGAGAAATAAATGAAACTATGAGGCCGGCAGCTGAGCTAATTTTACAAAAAAAGGGGAAAAAAAGAAGGAAGAAATGCTCTAGTTCTCTTTCTTTCTTTATCAATATCCACTAATGTGTAAAAAAATACAAAATAACAATTCTAACCTACAAAAGACAAGCCAAAAAATGCAAGCACCAATATCCACTAATGTGTAAAAAATACAAAATTACAATTCTAACCTACAAAAGACAAGCCAAAAAAATACAAGCACCGGTTGGACCTAATTTAGCTCAATTTGTGAGAGATTTTAATGTAATTTAAAAGCCTTTTTAAAGCCTTGCCACTGTCAATGGCTTCTCTGGCTCTATCTAGGGCCGCGGATATGTCCTCTGCACCATCACATCCCAGCAAGTGATCTACTATTCCGGCATTTAAGACGATCCGATCATAAGCAGGCCCTTTTTCACCATGAAGAGCTGCTAGACCCAATTCTATATTCTTTGAGACCTGTACTTGCAGAAAATATAATTACTTGTCATAAGAAGTTAAAAATGCCAAAGGTAACAAATGAAATTAAGTAGAACTACAAAAATGGATTCAATGCTAACTAGGTTACACCTGCACCATACCAAAGCCAGAAATTTTTCTCGCACAGGTTGCACAAAAAATTGCTAATACTTGTGTGAGTATATGTATCAACATTCAAGTATGCCTTTGAATATGACATGTGTTATTGTTTTATATAGTAAAAGTTATATATATCAAAATAATTTTTCCAATGCTCAAAACAAATATTTTCTTTCATAAATTAGCTTTTACTTACAAATTTGTGCTTTTGTGCTCTACGTTCTTTAATTATTCTAAAATCATTTGTAAATGATTCTATACTAAATTTCCTGGCAATCTCTTCTCCTACAAACATAGTTAAAAAACACTCAAAAACCCATTTTTCATCTTGTTTTGAAGTTTTGTTTTAAAAATCTTAATGGCTGAAATTCGTGGTCTCAATCTAAGATCACGTTAGAAGGAGGCAATATAATCTTTTGGTAATAGGAGGGAGGAATTTTGAAAATCAAGGGCCTCCCCTCCCCCCTTCCTCTGCCTTAGTGCCACTGCAACTGAATTCCTTTTCCTTGACTGCCCAAATGACAACTTCATGGAGATACTTAGGAGGTAGAAGACAACATTTAGATCATTTATTATCAGGAATGTGGCTGCCAACTGCCGAGTGTATTTTCATCAAAAGAAAGGTCAGATGATAATCCATGCAGAAAAGAGAATAGAAGAGAACTCAGAAACTCTACCGATCTATCAGTTCTTGGAGTATTAGTAGGTTCAAAACCATAGTCCATGGCATTGACCTCGAGATTGAAATTCTGACGTGATACACCTGCAACAGTAAATTGTAAGGTTTCAGTATTAATGATAAAAGAATGGTGCCAGAATCTCAATCAACTGAACTGATCTGACAAAAGTAAAGTACATACTCTCAACTAAATACATAGATAAAGACATGAATACAAGGGAACAAAATGAAGATAAGGTAGCAAAATGATACAAACCATCAACTTCGAAAGCAGATGCCATACTTAGTGAACGGAAACCTGAGCAGTAGTTTACAGGAAATCCTTTTGAAATGCTAGCTGACCGCAATCTTGTTGTCATCGAGAGGGCCCCTTCCTCACCCTACATTAACAGCATAATCAGATTATATCAAGTGGTTAGCTTGGAATACCTTGTGGATACTTGAATTACTGAATGACATTATACCAGAGCATCTTGACATTAAATGAGAGCAAGCACACCCCTTTTTCTTAATTAGCAGATCCCCTTTCAATGCAAGTTTGTTGAAAGTTAAATTTATAAAAATCCGACATAGCAATAGAATTTAAAAAAGAAAAGTTCTGACCTTCACTACCAAGCCAGAATGAACACCTCTTCTCTTCATAAGCATCAACAGTGGTTCCTCATAACCATCATGATAAAATCCAGCAACCATTGCTTCCTTCCCTCGAGCCTGTTCGGAAAATGAAACTTTTTACATTCTGGACAACCAAGCTCCTCAGACTTACAAGGGTGGTTGACAAATTTTCATCCTAAAAAAAAGTTTTATGTACACACACATAAACATGCATGTGATGTTCATGACTGATAATTTACTTTAAAGTAGGTACATCAATTGCAGATTAAGTAAATAAAAACAATTTAGAAACATTTTAACTTGCTGTAGATTCTGATGTATGGAAGAATCTAGATTTTTATATACTAAAAGGCCATTTGAGCTTTTTCACTCCATTAAGTATTCATCAAGAAGCGGCAATGACCAACAGTAAAAGGTAATAATACAGTAGTTAAATAATGACGGGTCTCACCTTCACAAATTGCTGAACCTTTTCAGCTGTTGCCACAGGGGGGCGCTTTTTTATATGCTCCCTCACACCAATCAATGAATATCTGCAATAATAATCTTTTTATAAGTATGAGCATCAGCTGAAATCACAAAAATCTTGTTATTAGCTTCAACCTGTTTAGTGTCAGTAAATATGACATGTTAAACCTAGAGCACACACAAGGTGTGCCAAAAGATGTATAATTTTCTAGGGGCTTCCTCCTACCCCTGAATTTTCTTTTAAAGCATAATATAAGGAATCAAGGAATCTCAGTACCAATATACTTTAGAAGATGAAATCCATAACTTAAATAACAGAGCACCAAGCGATTGAGTGCATCCATAATTTCATTTGAAAATCAAACAAGAGGAAGAAAAAGAAAATGTTAGAACTAGAGCCTAAGAAAGATGTAATTGGAAAATCACTTCTATTTTTATTTAAATCTCTTTTAGTTATCATGTCGAATGCATTAGACCGGAAAAGGGATGAACAACATAGGTGTTTGTGTATCTTCAACCTAGTGTAAAATTTCAAAGAAGACACAATTATCTGGACAAAAAATAAAAGAGCATTCATTCAATAAAGGGGATCCATTAAGATGAGTAAAAAGCATCTTTAGTTGATTTCTCATATGAGATGATAGAAACAAGTGCTTTCTATGACAAACTTGACTTGAACCTTGATACACTTTGGTTTTATCAGAGACTAATAGGGAAAAAGCATCTGTAACTCTCTATCCATGTTAGCAGGAAGTAAATTAAAGATTCAGATGGTTAATGAAAATCTCATAATCTTAGCTACTTAAAGTAACTAGTTTAATATAAAGTCAGGGGAAACACATTCAAACTGAGACGGCAAAATAATGTTATCTTTAATATAAAGGACTTAATCATTTAATTTTCAAAAAAAAAATCCAACTAAATTCAGTTTTTACTTTTTCTCTTTTCGATGTACTGAAAACAAATATTCCTTCACAGAAATAAGGGGATTAATGGGATACGTTTTGCCACCAAAAAAAATAAAAAGGCTTGGAATAGTACTATTTGGTTAGATTTTCATACAGAGATGTGTGAGCTTCACGTTGACTTACGTAAGCAAAACCAACCTCCTCATCCTGAAATAATAATAACAAAGTTTTTAAAAAAATAAGAGAAAAAATGTCCCAATGGAATGCAAAATGCAAATTACAGAGACCTCAAGAAGATCTTTTGCATGCGATGGGGATAAGCTTGTATTTGCTCCCATAAACTTCAACATTTGTTCTTCAGTTATGCCCCCCTGAATTCAAATTCAAAGCCCAAGTAGGACAAGTTTCAGAAAAAATGACACTATAGAATTAGATATTACCAAGAAACATTTAAACATCATGAGAAAATTTACATGGAAGGCTACATTTTTATTGCAGCAGGAAAAAAGGTCAAAGACAGTAAAATCATGGGATGCTTTTACTTTCTTTTTTACTTTCACATGGAATTCTTATTTAAAAACTGAGATGCATCACTGGCAACATCAACACTCTATATTAAATAGATTCTTATTGGAATCAAGAAGAATTAGTTAATTCATGTAAGCTGACGGCTGACCTTTGGTGGCATCCATTCGACACCATGAAGCAAGCAAGATTCACCATAACAGGATCTAACTGCAGCGACAAACAATGTGCTTCTGAAGAAACGTGTGTTTCCATCATAAGGTTCACCATAATGAGTCAATGATCTAACGTCAGCAATTGGAGGAGGACCTGAATATAATTAGATGAATAAATCAACCAAAAGAAATTACATATTTCAAATTATATTGCAGAATTACTCATAAGCCAACATAAGCTCACAAATGAAAGTAAAACCTATACCAAGTTCATCATCGAATGCAAGGCAGTATGCCTTTAACTCACGATCTGTTTCCCTGTTCATACGTTGACCTATTAAAAAGGCCGAAAGCAATGACTCACTTACACCTGACGATTCCTTATCGTCTACTTTCAGCGGAAGAACATCTCTTAAAATACCTTGGACCTCCTCATATCCAAGATGACCACCAGCCAAAACTTCCCTAAGGGCACCAACCAATCTCATCTCAGTAGCACAATTGCCAACATATTGGGGCCCAATAGAACTCCCTAATCCCATTATGGAGCCTTCAGGATCCGCAATGAAGATTATATCAGGAGGAAGCACACGAACCAAGAGCGGCCAGAACGTGTTAATTGCAAGCTTTTCCCCTTCACTCCATTGGGTTGCTTCTGGAAAGGCATTGGCACGGATTGTCATTGCCGCAAAAAAAGCCCCCAGCTGTGCTCTTGAAACTTTATATTCATCTTTAAGTTCTCCCTTAGCTAACACATTAAACACGAAACATAAAACACACTTTTATGTCTAATAAATAGCTAAGTCACAACATGAGTACACAAAGAATTTAAAGCAATCCTAGAACAATTCTAGCACATATGTAAATTAAAGGCTATAGAATAATTAAGTTCTCCACATTTCTTGAGGATAAAATTTCCTAGTTAATTACCCATTGTTCCAAAAACTTAAGATATTAGGATACAATAAATTTAATCATTTATCCATTATTATAATACTCATTCTCACTAATACTCATTCTCACATGTGGACCCAAACTCTCCCTTAATAAATGAAATACCAAAGACACCTGCTCTGATATCATGATTAATTAACAACTGTCCCAAAATCTTTATCTCTTAGAAAATGGTAAATTTAGTCATTTAATCATTATTCTAATATTTTCCAAAAAATGCGAAAAAATAAAAATATATTAATAATATAATAAAATGAGAATATGATGGTAAAACTGAGGTACAATACACTAGATTTCCAATTAAGTATTGAATTTATTTGTCCCTCAAAAAAAACAACATTATTTGTGTTTTTATTGGTCAATTCAAGTATGCAACCAATGTAATTGAGGAATCTAATGTATTGCTCTTATGAATCTAATTTGTTTAGCTTTTACGCTAATTATGAACTGCTTGAAAGTAATATTGGCTGAACAAAAAGACAAAAAATAAAAATAAAAATTTCCAACCTGATCTTAAGATGGTATCGAAAACCTTAAAAGCTTGTTCCTCACTAAGCGGCCTGGTCTGCGTGGGGCCAGTGCAAACCCTAGCTTGCGCATCAAGCAGAGTCTGATTCGGCTTCGGCAACTTGGAGCTGCGATACGAAGTCGAAACGGACGGGTTCCGAATATCGGACTCGGAGAGCCCCAACTGGTCTATAATAGCCGAGTCCAGCGCAGCTTTCACAACCAAACAAGCGCCTTTGCCAATCCGATACTTCGAGGGAAATCGGAGAGAGGTCTGGTTAGGCGAATGCGTGAAATTACGAAGCTTATTGGTGTGGAATTGAGATATGGATGAGAAAGAAAGCTCTGGATTGAGTAGAGCTTTCATGGCGATTTACTCACTACTCTCTCTCTCTCTCTCTCTCTCTATCTCTATCTGCGTGTCTTGTTTCGGAGAGTTCGATAAGGGATGTGGGAGGAAATGGGTTTGTGAGAAGAATGGCGGGTATATGCTTTGTATGCTGCTGATTCGGTGCTGCAGAGTGCAGACCATTTTAAAAAAAAAATTAATCAACAGTACCACTGCCAGGTGGCGCCTGTGTCTTAAAAAAATTTAAAAAGTCTAGTTTCTGACTAGGATGTACGTGAAATTGAAGGCAATGTTGGAGAAAAATTATAATTAAAATAGAGAGAGGGTATAGTGGTTTCTTAAAGTAGCATGTAAATCCATACATATGAATAGATATATTTAAAGTTATATTAGTCTTACAGGATGAGATTTTTTTTTTTTAGCCAAAAAAAAAAAAATCCTGTGTTTTTATTTTATATATATAATTTTTATTTTGAGAATTTAATTTATAAGTGTTTTTTTTTTCCAAGAATGAATTTAATTTATAAGTGGATAAAGAAATTTAAAAAATTACAAGAGAGTAATTCTATTTGTTAGGCAATGTTTTAGTGGGAGTTAGTGTTGCATTTTTACCGGAATGTCCTTTAGTTTTGTCTCTACTTAAATATAGAGCTGTAGGGGCATTTTTGAACTAAAAAAAATGAGGAATCTAAACAGAAGAAGCTCCTTAAATAGTAGTATAGATAATAAGATGCATAAGAGCATCTCCAACATATTCATCAAATTTTTGTACTGTTTGGAGAATGAACAGTGACTTTTACCTTTTATCTACCCACTTTTTTAAATACACTTTCCAACACATTTTCTATCACATTCTCTATCTCATTTAAATATTATTTTTTCATTCATTATTTATTCTTTTTTTAACAACTACACATCTTCCAATATTTTTTTATTCACCACCTGATTATTATAATAGAAAAAAAAACATTTGAAGAATGAACGGTAGCCCATCAGACTTGATGAGCTACTGTTCATGAGCCAAAAAAATTTCCGGGTATAGAGAACCCACTGGAGATTGTTTTTATGGTCCCATTCTCTATTATAGAGGATTTTATGCTTTTGCCTACACAGTTGGAGATGCTCTAATATATTTTTATATATATAATTTAAATACTATTAGTAGTCATTTTTATATTTTGTTAACTCTTAAAAAAAAAATTGTAAGAATATTATTTGGTATAAAATGTAAATTGTCCATTTTTTTTTTAATTATTATGAAGCACTTTTTTTTTTCAATTCATTTATTCTAGACTCTTTAGTTTTTATACTTAATAACTCATTTAGATGAATATTTATGATGTGGTCTCATATTTGATTTTAAAATTAATAAATAAAACTCTTTAAGAATAAATAATTTAGGACACATGGTACAAAATAAGAACTCTAATTTGGAATTCTAATTTGAGTTTCTCTCAGTTTCGCTTATTATTATTATTATTATTATTATTATTATTATATATAGATTAATATTAATGGCTTAATCAAATAAATAAGATAATATTAACACCACGTTGGATGTGTAGGAGAGATAGGAATGTCAACTAAACTAAACTGATCAGAAGTCAGAACTGTATTGTTTGGATTTTTTGAAATTATCGTTATGCCAGTCAATTTTAAAATTAGAATGAAATCCTCCCTGTTTTACAAAAATTGTATAATAATAACAATAATTCAAACAGATGCATCTTTTCTTTTTTTATAACAAGAAAGTTGGAAAAGGAGATTTGAATCTTAGATGTTTGTATTAAAAATACCAAATAAAGTGTTCGTCAATTGAGTTACAAAACTCTTGGCAAATTGATGTCTCTATTGGAAACACAAAAAAAGTATTTAAAGATCATGGAAAAGTCGAGATTAAGTAGAGAAGCATGTTTATTGGGTAAGACAGTAAGAGTGAGAGATTAAAAGTATAGTTTCATTAGTTTCAATTCAAACGTAAAATTTTAATATTGTATCAATTTAAACCCTTACTCAATTAAACACCTTAATCAAACCATACAATTTAATTAACCATAGACTCTTAAAATCATATCAATTGAAACCCCCAACTCAATCAAACCCTTAAACTAAATTGATACTGTGGGGCCCAATAATCTATGGGCCAGGCCCATTTGCTCGTGGAGAGTCCGAAGGCCCAGGCCGAGGAGAGCTATGGCCCAAGCCCGATAACATAGAGCACAAGACTGTTTTTGGAATACAGCCGAGGACAGTTCAGTCCTCGGCAGATCCAAAATCCCATCGGAATAAAGGGGTACAACTGGTATAGGAACAAATTTGTAAGGAGATCTAAAATATCTTGGGGGAAGTTACCCTTACTACCCTTCCAGATAAGACTCTGCACCTGACAGAGCCGTACTCTGCAGCCTTATCAACCATCCCCAACAATTCTGGGATTAGACTGATGGGACAAATATCAGTTTTGTAAAGATTGACCCTACACGTGGACGAAGGACAGTTAACGCAGACAAATATAAAAGAAGAAAGTAAGTAAATCTAGAGGAGGGGGGGGGCATCCCACCTAAAAAAGAGAAAGACTACATGGGGCAGAACCTCTCAACAACACCGGACTGGACTGAAAAAGTCCATCATTGGGTAACCGGGGTAAGACCTCAATGGTCCTCGGATCAACTCCGAGGAGTCCCATCCCATAGGGTGCGACGCCTTAGGGCTTAAATGTTCAAGCCCAACTCCTTTTTTCTACATAAATTCCTCTAAAACCAAGACCGGGCATCGCCCCGTGACCAACGGCTAGTCTTTCAAGCCCACTCTCTACAAATCATATTGTGAGGGATCTTTCATGTACGAGCCCAACATCCTTATTGGGCCTCAACAGAATCGTGTCCTTACAATTGGCGCCGTCTGTGGGAAAGGCTCGCGCGTTGGCACAGGGGATGGCAGAGTCAAGCCTCTGTCAAATGGGAATTTGCGAAAGCTCCTCCGTTTCCGGCGACATACAGTTGCTGCTCCAGCATAAACTTCTGCTAGGGGCTACGCCTTGCGGTGCCAAGGGCGTGGGCATCTCTAGGAGCTTCCGGCCTCAAGTCAACTTTCCCCGCCCTGGTATAGGGGCTTATGGTCGAAAAATAAACCAAATAAAAAAATCTCACAAGTTTTGGACAGAACCAAGGCCTTGCATGGTCCTCGGACTCAAGCCTATGGGGAAACCAAGTACAAAAGGGAAATCCCACAAGTTTTGGACAGAACCAAGGCCTTGCATGGTCCTCGGACTCAAGCCTATGGGGAAACCAAGTACAAAAGGGAAATCCCACAAGTTTTGGACAGAACCAAGGCCTTGCATGGTCCTCGGACTCAAGCTTATGGGGAAACCAAGTACAAAAGGGAAATCCCACAAGTTTTGGACAGAACCAAGGCCTTGCATGGTCCTCGGACTCAAGCCTATGGGGAAACCAAGTACAAAAGGGAAATCCTACAAGTTTTGGACAGAACCAAGGCCTTGCATGGTCCTCGGACTCAAGCCTATGGGGAAACCAAGTACAAAAGGGAAATCCCACAAGTTTTGGACAGAACCAAGGCCTTGCATGGTCCTCGGACTCAAGCCTATGGGGAAACCAAGTACAAAAGGGAAATCCTACAAGTTTTGGACAGAACCAAGGCCTTGCATGGTCCTCGGACTCAAGCCTATGGGGAAACCAAGTACAAAAGGGAAATCCCACAAGTTTTGGACAGAACCAAGGCCTTGCATGGTCCTCGGACTCAAGCCTATGGGGAAACCAAGTACAAAAGGGAAATCCCACAAGTTTTGGACAGAACCAAGGCCTTGCATGGTCCTCGGACTCAAGCCTATGGGGAAACCAAGTACAAAAGGGAAATCCCACAAGTTTTGGACAGAACCAAGGCCTTGCATGGTCCTCGGACTCAAGCCTATGGGGAAACCAAGTACAAAAGAAAGAAATCTCACAAGTTTTGGACAGAACCAAGGCCTTGCATGGTCCTCGGACTCAAGCCTATGGGGAAACCAAGTACAAAAGGGAAATCCCACAAGTTTTGGACAGAACCAAGGCCTTGCATGGTCCTCGGACTCAAGCCTATGGGGAAACCAAGTACAAAAGAAAGAAATCTCACAAGTTTTGGACAGAACCAAGGCCTTGCATGGTCCTCGGACTCAAGCCTATGGGGAAACCAAGTACAAAAGGGAAATCCCACAAGTTTTGGACAGAACCAAGGCCTTGCATGGTCCTCGGACTCAAGCCTATGGGGAAACCAAGTACAAAAGAAAGAAATCTCACAAGTTTTGGACAGAACCAAGGCCTTGCATGGTCTTCGGACTCAAGCCTATGGGGAAACCAAGTACAAAAGGGAAATCCTACAAGTTTTGGACAGAACCAAGGCCTTGCATGGTCCTCGGACTCAAGCCTATGGGGAAACCAAGTACAAAAGGGAAATCCTACAAGTTTTGGACAGAACCAAGGCCTTGCATGGTCCTCGGACTCAAGCCTATGGGGAAACCAAGTACAAAAGAAAGAAATCTCACAAGTTTTGGACAGAACCAAGGCCTTGCATGGTCCTCGGACTCAAGCCTAGGGGGAAACCAAGTACAAAAGAAAGAAATCTCACAAGTTTTGGACAGAACCAAGGCCTTGCATGGTCCTCGGACCCAAGCCTATGGGGAAACCAACTACTTAAAAGGAAAACTGATTGCATGAACCTTAAAATCCATCCGAGGAGAACTCCCCGCTAACAGTTGGGTTAATCCCTAAACTGCACGGATTTCCCAGTCTACCCTCGGATCCCCGATACCAAATGGATTGATGTAATATAATGCAATATATTACCCAAAAACACAATCGAAATCCCTCTCTACTCGGCTACCCTCTCGGGCGAATTATTCAGAGATCATCGTTCTCGGACATTTGTTTTGCATGCATCGCTCAGTGCTCAGCCATTACTCCGGTTAGTTTCAAGAGTTTAATTTATTGAGAATTGCCATTGTGATACTTGATAACATCGATAAGTTTAAACTAGTAGGAATTGATTTTAAGGCATTGTTCTGCTCCAAGTATTATTAGAGACGAGCGTATATTTAATGTCCATGCACTAAGTAGTTGTTGCAGAAAAGAAAAATATTTAGAAAGAAACAAACTCATCTTTTACTAAGACAAAGAAATAGTACAGTGTACAATGAAAAGCTGAGAGAAGCTTATGCTGAAGCTAACTACATGAGTGAAAAGAAAAATACAAGAGAATGAAGGTAAAGCCGAAGAAGAAGCACAGATGAGAGGGTGGCTACTCCTTCAGGACTTTGTTCTTCCTCAATGCTTTTGCATGCCCATAACTCAGGCAGCAAAAGAACCCAGCTTGGGGCCTGCACCGCGGAAGGAAAGGTGCAGGGAGCCGGAAGTTGAGGAGCCTTCACCAAAAATTTGTCTGCAACAAGGCAGAGGCGCTGATGGCGGAGAATCTTTCTTCTGACACACCAAAATCCTGGCGTGAACAGAACCTGCTTCGGATTTTGACTAAAAGAGGGAGAAACACCCTTTCCCCTCTGTCGAACTGGAATATTCTCTTGAATTTATGCCGTCTTTGCCCGTACCTCACTATCTGGAGTCTCAGGAGGACACGGCGCCTTTGTGGCAGAGAGAGTTCCTTTACCCCAACCCACGCCTCAAACATGATGTACTAGGAGAGGAGACTGAAGGATTTGTGTGAAAGTAAAGCAACTTTCTCTCCTATTTATTTAAAAGATAAGGTGGTGGCATTTAATTCACGCAGCGTCCTAAGGAACGCTACAGACAAAATGTCTCCGGCTCGATTTCCAATGCCGTCTGCAACCCTGAGATTAAAGGAGCCTCGTGAAGGCGCACCTCGAACACTGGGACGCCAAAAAGTACCGCGTGACCTAAGACTACGGAAATACCCCCTAATTTATGGGCCCAGTAAATTCGCGGCCCAGGCCCGTTCAGCATAGGGGCCCAAGGACAGAACCAAGGCCTTGCATGGTCCTCGGACTCAAGCCTATGGGGAAACCAAGTACAAAAAATAAACCTTACAAGTTTTGGGCAGAACCAAGGCCTTGCATGGTCCTCGGACTCAAACCTATGGGGAAACCAACTGCTCGGATAGGGAAAGTCCTCGGCCCAGATACTGTAAAATGTTAAGGCCAATAAGAGTGTTAGGATGATGGCGGGACGCTCCGCTACTCGGCAGCCTACGGGGGCTGTTCATTTTTGCGGGTGATATGCCTTCGAATAATTACCTCCTACACCACGGAGAGCATCCAGTTTTAATCTCGGCTTTGTTTCGGGCAAGTATCGCTATTTACAGGTACGCATTGCTATGTCAAACAATTCTATTAAAGTTATGGTGACATCTTTTCATTAGCCAGTATTTTGGCTTTAGTTATCATTGATTCAAATGCTGTATTATTGTGCCGAGCAGCGTTTGCAAATAAAAAAAAAGCATAAAGACAGAACATGCGAAATAAAGTAACAACAATTTTTATTAATACGAAAAGTTATTACAACGTACAAAGAGGGGCTCAAACAAGCCTATACAAAATGTGAACTGCCTAAGCAACGATAACATCCGCAATACAGACATGTAAACAGTCAGGCGTCTTTTAAACTCGTCTTCAAAGTCTCTCCAATCCCTGCCTCAATACTGCTCATATTACGATAAGAACCTTCTTTGGAAAGAGATGAAGGAGAAAGAAATAGTAAGGAAGAAATCAATGAAGAAGATGGAGGAGATGAATGAGGAAGATGGAGGACATGAGTAAAGAAGGAGGAGAAGAAGAGAGAAGAGATGAAAAGAAAGAAAAGGAGCAAAAGAGGGAGAAGAGAAAGCACCAGAATGGATCTGGTGCTGGGAAGACTAAGAGAGGGAGGCGGAGAGGGCCACCAGTGAACGAAGAGAGAAAGAAGCAGAGACACTTAGTCCCTGCCTCGGTCCTGACTCCTAACACGCTGGGGCCATATTAGGTGAGCTCATAAGAGAGCGGTTGGTTATGATGATGGGAATTCTCGACTCAGTCACGCCGAAAGTTGGACGTGATGAATCCCTGCTTCGGATTTTGGCTGAAGGGAAGGTGAGATGAATCTTAAGTCTCCGCCACCCTTGCCCTGACCGAGCCATTTCGAGCTTTATTAGAACACGGTGCTTTGAGGAGGGGTATGACTCCTTCATCACTCGTTAGGGTAAGCGTATCACGATTTAGTGTATAAACTAGTGGGTAAAATAAACTCTAGGGGAGGCCAAGTATTTCAAATCTTAGAAGGATGAAAAGGGACTCTCTACAAAAACAATAACCTCCTACCTTCCCTCTTATACGGAGGGTGGAGCGGGGGGCATTTAATAGGATCAGATCTCCAAAGGAATCTGCAAACACAGATGTGCCGATTCCACTTCTCCACCTCATCAAAAACCGTCGAATTAAAGTAGTCTCGTAAATAGAGGTCATTAAAAACGCGCTTTGGATAACCAAACGTCAAGAACGCATCAGGGATAAAATCAAAAAACTGTCTCGCAGACTGGTGCGTTTCCTGGGCAGTTGGAGAACCGTCAGCATTAATGGAGGGCTAAATTGAAGGAGCAGTAATAAAGGCTCAGCATTGCCAAAACCCCCCTTTCCAACCGGGAGGTTGGACAGCCGGGTTTTGAGGGGCTATTGTGGGGCCCAATAATCTATGGGCCAGGCCCATTTGCTCGTGGAGAGTCCGAAGGCCCAGGCCGAGGAGAGCTATGGCCCAAGCCCGATAACATAGAGCACAAGACTGTTTTTGGAATACAGCCGAGGACAGTTCAGTCCTCGGCAGATCCAAAATCCCATCGGAATAAAGGGGTACAACTGGTATAGGAACAAATTTGTAAGGAGATCTAAAATATCTTGGGGGAAGTTACCCTTACTACCCTTCCAGATAAGACTCTGCACCTGACAGAGCCGTACTCTGCAGCCTTATCAACCATCCCCAACAATTCTGGGATTAGACTGATGGGACAAATATCAGTTTTGTAAAGATTGACCCTACACGTGGACGAAGGACAGTTAACGCAGACAAATATAAAAGAAGAAAGTAAGTAAATCTAGAGGAGGGGGGGGCATCCCACCTAAAAAAGAGAAAGACTACATGGGGCAGAACCTCTCAACAACACCGGACTGGACTGAAAAAGTCCATCATTGGGTAACCGGGATAAGACCTCAATGGTCCTCGGATCAACTCCGAGGAGTCCCATCCCATAGGGTGCGACGCCTTAGGGCTTAAATGTTCAAGCCCAACTCCTTTTTTCTACATAAATTCCTCTAAAACCAAGACCGGGCATCGCCCCGTGACCAACGGCTAGTCTTTCAAGCCCACTCTCTACAAATCATATTGTGAGGGATCTTTCATGCACGAGCCCAACATCCTTATTGGGCCTCAACAGAATCGTGTCCTTACAGATACAATTTTAAAAATCCAAAGTTTAATTTAAAATAAACAAAACTATAAAATTTTTAATTATGTGATTTAATTTGAAACCATACAAAACATAGAGTTAAAATGCATTTTATTCTATTATTTTCTATTCCTTATTTATTTTAATTTTTCCAGACATTTTAATATTTTATTTCTTTTCATTCTTATATAAAACTTCAAACCCAAGTACTGTTTTTTTCTTTTTCATTCTTATACAAAACTCCTAACCCAAATCTAAGTATTTTTTTGGAATTGGGATGCCTCTTTTTGTTTTCTTTTTTTTTAATGCATCACTAAACACTGATATGATAAACAACTTTTTCCACTATTTGTTAAGGCAACAATTGCAATTAGTTCAACACCACTTTCACGTGAGACCACCTCTTACATCACTTTTCTTATACACCAATCACAATAGGTCAACACAACAATTTTAAAAATGTTATAAAAGTTTTTGTGTCATTAGGCTTCTTGTACAACAAATTGGTCCATCCAAAAAGATTGCCATTGTATTGGAATTATGTTGGTTCTTGTATTACCCTTCTTTTTAGGGTGCCTGTTGATTGCAATCATATTGAGGCAAATGTAGGGCATCAAACCACAAACACAAAATAACACCCCCCCCCCCCCCCCCCCCCCCAACCCCTTTCTCCCTTTTTATCTCTCTCTTGGCCTATCACTCAAAAGAAAGATCATCAAGCCAGGAACAGAAGAAGTGGTTCCAAATGACCACAAATTTCAAACCGCGTAACTTATTCTGTTAAAGAAATTTTTTTCCCAAGAAAATACCTTCTAACACATGCACCAATGCAATAACTTGATTTTGACAGTGACAATGACGCACTAACTTTTCCCGCAAGACCATTATTTTGCCAGTGACTAATGCTTCCAAGACTCTCTTATATTTGAAGGGTAGCAGCTATGGAACCAGCAAGGCTAAGAACTTCAAATGGTGGCTTGTTCTTCACTGCCCTTACTGTTATTGGACATGAGTCTGTTATCCAAAAGTAGGTCAGCCCATTATCAGGATTACCTGTATAGAACATGGAAATAACAGAGGAAATGGATTAGACTATCATACTCTAGAGACAATATAATTGCCATCATTATCCATTTCAAAGGAAACATTATATATATATATATATATATATATATATATATATATATATATTTATATGCAAAAGGGTGGAAATACAAGAATCCCTGTCAGTTACTTTTTGTAATAAACTCTATCTGAAAGACTGAAAATGTAAGAGCAGAGCATGCAATACCTCCATTATCGTGCTCAAAGCGTTCCCACGACCTATTAGGGAATATTCCATGTGTCACATAAGCACTGATTTGTGTTGCTCCATGGGCCGCCAATACTCTCTAAAAGAAGCTTTAGTGTAAGTATGCACTTCAGAAAGACTAACCAATAAATATGGGGAAAAAAATGAATACATTTTTTTCAGTGCAAAGGTCTAAAAGTAGGAGCACAAAAAATGAGCCTAGCAAAGTGAGTCTTCATTTTCTAACACTGAACAAGGTTTCAATGTGTTGATCATATTGCCCCACTTACTCTATCTTCACAAACTGTACAGTTTAGTATGGCCAAAATCATGTGACCCACTTCAAAATTGAGAGCAATATGGCCGAATCCTACATCCACAATGTTCCTGGAGGCGGCTATAACACATAGCCTGGGTTGATGTATAGAGAAACTACATGGGGCAGCAAGAAAGAACGTCACTTTAAGGTAATACACACAATTGTTTTATCTGTTATCACTTTTAAAAATTAAGCAAAATTAGAAATAACAACCCAAAACATTTTTTCCAAGCAGTTTTAGACATATCAGTAAACCAGTCCTTATCACCCCTTAAGAAGCTTTACTTGTCAGGAGTTAGGCCAAACACAATAATGGTATTTATTTTGTACCCAAGTTGTTGAACTCAAATCTGTAAGATCTTATTCCAAATCCACGGCAATCTGAGGTAGTCTAGTTTTTTAGCAGTTACCAGGGAACTCAATATTAATGCCTCATTCCACAACCCTTTGACAAAATGATCAATTCAATTCATCAGCTGTTTGTCCTAACGACACAATGGATATAATAAGATGCACAATCACGATATGTGTTGATATAACTTCTATTGTGCAGGTCTAAATGCTGGGATTACTAAAATTCAAACTCGATGCTTCAACATTTGTGCATGTTCTCCAGATGGCAAATACAAATCCAGATTGAGAAAATACACAAGAACTAACATAGTATGAATGATATGTTCATGGATTTGTGTACCTGGCATTCAATAAGAGTGCCACCTGATTGGACCAAATCATCAACAATCACAACATGCCGTCCTGCAGGATCTCCTTCCTTGATACGAACTATTCGCTTGTCTCCTTCCCGAACTTTTGCACAAACAATCTGTAAACCAATTGTGTGATGCAGGCAAGCAGGGACAAGATTAGTTGTACAGTCAGAACGTAAACCAAATGCAAGCATCTCCATGAAAGATATGAAAAGTTATAGTTGAACAGATAGCGTCTAGATCTATGGCTGAAGCAGAATTCAAAAAAGTCATTTCATTTCGTAGGATATAAGAGAGAGAAATAATCAGCCGGGATCAATGAAGAGGATCAAGAAATGCCATTTCCTCCATAAAAATTAAATTGCATTCAGTATCACCAAAAACACTAAAATAAAATTCCCACTTGGAGATTTCCCTTCCCCCCTAACTAAATGGACAAACTGCATGATCATATCCATCCTTTTTTTCTTAAGTGCACATTAGATTCAGAAAAACACAGCTTTTATGAACATACCCAATTGCAGTATTAGACTCTTTAAACTCTTAACCAGAGGCCACTAGGGAGCCCTGCAGGATAGAAACTGAGCTGCAGCCCATTGGTATATCTCATCCATCATAAACATTCGCATACATTGTAAAAGAAAGTGTCCTACAAGAAAATGTTTGCTAGGGACACAAGCCCCCAAGTAGACACTACAGCCAGCCAAAAGAGATTTAATTAATAAAACAAGAGATCCAATGTATTTCCCTGGTCCACTCCAGAAAAAGATCAGACATGAGGCCCTAAACTCTTGGTTAGAAATAAATCACTCACATCATCTCAACCTAGATAGATCCTCAATCCATGTATCCAAAAGGACTAGACGTGGGGGTAATGGTGCGTGCAACATAATGATCATATCCCAAAAGTCGACACAAACAAATATATATTTTAACATCAACATAATCTACTTTGTGGTTTTTAAAAATAAAAAAGCAGATTGTTCAATTTAGTGCAAAATTTCAAATTAACTGGAGTAAAAATTGCAACAAATTTACACAAGAAAAAGCATAAAAAGTAGTTATATATGCCTATGCATGAGTATAAGTGAAACACAGGATTCTTGTTAAACAGAAAAATTTATACAATACCGTTGGGAAATGCTGCAGTTGTGTATGAAATCGTTTCCATGCACCATCATCTGGAAAGGCAACAGATATCTGAAAAAATGAAGAACACCAGCATTCATTGTCACAGGTGAGAAATTGCTCCAAATTAATTATTCTTATCAACATCTAATCTCCAGGTTCCCATAATTTCCAAGAGAGACTTCACAGTCACTGATCACGATCAGTCATTTTTACCCTCACTGCTACAAATTCTTTGATAATCTTCTCCATCTTGTCTAAGTGCTGAGACATGCTCATCCCCTCTTGCATCTTAGCATTTCAATTTTGAGGTACAAAATTAACCTAGACCCTGGATTCCAGACTCAAAAAATGAAAAAAGTGAACTGTATTGCTAAAGAATGCATGCTTACTAATTAGAAAAGCATCCCAATCGGTTTTTTCAGAAAAAGGAACATCAAATAAAAAACATATATAATATAGCTTGGCTACTAGTATGGATACAGGTAATTAGGTAGAAACCATTAGAAGCAAATAACTATAGTCGGGGGATCTTTCAAGTATGGGAACAATTAAAGTTGCTGGTTTTACAGTTCCCATATCCTAACTAAGGAATTCAATCTATTTATTGTGCAGGTTACCAAGAAGCCCATGTCTCTTGTCTCTGGGGTTTCAAACATGAGTAGCCTTCACCATATTAGTGAATTCTTAAACAACAACCCCATAAACCAAGAAAAAAAACACCACTCTACAAATATGAAGCTCAACATGTATCTTACATGCCCAAAAAGAAAAGAAAAGAAAAGAATCTTACATTGTCAGAATCAGGGAGCTGTTGGAGCCTATTTTTAAGCAAAGGTATCCCACTATCAAAGCATGGTAGAATATTATCACCAAAGTAGAACCTCTCCTAAGATACAACATGATAAAGAAAGCAGATGGTCAAACATTTTCGAAACAGCAAATTGTATACGCTAAAAAAAATGTGCCCCAAAAAAATCTCACACATTAACCAACAAAATAAATTGTATACTAATATCTGCAAATATAATTGACAATGACCTTTAACTCAAATGCTGCTAATAGCCTTGTAGCTCAATGGCATTACTTGGTCTCCTTTATTAGGGGTACCAAAGTTTGAATCCCTTCTTGCCCACTTGTAACATTTTTTGATAATCTGATAGTTACAATGAGGAAGGGGGGATTTCAACCCTAATTGTATCTATTGGAAACACTAGGATGTCCAATTGAACTACAAGGCTCTTGGCACCCACTTGTTATAACAATTGAATGATCAAAAACCTCAAATGCCGCCTCCTTTTGTTCTAAAAACAAGGTGAGTGTAAAGTTTCAAGATCCACTTGATACGTCTATAACTTACCCAAAAAAGCCAAAACATAAAAACAATTCTACAAATACAAAGTAGAAACCTGCAAAGCATGGATATCGAAGGTCACTAGGCTAGTAGGCCCTCCCCTCGAAATCGGTATGTTTGACAAAATCCTAGCAAGAGTAAAAGCTGTTGCAACATCTCCTTCATCCTCCATACGCTCAGAAGTGCCCGTGGGGAAGAACGGAAGTACTAGTGTGAATGAGGAGATGAATAGTTTCGGCAACGCATATATCACAGACAGCTGCTCAAATATTACTCCAGGGGAACTAAATGAGGCTAGAAACGCTACATGCTGTCCACGAATGCCTTGAGCATTAGGTATGAACAAGTTGGGGAATCCATCATCAAATGTCCTAAACCATAAATTACCCCAAAAAAAGAAAAATGTCACACACAAAATGAGAGAAACTAAATCCAAGTTCAACTCCACCACTTTAACGAAAATCAATCACACATGTAATAGCACATTTTTAGTGATCAAACATCTTCCAATGTTTTTTTTTTTTTTTCCTTAACGAGTATTGTGATCAAACATTTCTAGTTGCGATATGATGATCATTTAATCTAGTACACATCCAATTTCACAATATACTAAAGTGGTTGACTACAAGGGGAAAATGACTATTTAGCCTTAATTTTTTAACCATGTAGCCAAACAGTTCTCTTTTCAAACTACATAGCAAAATACCTGTTTTGAAACTCGATATTGCTGATGATGAGTTCTACTTGAAAATGCTAAGGTTGAGTTTTATCTGATATCAATAATATCAACTTTCAAAACAGGGATATTTTGTTACATAATTTGAAAAGGAGCCTATTTTGCTACATATAGTTAAAAAAATTATGCCGCCAATTTCACAACAGTTGAGTTAACAATACTCACAAGAAACGTTGCTTTTTTTTATTTACGGTGTGAAATTTTTTATCATTTTTTTTTTTTTTGCCCACCAAACCATGCATGTGAAATTGGGTGTAACCGTGACATTATATTATAATTTCGGTTATTACTGTTCTGTGGGACCCACGAAAGCTAAATTTGTTTCGTGGGTCCAAAAGCCGGTAATGGAGTAATAATGTGGTATTCCAAAAGGGGTTTTTTTAATTCCAAATTGTTGCGAAACAGAAACAGAAATCATGGAAATGATAAACTGACCTCCAGTTGATGGAACGGAGCTCAATTGCATCGGACTCAGCGGCGACTCTCTCGGCCAGAGCCTGGGTGTCATCGCAGTAAAAAAGGCAGACCCTCTTCACATTCTTGGTAGGCGAATCCATGGAAGAAGCAGAAGCAGCGGCCATTGAGCTGGAAATAGGAGAAAAGGGTTGGATAATTCGAACTGGATCGGACCAATTCTTCGGCTTGTCGAACTCGAAGCTCGTAATCTCGCACCTCGAATTGATACACTGCCTCCTGATCTTGTTCGAGGATTCGAGAGACGGGAATTTGAGAAGGGATTGAGAAATGGAAGTGGGTTTGAGGGGTTTGAGTGCGTGAGAGTTGGGGTTTTGGGAAGGAATGTTGGGTCGAGTGGCCGCCATGTGGCGGACACTGCTGTTGCACTGTAATGTTACGGTGGAGCCGTGTAGGTGTGTGTAAAGTGTAAACAGAAACACAATACAAAAGGCGCAATTTCTGATAGTTTGGTTGGTGGGCTCTCTGGTCTTTTTGAGAGTTTGAGACTGAGATTGAGTCTGACTGTCTGAGAGAGATGACTATAGCCTTTAGTTATAACTCCTTACCGTGGAAATGACACGTTTTTTGCGTTCCTGTAGTACACTTGTGTTCAAACTTCAAAAGGACACGCCTCTTCCCCTTTTTTTTTTGGAGTAGTTAGATTGGAGCTATTCATGAAAGTCCAACACTCCTATTAAAAAAAAAAAAATGTACGTAAAAAAGTATAGTAACACATTTTTTTCATTTCCACATCTGCAACGTGAGAGAGTGTGATTAGCGAGAAAAGGACACGCCTCATCCTCTTGTGGAGTAGTTAGATTGGAGCTATTCATGAAAGTCCAACACTCCTATTAAAAAAAAAAAAAAATCCAACACCACTTATGTACGTGAAAAAGTATAGTAACACATTTTTTTCATTTTCACATCCGGAACGTGAGAGAGTGTGATTAGGGAGAAAAGGACATGCCTCTTCCTCTTGTGGAGTAGTTAAGGAATAATTTTGACATAGTCTATCATGTCAAAATTTTGACAAAAAAGTTAAGGAATAATTTGTGATCCTAAAACTACTCTAAATACATTGTACAATAAACCAACAAATTATAAATATTCTCCAAGTTTTGATTTTAGAAATTTATCTCATGATTTGGGTTTTGATAAGCATCCAATATTGAAGAAGCATTAGACGCAACAAATTTTACAACTCTTAGAGCATTCAGTACATATATAATAGAAAAATGTATAAAATTTACATAATTTTACCTTAAAATGATTTCCGTCAATTAATGTATAATTTTGTAAATTTACAAGTTTGATATAGCAATTGTGTAAATTTATACTAGCACTATTCATTTTGCATTTCATTATTTACTTTTTTTCGTATCTCGAGAATAAAGGAAGAGAGTGGATGGTGGTTATTGTGTGTAAATAAAAAAAATTAAAAAAAAAATCAAGAAAAATTGATATTTTAATGAAATGTAGTATAAAATAGGCTTGTTCAGGATCCAATCAGCACCAATGAAATTGGCCAACGCCGAACCAATCTGATCCCTTCCAAGCCCACCATAGGTGTCTGATGCGATGGTTAGCGGCGATCTGGACAAATCGAAGACGTCTAGTGCGGCGAGTGGTGGCTATTTTGCACTCCAATGAGAAACCGCACCGCACCGGCATATATATATACACACACTATAATTTAACATATATGTATCAATGTTTACAATTTTATATTTTTATGTTTCAATAGATTGAAGAAAACCTAGAGAAGACATGAAAGCAAATGCAAGGAAGAAGAAGAAGAAAATGGCGCTGATGGGTTAAGGAGAATGATAGGTTTATATATATATAATTCGGCACTAAAACTACATTGTTTTAGGACCTGATATCAAATTTTAATATCAGCATAGTTTTATCATCATATTTATGAAAAAAAAAAAGTTTTTTTGCCTTCTAATTTAAAACCCTGGGTTTATTTACCCACCCCTCTCCATATCTCTCACTCTCATCTGTCTGCCCCTTTCGGTCCTAGCAAGTCAGCAACAAAAGTCTTCATCTCTCCTCTCTCTTTCTCTTCCCTCAACCTCCGCCGCTTACTGCCACTGCAATCTAGTGTTTGATGCTGCGTTTTTTTGGAGTTTCACCCTCTCTCCTCTTTGTCACAATATTCTCAAGAGTTTCTAGTGATGATTCTGACTTCAAATACACTTCCTTGCAAATGTAATGCTTTCTACCAAGTTTGTTTATGTAATTTATTTTCAATGGTTTTGTTTGATCTTTTATAGGTTTGGTTTAGTTTTTTTATTTGGGTTCTTGTAATTTGAAATGGGTATGTTTGAGAGAAAGATTGTGAATTTGTTTTCTTTTGATTTTGATTTTTTTTTTTTTCTTAAATTGAGTTTGATGTGGTTTGGGTTGTTAATTGCATTGTGTTTGGTTCCTGAGAAAATGAGGAATTAACCAAACTAACTACACCGAACCGGTATTTTGCACTGCACCTTGTGTAGACTAGTTCCCACCCCTCCATAGGTGAGGTGCAGTTAGGGATGAGGGAAAACTGCCTCTATAGGTGCGGTGCAAAAATGCCCCAAAAAACCAGCCACACTGCACTATGTATAGCCTTAGTGTAAAATAGATAATTTGATATGGATAGTTTTAAAAAATATGTAAAAATAGAAAAAAAAAAATTTCTTATACTAAAATAGACAATAATTTTTGCTTGAGTCAATGCGAATGACATTATAATTAATGTAATATTATTTTCACACGTCATTCATATTATGTCACCTTATTGTGTTTTTAAACTTATGGTTCAATAATTGAAGAACGTCACATCAACCATTTTTATGTGTGCAATGACTAATGGTAACAAGTTTTGGTTACGTTAAACATAATTTATAGGCAAAATGCACTTTTGGTGCTTCAAGGGCCAGTTTCAATTTAGTTTATCTTTAATTGCATCAATTTAGTTTTAAACTGAAACTCAATTTAGATCTCTTGGTTTTTCCTCCACTCCCAAGTCCCAACTATTGATGACAAAAACTGGGGATGATGTTTGACAACAAACTTAGTAACAACTAACAATAAAAAAAATAATATGTATTCCTATCATGTGCAATGCATATGATTTGTTTAAAATAATTATATAAAATGTGGTTTAGTTACGTCACAACTAAGTTTGGAATCAAACTCTGTATAAAAATAAATAAATAAATAAATAAGAAGGACAAAACCAATGGGACAAAGTTTGGCTACAAGTCTCACTTAAAAATTAGCATGGTTACATATTTTGAAAATCTAATCATTAAATTGCATGTTCTTTATGTTTTTAACACGCATATCAAATTTTGTACCAATCGAATGATATTTACTATTTGATCCATAAATTTATTTTTAATACATAATTTTAAAATACAAAAACTTGAAATTTAAATATTTGATTGATGACATAGCTATTGATCTTTGATCTTGAAAATTTTGCGAGTATAGAGGATATAAAAATAAAATGTAATTGAATTCACATCCAATAAAAACAAATTGAATGGAGGTGTAGCCATTGGCTATAAACTAAACTAGTTTGTAGCCAAACTTTATCCAAACCGAAGTGGCTGAAAATTAGTTTCAATTTAATTTTGACAAAGTTTAGCTCCAAACTATCTTTTCCAACCTACCATGTGCCGATTTATAAGATTATTCACATGTATTATTTAAACAAGTTACATGACTCATTAAAAAAAATTCATGTGACTTAAAACTATATATTAATGGCCTTATTAATTGTCACATAATGAGTTAGAGGAGGGTAACTCTAAACCCGTTTGACACTAAACTTTTTTTCATACATTAATAGCTGGATTCAGAAGCTATGTGCAGGAGAACTTCAACTTTCAACTCGAACAGTTGGCAGACGAGGTGAGAGAATGGAAACAAATGGCTCCATGTTTCTAATTGATATGATTCATGACAATAGGACCATAAAAGCAACATTGTTGTTGCTCTTTATTCTCAAGTTTAGTTTAGGGTTCCATTTGACATGTAAATTAAATGACATAATCAAACTAAGATAAAATATCTATTATAATCATATTTGTTGCTTGATATTCTTAAATTTGAAACTCATGATCTTATGGGTTCTAGTTTGTTCAACTGATAAAGTCTTTTGTTGTCAAATAAGATATTTGAGGTTTGATCCCTGTCTACATTAAAAACCAATTGATTTTTTGATTTGATAATAAAGAAAACTATTAAGAGTAAACGTCATAAGCTCAAATTCTATTAAAAAAAAAAAAAACCAAACAAATAAACAAACTCACGAATCCCATATCTAAGGATCCTATCATACGTATAGTCCACATAGTTGCAATTTTGCCGATGATAGAACTACTTGATACATAGGCCCACCAAATATAAAATAACCCTTGCAGCCCAGATAAGGGATGAAGGTCTCACAGTCACATACTTGTGCATGTTGGATTGCCACTGAACTGTTAACAGTAATGAGCCCTCTATGGAACACAAATGGGCCGCTTCTCCAATTTAGCTGATGCATTATATGTTCTCCAATGGGTCAGGGACCTCGGGCCTCGGAGTTTTCAGGAAGTCCCCCTCTCCATTGTGTAATTTCGTGCCAATCCGCTTGACAACAAAAGGAAACCCACAAGCCTTTTTACCCCCGAAAAAACAAGAAAAGAAAAAAAAGTTTAGGAATAAAGAGCTAGAAGCCCTTGTGTATTTTTTGAAAATATGTGTGAGTGAAAAATGTTTAGAAATACGTATAATATTGTTTAAATACTAAAAATTGTTGTTCAAAATACACTACCAAACAACCCTTAGATTTTTACAAACCTTGGCCTTTTTCTATGACCCACTTATGTCTTAATTTTTTATTATCTAATTTATATTATATTCATTTATTAGATTCAAATTACATCTCATGTAATCATTTTATTAGTGTTACACCGTAGTTGACTTTGTGTTGGTAATTTCTTTGTCAAAAGTTTTTGTTGTTATTGCATATTTCTGTGTATTCAAATTTATATTTTTATTTCAATTGTAATTGTATGACACCTATAAGAACAAAATTAAAACCGTTAAAAATCAATGAACGACTAAGTCTACCAAAACCCTTGAGAGAGAAACTTGTGTAGTCTCTATTCCTTCACCCTCTCCATAGTGTCATACTTTTGATAGGAGAATTAATCCAAACACTCTTGATCAACCCTAAGTGCAGAGGATTGTTGCTAGAAACCATAAAGGCAATCACAAATCTTCAAGTAGTCTTGGAGTATCCGAGTGTTAAGATTTGCAGTCGACAATTGACTTGCATAATCGGATTGCTGAGAAGAAATACGACCAGCACAACCTGTTGCTAGTAAGAGTAAGGAGCTTGGATACTAGAACCAATTACTTATACTAGAGGATGTGTAAGCTGTTTCATATTACAATTATGTTCTTAGTGGATTTAGTGAATTGGGCATGACCTTGTTTTAGTGTTTTCAAGCAAAGTGTGGGATGCCTTGTTTATCAAACCAAGGAAACTCCCCAAAATGTGGACTTCTTGATTGCATATTTAAATAAGTCTTATTGTGTTTATTTAAAAAAGAAGAAGAAGAGAATAATCACTTAATATTTTTTTATTGATCAATTGTTTTGTCAATTATTTTTTGGAGAATAGTGTGACTGTGTTGTCAAAATCTACTATCAAAGATGCTGATATAAAGATGAAGACATGGGTCAAATTAGTTTTCTTCGCAATAATCAGTTCTCTTGTTGGATGCACTGTATTTTCTTGCTTGTTTTCCACCCCCACTCCTATATCTCATGTTATTGTATTGACACTTTTCACTAAACCCCTGTGTCACATGGGTCCGCAGATGGCAGATAGTTTTTGATAATTTGACATTATCAAACCAAGAAGAAGAATAAAAATAAAAATAAAAATAAAATAAAACACACCAAATTGAGAGAGAGAGAGAGAGAGAGAGAGAGAGAGAGAGAGAGTCCTGAACAAACTAGCATGGACCATTACATTCAAAGAGAGTGAAGGATGTGGTGCAATGTGTCAAAAGAGATTGGGCTTGTGGATTATAAATCTAACCATTAAATGACATATTCTTTATATTCTTAACACACGTTAAATTTTTTTGCTAAATTGAAAATTATTTACTAATCAATCCATAAACTTATTTTTAATACACAAGGTTAGGTTACAAAAAGCTTGAAATTTAAACATTCGATTGATTATATAGCTATTGATATTGATCTTCTGAAAATGTTTCAAACATAGAGGATATAGAAGGAAAATGTTATTCAATGATAGATTTATCAAAATTCATATCTAATAAAAATATATTGAGTAGAGTATAAACATTGGCTATAAACTAATTTGTAGCCAAGCTCTGTCTAAATCAAAGTGGCAAATGAAAATTAGTCTCGATTTAATTTGTACAAAGTTTAGCTCCAAACTATCTCTTCCAACCTACTAGGTGACTATATAAGATTATTTATGTGTATTATTTAAATAAATCACATGACTTATTAAAAAAAATCATATAACTAAAACTATATATTAATGGTCTCTTTAATAGTTACATAAGGTAACTCCAAACTAGTCCTTCATCAACAAAAAAAAAAACTCCAAGCCAGAGTGAAATTGAACTTTTATTTTTTTTATTTTTTATATACATTAATTAGTTGGATTTAGAAGCTATGTGCATGAGAATTTCAACTTTCAACTTAGAACCATTGGTAGGCAAAGTGAGAGAATGGAAACAAATGGCTCCAGATTCCAAATTGATATGATTCATGACATGATGCTGAACGCTCTTTATTCTCAAGTTTAGCTTAGGATTCAATTTGACATGTAAATTAACGATGAAATCAACCTAGAGATAAAATACTTGTCCTAATCATATTTGCTGCTTGATATTCTTGAATTTAAAAGTCATGATCTGTAGATTACAGTTAACTCAATTGATAAATTTTTTTTTTCGAATAAGAGATTTGGTGTTTGATCTCCACCTATACTAAAAATCAATTGGTGTCTTAATTTAATGATAAACAACAACTATCAAGAGCACACGCCAATAAAAAAAAAATTACAAGCTCAAAATCTCATGTTTAAGAGAAGTGTTACAACAAATCATAGATGGTAAATTATTATTGGTTATAATTTAAACAAACTACTAAAATTACTTTTTTGTCTACTAATAACAATCCATACAACCTGTCACTTATAAAAATGTTGTGTACATAATATTTTTCCATGTCTGAGGATACTATCATGCGGATAGTACACACAGTTGCAATTTTGCTGGTGATAGAACTACTTGATTCATAGGCCCACCGAATATATAAATAACCCTTGCAGCCCAGATGAGGGGTGAGGGTCTCACATACTTGTGCATGTTGGATTGCCACTGAACTGTTAACAATAATGAGCCCTCTATGGAACACAGATAGGCCACTTCTCCAATTTAGCTGATGCATTTGATGTTCTCCAATGGTTCAGGGACCTTGGGCCTCAGAGTTTTCAGGATGTCTCTCTCCATTGTTTAATTTCGTACCAATCCGCTTGACTACAAAAGGAAACCCACAAGCCTTTTTACCCAAAAAAGAAAAGAAAAGGGGTTTAGGAATAAAGAGCTAGATTTTTGCCAATCTATGTGCCTTTTTCTATGATTCATTTATGTCTTAATTTTTTATTATATAATTTATATTATTCATTAATTGGATTTAAATTACATCTCATGTAATCATTTTATTAGTATTTAAATTTTTTTTATAGAGTTTTAATCTATAACGCTCACTTTTGATGATTGTGTTTTTTATCATCAAACCAAGATAATAATTATTCTTAAAAGAAAAAAAAACACCAATCGGGTTTTGGTGTAGGCGGAGATTAATCCCTAGGTCTTTTATTCTACCATTTGAGATTTTACCAGCTGAGCTAATTGAAACACACATTTTATTAGTGTTACATTGTAGTTGGCTTTGTGCTGTTAATTAATTTCTTTGTCAAAAGTTCCTGTTGTAATTGCATATTTTTGTGTATTCAAATTTTTGTCTTTATTTCAATTGTAATTGTATGACGCCTATAAGAACAAAATTAAAACTCTTAAAAATCAATGAACGAATGAGAGTCTACCAATCCTTGAGAGAGAAACTTGTGTAGTCTCTATACCTTCACCCTCTTCACAGTGTCATACCTTTGAGAGGAGAATTAATCCAAACACTTTTGATCAACCCCGAGTGTAGAGGATCGTTGCTAGAAACCATAAAGGCAATCACAAATCTTCAAGTAGCCTTGGAGTATTCAAGAGATTGGATTTGCAGTTGACAATGAATTTGCAGTATCAGATTGCTGAGAAGAAAAATGACTAGTCCAACCTATTGCTAGCAAGAGTAAGGTGCTTAGTGTGGGATGCCTTGTTTGTCAAACCAAGGCAACTCCCTTTTAAGGAAGGGACGTCCTTGATTGCATACTCAAATAAATCTTATTGTATTTATTAAAATAAAAAAAGAATAATCACTTTTTTTATTGATTAAGTGTTTTGTCAATTATCTTTGGGTGAATAGTGTTTTGTCCAAATCTACTACTATCAAAGATGCTGACATAAAGATGAAGACATGGGTCAGATTAGTTTTCTTCGCAATAATCAATTCTCTTGTTGGATACACTGTATTTTTGTGCTTATTTTTCACCCCCCCCCCCCCACTCCTATATCTCATATTATTGTATTAATACTTTTACATTATCCCGGTTGATTCGATCATGAATTAATAATAATATAATTAGCATTATCATCATCAAATAATGCTAATAAACCAAACTTGGTTAAGTCTAACCTAACCAAAGTCCTGCCGCGTATATAGAAAATGTGAGAGTGGATGAAACATGACAAAATATGACTGAACACTCTGAATTGAATTGCTCTTTCATGACCACACTACCCAGAAGAAGTACAAAATAAAAATAAAAATAAAAATAAAATAAAACACACCAAATTGAGAGAGAGAGACAGAGACAAAGACTTGGACAAACAAACATGAACCATTACATTCAAAGAGAGTGAAGGATGTGGAGCAATGTATCAAAAGAGATTGGACCCCGTGGATTATAAACCAAGAACTCATAGTTTGAAGCTAGGCCACTCTTCTTGCATGAACTTTATCCGTTTGGCTTTAAATATATACAGAATCCAAATAATCCACACTATTTTTCAGTGGCTCTCTTGGTATTTGCGTTCCCATAGTGCCACGTGATATATGATATATCTTTTGGCTAAGACGAAAAAAAAGAAAAAGAAAACTCCGGCTTTTTGTCAGGAACACATAAAACAGTCACAACTTGGGCGTGCGTATCTCTGTGCGCCATATTAGCACATGAACTGAGCTTGCTATAGCCTCTCGTGCGGAAAAAAACTCCAAACCCAGTTCACAGGTACCTATTTCAATCTCAATAATCACCGTTTGAAACCCAGCTGAAACATAAAATATATATAATCTATTTCGTTGTTTATGCTAACAAATTGTGTTTTGTTTCTGAGATTAGGACTGTTTATTGGGTATATATTTATTTTATTCTCTCTTTGATTTTCTTTTTTCTTGTTTTCTTTTTTCATGGTTATGAATATGGGCATTTATGTTCTAAATGGGCTTTTTGGATCCACGCATGTTCAGTTTTAACTATGATTCTGTTTGATAGAGATTGTTGTTCATTGGCCTTGCTGTTTTGTTAACCATGAATATTATCATTATTCTTTCAGTCTTACTTAGTCAATTTTTTTGTTCAGTCTTAAACATCCATTCTGCGTTAATTGTGGATTTATTATTATTTTTCCCCTGTTTGATTGTCAAATAAGAGTTAAATATTTTGAACGTGATTTTAATGTCTGTTAATTATTTGGTTATTGAAATATTGAGAGTGTCTTTTAATTGCTGAAGCCTAATGAATGACCTCTGCCATCTTTGCTTTAGCAAAAGATTGTTATTCAAATTTATCAGTTGCATGAAATCTGGGTTTGTCTACATATCTGTCGTTTAAATGGAGACCTCCAAGTTTCAAAAGAATCAAAACCCCCCTTTACTAACTGTCGAATTATCACCCCCCCCAAAAAAGAAAAAACAATATGACTTAAGAGTGTATAGGCATCTTCATATTTCTTAATTCAAACAATTAAAATGAAAAATATGTAACTTCATGGCATTTCTTGGCTTGGTTTGGCTTGTTACTAGCTCATGTTCTTTTTTATTTATTTATAAATTCATGTTAGGGAACTGAGTTCATAGGTTTGTGTTTCACCTTCTTTCTGGATAGGGGTAACATCTGTGAGAAGGTTACTACTTCATCATGTCTCCCAGGGCATTAGACTATGAGTCGCTGAATGAAAACGTGAAGAGGGCCCAATATGCTGTTAGAGGGGAACTGTATCTTCGTGCTTCTGAGCTTCAGAAAGAAGGGAAGAAGGTATACATACTTGCTCTCTTCGGCTGTTATGTAGTAATAGATTTTGTGTTGCTTAAGCCTTGTTGTAGAGATTTGATTAGTGCTGCTGTTTATAAGCATTTTGTTCAATTTGTTTCATTTGGCAGTGAACTTGTTATGTAATCTCTTATAGATTTATTGGAGTGGTATGGATTTTAACTAAATTAACCTTCTCTTTGTTCATGGAAATTCCTGAAGAGAGTTCTGATTTGAAATGTCAAATTGTTTGGATCTAGATTTAAGTTGGCAAATTCCAGTCCCAAAAATGTGATGTAGTGAGGGTTGTATACATTGTAAGTTTGTTATGTATTGGTCAATTGCTTCCTTGAAGACTGTGAGTTTATGAAGACTTGCTCAAGCTATTTTAGGGCTCGTTTGAGCAATGATTTAAATCAGGCAAAAACTTGACATGCATGTTTTATGAGAGAGATCACTTTAAGACTATATTGAGAGAGCGTTAAATTCCCATGAGCCTAAACTATCAGAAAATCTCTCATCGAGAGTTTCCCTCAAATCACATATAGCTTTCATGTCTCTTCCTGTTTGGTAGTATCCCTCTAGATAGATCTTTTGAGCATGGGGTTCCAAATTGAAGTGAGTGAGTTCGTTTGTGGAGGAGGTTCTATAGAAGAATGCCAGAGTTTTGGAGCTGCTGAGGCAGGAAGCAAACAGGTTGTTTGCTGGGCTTACAAGTCATGTCTAGAGTTCAAAAATTTTGTGAGTATAGATTGTTTGTAACTTTAGAATCTAAAGGTTTTCAATTAAGTAGGACTAAAACGGAGTTTAAGGAATGTAAGTTTAGTAAAAGTAGAAACAAAGACGAAGGGGCAGGAAGACCGGATGGTCAAGAGAAGGGTGGATGAAGTGGAAAAGTGCATTGGAAGTTTTGTGTGATTGTAAAATGCCTATTAAGTTAAAGGGATTTTTTTTTTTTTAAGAATGCTATACAACCAGCTATGCTCTATGGTAATGAGTGTTGGGCTGTTAAGAAGCAATATATTCATAAAATCATAAAATGAGTGTAGTTGAAATGAAAATATTAAGATGGATAAGTGGAATACATGGACAGATAGGATTTGAAATGATGAAATCCGCTTGAAGATTGGGTAGCCCCTATTGATGAAAAGATAAGGGAGAGTCGTTTAAGATGGTTTGGTTATGTTCAGAGGAGAGCAATTAATGCACCGTAACAAAAAGTGAGTTGATCCAAGTTAAGAGAACAATAAAATGTAGAGGAAAACCAAAACTTACATTTGTAGAAGTAATAAAAAATAACCTGTCAATTAAAGAAGTAACAGAGAGTATAACTTCTGATAAAATTGACTGAAGGAAAGAATACGTGTGGCCGATTCTAATTAATCTGTTGAGGAACCATAACCAACCCAAAATTTTGGGGCCAAGGCTTTGTTGTTGTTGTATAGATTTTTTGTAACTACTGTTTCTTCTACATTGGAAAGTTCTTGGGGGTTGGTAACCGGAGTTTTTTTTTTTTTTTTTCTCTTAAAGAGTTTTCAAAAGTTTTCCACTTTGTTAGCAGAATTCATATGTTCTTTTTAATTTTAATTTTTATTGCTTTGGACTGTGGTGATTATTATTGTTGTTGTGTCCTTTGTTAAACTGCTAATTTTGGGTATAAGTAACAATTAATCCATTACTTAGTTTTGCTGGGGTCAATCTAATATCATTTTGTATCCTAACATCTGTATTAGGTTTATCCAGCAAGCCTGTCAGTACTGTATATGTAGCTTTAATTTGAAATTAGAATCCAATAGGTTTTGGCTGTGTGTGCACTTGCATATGATTATAGCACAACTGTATTGTACATTGTATTGTACAGTATCATTAGGCTCTTCTATTGTGGGAAAGAGTTTGATTTAGTATTACCTATCTTAAATGCTATTTTAGTCCAATAAAGCATGATAAATATGGTGCTATCTTTGAAGATAATACAAACTTCTTTTTAAATGCCACTCTCCTGTGTGTGTGTGTGTGTTTGTTATCTCATTATTTTATTTTTATGTCAACAGATTATTTTCACAAATGTTGGTAATCCTCATGCATTAGGACAGAAGCCGCTGACCTTTCCTCGCCAGGTTGATCACAATTGCCATATATTTTGATTCAGTATTTTTTTTTTAAAAACTTCTTATATTCACTTCTGGTCAAATCGAATTGTTTTGGAGTTCTTTACAGTATGGTTTGTATTGAACCAAAGAATTGCACTATTGCAGGTGGTTGCTCTTTGCCAAGCTCCGTTTCTACTAGATGATCCGAATGTTGGGCTGCTTTTTCCTGCTGATGCAATTGCAAAAGCAAAACATTATCTTTCATTGACTACGGGTGGTCTTGGTAATCTTTTGACCTGCCTTTAATATTTTGTTCTTATAAAAAAGGGATTGAAATATCTAAGATAACAATGTATTATACTTTCTAGGTATCTTAGGTTTTATCTCATTGTTAAAAGCTACATTTTCAGTTGAGCTATCAAAACCTTTTTCTTTCCTAGTATTATGCTCCTGTTAGCCTTTCTCCTTCCTGTCATAAATTTCCACTTCTCCTCATTGATTTACATCTTATTGCTGGTTTAAATGTTGTTCATTTGGCTTCTTGATGAATTACTAAAAGTTATATAATTCCTTCATTATATATCTAGGTGCTTACAGCGACTCCCGAGGACTTCCAGGAGTAAGGAAGGAAGTGGCAGAGTTCATTGAAAGGCGTGATGGTTATCCAAGGTACTATTGGCACTTATAAATCTTCGTATAAGTCTGATTTTTCATTTTGACAACAGAGCTTTCAATTTCTGTCACCAAGGTGTTAGCTGAAGGGGTTCATTATTTTGTACTCTAATAACAGTGACCCAGAACTCATATATCTCACGGATGGTGCCAGCAAAGGTGTGATGCAGATCTTGAATACTATCATCCGTGGTGAAGGGGATGGGGTAATAAATTGTTTTGAAATGAGTCTGTATATAGTTGTCCTCTTGTATCAAGCATGGTTTCTTCTTTGAAGTTCTCTTTTCTTTTCTTTTTTTCTAAATTGTTTTTCCATTTTCTCTTGTTGGTTACTTCGGGGGGCTTTCTGCATTCCCAATTGTTTTGCCAGATAATTCCTTTCATTAATATTTGAGTCTTGCTAGGTTTTGGTTCCAGTACCCCAATACCCACTTTACTCAGCTGCAATCTCTTTATTTGGTGGTTCTCTTGTCCCATATTTCCTAGAGGAGACAGAAAATTGGGGCCTTGATGTCAATAACCTTCGCCAGTCAGTTGCTGAGGCTCGCTTTAAAGGAATAACTGTGAGTATCCGATTGTGAAACTAAGATGAAACTTGAGAACTTATTAAGAATGGATGGACCGTTGGGTTCTGAATATGAATTGGCATTTAAGTGAACCAGATGTAAGTCAGCTGGTTGATTTCCAGTTGCCCTATTCAAACTATAGTATGGTTCTTGGGAGAATTTTCCCTGCAATATGCATCTATTTTTTTCATGAAGATTTGTTTATTGTCTTCTTCCATTTTGTATATAATATTACAATGCCTTAGTTGCTTCTGGTATGGGCTTTTCAATAAGTAAATCTCGAACTATCATTTCTTGTAGTGCTTATAACAACTAAATCTCATATACATTGGAATATGATCAGGTAAGGGCTATGGTGATTATAAATCCAGGGAACCCCACTGGTCAGTGTCTTAGTGAAGCTAATTTGAGAGAAATACTGAAGTACTGTAACCAGGAAAACTTAGTTTTGCTTGGAGATGAGGTTTATCAGCAGAACATATACCAGGATGAGCGCCCTTTTATTAGTGCTAAAAAGGTATATATCCTTGTTCTGTTAGATCTATCTGTGTCTGAGTTTTTGCATGGACTATCAAATTGCTTATATACTCTAGTTTTCTTTAACAATTGGAAGGTTTTGATGGATATGGGGCCGCCTATAAGCAAGGAGCTCCAGCTTGTCTCTTTCCATACTGTGTCCAAAGGATATTGGGGTGAATGTGGACAGCGGGGTGGTTACTTTGAGATGACTAACATTCCTCCCAAGGTTAGTCTTTCTATAAGTTTTTTGCTTGTATATATATATATATATCCCGTAAGTTGCAAACCAAGCATTTTTTGCATATTTAGGATTTTGTAAAGATATGGATACGTCTTACATATATTTCTATCTGAAGTTGCTTGATCAAAATGCACTAAGATGAAGCTAAACCATGTTAAGATGTTAGACCTCATCTTAACATGGTTTAGCTTCATCTTAGTTATTGTTAGCAAATACCAATTCATGACATTTACAAACATAAGGAGCTGTTTTTCTATCATGTTGATTTAATAAGGTAGTGTTCTGACTTAAATAAGGTAGTTCTGACTTATGTAGAGTGAATTTCAAATACAATTAAGCAACCAATACTCATTCTCCTTTTTGAAATGATATCATGACTTAATCTTGCAGACAGTTGATGAGATCTATAAAGTTGCATCCATATCACTCAGTCCAAATGTCCCTGCACAGATATTTGTGAGTTGAACTCAAATTTTTGTGATGTAATATTCTCCATTGAACAGGGCACCACCAGTTCTTTATTCAAACTAGTTATCTCACAGAGAAAATTGCTTACTTTTTTCATTTGCAGATGGGGCTGATGGTGAACCCACCCAAACCTGGAGATATTTCATATGATCAGTTTGTTAGGGAAAGGTATGGCCACTAAGATTCAAGTCTATGCTTTTGCTCCTATTGATCACATGGATATGAACCTAAAAATCTTTCAGCCTTTTGTGGTTACTCATGGTCATGATTGATGAATGGTCTCACTATTACCTTCATTTTGAAGGAGCAGTATTCAATCATTAATAAAACAGTTGCCTTAAATACATGGCAGTTAGAAGGAAAATTAATTTTTTTAAAAAAAATTTTCCTTATAATTGGATAAAAAAGAATTGAATGATGATTCGAATTTTGGGATGTTGATGTTATTTGTGGTATTTAGAGATGGCCTCTTGTTTGTTTTAGTGATGAATAATAGTATTTTATGAACCATGAAACATGCAGCAAGGGAATTATTGAATCGCTTAGGAGAAGAGCAAGAATAATGACTGATGGATTTAATAGCTGCAGAAATGTGGTTTGTAATTTCACTGAAGGTAAAATTTTTTTTAAAAAGATACATGTGATGTTTTTTTTTTTTTTTTTTTCTTTTTTTTATTAATTGGTTATTATTTTTTAGTATTCACAAAATTGGCTTTATAGGTGCCATGTATTCATTCCCTCAAATACGCTTGCCACCAAGGGCAATAGAGGCTGCCAAAAGGGCTGGAAAAGTTCCTGATGTTTTCTACTGTCTCAAGCTTTTGGAAGCCACTGGCATTTCAACCGTCCCTGGCTCCGGATTTGGACAGAAAGAAGGGTAACTACTTATATGTTTCTTGTGGGGCTGAATTCTTCTTTAGCTATATTCCCAAGGCATCTTCCTTTTTCTTTTTGAGGCTAGAATAAAGGCCATCTTCCTATTGCTTTCTTTTCAATGCTTCTACTACCATTTCCGACTAACCATAATTTAAATAAAAAAAATGAAAAGTGTGGTTCTTAGAAAATTTGCACAAATTATTTCCCCTACTCTCCACCCCTCTGGTTTTTCACCCAATAATTATTTTGTAAAATGTGATTATGTATTTTTGTATTGTACTTAAATAAGCTAGGCAACTTTATGGTTCTATTTTCCACAGCTACTTAAATACAACTGTACCTAATTGATTACTATTCCATATAGGGTCTTCCACTTGAGGACAACCATCTTACCAGCTGAAGAGGAAATGCCTGAAATCATGAACAGTTACAAGAAATTTAATGATGAGTTTATGGAGCAATATGAAGATCATAGAGGTTACTCAAGGATGTAAAGGGATGCTTCAAATGTCTAAATTTGTATCATATTTTTGGCTATCACAAGCCATTTGATGTATGCTCCCCAAACTTTAATCATTTTCTCTCTACTTGGGCTATAAACTTCATGCTGTTGAAGATAATTCTTTGCACTTCCTAGATTCCTGTGTAAACTTACATACAATCTCTCTTATGAATCTTGTTCCTTTTGAACCCCAATAAAATGTCATAAAATAGTGCTTCTTTAACTTAAAAGCTAATACTAAATTTGATTTCATATTACTTTGTTCAGCCAAAAAAAATAAAAATAAATAATATTGCCAAGAATTCCCATATAGGTTCCTTTACTGTCCTGTATTGTTTCTTCTTTCTCATAGTTTATTTTTAATGGTTGCCATTATGAAAATGAGACATAAAACTTATTATTAGTTTTCTCCAATATTTTAATAAGTTTACAATGAATTTTGTAACTTAATTGGTTGACACCTCAATTTCCAATAGAGACATTTATGATTCAGATCCCCCAACTATCGTTGTATAAAAAAAAAATTTTGAATAAATTTCCTTGTGAAATTTTTTAATATTTAGTAATCTTATAGACAAAACAGAAATCACACTATATATAAGTGTTCACAAATTGAAAATTGCATAATATAGTGATTAATATAGCATGTTTCATGCCTAATTACTAAAAAAAAATGCATATATCCTTCAATTATTATTATTATTTTTTTACATTCTTGATGGTGTGTTACTAATTTTTTTCCCTTTCTATTCGACATTGCTCCAATTGTTGAATGATAGTGTGTTTTAATTGTTTCTCACATAATTTTTTTTTTGTTTCTCATATAAATCTTAGAAAAATTATATTAAAATTTCATTATGCTATAACAAAATAAATATATTTATTCTATTACACACATATATATTATATGTGACTGAAAGGAGTTAGAAAATTTAAAGGACTAAGATTTATTTTAGTGAATTCAAAAATATTTAATTTTTTTTTATGGCTTTTGTGTCAATTGTTGTCGAAGTAACTAAACATAAGTAAGAATTTCTTATTCTAAATTTCTTATTATTATTATTCCAACTAAAAATTATCTCTTATATAGAGTTTATAAAAATAATCATATAAATTCATTTGATATAAATAATTAATACACAACTATAGATAATTAATATATGCATTTACTTTATTAGCTAATTTAATGAACTAATACTTTGATATAAATGCAAACTATGTTGATTTAGAACCCTAAATAAAGAAAATTTTAAGGAATGCCTCACATGACACAACTTCATACTCTTTAACATAAGGTCTCTACTTGTATATATGAGTTGTGCTAGTGTCATAGAAAGTGGCACAACTCGCTCACGAGGCGAGTTGTGAGTGGTAGAGAGGTGACCATACATGGATCCACCATTACCTCTTTACCACTTACAACTCGCCACATAAATGAGTTGTGGCACATGTATTATTCTTTATATATAGTAGCTTGTAACTCCATACATATGCATGAATATATTTAATAGATATACATTAAGATGCATAATATAGTTCTTACATATATAATTTAAATATTATTGATAGTCATTCTTATATATATTTTTTAACTCCTTAAAAAGTCTTGTAAGAATATTATTAGGTAGAAAATATGAATTGTCCATTTTTTTAAATTTTTTTATGTTCATTAATTCTAGACTCTTTGGTTTTTGTACACAATAACTCATTTGGATGGATATTTATGATGTGGTTCCACATTTAACTCCAAAATTAAGAAATAAAACTTTCTCTA
This sequence comes from Quercus tomentella, assembly GCA_028535165.1. Lineage (NCBI taxonomy): Eukaryota > Viridiplantae > Streptophyta > Magnoliopsida > Fagales > Fagaceae > Quercus > Quercus tomentella. The sequence continues at coordinate 52,703,870 of JAPQVY010000089.1, read as the reverse complement.
AAAATAAATTATTTAGGACACATGGCGTAAAGTTGGACTTTAATTGTAGAATCTAATTGGATTTTCTCTAAGTTTTGCTCATATATATATATACTAGTATGTAATCCGTGTTTATGCATTGAAATGGTGAATTGTAGTGGTATTATTGATGTTAGTTTGAGTTATTATATATAGAGGAAATTAGTTCAACCAGAATATTTGGAGAATTGTAGGTACTAAAATGATTTTTCCTTACAATTTTAATGATATTGGTTACGCCATAAGTTTGAAAATACTATTGGACACTACATATACAATATCAATTCACTATCATTGTCCATGAAATTCTACTAAATACAACACAAAATAAAAAGAATAAATTGGTTCAATAATATCTCCTAAATTAATTGGGGATAGGTGTATAGGATCGTTTAGCTCAATTACAATTTGTTACATTTATGATCTTCACATATGAAATATCTAAATAGAAACAATATAAAAAATATACTCATTAGTTAAAAAAAAAATAGCGAAAATCTAAATATTTTAATTTGTATGAAAAGCTAACAAATGCAAAATCTAGTTTTGATTCTAATCAAATTTTATCTAAGATTTGGTTTTATAAATATATATATATATATATATATATATATATATATATATATATATATATTACCTTGGTTTATTTATATTGGACTTTTCATTTTCTACATTGAATTAACTCACTTGGCACAAAAATTAGAAAAATTTAGATTAGATGGGACACGTGGTGCAAAATTAAACTTTAATTGAAATCTAATTTTTAAGCTAAATTAATTCACTTGGCATAAAAATTTAAAAACTTAAATTAGATGAGACACATGATGCAAAATTAGACTCAAATTGAATTACAATTTGAAATCTAATTGGATTTTCTCTTAATTTTACGTGTATATATATATATATGTACACATACACACATATAGACTAGTGTGTAACTCTGTGCATATGCATGAGTACAATTAAAAACAATCATAATTTTTTGGTTCAAATTATAACCTTTTTTTAGAATAGGTTCAAATTATACATGATATTAGCTTACAATTTTTTTAAACCATATATTTTTAAAGTATGTAATGGTTTCTCATTATATATATGATTTAGAATTTAATTGGGGTTAGACTCTTCAGTTTTTGCACCCAATAATTCACTTGCCATAAAAATTAAAAAAATTAGATGGACACATGGTGGAAAATTAAACTCCAATTGAAATTCAATTTAAAATCTAATTGGATCTGGACTTTTCAATTTTTACACTCAATAATTCACTTTGCATAAAATTAAAAATTAAATGAGACACGTGGCGCAAAATTGAGAATTAAATTAAAATCTAATTGAATTTTTTCTGTGCTTTGATTATTAATATATATATATATATATATATATATATAGATAGATTGACTGATTGATTGATTTTATGAAACAAAAACTTTCATAACAAACCCTAAATTAGTGGGAAAACATTTTTTTGTTATTTGGGCCATTTGGGAGTCTCAAATGGAAAAATAAGCCTCAAGTTTGAAATATACGTGGAATCGAGAAGAAAAGCTGTTAGTTCAAGCTAAAAGAAAGGGAAAAAAGAGAGTAAAAAGACAACATTTGGTCAACTACGGTGGACAATGGTTGGCTGTTGAGACACAAAGGTTACTATCGGAAGTTTCTTTTTTCTTTTTTTAGGTAAAAAATTCTAGAAACGTTTTTCGCTTTTTTCTTTCTGCCGAAACAAAGTTAACATAAAGAATTAGGTAAATTTCACTAACATATCATGAGATTTGGACTAATACCAACTAGATCCAAGACTTTTTAAAATTAATCAATTTAGTCCCTAAATAATTAGTTATTTTTTTTCAATTGTTTTAGGGACAAAATTGGTTTTAGGGACTAAATTAGTTAGTTTTGGAAAGACTTAGACTTCATTAGCATTAGTCCAAATTTCAGGAGGTGTGAATGAAATTTACTTTAAAGAATTCAAATAAATAAACAAATCAAACAATAGTATGTAAAAAAGTAACCCATTAAAAATTTATATTATTAAAATAAGTGATGTTTAGATTTTATTTTAGCAAAAGTTTATATTTACTTTGTGAGTTACTTTGGTGCTTGTAGTCTTATTTACTCGTAATAAAAAAGTCTGGGGGTTCAAGAGAGACCCAATGGTTCAAGTGCCTCTTGTGGTGCTTGGGTACCAAAGTTTGAAACCCCCACCCTAATTTACCTAGCAAAAACAAACCTCCCAAATGGGAAGATAACTTTGCATTTCTATTTGAGAGCTTTGGAATCAAGCACCATGAACCTTGATTTGCGCTTGGATAAAAATGATATATAAACTTTCACATATTATAATAATAAATAAATAAATAAAAAGCTTTAAATTGGGAATCTATTTCGTAACCATCTAAAAAGCTAGATTTTTACAAAATTTTCTGTATTAGTATTCAATAATATACTAGATTATATACAAACATGAAATTATCAACTACTCCTTGATTAAGATACAATTGTCACTTGCAAAGAATTTATAACTCAATGGTATTGTGTTGAACTTGAACCTTTCCTCTCCACTTATTGTATAGGAAAACAAAAATATAATTCATTCGGGAAATGGCTTGGGTCATTATACATTGGACTTGTTAGGATGCGAACACATGTCAAGCACTTGCTATGTGTCCACATCCTTATAGATCCGGTGAATGTACAAGAACATTAGATCCAAGCTTTGCCCATCTATCTAATTCCAAAAGGCTTGCGCATGTATAACAAAATATAAACTCACTAAAACGTATGTATGAGACCAATCCTTGCCCACCCATATAAATCTATAAGGCCTTGTAAATAATGATAATGGTGTAAATAGGTGTGGAGTTACTTCGAACTTTCTTGCTAAGCTCTGGGCTCTCAGAGATGGCCTTTGTTGTGTAGACAATAGACATCGAATTGGAGGCTAAGTCTATTGTTGACCTAGTTTCAAGTTAAAAAACCCCTAATAGCCTTGTCTTTTCTCTTGTTAATGATTGAGGCTATTGGTTTTTCCAAATTCCCCAATTGAGGCTAGTGCATTGCTTCAGGAAGGCAAATAGGTGTGTTGACTCTAAGCAAAGCCTTTGAATATGATGCCTTTTAATTTGTATGATGCTCCTCTGCCCCAGTTAGAGGATGTTTTTTATTTTGACTTCTCTATATTGTATTCTAACTGGCAGTTCCTTGAACCTATGTTCCCCTTAGTTTTGTTTTATGAAATAAACACGAAAAAACATCCTGTGGCACGAATTACATAAGTTCTTTTTTTATTGGATAAATACGGATTAATATTAAACATAATAAATTAAATTTCCTACAAAACTTTTAGGGGTTAACGAAGTGGATTACAAATAAATTGAAGGAGAACACCAAAAAATCATATAATTTTTTTTCCTTTAAGTAAGCATGTCCTCATAACGATTACCATTTTGATGGATGTGAGCAGACCCTTCTCCAAGTTACTCACAAGGGATTTATAGTTTTTTATTTTTATTTTTATTGGTTAAAATGTAAAGCATGACCTCTAAGTTTAACTGAGATTTATTTCGGTTATTTAACTTTATTTTTGTTCAATTGAGTCCTTTAAGTTTTAAAGTTATTCAATTCAGGTATTTTATCTAATTTTGTCAAAAATTGTTGTTAAGTATGCAGTTAACTAATGAAAAAAAAAGTATTTTATACAAACAATTCTAAGATAAAAAGTCTATAAATATTTTTATTAATTTTATAATTTTTTTTTTGTGTGAAAATAATATTTTTATACGCAACTTTTTAACAAAATTAAATAATACTTGAATTGAATAAATTTGAAATTTAGAAGACTCATTTGAACGAAAATAAAGTTAAAAAACTAAATTTTTAATTAAACTTAAAAGGTACAATTTACATTAAATTTTTTTTTTTTTTGGAAGGACTTGGACTGTACATATTTTCATTAAACCAAAAGAACATAATTATATGGCTTCAAAAAAAAAAATTATAAAAATTATATTTTTCACAAGATTCACTAATATTTTAATGATTATCCCTAAGAGAAAAAAACTCTACATGTCACTCAATGGATAAAATAATGAAAATCCATATATATTTTTTCGCACATTAACTGTTGGCTGTTGGTGATCCCGAAAGACCCGAATTTTTGGCGCCAAATTCTAAGTGAAGTGAATAAAAATTCCCTCTATCACTTCAGCCTGCCCGCGGTCAGCTAACTTAACGGGCAGCCACTCCTCTCATCAATCTCTCTCATACCTATCAATCTATCTATATGTGTGCTTATGTCACAGCACAGTTTCCTTTGGCCTCGGGTTCTCTTTCTCTCTCTTTATCTAATTTGTAATAAAAGAACATTGAACACTGACACGAAATAAAATAGAATTGTCAGGATGACGCTATTTTCACAATAAATTTTATATGTGAAATTGTTAATTGTTTTTATTGATAAAAAAAAATTGTGAATGATTCAAAAGTCATAACAATGGAATATTTAGGCCCGTTTGGTAGTTATTTTGAACAATTTTTTAGGTATTTTAAATATATTTATACATATTTTCACTCATATGTATATAAAAAACACTTAAACAATATTATTCAATCTCCTCTACCAAACACTCCCTTATAATTTATTGTCATAGCATTTTTTGGAATAAAAAATTATTTCTTTTTTTTCCTCCTTTCCACATTTAAAGCGTATCTCACTATTTATTATCTTTTATCTGTCTCCTCGCTTCTCCAAACTCTCTCTATTCCTATTTTGATTTTGAGAGTTTCACTCGAATCTAATTCCCAAACCAAAGCAACCCTTTTAATCTTCCTCTCTCACCTTTTATAAAAATTAACCCTTTTTCCCTCTCTCACTACTTTCCCACCCAGTTTCATTATATTCCCTTATTATTATTATTCTTCTTCTATAATACACATCTCAAAGGTTTTTTTTTTGCTTTCTATTAAGTCAATCTTAAGATGGGGTTTTCAGAGCAAGCACTGCAACAAGCTGAAGCAGAAGATAAAAGCTGGGTTATTGCTGGAATTCCATTACGGGCTCCATTGAAGCCCATATATACGAAACCAGTGGAGAATGAATGGGAGGAAAGTGAGGAGTGTTTGAAGACCCCAACTGGGGAAGAATCAAGAATTCCAAAGCCTTTGAAGTGCCCACCTCCTCCGAAGAGGAACAGAGTTGCTCCCATACCCAAGTGTAATTATCGTGGTGATCAAGTTAGCAAGGTGTACTACTTTGATCCTTCAGAGTTAGAATCTCTGTTTATTCGGAGGGATAGCTAGTTCTTTTGTTTAGGCATGGAAATAGTTGGTTCTATGTTTGTTGCTTTCGTTTCTTTTTCCTTAATTCCTCTTGTTTTATTAGGCTTCATGTAGTGAGGTAGGTTAGGTAGGACTAGAAGTTTATGTACAGGCTCTTATTATTAATAAAAATTGGCTATTTAGGTGATTTATCATTGTGGATCCTTGAAGAAATTTTTTTCTTTGTTCTCAATTTTCTTTTTTCTTGAAGAAAACCTAAGAGAGAATTTTTTGAGAAGAAGATGATTGAATGATTCCATAAAATTAGATACAACACTTCAATAACATGTGTGCAACGAGGTTTGAATCTAAACACGTTGAGTGGAAGATAATTGAATGACTCATAAATTTATATATATATTAGCTTCCAATAGCGTGTGTGCAACGCGACATGATTTGAATATAAACATTGAGTGAGAAGAATGAATATTTTTATTACTCTTTATGAGCTTCATGATATATATATATATATATATATATATATATATGGTAAAATAAGAACAAAGTTCATTTCTTATGTGCTTTAACGTGATACACTGTTAAATTCAAAAAAATTAAACCTTAATTATCACATCTATCGCGTTTTAAATGGTGAAATGGTGGTGCAAGTTCACATTTGTAAAGTGTGAAAAATGGGTGATGGTGGTGCAAGTTAACATTTGTAAAGAGTGAAAAATTGTAAAATAAAAAGAACTACTTTTTTTTTTTTTAATGGTAAAATAGGACTACTTTTGTGTTGTACATGGTGAAGGTATGAGATTTCTTTCAATTTTTTTTTATTTTTTTATATATATTATTATCCTTGTTCTATTATTCGTCTCTCTCTCTCTCTCTCTCTATTGGGAACTGTTTATGTTCATGCGTTCGAACTATGAATGGAAATGCAAGTCAAAATCAAGCTAAGCAGCTAAAAGTTGTTAAACTCACGCAAGCAAAAAAGTAAATATTTTTCAATAGGGAAATGTAAGAAGATGCGGCACGGATGCTACATAGCCAATTGACAAAGACAATTCCTCACTTGACGTTTATTTACAAGTACCTTTATGCTCTGCCATCATCCCCTCTTTAGACTTAAGAGAGTTTGGTCTTTGAGTGTCCCACACACCTATATGACCCCCCACCCACTTCGGACTCTTATATAATTGGTGGGAAGGTTCACTCTCTCTAACGCTAACTTTTCTCTGATTTCTCATCATAGAGGACAAAACACAAGTGGTAGGGAAAGATTAGAATCCTATGTAACTTGAATGGTTCTTATTTTGCACTTCCAAGCTCGATTTTTGAAGACCAATAATTGATACATTCACTTAACATAGTTTATTCAAAGTGTAATTTTTTGAAATAAAATATGGAACCCTTTGTTATAAAGGTCGTACAAGACCCTTTGTTTATGAGTGGATAATCAATAATGGTCACGATTGTCAAGGTGTATCTGTTAAAAGAGTATATGCGTGAGTGTGACTAGGGGAAGTTCACCTACTAAACTGAGGTTTATTTTGCAGGTTAGAATAAATGAATTGGGATCGGAGCCATAAATGAGGCAATAGTGTTACAACACGACCTAATTGTACTTGTTATTTAGTGGGTCATTTTTGGATCATATTACTAGCTGGATGGATGTACTAAGTTGATTCCCATTATTGGAGACCACATGGAGGGGAACAAAATTGTTTGGCAATTACCATGCACTACTGAATGCAAAGAGGGAACATACGAATTTTTAATGTATGTTTATGGTAGAATATACTAGGGGATAAAATTTGTTTTGGGTTGTTTTTTTCATGTGTGAGTTGGCTAAGTTTATTTTTATTATCCATAAAGAGTTACATGTCATATTTATCCACTTATGTATTTAGTGAAAGTGATAATCAAACCATGATTATGGTTGAAAATGTTTTTTTAAAAAAAAAGACTAAAATACATTTTTGACCCTTAAAGTTTGAGATTGTTTACATTTTGGTTCTTCATGTTTGATTTCATATTTATATATTGGTATTGTTGTCCATTTTCGTTAATAATCAAATGACACTGAAATAGACCTATATAAGTAACCTTCTTAATGGAAGACATTTATCTATGAACAAAGTTTCTCTCCAAACTAGTTTGGAGAGAAACTCTACAAACTTATCATATATATTTATATTGAGTGTGAATTTTGAAAATCTAACCGCTGGATTGCATGTTCTTATTACATCCTTAATACTTACAAAATTTCAAGAAAATCAAAGATCAATTGCTATGTCATCAAATAAATGTTATAATTTCAAGTTTTTGTAATCTAAAGTTGTATATAAAAAATAAGTTAATTGATCAAATAGTAAATAATATTCGATTTGAATGAAATTTGACATGCATATTAAGAACATAAGGAACATAAAATTCAACGGTTAGATTTTCAAAATTCACATTCAAAACAAAAATATATGAGAAGTTTGAAGAGTTTCTCTCCAAACCAGTTTGGAGAGAAACTTTGTTCTTTATCTATCACTTAGCTATAAGATTACTAACAAAAATGGACTTATTGGAGGTTGAAAATGGACGGCATAGAAAATATTAAATTGAACTCAAAACATGAAACGCCAAAATAAAAATTTTGAAACCAAAAAAACCAAAATGAAAACAACTTTTTAATTTTTATTAAGTGTGCTAGGCATACCAGACTTACCCGTAGAAGATTAAAGTTTAAACAATCACATGCTAAGTGTTCACTTTATGATCAGCATCACCAATTCATCTACAGCTTTCCCAGTGTCCACAAAATAATGGAAAGAAAGCTTAAAAGTGGAATCATCTTTGTATATATATATTTTTCTATCTTACACCATCATGTAGCCTGTAGGGGAGGATAAGATTTATTATGAAAGTTTTATTTTATCACGTAAAATATTAGTGCACTGGAATAAAAAGCTGGTGTGCAAACATCACTTCTCAAGTACAAAATCCTTTTAATAAAAGAAAAGGTACAAGATCTTTATTCTTTAGTGCTCAGCTTAAAAAAGAAGTACAAAATCTTTAGTGGGGTAATAATAATATTGAGCAAGCATAAATATTTTACCTAAAAATTGACAACATTCCGGTGCAGTGCATGAGAATAACTGAATGGCTGTCAGCAGGGCCCTGATTAATTAGCCATGAGGAACTCATTTTGATTGATTTGCTTGTTGGGGGGGCCATTCACGCATTCATAGAATCATACTGGAAGAATTTCTATGATACAATGGGTTTGATGCTATATTCTTCAAAGGCTACAACACATATAGGCTATCGCATAGTATCTTGCCGCATAAGAAGTTTTGAATTTATGCTACGTTTGTACTAAAAATTGATTGATATATTAATATGATAATAAAAATAATTATTACCATCAAAACGTACTTTTGACGTGATGATAATTCTATAAGTAAAAGTTTTTGTGTAAAAAGCAAAGACCGGATTCAAGTCCTCAAGATAAAATTTCATGGTATATATATATTTAAATTAAATTAGACTAAATTTTCTATCTAAAAAATAAATAAATAATAAAAGAAATTATATACCACAACTTGAATTTCATATTTTATATATATAACCAGCTAACCCAGTTTCTAGTGGGCCTGAGAGTCAAAAAGGATTAACAAATGAAACAAAAACAAAGTGACGTGAGCCGTGACCACTAGCATCCACCGGCTTGTTTGACTGATCCATACGTTAATTCCAATTTTGTCAATGATAGAACTCCCAACAGTGGACGCCTCTGGTTCCTTAAATAAGTGCGTGAAATTAGCCTCCCTCAACTCCAATGCTGAGGTTTGTTTAGAATGTGCTTATTTTGTTAAAATTAAAATTTTTTATTTAAAGTATTGTAGATAAAGGTAAAAGTTAGCTGAAATAGTACAGAGTACAGTAGGACCCATGAATAGTACCAAAAAATGCAGTGAGACCAATGAATAGTAACAAAAATAAACTAAATAGTAAAATAAGCTGGCAAAATTAATCATGCCAAACAAACACTAAGGGTTTGTTTGGAATCCGTTTATTTTGCTGAAATTGAAAATTTTTTTATTGAAAGTACTGTAAATAAAAGCAAAAGTTAGTTGAAATAGTACAGCGGAACCTATGAATATTACCAAAAAGTGCAGTGGGGCCCATAAATAATAGCAAAAATAAGCTGGCTTTTTAAGCTAAGCCAAACGGACACTAAGGGTCTGTTTGGGATTTGCTTATTTTGCTAAAACTGAAATTTTTTTACTGAAAGTATGGTAGATAAAGGTAAAAGTTAGTTGAAATAGTACAGTGAGACTCATAAATAGTACCAAAAAGTGCAGTAGGACCCATGAATACTTTAATCATGCCAAACGGACATGTAAAAAAACCAAGAGCTAGACATGACAAAAAACCGAGAGCTATCAAGAGAGGAGGAAGCAGAGTTATCCAGGAGTACGAAGAAGGTTAAAGAAGGATTTCATGCTGATTTTAACGATGGAATTAGTGAGAGTGGGCAATCACAGGGTGGCCAGAACTCTTGGGGGGCTACTAAGAAAACTTTCAAAGATAAGTTGGTAGGTGAGATTCCAGGGGCTTATGCTGAGGCTTTTGAATTCTCAGAGCTATTGGATTTGGATGTGGATTCAGACGAGGAGATGGAAGACCTTCGTGAGGGTTTGGCAGTGATCAAACTCACGAGAGAAACCAAAATCCGAATCAGAAAGCCGTGGTCTAATGCTCTGATCATTAAGCTTTATGGTAGACCAATAGGTCTTAGTTTTCTTCAGAGTAAGCTTAACTTGTTGTGGAAACCAGTTGGCTCTTTGGTTTGTGTGGACCTTGGTAAAGATTTTTACTCAGTCAGGTTCTCATTGAAGGAAGATATGGATGTTGTCCTTAAAAATGGGCCATGGTTTATTAGGGGGTATTTTTTATCCATTAGGCCTTAGGAGCCATTTTTCAAACCAGCGAGTGCGAGTGTTTCATCTATCGCGGTCTAGGTTAGGTTGCATGAACTACCTTTGGAATTATATGAGATGGAGGTCCTCAAACAAATCGGAGAAGCTATAGGGCGAGTTCTTCGGATTGATTCGCATACTGCCATGGAGGCCAGAGGAAGGTATGCAAGGTTGTGTATTCAGCTAGATGTCACCAAGCCGCTTATCAATACTGTACTCATTGGGAGGTTTGAACAGCCCGTGGTTTATGAAGGGCTACATAAACTATGTTTTTCTTGTGGAAGGATTGGGCATAGAATGGAGGCATGCCCACTCACTATTAAAAAACCAGAACCACCGGTGGAGGGCGGTCCGGTGAGTGCTAGAGAGGACACGCATGTTGTGCATGACTTGTACTCTGTTGGCACAGGTAGTGGAACGAAGAAGGACAGTGTAGCTGGCAGAGAGGAGGACGGGTACGGTCCTTGGATGCTTGTGGCAAGTAGGAAGATTGGGCAGAAGAAAACAAGCTATGCCGTTACCTCTGGGGACCATTCAGTGCACGGGTTGGGCTGAGATGGTTATGGGCTTATGCAAGAACCAAAGGGTGATAATAGGAAGTGGAGTATCTTTAATAAGGGAGTTGATCCTGTTGGGCTTTTGAGGTTGGGCCGTGAACCAATTTTTGGTGTTAATAAACTGGACAAGCAAGTTGAAGTTCGGTCCAACCCTTCAGTTAAGGGTAAAAGAGCTTTAGCTAGGAGTAGAGCTTCCGTGTGGTCATCTAAGGAGGAAACAGGGGCAGTGGGTAAATTTTCTCCAAGCACTACGGGGGTGTGGGTCTCATGGAGTATAAATGGTGGTGGTGAGTGCGCCGGCGAGCCGTACCAATTTTCAGCAAGCGGTGGAGACGAGTTGGGTATACATGCTCGTCGGCATGAGTGTGGAGTCTCTGAAGGTGGGTCTGGTGGCGATCAGCATGAAATCAACGGCAGAGATGCGATGGATCAGAGCAAAGAAAATGGTCGGGAAGGAGGTCAGTGTAAGATTGGCCTTGCTGCTACCCACAGGTACAAATGTGTAAGTGCCCAAGTCAGCGCCAACATTCAGCAACCGAGCATTGGTGAGGGAGATGATCTTGGGTGTGTGGGAACAAATGCTGAAGCCGTGTCAAGGGAAGGTAATTACAAAGGAAATGATGGCATGGTTGAGATAGATTTTGAGGAAGGAAGCAGAGATGTTGTCTCCTTTAGTTGATTTTCTTTTTCTTTTGTCATTAATAATTATGAATATTATAGTGTGGAATTGTAGGGGCGCTCTGAAGCCCACTTTTCAGAGTCATGTTAGGGAGTTGGCTAGGATTCATAATCCTTCAATTTTGGTTGTAATGGAAACTCGGGTTGGGGGAGACAGAGCAAAGGAGATTACAAATCGTCTTCCTTTTGATGGTGTTATTCATACCGACACGATGGGATTTGCGGGTGGAATCTGGCTGTTATGGAACTCAGATAGAGTGGAGGTGGTGCCTCTCGCGAGCACGGAGCAAGAAATTCATGTTGAAGTTAAGGTACTGCCCTCTAACTTTACTTGGATTTTTACTGCTGTGTATGCTAGTCCTAGAATTGTGGAGAGACAGGTGTTATGGGATAATCTCTCTAAGGTTGCTGATCTCCATAGTAAACCATGGATTATTGTGGGTGACTTTAATGAACCCCTTGTTGGGGATGATAAGTTTGGGGGTGGACCAGTTAGTATTAACAAAGCGCTGATGTTTAAGGACTGTCTAGATAAATGCAATATGGTGGATATGGGGTTTAATGGGCCGAGATATACGTGGACGAATAGAAGGGAGATAAATAGCCTCATCCAAGAGAGAATTGATAGATTCTTTATGAATCCTAGTTGGTGTTTACTCTATCCAGATGCTAAAGTGTCGCACTTAACCACGTGTCACTCGGATCATTGCCCCGTGTTGAAGGAAACCAATCCTAAGAGGCAGTTGCATCTCACAAGACCGTTCAGATTCCAATCTTTTTGGCTGTCTGACCCCTCTTTTCCGAGTGTGGTTAATAAGGCTTGGCAGCATCCAAGGAGGCTTATGGAAGCAATAGATGTTTTCTCCAGGCAGGCCAGTTTATGGAATAAAAATCAGTTCGGTAATATCTTTCAAAAAAAGAGAAGAGTTTTGGCCCGGCTTGATGGAGTGCAAAGGTCTTTGGTCAATCAGCCGTCTTCCTCTCTAGTAGCTTTGGAGAACCAGCTTTGTAAGGAGCTGGATGTTGTGCTGGACCAAGAGAGGGATCTTTGGGCTCTGAAATCTAGAATTAATTGGATGATCTTGGGAGATAGAAACACTTCATTTTATCACATTTTAGATCTAGCTCGTAGGAAGCGAAATTTCATCACTGCAATTATGAATGATGCGGGGGTCTGGTTGACAGAGGAAAGAGAGGTTGCAAATCATTTCAGAGAAGGTTTTATTAAAATCTATTCTACTTCCCAAGTGGTTGCAACTCGTGAATTTAGCTATAATTTGCAGTGGCAACCTAAGCTTTCGTGTGATGAGAAGAATAGAATTAGGGTGGGCTTATTAGAGATGAAAATGGGGATTGGGTGACAGGTTTTGCTAGGAGGATCGGGAGTACAAATAGTTTCATGGCGGAATTATGGGCGCTTCGCGATGGGCTGCATCTGTGTCTTCAAGCAAATTTACATTCTGTTATTATTGAGGTAGATGCTCAAGCCATTGTGGATGCTTTTAACTCTCCCACCTCTTGTAATGCCTTTGTCTCAACTATCATGGAAGACTGTAGACTTATGGCTAACCGAATTCCTCAGAGAAGATTCAGGCATATCTATAGGGAGGCTAACAAGTGCGCTGATTTTTTGGCTAGACTAGGATTAATGCTTGATAGTGAGTTTGTTGTGTTTTCTAGCCATCCTGTGGATTTATGTAGCTTGTTGGAGGCTGATGTCGTTGGGCTGTTTGTAAGTGGGCTCTGTTTTGCCCCTGTTTTTGCTGTTTAGTTTGTTATGAATTTTCCTTTTCAACCAAAAAAAAAAAAATAGCCAAACGGACACTAAGAGTTTGTTTGGAATTCGCTTATTTTGTTGAAATCGAAAACTTTTTATTAAAAGTACTGTAGATAAAAGCAAAAGTTAGTTGAAATAGTACAGCAAGACCCATGAATATTACCAAAAAGTGCAGTGGGGCTCATAAATAATAGCAAAAATAAGCTGGCTTTTTAAGCTAAGCCAAACGGACACTAAGGGTCTGTTTGGGATCTGCTTATTTTGCTGAAACTGAAAACTTTTTGTTAAAAGTACGGTAGATAAAGGTAAAAGTTAGCTGAAATAGTACAGTAAGACTTATAAATAGTACCAAAAAGTGCAGTAGGACCCATAAATAGTAGGAAAAATAAGCTGAATAGTACAATTAGCTGGCTTTTTAAGCTGGAACCAAACGCACACTAAATACAAATCTATTATTAAAAAAAAAAAACTCAAAATCATTTAATTTTATCACATATTTTTACTAAAATTGTCTTTAACTTCTTTTAAAACTTTTAATTGTTTAAAATTCCTGTGAAGAAGTTAGAGAAAATTTTCTAATAGAGAGGATGAATTTTTTATTTATTAAATAAGTATAAGATAATTGTTTTCTATCATTAGATTTTTTTTTTCTTTAAAAAAATAAAACACACACACATAAGCAAAAGGGAAAAAAGTTTTAAGTTTTAACACAAAATCACACCACAAACTCTACTAAAAAGTTATAATAACTTTTAAGGGATTATGCAATAAATTATACTACAGGAAAAAATTAACAATTAAGTGGAATTCAAACCTTTTTCTCAAAAAAAAAAATTTCAAACCAATCTTCAACAATTAATAATTGAACTGATTCGAACCCCTATAAATTACTCTAATCTCTTCTACCTTTTATTAAAAGTTTATACTTTTTTGGTATTTTAAAACTTTATTCAAACCTTTCTTGTGTTTCAAACATATACGATGGACGGAAATTATTAACAAAGTTATTAAAATTAAATGAAATGCCTAAATTACCTTAATATTTTTATTGTAAAATATTTTTATAAACTTTTATTTTTTCTGCTACAAAATTCTCAAACTAGTAATTTCAACTGTCCATTTAGAGTTTTTTTTTTTTTTAAATTTATTTAAGAAACACTTTTTTTTTCTTGGTTGATTGAATATTTGAATATATTCTAAAGTGTAATTTTACAAAATATAAGCGAGGTTTTCACCTGATCTATGCTGTACTTACAAAGTATGTGTTGTCTACTAGAATTTTTTTTTTTTTTTGAGAGCGTTTCAACCTATGGTGTTCGCTCCTGATGATAGCTCTTTATTATCATACTAAAACACCAATTAGTTTTTGGTGTAGACGAGAATTAATCTCAAATATCTTATTCAATCATTAGAGACTTTATCAACTGAGCTAACTGGAATCCACTACTAGAATTGTAAATGTGCATATACTATAACTGTAAATGTACAATATTCACAACATTATTCTTAAGGCCACTTTTGGTAAGAATGATAAGAAAGTGTTATGATAATAATAATAATAAAAGTAAAGAATAGAAAATATATAAATTTTAATCATATACTATTAGTAGAAGGGATAGACCAACAGAGAAATAAAAGGATAGAAAATGGTTACGCATTTCTCTTGTTTGATTAAGAAAGTTTTAGGGTATAATTTGTTGGGGGATTAAAAAGTGGGAGGATAGAAAATGAGGAGGGGATGGAAAGTGGGGAAATAGAAGATATTTTAGTTTTCCCTCATGGTGTTTGATGAGGAGTGGAAAAGTAAAGGGATGAAAGCCTCTTTTGTTTAGAAAAATGAGAGTATGGAAAATGTAGATTGTATACATTTACTCTCGTACCCCTATTAAATTAAAAAAAAAAAGTTTCAGATTATATTTTTATTAAAAAAATTGTGTATGAATAGGTACTTCAATTATAATAAAAAAAGAAGGTAAAATAGCCCAAAACAGAAGGGAAATAAAACCATATTAAAAAAAAAAAAGGGAAAACGGATGAGCAAAAAAAAAACTGAATGAGAAGTGAACGTTGCACAAGGAAATTAAGAAAACCAAAGAAGAAAATGAAAAAAAAAAAAAAAAAAGAAAAAAAAAAAGAAGAGAAATGAACATTGCACGAGACATTTTTGTCCAAATCAAGCGGGAACTTTTGTAATGTTCCCCTTTTTTCTCCAGTTTTTTCCCTGATTTTGGGAGATTACATTTTGGTGGGTTTGAGAGAACACACTTGGGCCCACAATTTTCCTTCACATTTTCTCTTCTAACCAAATGCCCAAAAATACCATTTTCTCTTCACTTTTCTCACCCCCTAAAATTACTCCAACCAAACAAAACTTTAAGATAAATAAGAGGGAAAATTGTGATTTATACATATTCATTATGGGGGTAAAAAACACAACCTATGAAGAATAGTGCTTGAGTTCTTGATCAACACAACTAATTTCTAAATAAGAAGGGATAGAAATCCACAATGGAAAAGATTGGACAGATGATTGAAGGTAAGGAAAGATAGAAATAGACACTTTGATTGAGAAAAGCTATTTCCCTAGGTACAAAGAACGGATCAAAGTAGAATACAAGTTCTTGCTCTCTCTCTCTTTCTTTGTCTCTTTTGATTTTTTTGGATCCCCCCCTCTTTTTTGCTATCTCCTCCTTTTATTCTCCCTTTCTTCTTCCTTTTCAGCTGGATATCTCTTAGCTGGATTTGGGGAGATGCTTGTCCCATCAGACACTTCTCTGCCATTTCTTGATCATGAAAGCAGGCTTTTGGGGCATCTTTACTATTCAAACCAATCATTCAGCATTTAATGAGACTGGCATTAGGTAGGAACAACTAATTAATGAGGAGGTGACTAATACATTGGTTCTGCTCTGCGTTATCTTCTTCATGTTCATCAGGGATAGGAACCGAAGTCGAGTCCTTGGTGAATCAGTTGACTACTTCTTAGTTAGGTTATCATATCTCGGGATAAATTTGTTCCTCATATTACCTTGGTAACAGGTCTATATGGTTTATTTTATTTTGGATTTAGGCTTTTCTATGTTTAGATTTGGGCTGAGCCCTTATGTCAGGAGTGACTCTTCTGTCTTTCCTCTTCGGCCTAAAGTCCATAGGGCAGCTATGTTCCAATCCCCCAACATTTACTATTATGTATTTGTTTTATAAGAATAATTTTGTTCATAGGTACTTGAAGATTTATATAATAATATAAGGGTCATGCTAATGGGTGCCCTTAGGGGAATGGTTAACAATTCAAATTAGGAAAGTTTTGACATCACTTTTATAGGAAATGGAAAAAGCTATCAAAACATTAATTGTTTTTTTTTTTTTCTTTTCCCATAAAAAACTTTCTTTAAATGGATTATTAACCATTGCCCTAAGGACATCCGTTAGCATTTCCCATAAATATATAACATATTAAATTATTACATCAAAAGAAATGGATTCTTGAAAGCTAATTTCCTAAATCACTTCCAATGATATGCTTCAGGTTCATTTGGATTATTAAGATTAGTTTCTAGGTTAATAAATGAGGTTTAATACACATAAAAATAAAAAAATAAAAAAAAGAAGAAGAAGAAGAAGAAGAAGAGAGTCTTAATAAACATGTTTCATATATATTAGGGATAATTATATTTTACTATCCTAAATTATACTCCAAATTAACAATACAATTGACAACAGGTGCAAAGTGAAACACGAGTTATAATTTAGGGTTGTAGCTATGCATTCTGAAAGTTTATAGTGCAAAGTGTAATTAAGGGTATAGTTTAGGGTGGTAAAGTGTAATTTTCCCTTATATATTATAGTCAATTGTAAATTCAATTGAAATAGTTACCATTTTAGATTATAATTACTATCATAATTATCAACAACAACAAAAAATACTATCTGTAAGGACCTAATTTAAGCTTCTAGCCCAACGGGTATATGGACTTAAGCCCAAAACAATAAATTTGTAGAGGGTGGGTTGGAAAACTGGGTTTTAGTGAATCAGATAATCGACCAATCGATTTTGATGACAAAGAGAGAAAGATAACAGAAGTTTACTAGGGAAAAACGTACTTGGATTCGTCCGAGGAGATTGATTCTTAAATATAGCTCTTAAAACTTTGTTACAGGTCTCGTTTTCAAGTTGCTATGGTCTTTCCTTCTTTTATTGTTCGATCCCCCTTCTATCAGGGTTTCTCTTCTATTTTATACTATCATCCTTTCATTTCTACCGTCCACGTGTAGATTTAGACTAATAGTGCTGATACTTGTCCCATCAGTCCCTCCCTAAAGTCTTTGGGAGTAGTTGTAAGGCTTAAAAGTACGGTTCAGTTAGCTGCAGAGCATTCAATGCGATTGTAGCAACTTTCTCCTAGATATTTCAAGGCCTTTCTTTGTCTTGTTCCTTCTTAATACCTATCATCTTCCATGGAATGGTCCGGAATGTTGCTCTTGATGGTAGACCATACCCTCTATCCTCGACCTTGCCTAGCTGAGGAAGGGTTCTTCCTCGGACCACCCCCGGGGTGGCTTTGATTGGATTTCATTTCTTCACTTACTAACACAGATCCTTCTGAAGGTGTTTACCCGTCCTCAGGTTATTTAACATCCTCGGATTGGGCCCCTGGCCCAATATATACATAGATAAAGGCTCCCTGGCCCTTCACCCCCACAATAGCCCCTCGAGATTCTTCTTTCCTACTCCCTGGGAGGAAAGAAGGATTTCGATGTGATGATAGCTCCTTCGCGCCCATTTTACACCACCTCTGACTGTATAGATGTCTTTTTAACTATCCAAGTCACGCTCCTGACGTTTCAGTATACGAGGTGCGCCTTCATTAAATTCTTGCGACTCCATGTTCCCCACGTTCTACGACGTGATGCAGATCCAACGGTTGAGGATTTTGTTGGAAATTGAGCGGGATTTTTCCCGCTTGTAACTCTCTCTTTGAATTTCGAGCGGATTAACTCCCACTAGATTTCGCCTTCTATATAAGGCGCTCCAGGGGAATCGTTCTTCCTCACTTTACAGATCTTTGAGTTCTCCAGAAATCTCAAGTTTTCAACCCTTCAGGGCTTCCAAAGGATCCAGCCAAGATGGTGATCAAGGCCTAGGGAATGAGGTGGCCAAGGATAAAGGCAAGGGCAAGGAAACCAAGCCTTCTTCAGAAACCAAGGATGCCGCCAAGGCCCAAGATGGTGCAGTTACGGCGAAGGAAGCAGAGGCCAAAGATGCTCCTGCCTTTCAATCGAGCAAGAAAGAAGACCCTCCTCCTCCAGCCAAGGCCCAAGGCAAGTGTAGATTGCATTAGATTTTTGGTGCAACAAAGTTTGGGTTACATCTGGCAACATATATCATGTGTGCACAAATGTAAAAACGATCCAAGATTGATCAAGCAAATCAACAAGAACAAGGATAGACAGGTTTCCTATTTTTCAGCCTTGATAGCAGAACATCTTGTAGTTAGGAGAAAAATGGTAGGTAGGTCTCCTATTTTTCAGCCTTGATAGCAGAACATCTTGTAGTTATAGGTAGATCTCCTATTTTTCAGCCTTGATAACAGAACATCTTGTAGTTAGGAGAAAAAAGGTAGGTAGGTCTCCTATTTTTCAGCTTTGATAGCAGAACATCTTGTAGTTAGGAGAAAAATGGGGTCTCAACGAGTGATTTCTCTTTCTCTTCATCACCTTGACCTTCTCCTTCTGTAGTGGAAGTTTGCCGCTATATATAATGTACCTTTCCTTTATTTAATAAAAAGGGCTACACTTTTTACTTTATGAATCTTTCCTTTTTTTGCAATAACTATTTTATGAATGGTGGTGTTGTTATTTTTCCCTCTAATGGGACTTAGAATTGATGCTGTCGACGGTAATGAAAAGTTGTCACCCTGACTTTATTAAAGTCGACAGTAGCGCACGGCTGCTAACTTAAATAAATTAACTACGTAAAAATAATAAGGAAAATGACCATGTGCTTATACTGCAAACTGTGCAACCATCAGAGAATGCTGAATCCAAAGCAAGTGATCCGAGGGGACCATCATGTATTAAGGTTCCGTTCAACATTTATAAAGATGTCATAGTATTGATTTCCCCCAAGCATCTGGTTCGAGGATTTAGGCATGCCTTAAATTCTGTTTAATCACTTTTTAGAGATGTCATAGTGTTAATTTCCCCCAAGCATCTGGTCCGAGGACCTAGGCGTGCCTTAGGTTCTGATTAATCACTTTTCAGAGATGTCATAGTGTTTATTTTCCTCAAGCATCTGGTCCAAGGACCTAGGCGTGCCTTAGGTTCTGTTTAATCACTTTTCAGAGATGTCATAGTGTTAATTTCCCCTAAGCATCTGGTTCGAGGACCTAGGCATGCCTTAGGTTCTGTTTAATCACTTTTCAAAGATGTCATAGTGTTAATTTCTCCTAAGCATCTGGTCCGAGGACCTAGGCATGCCTTAGGTTTTGTTTAATCACTTTTGAGAGATGTTATAGTGTTAATTTCCCCCAAGCATTTGGTCCAAGGACCTAGGCATGCCTTAGGTTCTGTTTAATCACTTTTGAGAGATGTCATAGTGTTAATTTCCCCCAAGCATTTGGTCCGAGGACCTAGGCATGCCTTAGGTTCTGTTTAATCACTTTTCAGAGATGTCATAGAACTAGCCCTACTCCGGATCCCCTTTGATTTGTAGTACCATCAACATATATCCTCCTGGACAAAGGGTCCTGTGCGGTGAGGCCTTGCCAACTAATTTTCCATCCATGTGCTGTGCTTCTGTCACTTCTTCTAATGGGGGTTCAGAGAACTCGGCCACCAGGTCTGCGAGGACTTGGCCCTTGACAGAGGTACGAGACATGTACTTGATATCAAAAGCCCCCAATATTGTACCCCATGTGGCAATCCTCCACGTAGCATGCACCATTGCCAAAATGGTCTCCTCTGCCAATGATCGATATCTCGCTGCATCGCCTCGGTATGTTGAGCGTTAAACTCGCTAAAACACCAGATTCCTCACAGACGGCGTCAATTGTAAGGACCTAATTTAAGCTTCTAGCCCAACAGATATATGGACTTAAGCCCAAAAAAACTCAAAACAATAAATTTGTAGAGAGTGGGTTGGAAAACTGGGCTTTAGTGAATCAGATAATCGACCAATCGATTTTGATGACAAAGAGAGAAAGATAACAGAAGTTTACTAGGGAAAAACGTACTTGGATTCGTCCGAGGAGATTGATTCTTAAATATAGCTCTTAAAGCTTTGTTACAGGTCTCGTTTTCAAGTTGCTATGGTCTTTCCTTCTTTTATTGTTCGATCCCCCTTCTATCAGGGTTTCTCCTCTATTTTGATACTATCCTCCTTTCATTTCCACCGTCCACGTGTAGATTTAGACTAATAGTGCTGATACTTATCCCATCAGTCCCTCCCTAAAGTCTTTGGGAGTAGTTGTAAGGCTGAAAAGCACGGTTCAGTTAGCTGCAGAGCATTCAATGCGATGATAGCAACTTTCTCCTAGATATTTCAAGGTCTTCCTTTGTCCAGTTCCTTCTTAATGCCTATCCTCTTCTATGGAATGGTCCGGAATGTTGCTCTTGATGGCAGACCATACCCTCTGTCCTCGGCCTTGCCTAGCCAAGGAGGGGTTCTTCCTCGGACCACCCCCGGGGTGGCTCTGATCGAATTTCATTTCTTCACTTACTAACACAGATCCTACTGAAGGTGTTTACCCGTCCTCAGGTTGTTTAACGTCCTCGGATTGGGCTCCTGGCCCAATATATACATAGATATTGGCTCCTTGACCTTTCACCCCCACACTATCATATCCTGGTATAAAAAAAAAAAAAAATTAAAATGACAAGTAAACGTTTTTCCTCCTAGTTATTGATTGATTTCATAGCTCAAAATTTGGCTGCATTTTATTAATCTATATTATTATTTATTTTTTAAAACTATTTACATTAAAACATCACATTTTATTTGCACATTGTTGTAAATATATTGAGATTGTCTCAATCAAGCTCTTTGTAAGTAGATATTTTTCATTTATATTAGTATATGCTTGGAAATGCATGACTTAATCAAGAATCATATGTAAACTAAAGAAAATATTTTTTAATTTAATTAAAATTATATATTAAAATAGATAATGAAAAAAAGTAATTTTTTACTGTTTATTTTTTTTTAGCTATTTAAACTTTTACTTTAAGTTACATAATTAATGAATGTTATGCAAGACTAAGTTTTTATATAAAAAATTATATATAAGTCCAAGATTATTTAAAAAAATAATATATAAGTCCAAAATCAATTGAATGGGAGATGATAGATAACTATGTAACTAATATAAAATGATATTTTATCATATATATATATATATATATATATATATAAATATATATAAAGAGACTTTGCATAGTAATATATTAAGCTTTAAAGCTTAAGTGATCACCACCGCATATTTAAATGAAAAAACCTTGAATTCAATAGTTAAAAAAAATCCAAAAAAATAATTGAAAGCATATTTAAGTGGTATCCTCAATTGAATAGTTAAAACAATCCAAATCACTAAATATTAAAAAACAAAAAGTAGAATAACTAACATAAGAATTGATTTTTTTTTCTTTTTTTGAAAACCAAGGGAGGAAACTACGACCGAAACTTAGGTGAATTTCAACCTACAAAAAGGAAAAGAAACAATAGAGGATATAAGTTTGTAAAAAAAAAAAAAAAAAAAAAAAAAAAAAAAAAAAAAACCCTAATAGTTAAGACCTTGATAATAAGTTTGCATCAATAATTGAAAATAACTTCATTAGCATTGAGATATGATGAGAATTGAGAAGTAATACCATTTGGTGAGGTCTTGTACACCCAAAGCTTGTGCATCCTTCCTGGGCTATTCTTTGCATTGATGCTTTGAGTTGGAATTCCCCATCTCAATTTGAAAGTATCAATTCATCTTTTTAGTTATGACTATTTTTCATGTTTATCTCTAATAAAATTACTAACGTTATTCCCTTTTTTTTTGGAAAGTATTTCTACGTTATTCCTAATCAAAATTAGGTGTTTCAAATTTCAATAAATATACACTACAAAAAAAACGGCTATAGCTAACCTATAGCCGTGTTTCTTAGTGTTTTAGCCGCAATTTTTTGGATAGGGCCCATTGCTACGTTCAAAAAATGTGGCTATAGGTCCAACCGATTAATATATATATATTTTTAGAGCAGGTCTTATAGCAGTGTTTAAAAAACGCGGCTATAGTTAACCTATAGCCACGTTCCAAAAATGAAACATTTTGATAAGAAAAATTTAATAAATACATAAAAATATATAAGAACAAAAGATATTGATTATCAAATTGTTAATAAATAGAATAGTTAATTGTAAAACTATTCTTAATTTTTTCCCCTGGTTAGTATTTTAAATATTTTATTGCTTTTTAAAAAAAAATATATATAACAAAAGGTTAAAATCAAAGACAAATTGAATTACCCAAAAAAAAAAAAAAGTTGATATCAACAAAATAACAAAATGTAAAAAAAAGAAAAGAAAAGAAAAGAAAAGTTGATATCAACAATAAAACTTTTGTATTTATCCAAAAATTTGAGAAAATTAATAAGAATAATTAAGATTACGTGTTTATCTAAAAATTCTGCAATTTGCAATAGTCATTTGGCTCAACCAATTATATAGTATATGATATATATTTTGTAAGTGTCAACAAAATTTCAAAGAAAAGAAAAATTCAAAACACTTAAAAACCAAAATACAAAAAGGAAGGAATATATATATATATATATATATATATATATATATATATATATATATATATATTAACCATAGCAGTTAAATAGTAGTTTTAGACTTTTGGTGTAACTTTTCTCCCCATTTTCCTACCAAAATGGGTGGATGGTTTTTCGTGGGATAAGTGAAAAATCTTCACCCAGCCCTCTCCTTCCTTTCCGGTTTCTATCATAACAAATGGAGTAAAACTTCAATTCCTCCCCATTGTTCCATATTCACTTTTCACTCATTTATATTTTCTTTCCAACCAAACATAGCCCAAGTTTTATCGACAAAAAAGAAAAAAAAAAAGAAAAAAGAAAAAAGAAAGCCTAAGCTTTTAAATACACAAAATTTTCACATAATTATATCTTTTTGTTTGTAATGTCAAGTTACACCTATTGATATTGTTATACAATTTATATTGATATTGTTATACCATTTGATAGTTTTCTATTTGATATTTATTTTTAATAAATCTACTACAGGATTATATATTGGAATGTTATTGTCACGGTTTCTCGTGAGATGATCATCGAGTTGATCCGGTAAAAACAATTGCTCAATTAAGTTTCTGTGACAATGCTTTGGGTCAAAATTTGTCTGCTATCATGTGTGGAATTGAATTCCTGCAAATCCTCGTAAACTTCAGACATTTAATATTTGATAAATCTACTGATTAAATAATACTATTCATGGTATGGTTATCAACTGGTAATTGGAGGGATTATAATAGTGCGCATTAATTTGTATCTTTTTTTTTTTACTTTGTCTTTCATTATTTTTTTACAAAACCAGCAACACCATTTCCTCTTTTTTATTTTTATTTTTATTTTTTTAATTATAAGGAAATCTGTGATCACTTTGCCAATTTCGAATAGTTTTTATTGAAGAAATCGGCAATGTTATTGCCACTTTCTAACCAACGATGGGTCACAAAGTCTGTTAAATAATATTATTTTACCAAAAGACTAAATTAATTAAATAAATTAAACATTTAGAGGTGGCTTGAAATATAGACGGCTTAAAGTCTTTTTTTTCTTGTTATTGTTGTAATAAGTAAATCAAGTAGGAACAAGTAGGAACAGAGTTTGCATATCACCTAGTCTAGAGACTCTAACTAGGTTATGTGGCACCTTGTAAAACTGATATGTGTCTTGAACTCATAATCAGAATTATCTAACTCACTTAACCATCATTAGCACACTTAAATGTGTTAGGTAAAGTTGGATCAAGATACATGTTAGTTTTTTAAGGTGCCACCTAACCCGGTTGCATATAAACTTTTTTTTTTTTTTTTTTTTTGGGTAAACTGGAAATTGCATTGAAAACTAACAAGGATTACAAAGGCGGGGGTAAACAATACCCCAAGAGTCTGCCATAAGTTGGTACATAATACATGCTGGGGGATGGGGGTGAATAGCAAAATCAAAATGGGAACGATGCCCTTCTTTCGCCAAAAGATCCACGCAGTGGTTTCCCTCGCGATGGATGTGCATGATGTGAACTTCCTCAAAAAGTAGGAGGAGGGACTTGCAATCAATGATGATGGCACTAAAGGGGTGAGTGGTGTCATGCACAGAACTTTCGGTGGAAAAAAAATTTGCCACAACGCTAGCGTCAACTTCAACTAGAAGTTTGCGGATATTAAGATTTCTAGCAAGAGTAAGCCCATCATGAAGGCCCAATAGTTTTGTCGCCATGGAGTGGGTGCGACCAATCTTCCTGGTGCAATTACTGATCTAGCATCCGTGGGAGTCTCGAATGATTCCACCCGCGCAAGCATCACTAGGATTGTTTTGGACCGAGCCATTGATATTAAGCTTGAAGAAGCCATGAGGTGGTGGGGTCTAGCCAATGTGCATGGTGGTTTTTGTGATGATATCATGCTTAGCAGGGAGGACAAAATGGAGGTCGGTGGAAATGGCATTGATTTTTTTGAGGATGGTGTGACTGTCAAACTGGGAAGCCTCCATGACTGACTTGTTTCTTGCGGACTAGGTGGACCAAGCAGCTACGGGAAAAAGGACGGGTCAAGGGATGATACCTAGGGCTGTAAGTTATTGATGGGGCGCGGTCATGCTTCATATCCAGTCCAAGGTGGAGTTGTATTGGAAGCAAGAGGGGATGGGATTGGCGCCGAAGAGAGTAGTCCATAAGGGGGTAACTCGAGGGCAATCTCTGAGAATATGGAGCGTGGTTTCTAGGCTCGTGAGGTAGAGGGGGCAATAATCATCATGACGAATATGCTTGGAGCAGAGATGAAATTTGGTAGGGAGTCTATCATGGCAAGTCAACCAAAGGAAGGTAATGATCCTAGGAAGGGTGGGAATCTTCATAGCCATTTCCATGAACGAGTTGCATGGGTGACAGTGAAGTTTGGGGAAATGGTGTACGCTAAAAGGGGCTTGGGAGTGCCATGGATGGTGTCCATAACGTGTTGGGGTAAAACGAAAGGAAAGGTGTGAAGGGAGCACTTCCCCTGGTGGTCCCATACCTCCTTAACCCTTACGGTGTCACCATCCCGGTTTAGAGGTCCATGAATGAAACCTCTAAGAGGTCTACAGCCCATCCAGTTGTCATGCCAGAAGCTAATGGACTCACCGTTACGGATCAGCCACCTTACACCTTTATCACATATGGCTTTGGCTTGGCAGAGACTAGCCTAAGTAGGGGAAGCTCGTTTGTGGGGAGTCGTGTAAGAATATTTTTTTTCCTGAACATTAAAGCATGCAAGCTTTCCGGATGAGTTCGAATATCCCAAAGACGTTTGGCAAGAAGGGCTTTGCTCCTGTGGATGCTTGTTTTGATGCCTAGACCACCCACGACTTTAGGAAGGGTGACAGAATTCCAACTCATGAGGTGGATCCTTCTTTTAGTCGTGGAGTCTCCCCATAAGAAATTTTTGTTTATTTTGTCGATCTCTTTGTAAACTTTGGAGGGGAGCATGGTATTGTGCATGATATACGTGGGAATGGCAATGGTGATAGCCGTGATAAGGGTAAGGTGACTAGCAAGGGATAAGGCTGAAGCTTTCCAATTAGCTAGTCCCGAGCAGAGCTTATCAATGAGGAAATTAAAGGCCCTGGTGTTTCGTTTACTTGTGAGGATGGGAACGCCAAGATATTTCCCAAAGTCGTTGCATGCTTTAATACCGAGCTTTCTTTCAGCAGTGCTAATATTATCCGGCGAGGTATGAGGAGAGAAGTAAATCCTAGATTTTGAGAAATTGATTTTTTGTTCGGAAAGAAAGCAGAAGTTATTAAGGGTGCTTTTAATGGTCTGGTAGTTTCGTTTGGTGGCCTTGGCAAAAAGAATGAGGTCATCCTCATAAAAGAGATGCGAGAAGGTTGGGCCGTCTCTTGAAGTTCTAATCCTCGACCATGAACACGAGTCAACTTCATTAAGGATGAGTCGGGCAAGATATTCCATGCAAAGGATGAAGTGTAAGGGGAGAGGGGGTCCCCCTGTCTAATGCCTCTTGAAGGAAGGAAGTAGTTCAGTCTTTCCCCGTTTACTAGGACTGAAAGGCTGGAGGTGGAAATGCAGGACATAATAAGCTCGACCCAGTCCATAGGGAAGTTGAAGAAGCATAGGATATGCCTTATGAAACCCCATTCAAGTCTGTCAAAGGCTTTTTTAAGGTCGATTTTGAGCGCCATGAGGCCTTGCTTGCTCTTTGAAATGGACATGGTGTGTATGAGCTCCTGAGCGATAATAATGTTGTCGCTGGCCTTTTGGCTAGGGATAAAGCTGGCTTGGAAGGGATAGATGAGGTTGTCCAGGTGAGGTTTTAATCTCTAAACAAGGACTTTAGTGATCGTCTTGTAGATGGTGTTGCAAAGACCGATGGGGCGATATTGGTGAATGGTTTCAGGCTTGCCAACTTTCGGAATAAGGCAAATGAGGGTGGTGTTTAGGTCGGGTGGGATTTTTCTAGCCAAGAAAATGTCTTTTATGCGAGCAATGATGGAATGATCAACAATGTTCCAAAACCTTTGGAAAAAGCTGGGGTGGAAGCCATTTAGGCCAGGGACTTTCTGCGATTGAAAAGAAAAAATGGCCCTCTTAATTTCACAGTCAATGACCTCTATTTTAAGTCGTATATTGACCAAAGAAAAGCAAACACCACATTTTCTTTGAGAACCCCTCAAAATAGAGTTGAACTATGGTAGGCATAGAAGAGATTGAGATGTTTCCACTAAGATTACAAATAGAAGTCCACCTAGCCAGAGAGTTAGAGCCTTGTTTTTTTTCTTCTTCTTTTCATAAGTTAGAGGCTCTTAATACATGATTTGCATTTCAAAAGGAGATAGAATTCAAAACAAATAAAATTTCTTCTAAATAAGAGCAATGGAACAATCTATGTGGGGGTGAGGAGGAGCATCTAATTGGATAAATAATGTTAAGAGGCTAAGAGCGTCTTCCTCAAGAATAAACTTTGAAAAGCCAACTGCTTTCATATTGTGGCAAGCAAGTAGAGTAGCTGCGCCTCAACCCACAAAGCATCACCTAAAAGGTTGAAACCAGTAACTGAAATGTTAAGGATATTTAACTCCTAATTGGTGCCTTAAAGTCATGTACTCATGTTTCACTAGTAATGATATGATGATGAATTGAGACTACCTTCTAATTAATTAAGAAGGTGAATCTCCGATCTTAAATTTTTAATAAATTCTATACTTGAACTCCTTGAGTTATTTGATTTTCTTGACATTAAATTATTTTTTATCATATTACTTTTAAAAAATAGAATAAAGTGGAAAAAATCAACTAGTGGGAGTATCAATTTTGGAAACTCTTACAGTCCGTTTAGTGGGAAGATGGAAAAGTGGCAGAATAGAAAATATGAAGAGGTTGGAAACGTAGAGGGATAGAAAATTTTTTAATTTTTCTTCAATGTGTTTGGTTGCGGAAGTAGAAAAGTGAGAGAATAGAAATATAGTTTATTTGGTTGAGTAGAAAGTGAGATGATATAGAAAATATTGTTTGTATAAATTTATTCTCATGCTAGTACATTAAAAACAATTTTTTATTAACTTATACAATTTTTTTTTTAATTACGTACTACAACTTAGAAACTAACCCAACTAATAAAACATCTAGCAAAAGAAATAATAATAATAAATTTGCCGTTTGAAATGAAAAAAAAAAAAAAGAAGAAGAAGCAAAACAACATCTTAATGTAGTTGAGCCAAAAAAGAGCTTGACAGTTTGATCAACGTGCACAGTTTGCTACGAAGGAACATTGTTCGAACTATATATTGCCCAAATTGTAACTCTGATTGTGAAGACACAAGTACATGCTCTCTGGGGTTGCCAGAGGTTGTTTGTTATATGGGAAGCTGATGATGAATTGAAGAAGTGTACTAGACAAAAATTCAACCTCTTTGCAGATTTTTTGGAAGTGGTGTTCTTGAAGAGTGATAGGGTTGATGTTAACCTTATAGCTAGATGATTGTGTGGCTAATCTGGAATAGGCGAAACTTTGCTAGGTTGGGGCAATCTGTTACTGAGTATCATCAAATTCGAGCTAAAGCTGAGTCTCTCTTGCTGGATTATCAGTCTGTTCATGTGCAGGAGCAACGGGTTTCATCAGAAAGGACCAGAGCTGTTAGGTGGATCCCCCCCATCTCCCCACTCTACAAAATTAACTTTGATGGGGCTCTCTTCAGTGATCTGGGTGCTGCAGGACTAAGAGTAGTAATCCATGACTCCTGTCAGAACGCATCTCTATCCCTACCTCTGCTGCAACTGTTGAAGCTCTAGCTTGTCGAAGGGCGTTAATCTTTGCAAAAGAGTTAAGCATCTGCGAGACAGTGTTTGAAGGTGATGCAAAAGTCATTATTAAAGCATTGTTGGCTAGAGAGGCAGATCAACTAGAGAGTGAGCATGAGCATTGTAGGCTTTTATATAAATATATATATATATATATATATATATATATATATATATATATATATATTATATTTTTGTTGGATAATAAGAGTTTGAGGCTCTTAATACATGATTTGCATTTCAAAAGGACGATATAATTCAAAACGAATAAAATTTCTTCTAAAATAAGAGGAATTGAACAACTTGGGGGGTGAGGACCAGCATCTAATTGGTTTAGTAACGTTAAGAGGCTAAGAGGGGCATCCTCAAGAATAAACTTTGAAAACCAACTGCTTTCATATCGTGGCAATCGAGTAAAGTGGCTGGGCCTCAGCCCACAAAGCATCACTTGAAAGGCTGAAACCAGTAACCTAAATGTTAAAAACCTCTAACGGGTCGAAATAGTCAAATATCATTGTTTGAGAAATATTTATTAATTTATCACATTTTTAAAATTCAAGTTTGACGTAGAACTCAAGTTTCAAATCTACGTTGAAATGTGTTACTAGAGTTTTATACACCCAAGTACCATGTAAGTGTTCTTAGCCTGTGCTTGATATAAATTGTTTGCTAACTTCACCATATTCAAAACTAAAATCACATCATGCTGGGAGCAAAATTCCAAAAGGTGCTCTCTTGGTAGGCCCCCCAGGTACAGGAAAGACTCTTCAAATCTGGTGTGCCTTTTCTCTTTATTTCTGGTTCAGATCTCTTGGAGATGTTTGTCGGTGTTGGACGGTCCAGGGTGAGAAACTTGTTTCAAGAAGCAAGGCAGCGTGCTACCAGTATAGTTCAAATTTGTAGATAACTCAAGCTTAGAGAGGTCGAGTTTTGTTTACAAGGTCGAGTTTTGTTTACCAATACTCAAGTTTCACGTGGCCTTTTTTAATTAAAAAAATTTAGCTTAGTGGGTGCCACGATGGCTATTTTTATGGAACTCGAATTCCTGAAACTCGAGTTACATGCCAAACTCGAGTTTCACAATTACTCGAGTTTTAAAAAAGTGGTAGATTACTAATTATTTCGCAAACAATGATATATTGCTAAAAATTTTGGTCAACAATGGTATTTGGCCATTTTGGCCACCTCTAACTCCTAAAGTCATGTTGCGGTCTTGGTAACCAAAATATAATAACAAGGAAACCCTAGTAATGATATGATGATGAACACGGACTACCTTATAAGTAAGAACATGCATCTTCGATCTTAAATTTTTAATAAAATGCTTTACATGAGCTCCTTGAGTTATTTAATTGTTTTGACATTAAATTATTTTTTATCATATTATTTTTAAAAAATGGAAAAAAATTAGCTAGTGGGAGTATAAGTTTGACCTTGGATTCAGTTAAAAACACCAAAATGTACTAATTAGTTAAGTTACAAGGTGCCATTTTAGGGTTTAATGAAAAAAAAGAAAAAAAAAAAAGGTATGAAGTCCATAAAAAAGAAAAAAAATGGTTTAATATATTTTTACCAAATGGTAGAAGGGTGGTTTAACATTTAAAAGCTAACAAGTAGGAATTATCGTTTCTCTACCTTGAAAAAATGGGAGGCAATGAGCTAAAGGCAACCAACTATTGGCAAAGTTCATCCTTAATCAAGAAAATGTGTCTCCATTATCTACTAGAAATTTGGAATAGTTAAGCTAATTATGGGCTTGAATCGTTTGATTTTAAAGCTTTTAGTCCGGATTATAGTTTCCATGGATATATGTAACAACAAATTTTGATTCATGAGAATCCCGAATAATTTAAGGTCACTTGTCAAGCATAGCCCATCAAATGTAGTAAAAAGGAAGTTGCTCAAGCGTGGATGATTGTATGAGGTAGAAATCACTATATAATAAAATAATGTTTTAACTTTTGGCTAAATTATTGCAACCTCGACTCATAAACTATATAGACGTCTTTCAAGTTCATTGAACCTCCTACTTTAGTTTTCGTGGATTAGACAAATAAAATGGCTTCTTAAAACACTACATTAATGAAGATAAAATGTCAGTTTCACCATAATTTTAACGTAGCTTAAACGTCAACTTAGCACCATAATGATTTATTATTATATTAGCGTATTCAACTCAGGAAAAAAAAGAAAAAGAAAAGAAAACTCTGGAATTCAAGGCTGAAAAAGTTGCGTGCCCAGACTCCACATTAAGGTGTTTTTTTTTTTTTTTTTTTTTTTTTTTTTTTTATATAATTTTTTTTAAAGATTTTTTAATTAAATTCTTTTTTGAAAGGTAGAAAAGTTATTTTACTAATAAATAATTTTGTAATAGTGTCAAAAAAATTATCAAAAAAAAATTATTTTGCAAAATCACCAGCTCCTAAGATTATGTTTGGTAGCAGTTTTTGTTTTTTATTTTCAAAAGCTTGTTTTTGGGAATATAAAGAAAAATAATTTTCTTGTATTTTTGAAATCAAAAACATGTTTGATTAGTTGAAATTAAAAAGATAGTTTTTTTAAGAAAAAAAAATATTAAAATATGTTGTTATTAGGATTTGAACTCTAATGCTAACTCATTAAATAAGACATATTCATTAAATTAAATGCATATTTTCATTGACCGTTAAAAATTAAAAATTGAAAACTACTTTTTACATGTCTTTAGTTTTCTTCCCAAATTAAATTTGAAAAACAGGTATTATTTTCTATCTATTTTTAGTATCTAAACAAGGTTTTTAATTTTAAAAATAGAAAATTATTTTTTGAAACAGAAAATAAGGTAAAAACAGATACCATACATACGCTAAAGTTTCACTTGGCAGCAACAGAACGTTACGAATCGACCTCCTCTGAAGAGGCGAAATCGAAGCGATGAATAAAACAAACGAGCGGCTGAGATTGCTTAAAACTCTATAAGAGAATCCATTTCCACCGTCGCTCCATTGTTCATTAGTTAGGTACACAAAATCAAAAACACAGAGAGAGTGTGTGAGAGAGTCCAAAGATGATGAAGCAGAAAACTTGGCCAGCTCGATCCGACGGTTCTCGCTTCCTCTCCCTTCCACTATCAAAAATCAAGGGTCCGAAATTCCCCACCCGAACTTCGACCCATCAGATCCCATTCTACAACACAAGACCATCCGACGGCCACGATTTCTCGGCGCTCCCGTACGACGTGTTGACGAAAATCGCGGCGTCGTTTAGCCTCCAAAACCTTCGAGCCGCGTCGCTGGTGTGCAAGTCGTGGAGCGAGGCGCTTAAGCCCTTGAGAGAGGCGATGCTGTTGTTGCATTGGGGGAAGCGGTTCAAGCACGGTCACGGTGGGGTCCGCCCTAACATGGACAAGGCTCTGGACTCGTTCTTGAAAGGCGCGGCTCGTGGTTCGGCTCTGGCTATGGTGGATGCTGGTTTGATTTACTGGGAATTAGGTCAGAAGGACAAGGCTGTTGCTTTGTATCACAAAGCTGCGGAGCTTGGTGACCCTGCTGGACAGTGCAATTTGGCCATTTCTTTTTTGCAAGGTTATTTTGCTCAATTCAACTTTACGAATCGTTAAGATTATAGGTTCTTTATGTCTAGGAATATTGTTTTCAAATGTGGATATCGATAGAGAAAAATGTGGACATTGTGCATGAAATTAGGGATGTTGTGTGTATAATAATGAGTGTGTTTTGGATATAAATAGAAAATCTAGTAGCATTGGGATTCACGAGTCGGCAAAGCTAAAAACAGAAACATACAAAGTATGATGAGAGCATCGTTATTAATGCTTAGCAGTTAGCTATGGACAAAGTTTGGCTCCGAGTATGTTTGGAGTTATCTTTTCTAACCAATTACGCGGTAAATTATAAGACTACGGTCACTACGCACTTCAATTACCAAATAGTAGGTTTGGATCCAAACTTTTTCCGTTAGGTATTTGAAAACTTGCGTTTTGAAGAAAAAAAAAAAAAAAAAAAGAGACAAAGTTTAGCTACAAAATTAGTTATAGCCTTAGGTTACAAACTCACTCAATAAAATAAATATTACTACATATTTTGAAAATCTAACCGTTGAATTGCATGTTCTTTACACTTTTAATACACATTTCAAATTTTGTGTCAATTGAATATTATTTACTATATGATTTATAAGTTTATATTTTATACATAATTTTAAATTACAAAAACTTGCAATTTAAAAAATTTATTAATGACATAGCTATTGATTTTTAATTTTCTTGAAATTTTACAAGCATGAAGGATATTAAGAAGAAGATCTAATCCAATGGTGAATTTGTAAAAATTCATCTCCAATAAAAAGATATTGAGTAAAGTTGTAACTTGCTACAACTAATTTTGTAGCTAAATTTTGTCTTTTTTTCAATTTTGTAGCTAAACTTTAAAAGTTGCTATTTTTAATTTTTAATTTTATATAAATGCAGTTATTGATAAAATCTGTGAGAAGTGTTCTTGATGTGAAAAACTACAGTAGGAAAACAAAATTTTCTCCCTGAGCTGTGATTTGGAAATGCATTTTCCCCCTCATTTGAAAAACACATTATCTAAAAAACGCAAAGCCAAATGGATCCTTGATATGTTTAAGTGCAGAGTTCTGAATTGCTGGACTTTGATTATATTTTTTTCATTATTTACACAATCTTGTGCTTATGGAAATTGTAATAATGCTTGTAGCTGAACCTCCAAATCTGAAGGAAGCTGTAACATGGTTATATCGAGCTTCCATTGCTGGCCATGTCCGGTCTCAATACCAACTTGCACTTTGTCTGCATCAAGGTCGAGGGGTTAATTGCAATATAAAAAATGCTGTATGTTATTCTTCACTTACTCATTTTATTCTTAATCTCTGAGTGAACTTTTTTGGGGAAGAAATGCTCTGATATTGGTTTAACTTTCCACATTTTCCAATACTGGATTATTGACTTTTAATAGTACACTAAGGATGCTATGTATTTTGTATATCTCGGATATTCTTAGATTTTGTATATCAACAATTTCTTGTCGTCTTTATGTTGACTCTAATGCAATTTTAGCAACAAATGACCTGCCATGGTTGCATTACCAATTTTCTCTCTTAAATTCAGCTGTTTTCTATGAGAATATCTGAGATTATTAGGCGCTTTCTGTTCCTTTTTTGATGCATCATATTCAAGGTTTTGCTTGTGATAGGTTTCTCCTGAAACAGGCTAGATGGTATCTAAAAGCTGCAGAAGGTGGGTATGTGCGTGCTATGTACAATGTCTCACTATGCTACTCGTCTGGTGAAGGTTTGGTGCGTAGTCATCAACTAGCAAGAAAGTGGATGAAGCGGGCAGCTGATCGTGGTCACACTAAAGCACAATTTGAGCATGGACTTGCTCTCTTTTCTGTATGTAACATGTCTACACCATTCTTATTGTACTTGAAGGAAAATATGTGCACAAAGTAGATAATTGACCCAAAGTTATTATTTTTTTTTATTTTTATAGGAATAACTATATTTTTATGTTAAGTGAGTAGCTGATGAGCTTTGGTTCAAATGGTACTTCCTCCCCAAGAGTGGGTGGAGTATTAAGTTGTGGGTTCAAAACCCACAGGTGCATGTGTTGCTTGCTTACTAATTAAAAAAATAAAAAAGTAAAGTGAATAGGATTCTTTTTTTGATAAGTTGAATGGTGTTGTGAAGGAAAAAAGTGAGTAGGATTCTTTATGCTAAGACTGATTGATGTCATTGAATCTTTTCTAGGTAAGTCTTGACATTGAATCTTGTAATAAGAATGAAATGCTGAAAGATCAGAAGAAGATGAGATCAGACAATATTATGAGATCATAATATGGTTAGGCATGAAGCTTAGATGTATATAAGTTGTGATTTTCGTTCAACACATTCTTGTCTTTCTACGTTGCCCTCTTCCTGGTAGTATAATAACTTTCTAAATTTAAGATTAAGTAAGTCTAATGTAATCAAGCTTATTGCTTAGATATAAAACTTACAACATTTCTTTCACCACATTCACCGTCTTCCCATTATAAAAAGTTAAGGTTATGATTAGAAAAGACAGCTATTTGCCTTCTTCTTGTGAGGCTTTTTTTTTTTTTGGGGGGGGGGGGGGGGGGGATTCAAATATGGTGTTTAAATATTTACATTGTAGTGAGGTTCTAATTGTTCCGAATGCCTTTGCTTGCCGCAGTTCATTAGCACTCTTGAATGTCTCCTCTAGCCAATTATGTAGTTTTTCCTGTCGATTGAAATAAATGGAAACTTTATATTAATTGAATAATTTGTTGGTGGTTCTGATGATTACACTTGGGCAGGAAGGGGACATGATGAAAGCTGTGGTGTACCTGGAACTTGCCACCCGTGCTGGAGAAAGAGCCGCAGGTCATGTGAAGAATGTAATCCTCCAACAACTCTCAGCAACTTCACGTGATCGAGTCATGCTTCTTGCTGACAATTGGAAAGCTTTGCCTTCGTCTCGCTGAGCTATATTATAAATGGTTTGTAAACCTGTACATATCCCTGTCCTCTCCTTTTGGCAGCCTTTCCTTTAGTTATATTCTTCCTGATGAGTGATGGAACTTCGTAGTTTAGATTATAGAATCTATAGATGAAGAACTTATGTCCCTATCCTTTTCTACACTTGGCATATTTTAGCCTTATCCTAGGCAAAGTAGTTTTTTTAGCCCAAACTAATGATTCTAATTGCACATTTAGTTGTGTTGAATTTGGGATTGGGCAGTTTGAAATTTCTTGACCAATTACCTTGTATGAGTTCTCAGTTGCATCGTTGAGGAATCTGCTAGCTGTCCTGTATCTTCTAAACAAAGCCCAGGTGTGCTGTTCATGTAATCTGATGGATCCAGGACCTGCAACCTTAATTACAAATTGCTTGCAGTATAATTGGATTGAGCAAATGACCAGTGAATAGCCCTGAAGGTATCCTTATCCATGAAAGTAAATTCACTTACTACTTCCACTCCCAGGGTGTTAATGTCCCATAGACAATTGAACTTAGTGATTGAGCTTCTGATTTCTTTCTTATGATCTGGACATGTTGGAGATTCATTGGATAATAAATGATTTACTTGATGCCTGTCAACTGTTATTTTGATAAGATTTTATTGTTGTATATAATATGTGGATTTTTTTCTTATTATATAAGTATTGTTGTATTATATGGAATTGGAAGGAGAAATTACTGGATATATTGTCTCCGTTACGTGGATGATTCAGTTGAGATTTTACTGTTGTATATAATATATGAAATTCTTAAAAATAATTATTGTTGTATTATATGGAATTGGAAGGTAAAATCACTCGATCTATTGTCCCCGTTACTTGGATAATTCATTATCAATTCAACTATCATATTATATATTGCACAACCTTCATATTCGAATTCGTCTTCCATAGGAAATGTAGTCACCTGCTGTACCAGTTGCATTCACACAAAACTATTGTAGAATTTGGTAGCATTTTTATGAGCCTCCATTCGCCATTAGTCATGCCATTTTTATTGGGAAAATTTTGAACCAAATGGTCAATTGCACTTGAATTTTATTTATTTATTTATTATTTATTATTTATAAATTTTATGAATTGAAAAGAAAAAAAAAATGTTGGCACAATCGAAAATTTTAGGGCCCGTTTGATAATGTTGTTTTAGTAACGTTGTTTAAGTGTTGGGAAAATACGTGTGGGTGAAAAAGTATTATGGAAATATGGGTTGTGTTGTTTAAACAACACAACCAAACAAGCCCTTATTTTCTTCTTGGCTAGTAAGTAAAAGAAAAAAAGGTTGGGATTGGAATTCCAAGTTCGTGCATAGAAGTCCTTCATTATATTCAAGGCTTCAAGCGTTAAACAACACAACCAAACAAGCCCTTATTTTCTTCTTGACTAGTAAGTAAAAGAAAAAAAGGTTGGGATTGGAATTCCAAGTTCGTGCATAGAAGTCCTTCATTATATTCAAGGCTTCAAGCGTATGATTTAACTGCTGGATTTAATGGTCCACATCTCATCACAACTCTGGTTTTGTATTGGTATCATTAGGGTGAAAGATTTTAACTAATTAATTAATTCTGAGAGAAGTGTTTAAAAGTTGTTAAGATATGAAGTAAATTGCGGGGCATCATAAAATATCGGATGATGTACATCCAAGGTTTAGATTCATCTGATTAAGAACAACAAATAAGGATTACATTTTTTTAAGAAAAAAATGATGATTACATTAGTCTGCTTGTTTTTACGTATTCGAAAGGATCTTGGATGGGATTAAAAATTAGGAAATACTTAGTGGAAATCATATAAATATATATATATTTTGACTGAAGTGATAGAAGTGGAAATCATATTTAAATAAGTTAGGAAATAGAAATCAAATAAGTGGTACCAATAATGCATATCAAATTATGAAATTCAAGATCTTATTCAAGGTGGAAATCATGTGTGGATGTAAAGGATCGAAGGGAGGTTGGTCATCCTTATGCTAGAAAGTTTAGGAATTGTGGAAGTTATTATTTTTGGCATTATGTCAAAGAATCTTGTAACCCAGTGACTACTTAGTCTTTGTTACGAGGAAATCAAAGTTTCATGTTTCTTCTCATCTAGTTATATTGTAACAATTAAATTATCAAAAATCTCATTTAAAATTTAAAAACAAATAAATGATTTTCCATAAATAAAAAAGAGGATCAGTCATGTCCAAATTGTGTTATGAGTCTTATGTCTATGTCTATGACTTTGATGTGTCTATGACGTGTCTCGGTTATTATTATTTTTGGTCGAAAACTCCTCTAACAGACATACAGTCATGTTTGTGATTAACACAGGCATGTGACACATTTTTATTGAATTTGTTGCTTCTTAGGTTAGCATTGTCTTAGTGGATTCCAATTAGCTCAATTGGTAAAATCTCTTAAAGTTGAATAAGAGAATTGGAGTTCAAACCCAACATACACTGAAAACCAATTAATATCTTAACTTGATGATAAAGAGCAATTATCATAAAATGAACGACATAAATTTGAAATTCTTTCTTATCATTAAAAAAAAAAATGTTAGAATTGCCCTGCATGGGCAAGAATTGTAGAAAATTATGTACCATAAAAAAGTTCTATAAAGTATAGCAAAAAATGAGTGGCTTAAATCCGAAGTTTAAAACACCCTTGTATCTGGCCCACGTGTGGTCAGTGGGATGCCCATACAGCATTGTAGAAGATTTCATCTTCTATCCTTCAACCTTTTTTTAAATTTTTTTTTATTTTTACCAAAAAAAAACAGGAAAAAAAAAAAAAAAGAGAGAAAAAGAAAAGAAAAAGCGGAGTGGCCTGTCTGGGCCTAATATTGGATTATCTTTCTTTGGGCCGCTGAAGTGGTTAAAAACGATTCAAAAGAAGTATTGTCAATGAACACATATTCTTTACGTTTCCAACCGCCAAAACTCTCTCTCTAAAGCAGAAGTGTGTTTCTGAAACCATTTTCTTACTTTGTAATTGTTTTGCTCGAACCAAAGCAAAACTAAAACCAAGAAATGAATAAGAGAGCGTTGCTTGGAGTACGCAAGAGAGAGCCCATCAAACATAGCAAGAAAAACTTGCTCAAGAATAGATGTGTCGGAGGCAGAAATCACTGAATATAACACTATTTTTCTTAGGACTTGGGAGGATTTATGAGCCCTTTGGTTTCTTCACTTCTTCTCTCTTTTATATGGGACAAGAATTGGTATTATTCAATGGCCAAAGCTTATTAGGATTATGAAAAAAAATTCTCAACAATTTCATGACAACATCCAATTTGTCTACTGAGTTAGAAAAAATTTAAATTGCAGATAATGGTGAGCTAGGTGTGAGTTGGTTGGCAAATTAAAGAGGTGTAGTGAAATTATAATGAATTTTTGTTGTGACTCACTTTATTGAAGGGAGTCTCAGGAATAGAATAGGAAAGACAACAATGCCATAGGCACAACCAATTTCACAACCTTTTTCACAATTTGTTGATATTAATTATTGTGATTGGTGTAACATCACTTTCATTTGATTTGTACTATTATTAACATTATTTTTATTGTACACCAATCACAACCTACCACCTCAGTGGTGGTGAAAAATGTTGTTATTAGTATTATTTTCTCTTTTAGACTTACTGTAAGAAGAAACAACAAGATATATTTCAATGATATTTCCTTTTTCTTTTTCTTTTTCTTTTTTCCCATTCCAGGTCTCCTTTCATTTTCTCTTTCACTTTCTCTTTCACTTGCATTTCCTACTTCATCATCATCAATATGCCTTTTTTTTTTTTCCTTTTTTGATCTCTTGAAGTCATTCACTTTACATTTGTTTCGGGTATTTCCTCAACATTACAACTAGGTCCATAACTCAAAGAGATGTTGAAATATACTTTTGAGTAAGGCTCAAACCGGTGAACTTTAGAAAAATAACTTGATGAAGTTAGTTTGCACATCAGGATTGAAATTTTCCTTGTCCCTCTAGTATTTGTTGGGCAAACACCGGGTGAAGAGAATTCAGGAAATTAACCATAAGGATGAACAGACGTGAGTTCTTCAAAGTATATAAGTTTTTCGATAATAAAATCGACATTATTTTTTCTAGGGTGGCACTTCTCTTCTTTGTAAGGTTTCTTATAAAGATTCGAATCAATTTGGGGGAAAAAAATGAGATCGAGGTTATTTAACTTCAACACTCCCTATCCTGTATTTCTAAGACTATTCTGGTAAGGTCTCAATCAAAGTACCCATCGGATAGGATTTCGCATAGTGCATGGGACATGCAAGTGTCTTTCATCACCTGTACCCATATTGGTCTGGAGTTAATCCTTGCTAAACATGGTCATTTGCTTTTTATCACCCATACTTGGGTTGGACATCATTTTGGAGTACAGCTAAGGATCTATGAAATTCTTTGAGATTAGATGTTATTTCAAATTCGAGATATTCTTTTTTTTTTTTTTTTTTTTTTGATTGTAAATTCGAGATATTCAAGGTTTAAAATCCTCGTTGGATTTGGTACTAAAACATCACTATCACTAAAAATAAATAATTAAATGACGGTTATGGGCTTTCCACGGATCTTTAACAGCGTAAGAGCATTGAAGACATGATTTAAAAGGTAGCATTTCGCATCTTCAAGAACTATTCTTGATTAAGACTTAATTGTATGTAGTCGATGTCAAACTTCAACGAGGTAACTCAATTTAATAATGAAGCTAGAACAGACAAGGAGGTTAAGAACCATCCAATAGTCTGCCAATACCTTTCAAAATATAGCTGTTCTCCATAATAATTTAAGTTTATTGGATGGTCATCAACTCAATAAAAGACGTCTAAAAACACCAAACTATGATTCTAGCTATTAGTATGGTAGGCTTCCAACCACTTTATAAAATTAAACACATACAAAGACAATTGAAAACAAGCATCGAACTCGTACAAAAAAGCAAGTACCAGGATGTTACATCTCACATAAGTCTGAAACAACACAAAATCAAACCGAAATGATCAAGTTCACCAAGTACAGACATATATTGTGAAAATCAAAGGTGCAGTCCATCAAACTAAACTAAAATAGACGAGAGCACAAAGCATGAATCCAAGAGACAGTGCTTTTCTTATCAAAAAGAAGAAGAAAGAGAGTGCTTTTCTTATCAAAAAGAAGAAGAAAGAGAGTGCTTTTAGTCTAAAATTATCCTGGCCTTGCCTTACCATGCTCTAGAACAGAGTTGGTATAGCTCTTATTTGAGACATTTTGGAATGAATTGAAGTAAATAATTTTGCAAATAAGAAGGCATAGTGAAGAAATGTGAACAAGTTAAGAACTAAAAGCCTCCCACGGACTTTGATAACTAAAACCTCTCAGGGTATCCCACTGCTAAAGTTATGAGCAAAAACAAAACAATAATTTCACCTTATAAGGCTAGGGCCTCTACTAAGAGTTGTCAGAACCCTCCCTCCATAGGCTGTCAAAATTTAAGAATGAAAGATATACTTGGCAGCTTATGATGTTAAACTAAAAGATCCATGTGATTGCTTTTCCCCCATAACTAGCAACGTTTGTAGAATCAATTGAAGCAAAGATGTTAAAGTTTGCTATGTAAAACTAAACAAAGTGATGGTTAGCCATAAAAATATGAAAACTTAGCTATGATGAAATTCGGTGAAGTAGATCCTCTCAAGGATAGGATTTTTAATAATACTACTAGTGTATCATATGTACTGTATTGTGAATTGTCGGAAGGAATGCCCTGTATTTACTGGTACAGTCATAGGACTAATTTTTCCCACTCTCAAGATCCTTCTTTAAATAATCCCTCTAGCTATAACACAATCTAAATGAACTTGACAGTTGGAACTCTTTGTTTCTTGTTGGGCTATAAGGGATTTAAAACATTTCCCCCAAATGGATGTGTGATTTGTAAGCTTGTCGGTCTTTCTCCACCTCATTGTTGCAGTTGCCAAAGTTGCGACTCCCCTTCTAAAGAAAGACCTATTTTCTTTCAATCTTTCTTTCTAAATTAAATATCATCGCATACAGCATACTACTGGAGTTTCATCCTCAATGTGTATCAGTGATGCATAATAAGAATATATTCCTCAAAGCACTGCATTTATCAGGAATATATGACCAGAATTTCCATTTTCAATCTAACATATCATTATCATATTTGTTGTCTTGAAAGTCTAAATTTTAGTTTACACGCATGAAGCATTTACACAACTAAATTTAGAATACTGAGATATATGTTAATCACAAATCTGTAGCCAAAATATCTCTAACAAATAGAACTTTAGCACTTTTGGAATTTCAACTTGATAATGACAACTGTATGTAATCATACCTCTGATAATCCAAGATGCTTAACATATTTTAATTCATAGACTCCTTACTGATCAAAATGCTGTGTCCTCAAAAGCCAATTAATGCTAATCAAGAGAACAAGTCTCTGCAGGTCATAAAAAGAGAGAAAAACCCAAAAAACATAGAGCAATCACACTACAAAGAAAGCATGCAAGATAGGAAGAACAGTGAGA
Source organism: Quercus tomentella (assembly GCA_028535165.1). Classification (NCBI taxonomy): domain Eukaryota; kingdom Viridiplantae; phylum Streptophyta; class Magnoliopsida; order Fagales; family Fagaceae; genus Quercus; species Quercus tomentella. The sequence goes on along the minus strand of JAPQVY010000089.1, from coordinate 52,661,953 downwards.
TCAGTCCGCTTCAAAATGTGAAGATGCACCAACCGGGGTTGGTTGCTTGAAAATTCTGTGTCTCATTTTACTTAAGAAAACCATAATTCAAATGCATCAGGAAAAACATAGCATAGTTTAAGGGGACATAATTCAGGGAAGTAGTCAGCACTGACCAAGAAAATAGCAGGTGAAAAGAGTCAAAACAGTATCATTACCTGCACCAGTGCACTATAGGTATTAATCAAATGCATTACTGTTTCCGCTATGCCGTACCTTGAACTGATGTAACGAAAATTTTCAAGGGAAAGCATTTAAATGCGAAGGGAGAATGGGGAGAGGGAGAGAGAGAGAGGGGGGGGGGGGGGGGCATGAATTTTAACCAGTTCCTAAAAACAACAGATCTACAAAACCAATCTGCTTTAAACTGTGCATAATTTCATTTCCGCAAGACAATCTAATTTAATAAACTATTGAATTTCCTTATTGAACAACTATGTATGTTTCTATAACCCCTGTTTTCATCTAATCAAAAAGCATTAACCCCATTCAAGAGTACTGAACAGCATAGTAATGCCCCTACAAAAACATTGGGTCCACTACTCTAAAGTTTTGTATTCAAGGAACAAATGAATGCATTTGAGATTGAACACCAACTTGATACAGATTCAGATGGTCTATTGCCTTGGAAACCAATTCTCTCAACTCAGGATGCTGTGCAACCACAGTACGGTCTGCCCCCTCAAGGGCAGTCAAAACCCTAGCTTGTTCCAAAGCCTCACTGTTACCAGCATGTATTGCAAGGTAGCAAAGGAGAATCAAACCGTGCAACTGTGTCCGTTCATTGGCCCTTAGCATTCTCATCAACTGCGGCGCACCATTATACTCAATTATTGTCTTGGAATGCTCCACGCAGAGAAAATTATCCGGACAAGCAAACTTCCCCAGAGAAATGGCAGCTTCAGCAGCCATGTCCGGGTTTCTATGACTAAGTTGAGTCACCAGCGGATTAATAACCCAGGTCTCTCTAGCCGGAAAAGTCCTAGCCAATGAACCAATCGACTTTATGGCCGGAACTTGCAATATTGGGTTGTCCAACTCTCTAATCACCCTCAACAGCTGTTCCACAACTGCCTTGGCAGCCGGTGAATTAATCCTAAACGAGGAACGCCTAAGGTCAGCATTATACTCAGCTGCAGCCGTTATCTCCATTATAGTCATCAAGCAATTGTATTGCAACTCACCCTCTTCTTTCTCAACCAATTTCGCCAAACAAAGCAACCCTTTCGTCTCCGTTATCCTCCTACTATTCAACACACTCCCTTTCGCGAGCATCCACAATGCCCCGGCACAACTAATTTTCAAACTAAGCTTCACTTCCGGCTTCTCATTCTCCCTCTCTCTCCTATGCTGCCCGGCCCGACTACTCCCCTCGTTATTATGATAATAATAATGATAGTAATTAGAATTAGAATTTGAATTCGAATTCGAATAAGGTCTGCTACTCGGTCTAGTCAATGTTTTCTTCTCCATTTGCTTATTAATTTGAACAATTGAATGAAAGCTTTGCTTACTCAATTGGTCCTTATCATCATCCACAAAGGTCTCGAACGATAACAGCGTCACGAGCGGCCTAATCACGTGCTCTCTCGCGAAATCCTCTTGAGCAACCGGGTCATACTCCGCCATTCGAGCCACCAGCCTCGCGGCCTGAGTTTGAACCACCATCGGCGAGTCCGAGAGCACTTGCACTATAATCTGAACTCCGAGCTCGTTCACAATCGCTCGCACTCGCTCTTGGTCATTCGCCAGGTTATAAATGGCCGTCGTGGCAGCAATTTGCGCCTCGAGAGACGCGCCGTCTTTGAGAAGCTTCAGCAATGGCGGAACTCCGCCTTCTTCGACGATGATCTTCTTGTTCCGATCGTTGTCTCGCGCGAACGAAGCGAGTTCGTTCGCGGCTTCGATTTTCTCGGGCAGTTGGGACATTTGGAGCGTGGCGACGAAAGACCAAACCCAGGAGAGAATCGGATCGTTGCTGGCGATCGGAGGGAGCGAGAGGTTGATACCGCCGGCGCCGCCGTTTTCGGTGTCGAAGATACTGAGAAGCCACCGCATGTCGCCGACGGAAGACTCTAGAAAGCTCTGAACTTTGCGAAAATCGGCGGCGCTCACGATAGTTACGACGCGCCGGAGAACGCTCCGGCGCTTGCACTTCCGGACTAGGGTTAGGGCACGCTCTAAGTTCTTCGACACCTCGGCGGTCACTCGCCGAATCGGCCGGTCGTAAAGAAACTGTGCCGTGGAAGCGAACCGGGTCATGGTTCGGAGCATCTGGGAGACCCGGTCCACTTGCTTGCCCACTTCAGAACACTCAAGCTTGAACAAATTGGCTTCGTCCACCGCGGCCCGAACTTGCTCCGAGAGCCGAATCGGGTACCCGAGTTCTTCTTCTATCAACTTCTCTTCCAACTCTGTGGCCATTTTTTTTGAGAGTGCCGTTTCACTGACTCGGCAGTTTTGCTTTGTGTAAGCAGAGGGAGAGAAAGCGGTTTCAGTTAAATATATATAAAGTTGTCTGTTTGGGTTGTGAATGTTTTTTTTTTTTTTGGGTTTCTGGGAAATGGCAATGAAATGAGATGAGCGCGTGGGGACTAGAGGGAGTCCAATCGGTCAATTTACTTGAGTTTGAGTGTGACTGTAACCGTTGTTTGTACGTTATGGTACTAGGGAGACTTGACGAAGAAACGAAGGCAAGCGGAAGAGTGCTTGGTACTTGCATGGATAGAGCGTGGATGTAAGAATTGTCAATTTAGGATATCACCTCCAATTTTATCATAAGAATATAGGACAGAGTACAACTTAAATAAATTTTTTGAAGATAATTTTTAGAATATTATGAAGTGGAATATTTTATATTTTTTAAGATAGCAACACTCAAAAAAATTTATTTTTCTATTTAAAGCTGGTAGATTAGTTTTTATAACATCTTTAATGATTTAAGTAAATATCAAAATTGTGCTAATAATTTTTCTTAATATTAATTATGTCACAAAAATCCAATTCACGCATTTCGATATTGAATAGATGACATTTTAAAGAACTTTTTCCTAGAAGGGAAATTTAGAGAATCTTAATACAATTTTTTTTTTTTTTTTTGGAGAAACAATCTTAATACAAATTTAGTAAGAAAAATGCTAGAAATACTATAAGTTTTTTTTACAAACTAATATGTCACAAATTATCACAAAAAAAAAAAAAAAATCAAACATTTATTTATTATTATTTTTAAAATCCATCAATCTCATTTATTTTTCACATCATTTTAAAGCAATGTTAATTGAATTATAGAAGCTTTCCTAAAATTATATTTTTGCTTTTTGTAAATCAATTGAGAAGGTTTACCATTGCGCATTCTTGGTGCGATGGTCACTCCACAAGTATAAGTGTTTGTGAGGTGTGGGAAAGGGGGGGTAAGAACCAAAGTTCAACTCTTCAAGAGGAAGTTTCACACACATATACACTTAGTGAACGTTTGGATAGCGGCAAGCGTCCAGCGTCCAGCGTTTTGTGCGTGAGCCCCATGCACTGTTCATGGGACCCACAAACCTCTTTTTTCAGCAAAATTTTCATTAAAAATGGATCTCACGACATTATTCACACATTTAAAAATTATTTTGCTACAATGTTTTCAGTTTTCAGCAATAAACGGTATCCAAACAGACCCTTAGATTAGGCTAGAGTATAATTTTTATCTTGTATAAAAGAAAAGGTTTAATTTCCTTAAAAAAAAAAAAAAAAATCTAAGAAGGTTTAATTGCTAAAGAAATACATTTAATATCAACTCCATGGATTGGTCAAGTGGTCTCCAAACCTCGTAAGATCCCTAAGTTCTTGGATTCAAAACTCTAGACAGCATCCTTGAGTCACCCTTAAAGGATTCTTCTTTGTGTTTGTTTGGTGTTTGTGAGATAGGGTGTGTGTATATAATGAAGAATATGATTATTTTTAACATAGTTTTTATACTCTTAAATTAAGGACACTTTTTTCTAGATTATTATTTTTATAAAAAATTTGGGCACTTTAACTATGAATTTCAGAAAAGTACAATATATGAATTGCAATATATTATTATTATTATTATTATTAAAGTTAAAGGAACTGCATTTTATGAATTTTTCTTTCCACAACTAAAAAATCCACAACGTTTATTATTATTATTCCTTTATTATATAAAAGTACAATATATATAAGTATAAGGATGGAAAAGTGGAGGGCTAATTTAGAAATCTTCCCAATTTGGATGAAAAAAAAATGGTACACCCCCAAATGAAAACTCCAACAAACCCACCTTTTTTTCTTTTTTCTTTTTTTTTTTTTTTTTTTTTTTTTTTTTTTTTTTTTTTTTTATCTCCCTTTTACCTCGACTAAATAATGGAAAATCAAATTTTTCTTTATAGCTCTTCCTCTTCCTCTTTTTTTATTTTTATTTATTTTTTATTTTTTATTTTTAATATTGCTCTTTCCTTTCCTTCCCCTGTTTTCCATAGTCTCCTTTTCCACTCCAATCATGCATAGAGCATAAATTACAAAGAGCATTGATCATAAATGGAGGAATTTTTATTTATTTTGGATGTGAAATATATTCTGTAATCTATAATATATCTAAAATTGAAGAGGTTTGATTTTTGGTTGATCTCATAATATTTTGCCGAATCAGTTTTTGAAGCCTCACAATTTTACATGTCAATATTATATATATAAGATGGGTTCAAGTTACATCTAGTGTAACTCTAAAAAGTTTCACATTTTTTAAATCATTAGATTTAAGTAGATTCAATGGTAAAAAAAAAAAAAAAAAAAAAAAATCCAATTAATACTAATATTCTAATTGATCTTATTTATTATCTCTTATTTAATACATTCCATACTTATTTCTAAACCCAAAAAAAATTGTAGTTCTCTCTCCACTGCATGTCTCTCTCTCTCTTTCTCTTTGCATGGCTCTTCCTCTATCTCCTCCACGGTCAGGTCGCTGGCAACAATAAATAAAATAAAATAAAATAATCCACAACCTACCGTACTTTGTTAAATAATAAAAATATTGTTGCCATGTTGTTCTCTATCTCCACATTTCTAACCAAATTAAATCAATGCGGTTTGATGCTTAAGAGAAAAGGGAAGGGAAAGGGGAGGAGTTCAAATTGGCAGTGAAAAGGAATATGGTTTAATTTCAATCTAATTTGAACATGGATTTGATAAGGTTTGTTCAAATGCACAATCTCCATGTGAAAAGCCAATAAATTACAACTGTACATAATACAGAGACAGAAACAACAGAACTCTAAATCCTAAAAAGCAACGCCATAATGGCTTTCAATCCTCTTCCTAGCCATTATCCTTATGCAGTAATTATCGCTAAGACCTAAGTTGTGGAAATTCCATCTAAAAGTTGATGATCTAGTTACTCCTACATCATTGGACAATGCTTAGGGGAAATAATGGAAAGACAATTTGAAAGTAGGTTTTGCTTTTTTGAGGTAGGGTAGGAAGGAAATTACATGACTATTGTGAGTGTAAAAAATGAGCAGGTCAAATAAACATTATAGGTTTTTTACATTTCTCATTCAATTAAAATTTTGCTATATAGTCTTCAAATGAAAATTTTGTTACATTTCTCATATATAAGATTCAGGACAATTGAGTTCAAAAACAACACATAACTGTTCATCAAAAAAAAAAAAAAACAGCACACAACCTATTATAATTTTAAAAGTATGGTGAATTCAATCTCTTAGAATCAATGGCAGAGTCAGGATTTGAGTTGAGGGGGGACAAATTTTATATATGATACACGCACTTACACACATTATGTGAATATATAATATTTGAGACCAATTTGAAAAATTAAAAGCTATTCATTTAAATACTAAGTGACATTTAATGTAATTATACAAAAAAAAAAAAAAAAAATCTACAAAAAATGCTTATTCAAAATATTGTATTTATCTATTGAGATATTTCTCACATGAATGATCTATTTTTAATTTTTTTTGAGCCAAAACTCAAGTTATGAATGAAACTATTAGTAGTTAGATAAACACGGAGTGTAATATATGTGAATTTTTATTATTTTAGTTAATGTGGACCCATAAAAGGTTCAAATTATAATATGGTAGGGTCAAACTAAAAAATTCAATGCAAGGCATGCTAGTGGAGGACTTAAGGTTCCTCAATGGTTCGTTTAGAAGTTGTGCTCTATTTCAAGACCTAAGAAACAGAGTGACATTTAATAAACCCAGAAACAAAAAGTAGGCAGGAGTATTTAATAAGTATTAGCAATAATAACTAAGGGTATTTTTTAGGAGGGCCACGGGGGTAGCTGCCCCCCTTCGACCCCCCTAGTTTTGCCCCGGCTTAGAATCGAAGAGAACCAAGTACCAGAAACGTGGAGATAGAGAACACGCAATAGCAATATTTGTGTTATTCAACAAAGTAAGGCAAACAATGGGTTTTTTTTTTTTTTAATTGCTGCAGGTGACTTGGCCGTGGACGTGGAGGAGATAGAGGAAGAACCGTGCAAAGAGAAAGAGAGAGAGAGAGAAGTAGAGAGAGAACGTATAAATTTTTTTGGGTTTAGAAATAAGTATGGAATGTATTAAATAAAGGATAATAAATGAGATCAATTAGAATATAAGCATTAATGAGGAGTTTTATTTATTTTTTAATTAAGTTTAAATTCAATTAGAATCTTGTTATGTCATTTTTTTATTATTAATAAAACATATATTTCCATATTCAAACACAATCATAATAATTATCTATTAATGATTACCATAATTATATAAAATTAATAAATATCTTAATAAATACTTATTAATTATTATAATAAATATCTATTGTAGGGACCGAGTTTGAATCCCAAGCCCAAAGAACGAATAGGCTCAGGCCCAAAACAATAAATTTGTAGAAAATGGGTTGGAAAACAAGGCTAGAATGAGTTGGATGGCAAACAAAGTGGATTCAAATGACAAGAACAGAAAGGTAGATGGATTTCAACTGAAGAAAGTCGCCCTCGGACAGGTTTGAGAAGATCAGTTCTTGTATATTTATCTTAAGTATGATTACACGATTATTTCCTGGCTGCTACAGTGTTTCTCTTTAGATTTCTCTCTCTCTCTCTCTATTTTCCAATCCCCATTTTGCCAGGGGTCCCTTACATTATATATCTCCCTTCCAATGATCTTGGCCTCCATTTGTTGATCATCCAGTCCACTACTTGCGTGCTTGTCGCATCGGACACCCTCTCTGGCCCTTTGTGAGTTGGGATAGCCAATGCAGCACTGTTCAGGGGTCTTCTCCACATAAATGCGGCCAGAAAGTTAGCTGCAGAGAATTTAATGTGGTGGTAGCAGCTTTCTCGTAGATATTTCCTGGCTCCCATTCTTCCAGTACGTTCGTAATGCACGCCTTTATTAGTGGAGTTTCGTAGGAGGTCACTTCGAGTGACAGGATATGCATTCAATCTGTGCTTCGTTTATCTGAGGAGACACTCCTCCTCGGACCATCTTTCCCAACCTTTCTGTTTGCATGTTATTTATGGGACTTTGAGCTTAATATCCTTACTACTGTTTATTCGCCCTCGGACCAATCAACGTTCTCGACCAAGGCCCAAGACCCAATATATGATTTTGGGCCCTTATCCCTACAATAACCCCTCAAAACTTCGGTTTTTCCCTCCTATTCGAGGAGAAAAGGTTGGGTTTTGATTTTTACGAGTCAAGACCATTCATTTCCTTGGTTTACACGTGTGGGAGTACCGTTTTGTGCGCCCCATAACCATCACTGACGCTTTAGAGCCTACGATGCGTCATTAATTGCTCCAAGCGGCGCTTTGTTCCTCGCATCCAGCGGTAAGACACAGATCCTATGGTTGACATTTCTCCTTGAATTTTGAGCGGGATAACTCCCACTTAATTCCACGCCCTATATAAGGCACCCAGGAAAATCAATTTTCTTCATTTTCACAAGTCTTCAAGCTCTCTAGAGATCTCAAACACTTAAACCTCAAGGATTTCTAAGTTCTCAAATTTCCAGAGTCCCTTTCTTACAAAATCTTTGAATCTTTCAAAGGTTCAAGGATAAACATACGTGTCTATTCTCGTAAGTTTCTACATCCTTAAGCTTTTTTCTCCTCAGCCTTTTATTCTTTGTTATCTTTCCTTAAAAACTTCACCCATTTCCCTTTAGCTTGACCAAATGGGTAGGTTCAAGCACCTCATAGACTCTCCTGCCGGTATGGAGGGTTTTAGAGCTAAGTATCACATTCCGCAGGGAATAGCCCTACGGTATTGTGCTCTTGACCAAATAGTCACAAATAGAAAGGAAGTGGAGGTTGTCATTCCTATGATCGCTTTCATAGAAGGAGGAATGACACTTCCTATGGGTAGGGTGAGGTTGACTCCCCATCAATGCGCCCCTAACCTATTTAGGGTCTTGGGTAGCGTAGATGCTCTCAATGAGCAGATGGCTTGAGACTCATGTGGCATGATGTCGTTCATATGTATGAGTGCCACAAGCTCTCTGGCATTGGATATTACCTCAAGTCTCGGTCCGACATTGTTAGACTGATATCGTGTCTTCCTAAGTCCAACAAAGGCATGAAGGATGACTACCTGATCGCCTCTGGGGAATGGCACAACGGTCTTCATTGCCCAACTCGGGAGGGAGATCCAGGTGGGGTACCCTAAGTTTAGGTCCCTCAGCATGGGATTTAGCTCCTTTTGCTTTACCATCTTTTCTTTCTAACACTTTGTTTTACTTCGACAATGGATTTCATTAACCTGACCATGGTTTATTCCTCGGATGTTTTTACAGATAAGGCGCACATTGCTCCCAGACTCAGTCTTGTCAACGTCGCGACTCTCAACAAGGTGCTGCGGTCCGAGATTTTTGTGAGTGAAGACGGGCAACTGCGAGTCGTCCACTTAGTATTTGACTTCGAGCCCTTGTCAAACACATTCCAGGATGCGAGCCAAGTAGTAAGGGTAAGCGATCCTAGAATCCACCGGATAGACATCTCCCAGCCTGGTTTCTTGGCCTAAAGAGACCTTCCACCAGTTGAACTACCTCCCCAACGTTCTCCGAGAGAAGTAGCTGCTCCAAGGGAGGAAACTGCCTCTTCGCGTCTCTCCCTTGAGGCCAAGATTGACCAGTTTCGTTTTGAAGAAGAAGAAGGAGCACCAGAGAGGCCTGTGGAGCTCTCAGATTCTGAAGCTGAGTTGGACAGACTTTCTGCGGCCTATTCTCCGAGACTCCTAATTGCCCAGGTTGATATCAGCTCCGAAGAAGAGGCAGAAATGGCTTTGAATCTGAAGAGAGGCCTTAGAGACCTTGAATCTGGTAGAAACAAAGGTTCATCATCCAAAGAGGCCCCACATACTCAGCTACCTCCCAATATTCCCCTTCCCCCTCTTCGTTCTCCTTTTGGCTTGCACCCAGATCCCAACTTGCAAAAGAAGAAGAGGAAGGGGAAGGACATTGAGAAGGGGGAGATTGTCCCTCCAAAGGACCCGAAGCAGCAAAAAACTGTCAGAGAAAAAAGAGGGTCCTCTGTGGAAAGCAAGGAGGATTCCCGTAGGGCCAAGGTGCGCCAACCGTAGCGCATTTGGGCTCCCCGTTTGGAGCTGGACGGCACTGCCATTCCCTGGGACACTTCCGTCCGGGACTTCCAAAAGGGGCGTTCAGGCTACGTTGCTGAAGCCCTAGAGCAGCCTCTTCTCCTCCCTAGAGATATGGAGGCTCTCAGGCATTTCAAGCAGCCCGACCTCTTCCTGTCCCTGAAGAGGGACCTTGCCATGGTAAGTAATCTAACATATCTTCGAATTAAATGCTAAGTTGCACTTTCATTCTTTCTCAACTTTTTTATTCATGGGATTCCTTCGTTGTTTTTATGTAGGTTACCCAACAAGTTCTTGTGGCCGAGGAGTGGGTCCGTGACGCCCATAATGAGGTCAGGGTTGAGGCCCAATCCTGTGCTGAGGTTGAAAGGTCCTTGGGAGCCCTTAAATAAGAATGAGCGAAGCTGTCTAACAAGTTGATAGCCGCAGACAGGGCTCGCCAGAGTGCCAAGGTGGGTCTAAAGAACGTGGTGATGCAGGCCAAGGACCAATGCAAGCAGCTTCACATGACTAAGATAGAACTGGCCACCCAGAGACAGCTAGTCCTGGATCTCAAGGCCGAGCTGAAGAAAGCTAAGGATGCAGTCCGGGTGGCCAAGGAAGCTTCTAACGCCGAGGAGATGGCATCCTACGAACATGGGGTGTTGGAAATGGAGACCTGATTGGCAAAAGAGGTAGCAGGAGTGTGTAGGGATTACTGCGCCGAGACATGGGCTGAAGCGCTCAATTGGGAGGAAGTCCCTGCGGACTTCGAGCTCAAGAGGGCTAAAAGTGTTTTCTTCCCGGAAGACATCTGAGAAGCTCCAGTAATGCTCCCTCCTCCTGTGCAGCTACCCACCATCCAAGCCCCTACTCCTGATGTTGAAGTCTTAACAGGGGCTAGAAAGGGTAAAGAGTTTCATCCACTGGTTAAGGCCAATCAATCCGAGGACGCTCTCACGATCCGGGATGTGGTCTCCAAGGCTAAAGATGTAGAGTCTAAGTCCAAGGCAACTGATCCCCAAGAAGACCCCCATCAAGCCAAGGCATAAATATAGGATTTTCTTTTGTAGTTTTCTCTATGTATATATTTTTGTAATGGCATTCTGCCATTAAACATAATGTATTCCCTCTTTTGTTCAATGAAAAGATCTTTCTTTTTACTCTATGTATCTTTACTTTATGTGTTCTTAACTTTAACAATGTTGCAGATAGCAGTGAGCTACTACTATTCTTTTAATAAAAGCTAACAGTAATACATAGCTGATCATTTAAATAATTTAAACAAGTACCAGCAGTAAAGGGAATTGTCACATGCTTGTACTGAGAATTGAACCTTCTGCGAGGAAGGCAGAATCTTATAGAGATGAACAACATACGTTGTAAGACATAGACAAGGCAGGCAATTCTCATTCTACTCAACACTTAAGATAAAAATTTAAGAACTTTAACTTACTCAAGGTTAACGATCCGAGGAGCTGAGTGTAACCTGGGATATGCCTTGACATTTAGGAAAAATGAATAGATGTCATTACGTATTAATTTTCCCAAAGCATGTAGTCTGGGGAGCTAGGCATGATTGAGGTTCTGTTTAATACTTAGAGAGGATAAATAGATGTCATAGTGTGTTAATTTTCCCAAAGTATGTGGTCCGAGGAGCCAGGCATGACTAAGGTTTTGTTCAACACTTAGAAAGATGTCATAAATTGTTAATTTTCCCAAAGCATGTGGACCGAGGAGCCAGACATGACTAAGGTTCTGTTCAACACTTAGATAGATGTCCTTAAGTATTAATTTACCCAAAGCAAATGGTCTGAGGAACCAGGCATAGCTAAGGTTCTGTTTAATACTTAGGAAAATAACTTAACGTATCAATTTACCCAAGGTATGTGGTCCGAGGAGCCAGGCATGACCAAGGTTCTGTTTGATACTTAGAAGATGTTATTAAGTATTAATTTACCCAAAGCAGGTGATCTAAGGGACCAGGCATAGCTAAGGTTTTGTTTAATACTTAGATAGATGTCCTTAAATATTAATTTACCCAAAGCAGGTGGTCTGAGGAACCAGACATAGCTAATGTTCTGTTTAATACTTAGGAAAATAGCTTAATATATCAATTTATCCAAGGTATGTGGTTCGAGGAGCCAGGCATGACCAAAGTTCTGCTTGATACTTAGAAGATTGTTATTAAATATTAATTTACCCAAAGCAGGTGGTCCGAGGGACCAGGCATTGCTAAGGTTCTGTTTAATACTTAGATAGATGTCCTTAAGTATCAATTTACCCAAAGCAGGTGGTCTGAGGAACCAGGCATAGCTAAGGTTCTGTTTAATACTTAGGAAAATTATCATAACATACCAATTTTCTCGAGGTATGTGGTCCAAGGGGCCAAGCATGACCAAGGTTTTGTTTGATATCCAGAATAATAATAATAGGAAACTCAACAGATAATGGAATAGACAAGAATGTGACAAAGAAAACTTTCATTAATAATAATAAATTTTCAGGTTATTTACATTCCAGGGGCGCAGTATAAGTTTTTCATCCAAGTCTTCAAGATAATATGCACCTATTCTTGCCACTGATGTGATAAGATATGACCCTTCCTAGTTGGGCCCTAACTTTTCCCATGCAGGGTTCTTGGCTGTTCCTAGGACCTTCCTTAATACCAGGTCTCCAGGCGCTAGCGGCCTTAATTTGATGTTGGCATCGTACCCTTGCTTGAGCTTGTGTTGATAATAAGCCAATTAGATCATAGCATTTTCCCTTCGCTTTTCAATTAAGTCTAAACTCTTCTCCAATAGCCCATCATTGTTGCTCGGAGTGAAAGCGCTCATTCTCAGTGTTAGGAATCCAGTTCCCAGAGGAATAACAACCTTGGCCCCATAAGTCATTGAAAAAGGTGTCTCTCCTGTTGATCTACGAGGCGTAGTCTGGTATGTCCAAAGTAAGTGTCGCAATTCTTCTACCCATCTTCCCTTTGCGTCGTCCAGTCTCTTTTTAAGCCCACCCACTATGACCTTATTGACGGCTTCAGCCTGTCCATTCCCTTATGGGTATGCCGGGGTAGAATACCTATTTGTTATGCCCAGGTCGCAGCAGTACCTCCTGAAGGCTTTACTGTCAAATTGGAGTCCATTGTCCAAGATGAGAGTATAAGGAATCCCAAAACGAGTAACGATGTTCTTCCAGACAAATCTCTTGACATCCACATCCTTGATGTTTGCTAATGGTTCAGCTTCAACCCACTTGGTGAAATAGTCCGTGTCGACCAGCAAATATCTCTTATTCCCTGCTGCCTTGGGGAAAGGACCCACAATGTCTAAGCCCCATTGAGCAAATGGACAAGAGCTGGACAAAGGATTAAGGACTCCCCCTGGTTGGTGTATGTTCGTTGCAAATCTTTGACATTGGTCACACTTCCTTACATACTCCTGTGCTTCCTTCTGCATGTTTGGCCACCAGTAGCCTTGAGTGATGGCTCAGTGAGACAAAGATCTACCTCCAATGTGGCTTCCACAAATCCCTTCGTGCAACTCCTCGAGGAGTAGCTCTGAGGCTTCTGGGTGTATGCATAACAAGTACGACCCGGAAAAGGAGCGCTTGTACAATTTTTTATCCTCGGATAGCCAGAACTGAGGAGCCTTTTTTCACACTTTGTCGGCTTCTAATTTCTCCTCGGGCAAGATATCTTCCTTAAGGAATAGTACTATAGGGTCCATCCAACTAGGCCCTACCCTAACTTGGTGGAAACGGGCCACCTTTCTCTCCACTTCAGTAGGTTTGCACAAGTCTTCAACAAAGACGACCCGAGGTAGGCCATGCGCCGAGAAGGTCACAAGAGTGGCAAGAGAATCGGCATATGTGTTCCCACTCCTAGGGATATGCAGCAAGCTGAAGGACTCAAATCTTGATTGCAAGTGTCTAACTTGATTCAAATAGCCTTGCATTCTCACATCCTGGGCCTCTAACTCCCCTTTCACCTGGCCGAAGATCAATCTTGAATCCGAGAATATTTGTACTGCCTTTCTTCCCATTTTTCTAACCATGGCCATCCCCACCAGTAGGGTTTCATACTCAGCATCATTGTTCGTGGCCGGGAAGTCCAGCCTTAAGGATTTCTCAATAGTGATCTTCTTAAGAGATACTAGGACTAGCCCCACTCCGGATCCCCTTTGATTTGCTGCGCCATCAACGTATACCTTCCAAGATAAAGGTTCTTGCAGGGAGACCATGCCAACTGATTTTGCATCCATGCCTTGGCTTTCTGCTTCTTCTTCTAATGGGAATTCGGCGAACTCGTCCACCAAATCCGCGAGGACCTGGCCCTTGACAGAGGTGCGAGGCATATACTTGATGTCAAAAGCTCTTAGCATTGTCCCCCATTTGGCAACTCTCCCTGTGAAATTAACACTCTGAAGTAGCACTCGTAGTGGAAGTTGTGTTAACACCACAACGGTGTGTGATTGGAAGTAGTGGGGTAACTTGCGTGTAGCATGCATCACCGCCAGGATGGCCTTCTCCAATGGCAAGTAATGGACCTCGGCCTCATATAGTGACTTGCTCACATAGTAAACTGGCCTTTGCACCCCATTGTCAACCTGTATCAGCACTAAGCTTATCGCATGGGGGGCCACAGCAACATAAGCAAACAAAACTTCGTCCACCTCGGGCCTTGACATAATGGGCGGTCGAGAAAGATATTCCTTTAATTGTTGGAAGGCTAGGATGCATTCCTCTGTCCACTCAAATTCCTTCCACTTGTTCAAAAATTGGAAGAAAGGTTTATACCTGTCTGCTGACCAAGAAATGAATCGGTTTAAAGCAGCAGTCATTCTTGTCAGCTTGTGGACCTCTTTGGGATTCCGAGGTGGCTGTAAATTGTTAATTGCTCTAATTTGATCAGGATTGACTTCAATTCCACGGTGAGTGACCATATACCCCAACAACTTTCCTGATCCGACACCAAAAGAGCATTTCAAAGCATTAAGTCGCAGCTTGTGTCTCCTTAAAATCTCAAAGATATTCCTAAGGTCATTAATGTGCCCGGACTCCACTTTACTCTTAACCATCATGTCGTCTATATAGATTTTAATGCTTTTTCCTAACTGAGGCTCAAACATCCTAGTCATCATCCTTTGATAAGTAGATCCTGCATTCTTTAGACCAAAAGGCATCACCTTGTAGTGGTAATTCCCAATAGGGGTGACGAAGGCTGTCTTCTCCTAATCACCTGAAGCTAAAGGTATCTGATAATACTCTTGGAAGGCATCCAGGAAGCTCATCCGAAGGTGACCAACCGTTTTGTCAACTAACTGATCAATCCGAGGCATGGGGAAAAGGGTCCTTCGAACAGGCCTTGTTCAAGTCGGTGAAGTCTACACATACTCGCCACGTCCCATTTTTCTTCTTCACCACCACAGTATTGGCCAACCATTTAGGGTAAAACACCTCTTTAATAGCCCCAGCCTGCTTAAGTTTTGTCACTTCACCTCTGACAGCATCAGAATGATCTTTAGATGAGCGTCGAGGTGGTTGCTTCTTAGGGATAATTGATGGATTGATGTTCAAATAATGACATATGAAGCTTGGATCCACCCCTGGAGCTTCGTAGGCATTCCAAGCAAACACATCAACGTTTGTCTTGAGAAACTCCACCAGCTCTTCCTTCTCCTGAGGCGATAACTGAGCCCCAACTTGGAAAAACTTCTCTGGGTCATTACCTATGGCAAATTTCTCTAAATCCTCACATTTGGCCTCCTCAGCTTGCCCATCTATAGGTAACACCAGAGACTTTGACTGCTATAAGCCCCTTTCGGTAGAGGCCGAGGACTCAACTGCGGGCCGATGCATGATTACAGCCACAAGGCATTGTCTAGCCATGGACTAGCTTCCTATTAGCTCCTCAACCCGGTCCCCTGATGGATACTTCACTTTCAAATGCAAAGTTAAAGATACGATCCCTAGGGCATGAAGCCAAGGTCTTGCCACTATGGCCATGTAGGGAGAATATGCATCCACTACAATGAAGTCTACTTCAACCACCTCCGAACCTGCCTGCACAGGTAACCTAATTTGGCCCCTTGGGATGACAATCTTCCCATCAAAACTCACCGAAGGTGAATCATAGGTTGTCAGATCTTCGGGCTTTAAGTTCAGCCCTCTGTATAAGTCAAGGTACATGATTTCAGCACCATTTTCGTGGTCTACCATTACCCTCTTCACATCATATCCCCCTATTCTGAGGGTTACCACCAAAGCATCATTGTGTGGCTGGATAGTTCCAATCTTGTCTTCATCCGAAAAACTCAATGTCGGTCAGATCTCCAACTTAGCCCTCTTCAGCTCAGTGCTCAAGTCCTCGACAGGTAGCCGAGCTATAGACATCACCCTAGAAGGCTGAGAACCAGTTCTCCCAGGTGCAGCGAAAATGGCATTAATTGTGCCTATCGAGGGCCTTGAAGAAGCATTCCCCTGAGCTCCTGACCTTGATTGGTCCCCCTGCCCATCTTGTTCGGCCATTTGAAATATGGTTCGTTCTTGATCTTCTCCAAAACTTGATGCACCGATTCTTGGAACACAATGTTCACCACCTGAGGAGCTGTAGACCCAGATTGCCCGGCAAAATCCCTTCGTGGTCTGTTATTGTCATAGCAGTCCGACCTAAAATCCCTTCTCTCTTGAGGAATATCATTTCCCTTCCCTTTGCCTTGCGGTTGGTCCTCCTCGACCCTCTTATACTTATCTATCTGCTCTATGAGCTTGCGTACACTGGTAGCAGGCTTCCCAGTCAAGGACTTCCTCAAACCATGCTCAGTAGGCAGGCCGACCTTGAAGGTCCTGATGGCCACATTGTCAAAGTCACCGTCAATCTCATTGAACATCTCCCAGTATCTGTCCGAGTACGTTTTTAGGGTCTCCCCTCTCTCATGGACATGGACAACAAGGAGTCTAAGGGTTGAGGGACCCTACTGCATGTGATGAAGTGAGACCCAAAGGCCTGGGTAAGCTCTCTAAAAGAATCAATGGAACCTGCAGCTAAGCCATTAAACCACCTCATCGCCACAGGCCCCAAGCTGGAGGAGAACACTTTGCACATCAGGGCCTCATTCTTGGAGTGCACAGCCATCCTTTGGTTGAAGTGGCTCATGTGCTCCACAGGGCCTGTTCGACCATTGTACATGGTGAATGTGGGCTGGGTGAACCACCGAGGAAGCATCCCTTCCTCCACTCTGTGTGTAAAAGGCGACCTGGAAATTTGGTTGAGCGCTCTGCTCATTGCATTGTTTCCCAAGCCTTTGGAGGACGAACTTCTGTTTCTGCATTCATGATGGTGGTCATCGACGTACGAGAAAGACTCATTGGGAGGAGTTCTTAATCTGCGTCTAAAACTACTACCTTTTTCATCGTCAAAAGAAAGGTCAAAACTGGAGGGAATTCGCTTTCATCGTTCACGGCGCAGCTTTCTCTTCAAATGGTCAATCTCCAATTGTAGGGCTTTGGTTTCTTCTTCATGAAAGGGGTGTCTCTTCCCCCAGGACTGGCTTCTACAAGACTGGGTAGTATGCACACTCCCCTCCCGGTCCCTTCTTCACTCGAGGTTGACAAAATGATTTACACGTTGGGACCTCGTAGATTCTACCTGGTGTGGACCTGACCCCGTCATAGTTGTACGTCAGACTCACTACAACACCAAAGTTTTCCCAAAGATGGTGCCAATTGTAGGGACTGAGTTTGAATCCTAAGCCCAAAGAACGAATAGGCTTGGGACCAAAACAATAAATTTGTAGAGAGTGGATTGGAAAACTGGGCTAGAATGAGTTGGATGGCAAACAAAGTGGATTCAAATGACAAGAACAGAAAGGTAGATGGATTTCAACTAAAGAAAGTCGTCCTCAGACAGGTCCGAGGAGATTAGTTCTTGTATATTTATCTTAAGTATGATTACACGATTATTTCCTGGCTGCTACAGTGTTTCTCTTTAGATTTATCTCTTTCTATTTTCCAATCCCCATTTTGCCAAGGGTCCCTTACATTATATATCTCCCTTCCAATGATCTTGGCCCTCCATTTATTGATCATCCAATCCACTACTTGAGTGCTTGTCGCATCGGACACCCTCTCTGGCCCTTTGTGAGTTGGGATAGCCAATGCAGCACTGTTCAGGGGTCTTCTTCACATAAATGCGGTCAGAAATTTAGCTGCAGAGCATTCAATGCGGTGGCAGCAACTTTCTCTTAGATATTTCTTGGCTCCCATTCTTCCAGTACGTTCGTAATGCATGCCCCTATTGGTGAAGTTTCTTGGGAGGTCACTTCGAGTGACAGGATATGCATTCGATCTGTGCTTCATTTATCCGAGGAGACACTCCTCCTCGGACCATACTTCCCAACATTTCTGTCTGCATGTTATTTATGGAACTCTAAGCTTAACACCCTTATTACTATTTATTCGTCCTCGGACCAATCAACATTCTCGGCCAAGACCCAATATATGATTTTGGGCCCTTATCCCTACATCTATAATAATAATTCTCATAATAAATGTATATAATAATCATAATAAATACCTATTAATAACTACCATAATTATCATATTCATATTTATATACAAAATTAAACAAGGAGAAAGTCAAATTTTTTTATATAAAATCATATTGGGAAATGTTAACGGATGCCCTAAGGGCATTTGTTAGTGAACCATTTTAGGAAAAATTTTATTGAAAAAAAAAATTAATGTTTTAATAGTTTTTTCTATTTCCCATAAAATAGTGTCAAATTTTTTTTAAAATGGTTTATTAATAATTGCTCTAAAAGCACCCGTTAACAAGATCCAATCATATTTTATTGATTTTTTTTTTCAAGTATTGCATGGGTTGTTGACTAGTAGTACGTTAGTAAATGGAGGAAGTTAAACAAAGGTCACTCATTTTCGCCTCCATCAACTAAAAAATCAAAAAGAAGATATATATATATATATGTATGTATGTATGTATGTAGATTACATTGTCTAGATATTTAAGACTCCATCAAGCAAAATTACTTCCAAAAAAAAACGAATAGTAATGAATTTCAAAGAAGGAATTACAATGTATGAGATATCAAGGAATTTATGATAGATTTTTGTATAAATAATAGTCGAAAAATTATTAGGTACTCCTAGAGTACTATAAATACGTACTCTCCCCTCTCACATAAATGGTGGATCCTACCATGAATTTAATTAGTGAGACCCACTATTTATGTGAGAGGAGAGGGTACATATTTATAATATTTTGGAAGTACACGATAATTTTCCGTCAGAGTTATGGGAACAAAAATTCTTAAATGCAGTTTCTTTAAAAAGAACAAGAAGAAAAAAAAAAAATAATAAATAAACGGACATCATGGCCATCAAATCAACTAAGCTCTGACCATTGCCTGTGAAAAAAAAAAAAGGAAAATGCTGGGGTCATAGAAAATGACACAATTTTGTGCCACAACTCGTCATGTGGCGAGTTGTAATTGGTGAAAATGTGTCCCCACATGCCCCATAGACACTCTTTCGCCAGTCACAACTTGCCATGTGGCGAGTTGTGGTACAAAGCACAACTCAAAAAAAAAATTTATAATAATTGGTGTGAAGGTGATGTTAACTGTCATACCATAGTGAAATTATGTGAAAATTTTATTCAAAATGATAAACCAATTGTTTTTACCGTTCCTTCAAAAAAAAAAAAAATGTTTTTATCGTTGACATGAACACCAACAGCTAAATAAATAAATAAAAATGAAGGTCATTGTTGTGATGTGAGCCCAACCGTCTTTAATGCTCACATTTTTTTATAAAGTTTAGAAAATCTAATGCTTACCTTACTGAATGGTTTTTTATGGATAAAAAATATACAGAAAATTGTGCAATTCAATTTGTTAACATTCTGGGGTTGGGGTAATGGTCGTAACTATAGGCAAAAACCTAGTACAAGTATATATAAAATTGCTTCTGACGTTCCTGGACTAGAGTTGCCAAGTTGAATACCCCTTTTTTTTTTTTTTGATAATCAGTACCACATATATCTTGACTTGAGCGTCTTTCTTTTCCTCTATTGTTTAAGAGGGTGTCTGCTTTGATATCTAAAACCTCTTATGTTTGTAAGAATATCATCTATCTCAAAGGAGAAGAAAAAAAGAAAGAAAAAAAAGAGTCATAGGGAAGACTTGACTTCGATGCAAACAGGAGGGAAAAGGCGGTAATTTTGACACAATTTATGAACACGACACAGATAAGACACGAAGTTAGTAAGTTTCAACAAAGGCTTAGCGGATTTGTGTTATATTCAAGTTGACATGAATTGACCCATTTAATAAATATGTCAATTCGAGTTAGATACGTGATGAAGTACAAATTTGTCAGTTGAAGTGAATGTGTCCAGATGGAGCCAAGCCCTCGTCTTTGTGTCAGTAGAAATGGTAAGGTAGCTCTTTTAGATTGGTCACCGGTGTGGTGCCTACCACAACGTCTCCGATGCCAAAGTCAGTACAGGGAGGCTCTCAAATTATAAAGCAATGTAATGGGATAACAACAAGTATTTCTGATTGTGTCTATGTACCTTATGCTCTGCTGGGAGGGTTGTATATATATATATATATATATATATATATATATATATATATATATATATATATATATATTCCTGTAGCTCCTAGCTATTGTGACTGTTATGGTGGTTTTAATGCTTCTTTTGGTAATGCCTCCAGGTCAACGATGGGCTCCCAACAGTCTGTACAGCTGTTCTTGTAACCGTTCGCGGCATTTATTGGCCTGTATTGAATGACTTCTTTTCCTCCGTCAATAATGTGGCTTGCACGTCAGAGGCACCTGGTTAATCCGTCTGTCAATACTGCCTCGTTGGTTTGGACGAGGTCGTCGAGAGAAGTTGAGTTCGTCAGTCCCATCAATACGTAAAACCCATTTTGACTTGTTTAACTAGGGGGTCATTTTACCAGTTTACCTTTTAGGAAATTGATGATATGGAACTTAGACAACTATTAACCAATATATTAAATGACTTTTGGACTTGTAATTTTATTTTAAGAAATAACAACTGTAGGGACTGGGTTTGAGCACTTCTACTGTTAGATGAGTGGACTCAAGCCCAACTAGCCCAATACAATAAACTTATAAAGAATGAGTTTAAGAACTAGGCCTTAGTGAGGGTTACAACAACTGGACATGGTTATGAGTGGATCGAATGATAAGGACGTGGACTGAAGTGTGAAATTCTGTCCTCAACCCTCATCCAAGGGGCTTGTTGTTCTTATTATTTCTTCAGTGCTTGGTTACAAAGGTTTCAAAGATCATCCAAATTGCTATTGTATTCTCTCTTTCTAATTTCCGATCTCCCATTTCATGAAGGCTTTCTTACATTATATATCCCCTTTCCGTTGATCTTGGCCCTCCATTTGTTGATCATGCAGGTCACTACTCGAGTGCTTGTCTCATCAGTCGTCTTCCCAAGCCTTCTGTGAGTTGCAGCAACCAAAGCAGCATTGTACAGGGGTCATTTCCTCATTAATACGGCCAAAACGTTAGTTGTGGGCATTTAATGCGGAGGTGACAGTTTCTCCTTAAATTGCTCCTCCACCATACTCCCATGGCTGACCCACTGTACTTGTCCTTTTCTTGGGATGCTATGGGAGGTTGCCTTCGATGGCGTGCCGCTCTTCCCTTCTATAATCTCGGTTGGCCGAGAACAGGATTGTCCTCGGCAATGTCTCTGGACAATTTGGGCTTTCTTCATTCGTCCCTAGGCATTTCTTCCTCCTCGGTGTGGGCCTTGGGCTTAGTATAAAGTGGGTTGGGATTGCCAAATTCTTTGACCCCACAATAGCCCCTCAAAATCCTGCTATCCGACTCCTTGGACGGAGAGGAGGATTTTGGTGTCCTCGGGCCTTTATTATGGCTTGTCAAGTCTTGTCCTCCATCAGTGTTAGAGCCTTTTCGCTTGTCCAAGGCACGTTCTTGGTGCTTCGGTATACGGAGCGCGCCCTCATTAAATTCTGGCGGCTCTGTGCTCCCCACGTTCAACGGTGTGATGGTAATCAAACGATGGGGATTCCTTTAACTTTATGGCGGGAAAACCCACATGGTTATTTTTTATTGGAGGTATAAATACACATTTGAACCAACTTGCCTCTTTACTTTTACATTCAAGAGTTCTTGCGCTCATATCCTGAGTTCGGTCAAATCTCCAGCCAAACTCACGTCTCTTTTCAGCATAAAAATCCTGTTTGAGGAGCTTTTCCTCATTTCTGTAAGTTTTCTTCTCTCTTTAACTCAGGTTTTCTCTCTTCTAAGTTTCTTTTCCTCTTATTCCTCTCTTTCTTTCGTCCTTCCCTGAGTCTTTTAGCCATTTCTAGGGATGGGTAAGTTTAAAAAGTTGGTTGAGTCCGAAGAGGCAATGGAGAAATCCGTCGCCGATTATAGGATACCTAGTAATGTAGGTTTGAGATACTGTGAAGAAGGGGAGTGGCATTTTAGGAGGCAAGTGGGTGAAGTAGTGATTCCCATAATCGCCTTCATAGAAGGTGGTATGAGAATCCCTATGGGGCTAGTGATGAGGGACTACCTTAGGCATTTCCGATTAGCACCCACCCAGTGCACCACTAACGTGTTTAGGATCCTAGGTTGTGTGGACGCCTTAAACGAGAAGATGGAGTTGAGGTTAACCCATCACGATGTAAACTAGTGCTACAACCTCCAACACCTAAAGGGTAAATCCTATTATATGAAGACGAGGGATGATAAGGTTCGGCTTATTCAGTGCCTCCCCGAGTCCAGCAAGGGGTTAAATAAGGACTTTCTCATCGTGTCTGGGGAGTGGCACGACGGCCTTCATTGTCCGACAGAGGTGAGGGAACCAGGTGGGGTATTCAGAGTAGGAGAGGGTTAATCTTTTGTGTTGTCATAGTTTGCATTGCTCGGTTGCTAATATGAACATGCTTTCTTTTTTCCAGATCCACACGCCTTTGAACGACACTTTCACTAAGTCAACCGGGAAGATTTGGAAACCATTCTTAAGGCGGAGGTTTTTGTGAACGAAGATGACAACCAAGATAGAGCCACTCACAAGATCCTCGGGTACGATCCCATCCAGAAATCATTCTTGGCTCCAAAGTACATGATCAAAGCTAAAGATCCTCGGCTTCACAGAATCACCGTAGCAGAACACGGGTTCTTGCTTCCCGAAGGATCTCCTGTTCCTGAAGGCATTCCGTTGGCAGGCCCTTCTTCATCCCATCAAGCAGCAGAGGCCGAGGGAGGAAGAGTAGAAAGCGAAGAATAGGTCGTTGATTTGGGTCCGTCCGAGGACGAATTTGGTGTATTCGACCAAGTTAGTCTATCCGAGGATCCCTCTGGTGACTTGGGCAACCCTAGTTTGACTGAAGCGGATCTCTCATCAGTAGGGACTTCTTCTCAGGCTGAAATGGGTTTTAAGAGAACACCTCTAGCCAACTTGTTCGACCTGATTGAGGGTCAACTGGGGAAGGACGTGCCGGGGAAGCCACAATCCAAGCCTCCTCCTCCTCCACCCAAGTTTCAACCCGTTCAAACCAGGTCATCTTCCACCCAATCAAAACCATCATCTCCACGATCCAAAATTCCTCCTTCTCCTTAGTCGACTCTGTCTCCTCGACCCGAGCCCGCCGATCTAAAAAGGAAGAGGGCTTCTAAAGGTAAAGAGCCCATGGATGGGGGGAAATCTCGCTCCTCTCAGGAGGAAGATGAAGCCCGATGAGCTTCAAAACAACTAACAACCGGGCACCAGGGCCAAGAAAAAGAAATCGCCACACAGTCCGAGCCCCAGGCCTGGCTTCCTGCCTCAATGCTCCACGGGGAGCCTTTGATGGACAACGCCTCCCTCAGGGACTTCTAAAGGGGTGAAGGCACCTATGTGGCCGATGCGTTGGAGAGGTCCCTGCTACTTCCCGCCGATATGGCCGAGTTGGGGAATCTGAGAAGGCAGGAGGTCTTCCTCAGCATCAAAAGGTACTTGGGCATGGTAAGACTTCTAATACTTGTGACTCCGTTGATTTTTGTTCCTTGGTTTCCAACTTACCGTGTGCTTGTTTCAATGGGCAGGCTATCCAGGCCACTTATAGATTAGAAGAGGCAGCTAACGACTAAAGCAGGGACCTGGAGCTCGAGCGTAACAAGCGCTTGGATGCTACGCGGACCCTTAAAAACTCTGAGGTCGATCTTTCGAAGGCAAGGGAGGATTTGAAGGAGATGACAAGGGCCAGAGATAGCGCTGAATCAGGCCTAGCTAGTGCTCAAAAATAGGCCGAAAGCCAGACGAGGTGCCTACTCGAGACTGAGGATCAGCTGAAGATTGCCAAGGAGCAAATCACTGATCTAAAGAAGAAGCCGATCAAGGCAGAGGGGGCTAAGAACATTGCGGAGTGGGCCAAGGATGAAGCCTTGAGGGCTAAGGCAGAGGCGGAGTTCGCTAGGACAGAGGCCGAGAGCTCCAAGGAGAAAGCCGAGGAGGAGGCTTATGCCTTGGGAGTGGCTGAGACCCAGGCCACTCTCAAGGCTCAAGTACTTGGAGTATGCAGGCTCTATTGTTCCCAAGTTTGGAATGAAGCCCTTAAACAAGCTGAGGTTGAGGCGTCATCCGATCTGTGGAAGGTGGAGAATGTATACTACCCTCCTGCTATCCGAGAAACTGCCCCCTCTAGCTCCGAGGTTGAGGATGCTCCTGAGGAGGCTAAGACTGCTCGACCTGAAGCTACTCTGGCTATAACCGCTCCTGATGAGCCAGCCAGGGAGAGTGAGCTTTCTGGGGCGACAGAAACAAATGAAGGCCTGGACCTTGAAGTGCCCCAGAAGACTGCAGAATCTACAGCTGATGCTCAGGCCCCTCATGCCGAGGAGTTAGCTCTCTCAGTTCAGCCCCTTTAGACTGTTCCCCCAAGTGAGGGCTTCAAAGATCCTGAGGTCGTTTCTACTCAACTCTCCAAGGAAGGAATTAAGATAAAGCTGAAGAAATAGGCCATCTTGGCTAGCTTCTGTTTTAGTTTTTTTTTTTTTTTTTTTGAACATTGGAATCATTGTAATGAGACCTTTGGATTAAATGTATGAAATTCCCTTTTTTTTACATTATGTGCTCACTGTTAATATTATTATTATTATTATTAGTGTGAATCTCATGTCTCATGAGTTGGTTATCCTAATGGGTAAAAATGGTTATGTACATACCATATCTGAAATTAGACCTTTAAACTCTAACTCGCCGGCATTAAGGGGACACTTAGTTTGCATTTGCTTACATCTTTAGGGGGCGGGGGCCGAGTAGATGACCCGAGGTATTGAGCATACACTTAGGCTGTATTTGCAACTTGCATGAATGCTTGATTTTGCTAATTTCTTCAATGGTTGTGGTCCGAGGACCCGCCCAACATTTGGATTCTACTTGCCACCTAAGCTTTTGCTGGAAGTAGTTAGTTTCCCCATAGGTTTGAGTTTGAGGACCATGCAAGACCTTGGTTCTGTCTAGTACTTAGATTTTTCTGGAAGTAACTAGTTTCCCTATAGGTTTGAGTCCGAGGACCATGCAAGGCCTTGGTTCTGTCTAGTACTTAGATTTTTCTGGAAGTAACTATTTTCCCCATAGGTTTGAGTCCGAGGACCATGCAAGGCCTTGGTTCTGTCTAGTACTTAGATTTTTCTGGAAGTAACTAGTTTCCCCATAAATTTGAGTCCGAGGACCATGCAAGGCCTTGGTTCTGTCTAGTACTTAGATTTTTCTGGAAGTAACTAGTTTTCCCATAGGTTTGAGTTTAAGGACCATATAAGGCCTTGGTTCTGTCTAGTACTTAGATTTTTCTAGAAGTAACTAGTTTCCCCATAGGTTTGAGTCCGAGGACCATGTAAGGCCTTAGTTCTGTCTAGTACTTAGATGGTTGCACAAAATACAAGACATATAATCATAATAGACTTAAAATTTGAATTAGAGAAATACTTTTATTAATAATAATACCTTCTCAGGTTATTTACATTCCATGGACGAGGTACAGCTTTTTCATCTAAGTCTTCTAAGTAGTATGCACCTATTCCTGCTATTGAAGTAATTTGGTACGGTCCTTCCCAATTGGGTCCCAGCTTTCCCCAAGATGGGTTCTTGGCAGCACCAACAACTTTCCTCAACACTAAGTCCCCTGGTGCTAGTGGTCTCAGCTTCACATTGACATCATATCCTTGCTTGAGCTTCTGGTGGTAGTAGGCCGACTGGATCACTACCTTTTCTCTTCGTTCATCGATCAGATCTAGGCTCTTCCCTAGTAGTTCGTCATTACTACTTGGAGTGAAGGAGCTCGTCCTCAGCTTTGGGAAGCTTGGCTCTAGAGGGATAACAGCCTCGGCCCCATAGGTCATGGCAAAAGGTGTCTCCCCTGTTAACCGCGGTGGTGTAGTCCGATAAGTCCATAAGACGTGTGGCAGCTCTTCTACCCATCTTCCCTCGGCGTCATCCAGTCTCTTCTTAAGCCCATTGACTATGACCTTGTTGACAGTTTCAGCCTGTCCATTTCCCTGAGGATAAGCTAGAGTTGAGTACCTGTTTGTGATCCCCAATTCGCAACAGTATCTTCTGAAAGCTTTGCTGTCAAATTGGAGTCCATTATCTGAAATGAAGGTACGAGGGACCCTGAATCGTGTAACAATGTTTCTCCAGATGAATTTCTTAGCATCCACATCTCTGATGTTGGCCAATGGCTCAGTTTCGACCCATTTGGTGAAGTAATCTGTGCTAACCAACAGATATCTCTTATTTCCTACTGCCTTGGGGAAAGGGCCTACAATATCCAGGCCCTACTGGGTGAACGGCCATGGACTGGACAAAGAAGACCCCTCCTGGCTGATGAATATTTGGAGCAAACCTTTGGCATTGGTCACATTTCTTAACATATTTGAGGGCTTCCTTTTGCATCCCCGGCCACCAATATCCCTAGGTAATGGCTCGGTGCGACAAAGATCTTCCACCTGTATGACTCCCACAAATCCCTTCGTGTAGCTCTTTAAGCAGTAATTCTGATACTTCAGGGTGAATACACAGTAAGTATGGTCCAGAATATGAGCGCTTATACAATTTGTGATCCTCGGACAACCAGAATCGAGGAGCATTTCTTCGTATTTTTTCAGCCTCTGACTTCTCCTCGAGCAGAATATCATCTTTGAGGAATCTCACTATAGGGTCCATCCAGCTAGGACCCGTTTTAACTTGATGGATATGAACCATGCCTTTTGCAACCTCATTTGCCCTGTCCAGATGCTCGACAAGAATAATTCGAGGCAGACCCCCTGTCGAGGAGGTAGCAAGCATGGCTAATGAATCTGCATGGGTGTTTCCACTCCTAGAGATGTGTGACAAGCTAAAAAGATAGAAGTCTGACTGCAAGCGTTTGACCTGGCTTAAGTACTCTTGCATCCTCGCGCCTCCGGCTTCCAACTCTCCCTTTACCTGGCCCACTACCAATCTCGAGTCCGAGAACATCTCTACTGCTTTTCCTTTCATTTTCTGCACCATGGCCATTCCTTGTAACAAGGCCTCATACTCGGCTTCATTATTTGTGGCCGAGAACCCAAGTCTCAGGGATTTCTCTATGATAGTCTTCTCAGGAGATACTAGGACTAGCCGCACTCCGGACCCCCTTTGATTTGCTGCGTCGTCAACATACACCTTCCAACATAGGGGTCCTAGCATAGAGATTACACCAACCAATTTTTCATCCATGTTTCGCTCCTCTGCTACTATTTCTATTGGTGGTTCAGCAAATTCGATCACCAAGTCAGCTAGAACCTGGCCCTTTATAGAGGTCCGAGACATGTACTTGATGTCAAAAGCTCCCAGAATTGTGCTCCTTATATGGCAATCCTTCCAGTGTAATCAGCAGTCCGAAGTACGGACTTCAAGGGTAGTTGGGTTAGAACAACCACTGAGTGGGCTTGGAAATAATGAGGAAGCTTTCGCGTAGTATGGACCACAGCTAGTATGGCTTCTCCAAGGGTAAGTATCTGACCTCAGCTTCATGTAGCGACTTGCTCACGTAATAGACTGGCTTTTGAAGGTCATTGTCATCTCGTATTAGCACCAAGCTCATAGTATGAAGGGCCACAACAATATTTACGTATAGGACTTCATCGACCTCAGGACTGGACATGATAGGTGGCCGGGATAGGTACTCTTTGAGTTGCTGGAAGGCCATAATACAGTCCTCGAACCACTCAAATCCTTTCCACTTGTTGATCAAGAGATAGAATGGTCTGCATCTATCCGCCGACCTGGAAATGAATCGATTCAGGGCTGCGATCATTCCAGTAAGCTTTTAGACCTCCTTAGCGTTTTGCGATGGTTTCAAATCAGTAATAGCCTTAATCTGGTCAGGGTTAACCTCAATTCCCCAATGAGTCACCATGTAGCCTAAAAACTTGCCTGATCCCACGCCAAATGAGCATTTGGAAGCATTTAGACGCAGCTTGTGCTTCCTTAAGACATCAAAGGTGCCGCCGAGGTCTCCTAAATGCTCGGACACCACTTTACTCTTCACCACCATATCATCAACATAGATTTCGATGCTTTTGCCCAATTGTGGCTTGAACATTCTCGTCATCATCCTTTGATAAGTGGACCCTGCGTTTTTCAGACCGAACGACATTACCTTGTAGTGATAGTTCCCAGTAGGTGTCACGAAGGCTGTCTTCTCCTGATCCCCCAAGGCTAGTGGTATTTGATGATAGCCTTGAAAGGCATCTAAGAAGCTCATCCGAGGATGGCCCGCTGTTGCATCCACCAACTGGTCTATCCGAGGCATAGGGAACGTGTCTTTTGGGCATGCTTTATTTAGGTCCGTGAAGTCTACACAAACCCGCCATTTTCCACTTTTCTTCTTGACCACCACGGTGTTGGCCAACCATTCGGGGTAAAAAACCTCCTTGATAGCCCCTGCACGCTTAAGCTTTGCCACTTCGTCCCTAATCGCATCGGCGTGCTCTCTTGATGGGCGCCGAGGTGGCTGCTTCTTGGGAGTGATGGACGGGTTGACATTGAGATGGTGACAGACAAAGGTTGGATCAATCCCTGGAGCATCGCAGGCATCCCATGCAAATACGTCAACATTTCTCTTGAGAAACTGAATTAACCCCTCATTCTCTTGAAGAGGCAGCTGAGCCCCTACCCGAAAGAACTTCTCTAGGTCATCACCAATGACCACCTTCTCTAGATCCTCGCATTTTGCCTCCTCGGCAGCTATATTGGGAGGCGACATTGGGGCCTTTAATTGCTATAAGTTCTTTTCAGCAGAGGCCAAGGACTCCGCATAGAGCCGATGTGAAATGGCAGCCACCACACATTGCCTTGCCGTGGATTGGCAACCACGGATTTCGAGAACTTGGTCCCCTGACGGGAATTTCACCTTCTGATGTAAGGAGGAGGCAACAGCCCCCAAGGTATGAAGTTAGGGCCTACCGACGATGGCTGTATATGGAGAGTAGGTGTCCACCACGATAAAGTTCACCTCCACTATCTCTGGGCCGGTCTGGATGGCTAGCCTGATCATGCCATTTGGAATAACAAGTTTCCCGTCGAAGCTCATCAAAGGGGAGCTATAGGGCATCAAATCTTCCGGTTTTAACCTCAGCCCCTTATAGAGGTCGGGGTACATAACCTCGGCAGCACTGCCACCATCCACCATCACTCTTTTCACATCGTAGTCCTTGATTTTGAGAGTGATCAACAGCGCATCGTCACGGGGCTGGGTGGTTCCAATCTTGTCTTCTTCTGAAAAACTCAAGATTGGGCGAAAATTCATTCTAGCCCTCTTCGGCTCTGGCTGGGACTCCTCGGCAGGTAATTGAGTCACGGATAACACTCGTGAAGGGCGCGTGCTTGTTCTTCCTAGCGCGGCCAAGATTACATTAATCGTCCCTACGGGTGGCCGTAGGGCCGTATCTCTCTGGGGTTCCTGATGGGTCTGGCCTTGATGACCACTAGAATGATGTAGAAGGTGCTTCAACTTTCCTTCTCGGACTAGCTGGTCCAGATAGTTCCAGAGGTTCCTGCAGTTCTCCGTGGTATGTCCGTGGTCCTGGTGGTATTGGCAATAAAAGTTCTAATTGCGCCTCGTGAACTCTCCCGCCATTTTATTCGGCCACTTAAAGTATGACTCGTTCTTGATTTTCTCCAACACCTGATGTACTGGTTCTTGGAATACAGTATTGACAGTCTGTGTGTTGGTTACTCCAGATTGCCCTACGAAATCTCTCCTCGGGCGGTTGCTGTTATATCGGTCCGACCTGAAATCCCTCCTCTCCTGAGGGATAACCTTCTCTTTTCCCTTACCTTGCAGTTGGTCTTCCTCTACTCGTTTATACTTATCGATCTGATCCATCAATTGGCGCACATTGGTGGCAGGCTTGTTAGTCAAAGACTTCCTCAAGCCATGCTCGGCTGGAAGACTATTTTTGAAGGTGTTGATGGCGACATCGTTAAAATTGTTATCCATTTCATTATACATCTCCCAATATCAGTTCGAGTAGGCCTTTAGAGTTTCTCCATCATGCATGGATAACGACAATAACGCACTCAAAGGCCGAGGAGCTCTGCTGTTTGTAATGAAGTGGGAGCCAAAGGCTTGGGTTAGCTGTCTATACGAATCTATGGAATTTGTCTTTAAGCCGTTGAACCACCTCATCGCCACTGGTCCCAAGCTAGATGGGAAAACCTTGCACATCAGCGCCTCGTTTTTAGAGTGGACAGCCATCCTTTGGTTAAACTGACTTACATGCTTCACGGGGTCTGTTTTGCTATTATAAATGGTGAAGGTTGGGTGCCCTACTCATGGCAACGTTTCCCAAGCCCCTAGGAGATGGGCTTTTACGTTTACGCCTCCGGTAGTGCTCTTCTTTATGAGAGAAGATCTCACTTGGAGGAGTTCTCGATCTTTGCCTATAGTCATCATCGCTTTCATCATCGGAGGGCATGTCAGGGCTAGAATGAGATCGCCTTCGTCGTGCACGGCGCAGCTTTCTCTTAAAGTCATCTATCTCTCGCTGCATGGCCTGCTTATCATTCTGTCTCTGGGATACGTGACTCCTAACTTCTTCTAGTTGCATGGCCCGGTTGTTATTTTGTCTCTGGAGCATGTGACTACTAACTTCTTCTAGTTGCATGGCCCGGTTGTTATTTTACCTCTAGAGCACGTGACTGCCCACACGAGAGTGGCTTCTGCTGGTTTGAGTGGTGTGCACACTTCCCTCTCGAAACCTTCCATTCTCTTCATTTCGATCACGCTCAGGGTTGGGAAAAGTTACCCTGTTGTTGGGATCTAGCCGGTTCAGGCTGATGGGAGCCTGCCTGATGAGGGCCTGATCCTACCATGCTTGATTGTTACCCTTACTAACACTCAAGTTCTTCCCACAGACGGCGCCAATTGTAGGGATTGGGTTTAAGCATTTCTACTGTTAGATGAGTGGACTCAAGCCCAACTAGCCCAATACAATAAACTTATAGAGAATGGGTTTAAGAACTAGGCCTTAGTGAGGGTTACAACAACTGGACATGGTTATGAGTGGATCAAATGACAAGGACGTGGACTGAAGTGTGAAATTCTGTCCTCAACCCTCATCCGAAGGGCTTGTTGTTCTTATTATTTCTTCAGTGCTTGGTTACAAAGGTTTCAAAGATCATCCAAATTGCTACCGTATTCTCTCTTTCTAATTTCCGATCCCCCATTTCATGGAGGCTTTCTTACATTATATGTCCCCTTTCCGTTGATCTTGGCCCTCCATTTGTTGATCATGCAAGTCACTACTCGAGTGCTTGTCTCATTAGTTGTCTTCCCAAGCCTTTTGTGAGTTGCAGCAATCAAAGCAGCACTGTACAGGGGTCATTTCCTCATTAATGCGGCCAGAACGTTAGTTGTGGGCATTTAATGCGGAGGTGACAGTTTCTCCTTGAATTGCTCCTCCACCATACTCCCATGGCTGACCCACTATACTTGTCCTTTTCTTGGGATGCTCTGGGAGGTTGCCTTCGATGGCGTGCCGCTCTTCCCTTCAATGATCTCTGTTGGCCAAGAACAGGATTGTCCTCGGCAATGTCTCTGGACAATTTGGGCTTTCTTCGTTCGTCCCTGGGCATTTCTTCCTCCTCGGCGTAGGCCTTGGGCTTAGTATAAAGTGGGCTGGGGTTGCCAAATTCTTTGACCCCACAACAACTAATACCTTTTTTTTTTTCTAAATTTGTGGTTATAATTTTATTTTAAGAGAAGTGCTATGTCCACAACATTTTCATAACACTTTCACAACAAATTATAAGTGGTAAGTTTTTATTTGTTCTAATTTAAGCTTATCACTAAAATTACTTTTTTGCCTACTAATAAGAACTTGTAACAACTTGTTACTTATAACTTGTTGTGAAAGTATTATGAAAATGTTGTATACATAAAATTTTTCTTATTTTAATGGTTGGAAATTTTATTCGGAATCTAGTTGTATTGTAAACATGCTATAGAATATAATAAGTGCTATAAATAAGTTATTTGTGTCAGATAAACATGTTAATTTAGCTTATTGATCAAATGAGTTGTGTCAAGTTGTATCGGCCCTAACACGACTTTTTTATTAAATAGGTTATGTAAGTTATGTTGTGTAACCTATTTAATAAATAGGTTAATTCTAAAAAGAATATTTAATAAACAGGTCATGTTAGGGTCAAAGGATCCTAAAACAATTAATAAATGTCTTTGTGTTGATCTGTATAGTTGAATAAGTTAAAAGATTCAAAAACAAAACGAAAACAATAAGTGAACATGAATTGTTACCCTTAGAGTATTCCCATTTGGGATTCCAAAATAGTTCTATTTTACAACTTCAAAACCTACTTTATCTATTTTACCATCTCATTTTACAACTCACCCAACATCTCAATTTCTATTTTTATATACAACTCATTAAAATAATATAAACTATAACATCAAATAATATAAAAAATCATGTTTCTCTCTCTTCTCTTTCATTTCTTTTTCCTCTCTTCACCTTTCTCGGTTAAAATAATTGTATTTTTTTTACATCCAAGTGAACAATTGGTTCTATATATAAGAACCAACTGTTCATAAGTTCTAAAAATTTTTAAGAACCCATACCTAGATGGAGCAACATTTTTGAGGTTTTGGATGTAAAATAGCAACCGGAAAGTGTTTACACCCCAAATGCTAGTGCTCTTAAAAGAGACAAAATAGTTAAGGAGGAAATGGGTGGAGCAGTGACATACTTTTGTTTGGTTCAAGAGAATGAAAAGAAAGTTTATTGAAATAAGATCCCTTCCCTATTATGTCCTATTTTATGTTACTAATTTATTACTTTTATTTAAAATATTTTTTGCTACACTTTCGTTTTTCAATTGTTTGAATAAATAAATTTCTCTCTCATATACAAACTTAACTAGTCATTTTCAAGTGTAATGACTAAAAAAAAAACAATATATATATATATAATCCCCTCGTAAACATGTAAATTCAAAAGTCATTAAAATATTGACTATACTTATATTTATTATATAATTACATATAGGCCAATGAAATTAAAGCACATCATTTCTTTTCCCTTCATTTACTAACCAAACAAAAAATATTTTTTATTTTTTATTTTTTTAAAATCAAATGTATTGAAAAAAAAAAATCAAATATATTCATAAAGGCAGAAATGTCAAATAATTTTGCACAAAAAAAATGTTAAATAATTAATATACCTTTATTTTGGTTTACATTTTACATACCAAATAAGTAAAAATTATTTCTCTTTTCTTTTCATTTCTTTTTTGAGATTAAATTCAGTAAGGACGTAGTGTAAAACTCATGTTTTACCTCTCTAATATCAACATGCCACATAATTTTATTACATATTTAAAAATAAGCACAATCACACTCAATCAATTCTAATACCCATATATAAATCCAACCAAATTATGCGTTTATTGAGATGTTATTAGGTGTGGTAGGATGTATTGAATTTTAAGTAAAATACTGATGTGGTAATCTCTTATTGGATGGTGTAAAATATGAGTTTTACACCTCATCCTTATGAAATTCGGGCTCTTCTTGTTTTACTTTACATCCAAACACAATAAGGAAATATATCTTTTTGATTTTTTTAATCATTTTCTCTTCTCTTCTATTACTCTTTTCTCTTTTCTTCCATTTGCTAAAGTGCAATCAAACACGGTGTTAAAGAGAGAGAGAAAAATCTGTCAAAAAAAAAAGGGAGAGAGAGAGAGAGAGAGAGAGAGAGAGAGAGAGAGAGAGAGAAAAGAACATAAAAGAAAAGCTAATGCTTAGTAATATAATACTATGAAAACATAACCATAAAGATTTATCATGTGATTTGACTTTTCAGGAGGAGAGGAAATCTGAAAATTACTCCCCTATAACCCTACCCTAATTAGATAGTTTAAAATTCTAATTCAAAGCATTAACTTTCTACCCCCGGCCACCGCCCCCCCACACAAAAAAAAAAAAAAACTAATACTTCCTTATTGACATGACAATAACAAGGGTCCAATCACATGTTTATAGCACTGACAAGAAATTATATATATATATATATATATATATATATATTTTTTTTTTTTTTAAATCACTCTAGATAGAAAAATTTGAAGTTTGAATTGGTTGATTAGTTATTGTAAATTAGGGGATCTATCTAATTCACACCATGACATGACCTATTGACCCTACATGTATGCATGCAAGAGACTTGAAAGTTGTCAATCCTTAGGAAAAATATTTTATGGAACAGTCTTATAAGATATTTCTCTTATAACATGTGTGATTTCACACATACTGAATGAGATATCTCAAGAGTTGGTTGCATAAGATACCTTCTCCCATTGCTAACTTTGAAAATCTATGCTTGGGCGCCGTCTATTGATGACATTTGACATTTCCAAACTTTTATTTTTCTTGGGATAAGCAGACACAACTTACAACAGCCAACAGGAAGAGTTTTATGCAGAGTAGACGGCAGTTGATAAACAATACAAAACAGCTACTCTTATCCACCTGCGAACCTAACTGATTGTGATGTACACAATAGCCACCGCATTGACTTTCAAGGTTTAATACTAAACTGATCATTCCATCCAAATCCAATGAAAACAATGAGGCAGTCTTTTAACACTAATAAAACTGATCACACAATCCCAGTAGGTATCTAAGGAAGTTCTGTCACATATAAACTATTTGAAAACTCATATTATTTAAACTATAATCATTTTATATAGTTCAAGCCAGCTGGGTTTGAGTAATTTCGATCTTTCGAGAAACCAACCCAAACCAAATATATGGCACAAGTTGACAAGCCATGCAATGACAATGTACTTCACTGTATCATATACAACACGTACATGTTAAGGTTTGGGTTGTCACCAAAAAAAAAAAGGAAAGAGAGAGATCACAATCATCACATGTTAAGGTCTTCATCACCATAAAATATCATATAATACTGGTGGTTCAGTATACATTGATTTATATTAGTATTTTGAAGAGCCATGCAATGACACTGCGGGCACGCCACCTTAATCCTTATAATCAAATGGTACATAAAATACTCAAAAGAGTATCAAGTTCGGCCTATGGCTCAATTATTTGACAAACATACCTAAATCCGACAAATTAAACAGCAATGTAATCCTGTTCTCCCACTCTTAATAAACAACAGCACTGAAATCCTGTTAAATATTGCTTTCAAAGCTTAGCTAGTAGCTCATTCTGGATAGGCTTTACAGCCATCCCATTGTCCTTAATTTCCACATCGCTTGTATTCGGAGGGACATCCACTGCTGGTGAGCAATTAAAGAACCCATGTGGCTGCATTAATAGCAAACAAGAATCAGATTATATTCCTTCTGAGATATCTGCAAACAAATAAGTATGAATTCTTTAAAGGCATAAGTTGCAGAAATAGAAGCTTTGATTCCTACAAATCTAAAATCCATGGGAACCGTGATGTGCATTAGCCCTGTTTGTAAGTAAAATAGAGTGATATATGTTCAAAGTGTATAGTCTATAGTTTTGAATTCCGTTCCTGATTGGTTACTAGAATGGAATATTTCGATATCAGCTTGTATCAATATATCATTTCAGCTAAAAACCTGTTAAGTGTAATTAAGTTTTAAGTAATTTATTTTAATCAAATTAAATATGTAAGTGAGGTACTAGATAACAGAAATAAATAAATAAAAATTAAGCAGATCTTTCAGTTAGGAAAAAAAAAAAATCAAATGTAGCATCATTGTAAATAAACAAGCATCAAAGACTTGTTTTGTTTTATTCTATGAACTTTCCTAGAAGTTTCCTTTATACTCAGCAAGTCTCCAATGCTCCACACATGATCTTTGCATTGGTTTTTAATTTATTTTTCTCATCATACCCTCTCTCATTGTCGTAAGATCTCACGCCTCCACTTCAATTTTTTTCCCGGATCTCACCATCTCCTCTTTAACTCTTGTTTTTATTTATTTATAATTTTTTTTTAATAACAAATTCTCTTAAATTTTTTGTATTTGGGTTTATGATTTCTCTTCTTTGTCTTTCGTTTGCTGCAAACTGCGACATTTCATCACCATCCAGTCCATCCCCATTTGGTGTGAAGAGTGTGAATGCCGATATTGAACGCAGAGGTTGAAACTCATTTTGGACCAAAACAAGCCAGAATGGATCGGTATTTTGGGCGAGATGGAACAAAGGGTTCCTTGTGCCGCTTGGTAGCCAGTGTGAAAAATTCCAGCCGTATAGGCTGATATGAAACGGAATTTAAAACCTTGGTATAGTCATGAAACCAACAATGAAGCCTTAGTCCTTGAAATTTTGGGTCTGCTATGGATCCTTAACCTCAACCTCAACAGACTAATTTAAAAAAAACCAACCCCCCCAAAAAAAAAAAAAAAAAAAAAATTGAAGAACCTGAAAAACATTGACAAAGAGAAATGTTGGTATGATGAGTAGAATACCATGAGCATAAAACCAAGGCGTTCTACAGGCATCACTGGCCAGTCTTCCAGCCGAGGAATGTGTGTCATTCCAAATACATACCTGCAATAATTTGACAACATAATCAAATTCAGCATGTCAAAATACATGCATTAGAACAAGAAAGAATATATCATTTTACCAAGAGATGTCTAGATCCCTTAAACGCTAGATTAAGCTCAACCATGAATACAAAAATCTTCATATTCCACTGTAGCTGAAAGTGTGAGCTTATAGCAAGCCCAAGACTATATACGTCGCATGCATTATTACTGCCTGATCATAATCAAAATCATTATTTTTTTTTCTTTCTATAGTGAAAGTTGAGAAGATTTGACCTCTGGATAAACCCCCCACAAAAGGGGATGGAATGCCACTAGGCTAGATGTCCATTGGCAAATCAAATTTAAATCATACATACATAAACATTTGCACATTTCATTCACATGGTACATAAAGCATATCTTCCTGCAAATAAATTTGCACACACACTTGCACACATACATACAATCACATGCATTATCATCATATTTCAATACTAAATAGTTACAAATATATACATTATATATATAAAGGAAGAGAACCAACCAAAGAACTATGTCAGCTTCTTCCAATGATCTATTTTGATTAACCCATGTAGCCAATCCTTCCCCAACACGTGGATTTTGATTAGGAAACTCTCCTCCCGGATACTTTTCATCACGTGCATAAGGTGTGACCCAAAGATTATGCTTCAAGAAAGTGGCTCTCCTTAGAAATTTTGCCTCAGAACCAGCTAATGGTAAACAATTTGAACCAGGTACAAGTTTGTAACCTGTTAGCTGTCCAGTCCGGTTGACATTTCTTGTGTTTCTGATCTGAATTAAGAATTGAAATGCATCATTCAGGAACTTTATCAACTAACATAAACTGCAAAGATGATAAATCATACGCATGTCCTCCAACATAAGCAACTCCTCACCAAAGCAAAGGAAAACGAAAGACAAAATACCAAGCAAGTTACGAGACCAACAGTTGCAGAATTACTGACACACATAATGGCTACATTCCAGAATCTATTTAACAAGTCCAATGCAAATGGCAGAAGGATTCATTGACTTCAGAATAAAGCAATTAAGTTTCCTAACATATGAACTAGGAATCATGAAAACAACAAACAAATATTACATTTGATGAGGATTAGACGTAGGCAACAATAACTGTCCTACCAATCACAAATCAAAGGAAAAAAAAAGCACTATCTTGAAACTAACATCACTTGTCATCTCAAATATATAAGCAAAAACAAAATGAGAAAGGTTCCAAACAAGTTACAATAGGACTTCAGCAAGAACAAATCTTACAATCCAATGGCGAGCAGATAAAGGATTACAATCGCGCATTGCTTGCATTTCAGATCTCAGTAGTTCCTCTTCAGCATAGAAAGCATTATTATGAACATTATCTTTCCCTGGCTCTTCAACTTTAAGATTCACCTCAACAACCTAAAAGAGCAAAAAAGTTCAGATCTACCAATCATCATGAGGGAAAATATGAATTTTTTTTTTTTGTTCAAATGACCGGTGATGTTATAGTCCTTGTAAGAGCAGAAAAAAATTAAAAGGTACCCACTCATAGCATAATAGGGCGAAAATCAATCAAAGTTACATGGGAAATCATCATCAATATGAAATATCCACTAAATGCCTCCATCTTTTGGCAATATATCATTAGCCATATCAGTAGATCCGTGAATCTCCTAGAACTGTAGGTTTACATAGACTAATAGCCCCAAAATCTCACATAGAACCAGGCTAACCTTCCAGGACGAGGAATTACATTAAGTTCACCCAATAATATCACCTCATATTTCCCCACTGACTCTATGGAAGGGCATGTAATTCTGAAGGTTCTTAAAACTTTCAAGGCCACCTCAAGGCAGAGAAAAAGTTCAGTAGTCATTGACCTGATGAGTGAACAAACTCATTTGAACCATAAATCACAAAGAAAACAGCTAATACTGAGCATGAGTAGTAGCAGTTGAACCACCAATAGAGTTTAGCATGACATTAATAATAAAATAAAATTAAAAGAAGAAAAAACCAAACAGAACATACTGTAGACTAAAACACAGAAGACTATACTATCCATCAAAAGATGAGTAGGCCTGGGAATGAACTTGCTTTAAATTTATTAATATCAATCCTAGAAAAGAATCAAACCTCATTAAGAATGCTCAATTAACAAAATATATACATGACAGGATAGGTCAGCTATAAACTGCATGTAATACAACAAATAATAAAGTACAATTGAAGAAAGAATCCCAAGCATGTGTAAACCTACCTGATTAAATGCTTCACCAGGCTTGCAATCAACTGCCATGTCCATTCGTGCTACAAAAAAATGTTGATGGACAGGTGCATATAAGCCAGGAGCAATGGTCGTACCATATTTTCGGGCATCCCCTTGTTGTAATGCTCCTAAGCTAAGAATTCCTGTGAGTTTAACCTCTGCTTCGATCTTTCCATCCTATAGCAGAAGAAAAGTAACGAGAATGTATCTTGAGTAGCATACTTAAAACAAGAAAATCATGCTGCAAACTAACAAGATACAAAAAATTAAAAAGGCAGCCAATTGTAGCAAGCAACTCAAAATAATGTAACTATACAACCAAATGTTGCCATCAAGAAGGTAACAGGAGCCCCATTACAGACCTCAGAGGACTTTGTTACAATATGAAAGGAAAAATGCTGAATTTACCATGACAATGTGAGTGATTCTGGCGAGCAATCAAATTGAATTCAGGTTTACACTAACTTGCCTGATAAAAATGCCAGAAGAATCCATACTCATAGTTAGCCACAGTGCATATAAAAGACACCGTCAGCCTTCTCGATCGTCGAACTTCTGCTAAACCAGTTCTCCAATCATGATGTTTCCACAGAAGCCCATGATCCTCTTCATGCAAGCATACACAATTCTCAATTGTATCAACACCCCCATTAAAATTTGTGAAGTGTGCATCGAAGTACTTGACATACCCTAAACAGTCACAACCCTGCAATGCTAGAATTATGTCAAACATAAATACTTTAAAATTAAAACAAAGTGAAAGTAGTAGACAATCCTGCAAGGAAAAAGACAGAAAATAAGCAGGGAGAAGACAAGTATCCTGACCTTCTTAAGTGAATGTGCATTTTTCCCAAGCCCATCTTCCCCTGCATCAAATGCATTCTTCCTGTAATGTGGTTCATTTGGATCTCCATAAGGGACCACCATCTCAACAAAGCTTAACCTGTGGGCCACAGGTCTCCGACCTCTACTACCATCAATATATGCAACAGAATAAATTATCAAACCCTCCCTGGGAGTGAAACCAACACGAAAATTCCACTGCCAACCAGAAATAAAAATAAAATGATAAGCAAT
This sequence comes from Quercus tomentella, assembly GCA_028535165.1. Lineage (NCBI taxonomy): Eukaryota > Viridiplantae > Streptophyta > Magnoliopsida > Fagales > Fagaceae > Quercus > Quercus tomentella. The sequence goes on along the minus strand of JAPQVY010000089.1, from coordinate 52,621,842 downwards.
ACAACTTGTTAAACTTAAAAGTAATCATTGATGTAGTTTGGCAAACAAGCACCTTTTGCCATTGAACAAAGTTCCCATTAACACGAAAACTTGGACCCTCAGGCTGAATAATTTGTAAGGGTTTCACATCACTTCGATCAACACCCCCTCGTGTTTCTCCAGGAGTGTAATTTCTTAATGGGTCAGCAGGTGGTAAGGGAACAAGTTTACGATCTTCAAACTCAATAAGCACCATATTTTGCATATCAACTAGTACATGGATTCCTTCAACTGGGCGAGCATAACCATTTTCCATAGGGCAGTCGCTCTCAGTTCTACAGAAGATTAGCGGTTTAGCAAGTCTGCGGCTAGGAGCATCAGCATCACTGTGATATCCAACACACCTGTAAAAAAGTTAGCACACCAAAGAGTTAAAAAGAGTGCAATTCATTAAAAACATAGTCAAAGTAACATATATCTATTAAAACATGTTCTCACATAATATTCACATAAAAGAATCTCAATGCTGTAACTAACCAGGCATCGACCATCACAAGATCCATATCCTCAATTCCCCTTCTTTTCATTGCCTCCCTAAATGGAGGAAAGTCTTTTACAACAGCTTCACATTCAGCATATTCAACAGCATCCTGTAACAATAGAATCAACCAAGAAGAACATCAGTGTTGGACGAACAGTTACAGAAGCAATTAGTACAGAACTAGGCTGATGCTTAGTGGGGAGGAATTGCAAGGTTAAAGTATGCTATCAAATGATTACTATAAGAGATAGCTGATCATCAATCCAAAGATCATCTATTTACAAAATCAATGAAAGAATAAAAAATCTTACGATGGGAAGGTTGCTGAGGTGTTCATAAAATTCCCTCAGTGAATGGATAAAAATAGGAATTCTATATTGTAGCATGGTTGTACGAATTTACTTCAGCTTCTTTCTCTTAAAATCAGAACCATTTCAAAATGCACAGTTAGTAGTTTCTCAAGATAGAAAATTTTCAGTGTAAATTCACATGAGAGCCCCACTACAAATCCAACCAAATAATTTAAGTATCTATAACACATGGTATTTATAACTAAAAAATAAGGTCTTTTATGATGATTAATACTCATTTCAAACAAAATTTACCCTTGGTAGTGATGTATCCAAATTTGTTCAATGGCCCAACCAAGATGATTGATCTAACTTCAAATACTATTTAAATTCCAATGGGTTATTCAAATTTTTTGTAAGAAAAGAATGCATCGCAAATGATATTATTATTAATTAGCATTTGAAACATATGCTAAAATCGTATAAACTAATAAGAGAATTTCAGCTTAATTTCAAGGAAACCAACAGCAGATAATATACCATGGGAGGCTGAACATCTGGAACAACTTTGGACGAAATAACTTTGCCCCTATGGTGACCACCTCGAGTTGCTGCATGAACTTCCGATAGTTCAACGATCCACACACTTGTCTCATTTGACTTTTTGTTATACACAACTAGTCTTGCTTGCCTTGGAGGAAGCTTACTAGGAATTACAGGTCCGCCTTTTGCTTTGGGAAGTAATGATGGCTGGAAAGGAGGGAAAAAATATGCATCTGCCAACGCAACAACACTCTTTGCTGGTTCCACCAAAGCGACTTCAACAAAGCGCATGCTATCCCTAACCTACAAAAGGCAAGAAACCGTATCACTTATTCAAGCACCACAAAAAACAAGTAAAATGAACTCCCTTATTATTTAATGATCCAAATCATAATTCAGGTTTAACAATAATAATAATGCAACTAACCTCGGGGGTTGCTCCAGCTGCCCGGACAGTTGCCACTGCCACAGAGATTTCAGCAGCAGATAAAGGGTCCAAAGGGTGACTAGTTTGAGCTCTCACCATGCTTAGGATACCTATATGCAAGCACAAAAAAGACAAAATCTTTAAGCAACATAACTGAAGAGAAATGCAATCCAACCTTTCATATAATCTAAGAAGAAAGGCGCTTTGGTAGATTTGGAAATTTGAAATGCCATTTTCCTTGTGTCAGCAATTGGAGGCAGAACAGTCCAACCAAGTCAATTATGCACACCCATAATCTGTTTTGACAGCTTAAAACTTTGAAAATTATCTAAGTAAAATAAAGAAAGAACATTTAGGATGAGATTGAGAACCTCAAACTCAAACCAACAGATTTAACACCTACAGAGAAAAAAAAAGCGAACTTGTTTAGTGTTTGATTGCTAAAGGAAAAAAAATGAAGGGGGGGAAAGGGAAATTGCAATCTTTATAAGTGATAACATTGTAATTATTTGGGACCCGAGAAGACAAAAAGGTCCACTCATTTGACCCCACTTCGTTTACTTTCTTTAGCTGATCCTGGAATTCAAAGCAACAACAGATACATAAAAATAAACAATAAAATAATCCCACAAGAGTTCCTGTTCATCCTTCTTTTTCCTCCATTTTTCTCAGCAACCAAACAGAGTTTTGATCAAAATCACTGCTCAAAAATAAAGATCAAGCTACAAAAACATAACTTCAAAAAAAGAAAAAGAAAAAAACGAGAGTATTCATTTATTTATTCTTTTTTAAAACCTTTGGATGGAGCAGAAGCAGTGTTTGTAGGAGCTGGGTCAGTGAGAGTGTCAAAGGCAGGGACCATGGTCGGCACAGAAGAGCTCTTGCGGGTCGGATCCTGAGACGGGTCGGGCCAATCCTTGGTGGGCTTTCTAAGAGGTTGAGGTGGCGGTGGTAATGATGATCTGGCAGTGGTGGTGGTGGTGGTGGTGTCGTTTTGGAGGCAACAAGGCGTCGTTTTTTCCTGAGTTGTGGCCATTGTAAAGGGTTGGCAAGCTCACCGTATCCACCGTAGTAATTATCACTGTAGTACTCCACTGACATACAGCAATGTCTAGAGAGAGTCTCCCCCGACGTTTTTTCTTCTTCGGCTTCTTCTTTCTTTCTCTCTCTTTCACTTTCCAGGAAAAGAAAAACCGAACAAGAATGGAAATGGAAATGGAAATTTGAAGTGCAAAGTGCAAATGCCTTTGTACTTTGGTTTTGGTTAAACAGGCTTTGATGTTTTGGGTGATTTTACATATCGCTTTTGAGGTATCTATCTATTTATAGAAAAAGCCAAATGGGTTTTTTCTTAAAAAAAATTAAAAAGAAAATGAAAAAGAAAAAGAAAAAATACAAAAACCAAATGGGTTTCGAGTTTCTACTTTGGAGTGAAAGTGAAACTCTCGATAATAAAGAGTGGTTAGGTGAGCTTTCACATTTTCCTCGTCTTTTCCTTCTTACTTTTTCTTTGGCTTTTGTCTTAAAGTGTTCCACGGCATTTTTATTTTTTATTGATTTTTAGTTGTTATTTTTTTATAATTAAAAATTAAAAATTTTTTTTTTTAACTAATAATAATTGGCCACTTATTTATCATGAAAAGTTGTAAATATATAATTTCTCTAAAATTTAGTGATCCATAACATACTTTTGTAACAACTCAACACTAAAATTACTTTTCTACCTACTAGAAACAAACACTAACAACTAATAATAACAAATCACTTAAAATTTATTATAAAAACATTATATACATAGATTTTTCTCACTATGAAATAACAAAAATTATTAAAATTATAGATTTAAAATTGAACTGGCTTGATTTCTTATTAAAAAAATAACTTGATTGTATTATAAAAAATTAACTATTAACGGGATTAGTTTTGATTTTATCTTTTTACAATTATGTACCTTTGCCGTGGCCCAAAGTTTTACTATACACTTAGATGTATTACTAATATTATGTCTGTGGCTTTCAAAATATATATATATATATATGTATATTATGTCTGTGTAGCTCTCTCTTTTTAACTTGAATTTCAGTCTTTACCTTCTGGCTCACAAACACTTGTACTTATATAGAGTAACTATCACACTAATGATGCACGGTTTTAGTTTTTTAGTAAATAATACAAGTTTTACTATATTGAACTTATAAATTAATGCGTCGCCAATTATAAAGAGGCATAGTTGAAACCTACCAATATATATATATATATATATATGGGTTGGGTTCAAGTTACACCTGGTGTAACTCCAAGCAATGTTACACCATCCAATAACTTGTTAATGAATTTATATTTTGAAAATTTCGCCGTTAGATTACATGTTTTATATATTCTAAATATTCATGCCAATTTTCATACCAATCAAATGTTATTTACCATTTGATCCATATACTCATCTTTTATGCATTATTTTAAACTACAAAACTTGAATTTATACAATTGATAGATGACATGACTATTGATTTTTGATCACCTTGGAGTTTTGCAAGCATGGAGAATATACAAAGATAATGTAATCCAATCGTAAATTTGTCAAAATTCACATACAATTAAAAAATATTGATTGGTATAACTTGAACTAGGTGTAACTTGAATCCAACCTTATATATATATATATATATAGAGAGAGAGAGAGAGAGAGAGAGAGAGAGAGATCATCCCATATGTCGTCTCAGACAAATAGTTGCTCATATCATTCGATTCTATTCATTAATTACCATGTAAATTTTATGCAGTAAAACTATAATACCTTTTATCATTTTTTTTTCTATTTTTATTGAGTTTGGACAAAAAGTTTATCCTGAAGCTCATAAGGACAAGGGATAGGGCATAGAGTCAGATGATACGAGCAACTATTTGTCTGAGATGTCGAGAACGTTTGGATAGAGCTGAAAATTCAGTTTTCAGTTGCGTTGTGCGTTTTTTAGTGGGTCTTGTGCACTGTTTTTAGTTTTCAACAATAAGTGGTATCCAAATAGATTCGTCTATGTATGTATATATATCTGCTCTATTTAAGAAATAAGACTCGTAAGGTTAATTACTATTTTTCTTATTTATTGTCCTGTGATTGTGAGGTTCATGACTTCATGTGCACAGGCATATCCACGTCTTGAAATTTATTTCTTGACTCCCATGAATTGATGTCATTTTTGGGGGAGCATTCGATGATGGTGATGATTGATGACCGAGACGGAATTTATGTGCAAATTTGGAATTTTGATTAGTTTTTTTTCACCCTTATGTGTATATATATGTTTTTAATAAAAGTGGCCTTTTAAAGTTTATTTCTTTTATTTTTGTATGTCACTTTTTAATTGGAAGGAATAATTTTTTTATTTTATTTTAATAGTGAACGACCTGTGTATGCACCTCCCTCACATTTGTAAGCATGGGTTATGAATTTTTTAAATAAAATTTTCCTTGATACACGTAGCTTAATTGGTCTTGTTGATGAATGATGACCGAGACGGAATTTATGTGCAAATTTGGAATTTTGATTAGTTTTTTTCACCCTTATGTGTATATATATGTTTTTAATAAAAATGGCCTTTTAAAGTTTATTTCTTTTATTTTTGTATGTCACTTTTTAATTGGAAGGAATAATTTTTTTATTTTATTTTAACAGTGAACGACCTGTGTATGCACCTCCCTCACATTTGTAAGCATGGGTTATGAATTTTTTAAATAAAATTTTCCTTGATACACGTAGCTTGGTCTTATTTCTTCTGCTATAATAAAAGCATTCACAATGAAAAATGTCATCCTATCCTATTTTACCATCTCAAAAAGTTACTTTATCAGTTATACCATACCATTTTACAATACACTCAACATTTCAAAACTCTATTTTTTTTCCATTTTATTTAAATATTCTTTTTTATTCCTTTTTTTACTATTTCTCTTTTTCTCTTCCTTTTCCTCTCTTTCTCCCTCAATCTCTAGCACTGGCCACAATAGATTAAAAAAAAAAAAAAAACATAGCCACCACGCCACCACCATGCTACCACCAACACACAGTCACCCTCACATATCCCAGCACCACCCACTGGCCGAATGGTGTTTGTGTTTACCGATCCACCCACTGATCAACAGATCCACCAATTCAAACCCACCGATCAACCGATCCAAACCCACCATCAACCGATCCCAACCCACTGATCCAAACCCACGCCACCACGATCTTCGATCTCCGCCGATTCACACTGATCCCAAATCCAAAATCCAAAACCCAGCTTCGGTGCAAGCTTTGAACTAGAGAATTCAAAACCTAGCTCTGGTGCAAGCTTTGAATGAGAGAGAGAGATGTGAGAGAGGCAGTGAGTAGTAAGGAGCTATGAGAGAGAGAGGAAGTCTGAATGAGAGAAAACAAAAAAGAAAAATCAATAAAATATAATATTTTCGTTTACAATTGTGCTACATTGCAATCATACATTTAGGAGTGCAACGTAGCACAATTGCAATTTTGTTTTGCAATTGTAAGATTTTGTAAGTCTGAATGTTGGGTGGTTTTTGGGCTTTAATGCTAAATCATCCCTACATATCCCATTTGGCAGTCCTAATGGGAATGCTCTGATAAAGGGAATTGCTTTCTTACAAATAATTAGTAATGGGATTGGGTGTACACACGATATATATGTGGCTATAAGATTTTTCTTGATTTTAAAAATATGGATATATGGTAGGATGATATGTGAGAGACAAAAAAAAAGAGCTTTGCAAGTAGTAGGTATAACTAAAGGTGCCATTTGCCCTCTTACATGTTGGCAAGCTGACAATGACGGCTCCAGGAATTTTTTTTTTAGAGTGGTCATTAAAAATTAAAAATTTAATAAAAAAGAACTTAAATATATCGAGTTGTTGATAAAAAAAATCACATAAATACATGACATTTTACTATTTCCCTCTACAAGTTTTTATATTTTGACATCATTATAAGTTTTCATTATTATCTATTGTCAATATAGATAGGTATAACCATTTTATTTTGTAAAGTTTGTATAACATTTTGTATTTTTATGTAATTGGCATTATCTTTGTCATTGTTTTTATAAAAATATTTTAAACTAAATGATAAAACTCAACTCACGTGCATTGTATTAATTATTGACCCAAAGAGCTATTGGGTCCTGAATAATATTATCGCTAATACTATCAATCCCAAATAGCAATCATACACAAGACTCAAATATTTATGTAGAAAACTCTTTCTCCTTGAAGGGAAAAAATCCACGGGAGAAACTCCAAATAAATTTCACTATTATCAAATCAATTATAATATTTATTATGTATTATCAAATCAATTATAATATTTTCTTTGCACTCGCATACACTCTCTTTGTGTCTTCTCGAAGCAAACCCTTTGCTCTCTCCTCCTTGGCTATCTCCTTGAAGGCGGCAACACTTTGCTCTCTCCTCATTGGTTATCTTTTCGAAGGTAGCAACCCTTTGCTCTCTCCTCTTTAGCTTTCTTTTCTTATTCTTTCTCTTTTCCACATAGCTCTCCTTAGCTATCTTTTCGAAGGCAGCAATACCTTACTCTCTCCTCCTTGGTTACTCCCAAGCGAAAATCCTTTTTTTCTCTCTTGGTTTCATGCTCTATTTTCCCTCTCCCCATAGGAAGGACCCTTGGGCATAAGCTATCAAATTCTTTGTATCTTTGTCTATTTATAAGACTCTTTTTCCATTCCCTCTTGAATTAGGAATACATTCTTTCTTTAACAAGGAATAGATTTTCCTTCCATACCAAGGAATAGTATTTCCTTTGACACCAAGGAATAGACTTCCCTTCCACACTAAGGAATAATCTTTCCTTCCACACTAAGGAAACCCAAATTAATCTTTCCTTCTTCAAAAAGGAAACCTAATTGACTTTCCAAGTCACAATTGAAATTTGAGGCAATTTCCCAACAAGAGCCACACCGATCCATGCATATATAAATAATACACTATGTGTCTACTTAACCAATCAAATGTTTTAAGAATCACTAACTTTACTATTTTTTTAATCGCTAACTTTATAAAAAAATTAATATTATTATAACATGATAACAATATACACACATGTAACAAACCCTCTATATTTTCTAATTATTAAATTATATAAAGTTTTATTATATTTATACTATACACGCATGCACACATTCACATAAATAACATTATAACAAAAATAAATAAATAAACAACACACACAATCAGTATTAGACACACACTCTTTTAACTCACAAACATTCACTATTTACTCTTAAAGTCGGAGATACCAATAGTCAGATAGAGAAAGAGATTCATGACAGTGAGATATGTGATTTATGTTATTAATTAGTTAATTTGGGGATGGACTAATTTGTGTTGTTTAGTTTTAGACTGAACTGATCCATGTCAGAATGTGCAAAATTTAAGTCAAGTGTGTAAAAATATTTTTAAAGGTAAATTAAACTAATAAATAATATTTAATACATATAATTTGAACCCACTGAAGCATAAATAATGCTGCCCTTGCACGCTAGTAGGGTTTGTTTATGCCTAACCCAAGAAGAAGAAGAAGAAAAAAAGTAATTGCTTGAAGTTCTGACTTTGGAGGGGAGATTTAAAACTAACATTTATGTATCTATACGCTTGGAAATATATGTAGATTTATATACATTATAATCAAACACGAACCTTGACTCTAATAATACCAGTTTATTTCTATGGTTTTGAAACCCGGACTGTTCAAAGAACTGGAAAAAAGGAGAGGTTCAAGATTTTAGAGATCAGTTCGAGGTTGGATCGTAATGACATCATAATGGATTAATAATTAACTAAAATATAAATAAATGAAATAAATTTTAAAAAATGAGCAATCTTGATTAAAAAAAATATATCTAAGCAAAATAAAATTATTCTCAAGCATATTTTATTCTCAAACAATTATAAGAAAGTTTATAAAAATAATAAGCATAAAAAAACATTAAAAGTTATAGTTAATTATTTAAGTATAAAACTATGAATATATTTGAAGGATTATAATTATAATTATTTCAATATATTCCCCCTTTTGAGATAGCAAATTAAAATAAATGATATAATAAAATATTATTAATATTGATTATAACATAAATATATAGTAATGAAAGTTTAAATTATTTTTATGGCATTCTTTTAAATATACTTCAAATATATTAGTTTGCCACAAGGAGCATAAACAATCTCTATGGCGTAATGGTTAGGATATTAATTAAAATTTACATTACTAGAACCCAGGTTCTAGACATGGTGCGATCAAAACAATGTTTATTGCAATAGTATAAGCTCTACTATCAAATTATTGTGGGTAAATACATTTGAATAACAGTCTCACACAAGATTGATTGTGACTGGTTCTAGACATGGTGCGATCAAATGCTTTATTTTTTATGAATTAAAAGTCAAGCTTTGACTGTGGTTGAACCGTGATCGATTCTGTTAAACCATCCGGTCTAACCGCGGTTCAAGAGGTTGACTAATTATTTAAAAATTAGTGTTCTATATGCTTAAAAAAACTGATTTTTCCCTATTAATTCAGTCGGACCTCCCGGTTTCAAAACAATGTTTATTGCAATAGTATAAGCTCTACTATCAAATTATTGTGGGAAAATGCTTTTGAATAACAGTCTCGCACAAGATTGATTGTGAAAATATTATAGGTTTTAGAAGGATCACAAAAATAAAATAATAGAAAAGAAGAGAACTTGAAAAAAAAATATACAAAAACACACACAAGAGAACACAAAGGATTTATGTAGTTTGGCTTTTGGCATATATCCGCAGTGGCAACTAGGAGAAATTTCACTAATAAATATAGAGAATAGAAAATAGTGTGGTGGCACTCACACAAAACACAATCCCTACTGCACTGAATGCTACTATCTCACACAAATACAAATTTCGATCAGAACAAGGAGGAATATTCTGAATTATCGTACTGCACCACTCCTCGCCTTCTATGCAGGTTGCATCTACTATATATAGAAAATATGTGGAAACCAAAGTCAGCAAAAGTGAGTTTAGGTGAATGCAAAATCCATCACGCTTAATGTACGACATCATGCAAGACCTCAATCTTCATGCATGCTCGACAATGCAACAAACACAAACATCATCTAATGGTAGCTTGCAAGTTTTGAATGCCTAGGGCTTTTGCGAATATGAATTAGGATCGTGAGCTATATCTAATGGTAACTTGCAAGTTTTGAACCCTTAAGGTTTGTAAATATGGATTATGATCCTGTGCAATACCCTATAGCATGCAATGACCCCTAGTTTCTTTCACAATTCCTATTTTATACTCATTCACTTTTTAATTTTTTTTATTCAAAGATTGAGATTAAAAATTTTTTTTTTTTTACTCTTATTCTTAACCATTAAAAGCAATTGCACATAGTACAATACCTAGATCTCAATCCTACAAATATCAAGACACTCACTGGCCTTCTTTAGTCTCAAAGTTATTTTGTGTCTACTCCAAATAATCACAGTTCATTTTGTTTGACATGAATCATTTTTTTAAATATATGCTATTATATATACAGATAGGCATTGATAAGCTCTTCCTTTTTGTTGTGGTCCTTATGTAATTAATTGAGCTGTTATACTTTCTATGAGAGAGAGAGAGAGAGAGAGATTATACCCATATAAATAAAAATTCAATATAAAATACATAATATATATATATATATATATATATATATATTTGTAGTCTTTTAATTAATGTAACACTTTATCAATGTGAAGGAGATATGATAACGACTTGTAAGAGAATTGTAAGAGACTAAGAGGTATTATAGTATTACTCAAATAATGCCTTTGACGGCAAAAAAGAGAAGGCTACATGTATAGGGCCATTGTACCATGCAATAGCAAAACAAACGTTGAGATTAAAAATTTTAAAAGTCACTTTTAATCTTAGCACTTGAATTTAAAAATAAATAAATAAAAAACTTCCAACTTCCAACTTTTTACTATTTTACTTTTATGTTTTATTTTTTTAACTTTTTCCTCACACTCAATGGTTAATTGCTTAAGTGATGCTATTACACGGAATCCCAATCCCAAGTATACAACTCTTATTATAAAACATTAGATTAGATTAGATATATAAAAAGTATTGGGTAAAAAATCGTGATAAAAGAGAAATGTATCAGTAAAATCGGATATGATTTTTTTTTTTTTAATACTATAGCTAGCTAGACACTATATATTGGAAATATTTTTAAGCAGGGTTTATTATTTGGCCAGATCGAGAAGGTGTGCAGTTCATTTCCGCTTTGTTAAACTAACAAATGGATTTGCCTTTTTAATATTGTTCCACTTGTGTATAAAGATTTTTTTTTTTGTAATGAATAAGATTTATTTTATTAAGAACCTGAAATGTTTATAAAGACACTAGAAGTCATGATAAACTATTAATTAATTTTAAAACACACACGAAAATAATAATAGTATTTTAATTAATTGTAATATCAAAATTCTAGATTTGTTATGTCCAGTAGTTCAATCAATCAAGAAGTTTGGCTTTGCTGGTATAGCTTAATTAATACTTAAAGAAATTCTCCTTTTTAGAAATCTTGACTGAGGCTGCAATTCGTGTATATATGCATCTATCAGAGACTTTTTAGGAAGAAGAAAGATGAGAATTTGGGATAGATATGGTAGAATATCACCAACTTATGACCTTCGCCTTATGACATTACTTGGTTTCTGATGTAGTCTCGTAGGTGGGTTCAAATCCTTAGTTCTTATTTGTCGATAAAAATTAAAAAAAATTCACCGGTGAAGTTAACTACAACACGAAAGCAACAATGGTACAAAATTTTCCTTAAGCTGATTATGTATTACACAAAAGTCAGAGCAAAAGAGCCCAACCTGGTCATAGCCAAGTACCCTTCTCGTGGCCAAAATGACGTTGGCGGTGCAACCATGTGTGCCTGTAGACTCCAGCACGTAATGAACTCAATATTGTCCTTGTAAAAAGCTAGATGGGCAAAGCTTTCTTTGCAAATTAACCCTACTACCCCACCTAGCACCTACCACCACCAACCCCCATTAAAAGCCAGAAGAAACTTTCTTTTCAAGCCCAGCTTTAACTATTTGTTTTTTTTCTCAAAAAAAAAAAAAAAACTATTTGTCCCTATTTTTGTTTTTATTATCAGCTGTTTTTGTTAAATTATGTTATTTTTGCATAGTTAATTTGCACGAGTAAGTACGTACTTTGTAGAGAAAGGGTTTGAATAATCCGAGTGGGTGATCTCAGCTCTGCTCTCTCTCTCACTCTGTCCATCCAAAAACTACAAAATTGCCAAACTAAACTACGGACTAATTAAAAGATAATACAAATAATTGAGCCCTCAATTCCAGTGGCAGTGGTCCCTTACTCATTTCATTATATGTTCCATTAACATTAAATTGATATATATCTACATTCTTTGCTAGCATTTGGTCACTAATGCAGAGGCGTGGTTGAAGATATACATTATCTTTCTCATTGATGCATGAAAGCCAACGAAGATCAACGTGGAAAGCAATCGCATAAGCATCCCACTCCAACCACATTTAGTACTATAAAGTTTCCTAATTTTTTTTAAATTTTTTTTTATTGTTTTTCTTTTGTTTACTCTTTAGTTTAAACTAGCTTGTAATTTCATGTGTACGCATAGATTTATAATAAAAAATTAAAATTAAATTTTCTGTCTAAGTTGAATGCTTAATGGTTATTTTTATATTTTGTCAACTATTAAAAAACCTTGTAAGGATATATTATTTGATAGAATATGCATATTGTTCATTCTTAATTGTTTTATTTTAGGGAGGAAAAATAAATTTTTGTTACCTCTCAATTTTTAAAAAAAAAAAAATTATGATACAATAAATTTATTTCATGTGTATATTTCTAAATAAGATATAAACAACCAATTTTTTTAAGATAGTATGCTTTTCCATTAAAATTTAAATGTGAACTAATAATAAGTTTCTATAAGAAATTCATGATTAGTTTTAAATGAACTTAAAATAGTTTTAAGTAGGTTAATTTGAAGTATTACACATTAATCAAAGTTTTACATAAGATTATTTCAATAAAATTTTTAATTGAGCCCTTTTATGTTTATTAAGTTTAAATTTATGAATTTACATATAAAGACACTTGACATAGATTAAAGATGTAATGACACTTGACACAAAATTAAAACTATTAAAATTGTAAAGATATTTAGCATCAACGTCATGGATGATTAGGATACTTGACGTAAAATTTGGAATGTAATTAGAATATAATTTGAATTCTTGATTGAGTTTTTACTTTAAATCATTTTTAGTTAGATAATGGGGTTATTTGTGGAAGTATAGAAAAGTTGAAGCTAAAGAGTTGTATTCCAACTATAATAATAATAATAATTGTGGGGCCAAAGAATTTGTGGCCCTGGCCCACTTTACATTAGGGCTCAAGGCCTGAGCTGAGGAGAACTATTGTTGAGGACGCATAATGAAAGTCCAAAAAAGGCCTAAGGATATGGCCGAGGACGATCTTATGCTCGGCACCCCATAGAGCCCCTAAAGGAAAGGACGAGCTCGGTGCAGGAATAGGCCAAGTGAAAAATCTGCCAATACTTCCATAATGAACTCTGCATCTGACAGGTCCATGCTCTTCACCATACTATTCAACTTTTACAACCACCCTTAACCACTCTAGGTATGGGCTGATAGGACAAGTCTCAACCCCAGAAAGTGGAGCTTACACGTGGACATTGGAAGGAGGGAAAATGTTAGTATAAAAGGGAAAAAGAATCAATGGAAGAGAGGCCCCAGACCAAAAAGTCAAAAACAAGGAGAATAAGAGGAACACTAAGCTCCTCGGATGAGGTCTAAAGACTGGAACCACTCATGCCGCATCAGAAGAAGGTCTTGCTAGATACGTCAAGTTCACCTTCATGTAAATTTCTATAGAAACCATGGCTAACCGCTGTTCAGTGACCCAGGCCTAGCCTTTCAAGCCCACGCTTTACAAATAATATTGTTCGGGCCCTTAAACGTATGAACCCAATATCTTTTTGGGTCGCTGCAAATTGTGTCCCTACAATTGGCGCCGTCTATGGGAAGCTTGTGCGTTGGCACAGGCGGCGGTTAGTCATGGTGGGATCAAGCCCTTGTCGACAAGGGTCCCTCAAAAGAAATAGTTTTGGCTGTGGGGCTAGCTAGGCGAAAGCCTCCCCATCGTTCCTAGTAGTTGTGGTTCTAACTCAGCTCCCACTTGGGGCTACCGTACAAAGTGCCAGTGGCACTAGTAGTTCTAGGGGCTTCCAACATCAAGCCAATGCCCTGTACCCCTGTCAAGGGACTGACCCCCAAGTACTTCAAAAAGAAAAAAACTAAGTTTTGGACAGAACCAAGGTCTTGCATGGTCCTCGGATTCAAACCTATGGGGAAACCAAGTACTTCAAAAAGAAAAAAAACTAAGTTTTGGACAGAACTAAGGTCTTGCATGGTTTTCGGACTCAAACCTATGGGGAAACCAAGTACTTCAAAAAGAAAAAAACTAAGTTTTGGACAGAATCAAGGTCTTGCATGGTCCTCGGACTCAAACCTATGGGGAAACCAAGTACTTCAAAAAGAAAAAAAAAACTAAGTTTTGGACAGAACCAAGGTCTTGCATGGTCCTCGGACTCAAACCTATGGGGAAACCAAGTACTTCAAAAAGAAAAAAAAAAACTAAGTTTTGGACAGAACCAAGGTCTTGCATGGTCCTCAGACTCAAACCTATGGGGAAACCAAGTACTTCAAAAAGAAAAAAAAACTAAGTTTTGGACAGAACCAAGGTCTTGCATGGTCCTCGGACTCAAACCTATGGGGAAACCAAGTACTTCAAAAAGAAAAAACTAAGTTTTGGACAGAACCAAAGTCTTGCATGGTCCTCGAACTCAAACCTATGGGGAAACCAAGTACTTCAAAAAGAAAACCTAAGTTTTGGACAGAACCAAGGTCTTGCATGGTCCTCGGATTCAAACCTATGGGGAAACCAAGTACTTCAAAAAGAAAAAAAACTAAGTTTTGGACAGAACTAAGGTCTTGCATGGTTTTCGGACTCAAACCTATGGGGAAACCAAGTACTTCAAAAAGAAAAAAACTAAGTTTTGGACAGAATCAAGGTCTTGCATGGTCCTCGGACTCAAACCTATGGGGAAACCAAGTACTTCAAAAAGAAAAAAAAAACTAAGTTTTGGACAGAACCAAGGTCTTGCATGGTCCTCGGACTCAAACCTATGGGGAAACCAAGTACTTCAAAAAGAAAAAAAAAAACTAAGTTTTGGACAGAACCAAGGTCTTGCATGGTCCTCAGACTCAAACCTATGGGGAAACCAAGTACTTCAAAAAGAAAAAAAAAACTAAGTTTTGGACAGAACCAAGGTCTTGCATGGTCCTCGGACTCAAACCTCTGGGGAAACCAAGTACTTCAAAAAGAAAAAACTAAGTTTTGGACAGAACCAAAGTCTTGCATGGTCCTCGAACTCAAACCTATGGGGAAACCAAGTACTTCAAAAAGAAAACCTAAGTTTTGGACAGAACCAAGGTCTTGCATGGTCCTCGAATTCAAATCTATGAGGAAACCAAGTACTTCAAAAAGAAAAAATTAAGTTTTGGACAAAACCAAGGTCTTGCATGGTCCTCAGACTCAAATCTATGGGGAAACCAAGTATTTCAAAAAGAAAACCTAAGTTTTGGACAGAACCAAGGCGCTGTATGGTCCTCGAACCCGAGCCTATGAGGAAACCAACTACTTAAAAGAAAGATCATGAGTTTTGAACAGAACCAAGGCACTGTATGGTCCTCGGACCCGAGCCTAAAAGAGATTTTTATTATTAATTAATTGTTATTATCACTTCTAGACAGAACTAGGGTATTGTATGGTCCTTGGACTCTGACCCATGTAGAGATTGCCCATTAAAAATTGGGTTAAGTCCTGGACCGAATGGAAGTCCCGATCTGTCCTCGGATCCTCAATTTTAAGGGAACTAATGCTAACGAGTGTTTGGGCCCGATATAGCCATACCTCGGTCCTCGGACCAGATGCCAAAAACGATTAAGTTCATATGTTATCAAGAACGCGGCCAAGCCCTCTAGTGTTTGGCAACCCTCTCGGATGGTTTATTTTAGGTTACTCATTCTCGGATGACTGCCACGCTCGCAATACAGGGCATTCAGCTGTTATCACGGTTAGTCTCGTATGTTTAATCTATTGAAGGTTAGTATTATTATGCTTGACAGTCTCAATAAGTTCAAAACAATAGCTTTTTGTTATAAGGGTTTCTGCCCTAAGTATCGTTCAAAAAAGAATAATAATAATAGAAAAAATACCCATATGAAATACATCCATTCATAAAGTAGTTATTGCAGAAAAGAAAGAATATGTAGAATAAAACAGAATCATTTTTTATTAAGACAAAGAAACAGTACAGCGTACAATGAGGGGCTTAAGTAAGCCTATACCAAAAGCTAGCTACATAAGCAAAAAGAAAAAGATACAAGGAAGAGATAAATCCTTCAAAACTCTGCTCTGGTAGAGATTATGCGTGACAAGATTACCCTGCTGATGGAAGAGAAGAAGAAGCAGAGGAAGAAGTAGAAACACCAAGATAGCCCCGGTGATGGGAAAGAAGAAGAAGCGGAGGCGGAAAGAGGCACTAGTGAAGGAAGAGAGGAAGAAGCAGGGATGCTTAATCCCCGCGTCAGCTCTGACTCCTAACACGCAGGTGTCATATTAGCAGCGTTCGAGAAAGAGCGGATGGTACTGACGACGAGAAACCTCACTGCTGTCGCACCAAAAATCTGACGGGACCAGCACCTGCTTCGGATTTTGACTGAAAGAGATGGAGGCATCGCTCCCACCTTGTGAAAGTGGGGAGCTGTCTTGAGTCTGTGTCTCCCCTGTCCTGATCGCGCCATCTTGAGTCTCAGAAGGACCCAATGACTCTGGAACGGGTGTGGTTCCTTCACCCCCACTTGTGCCTCAAACATATCACACTGAGGTTTAATTGCTCTGGCGATAAAAACTTGGAGCACAGCTGAAGGATTAGGAATTTGAAGGGACTGAGGAATCTGTACGTAAGGAGAGTGACTCCCTACCCTGCTTCTTATATGGAGGGCAAGTTGGCAGTATTTAATCTACGCAGATTTCCAAGAAGCGCTATAGACGAGACAGTTTCTATTCAACTCCCAACACCGTCTACAACCATAGGATTTGGGTGGCCTCGTGAAGGGGACATATTAAAGACGCGCCTCGAGTACTGAAACGGCGAGGACGCCGCGTGAGTAAATCTAGAGGGATGTCTCATAATCCGGCGCACCTCCCATGCAAATGGAGAGACATCGACATTAATGAAGTGCAGAGTTGGGCAAGCCATGATGTGGGCCCGACATCACCAAAACCCTCCTCCCCAACCAAGAGGTCGGGCAGCAGGATTTTGAGGGGCTATTGTGGGGCTAGAGAATTTGTGGCCCCGGCCCACTTTACATTAGGGCCCAAGGCCTGAGCCGAGGAGAACTATTGCATAGGACATATAATGAAAGTCCAAAAAAGGCCTAAGGATATGGCCGAGGACGATCTTATGCTCGGCACCCCATAGAGCCCCTAAAGGAAAGGACGAGCTCAGTGCAGGAACAGGCCAAGTGAAAAAGCTGCCAATACTGCCATAAAGAACTCTGCGTCTGACAGGTTCATGCTCTTCACCATGCTATTCAACTTTTACAACCACCCCCAACCACTCTAGGTATGGGCTGATAGGACAAGTCTCAACCCCAGAAAGTGGAGCTTACACGTAGACACTGGAAGGAGGGAAAATGTTAGTATAAAAGGGAAAAAGAACCAATGGAAGAGAGGCCCCAGACCAAAAAGTCAAAAACAAGGAGAATAAGAGGAACACTAAGCTCCTCGGATGAGGTCTAAAGACCGGAACCACTCATGCCGCATCAGAAGAAGGTCTTGCTAGATACGTCAAGTTCACTTTCATGTAAATTTCTATAGAAACCATGGCTAACCGCTGTTCAGTGACCCAGGCCTAGCCTTTCAAGCCCACGCTCTACAATTAATATTGTTCGGGCCCTTAAATGTACGAACCCAATATCTTTTTGGGTCACTACAAATTGTGTCCCTACAATAATAATAATAATAATAATAATAATAATAATAATAATAGATTAAAAGAAGAAGAAGAAGTTATAACACACACACACACAAAAAAAGGAATAGATATAACAGGAAAAATCCTGTGAAAAAAAATCCAAAAAAAAAAAAAAAAACTCTTATAACGGTCGGATAAAAGAAATATTAAACTAATAAAATAAACAAAACAAATCGTCACAAAAAAATAACTGGTATCTTGTTTTTACTTAACTCTAACCATTTTCAATTTTTGATAAGTTAAACCTCTTCGAAATCACCTTTATATATATATGAAATAAAATCCTTTTTCTGTTAGTTCTAAATTAATAAGCTTCACCACATCCATTTTACACACATTCAAGTTCAACCATAAAAGGGGACAAATTACATTTTAATTCCAAAACTGTATGAGTGATTTCAAATTGAACCATGAAATATAAGACTGTTACAAATTCAACCATATAGTTTTGTTAGTTTAAAATTGAATCATAGACTTTTAAAATAGTATCAATTGAAACCTCCAAAAAATAAAAAATAACCCCAAATTAAAAATCCTCAAATCAAACTAACAAATGCAAGATTTAAATTGATATGATTTAAAAAGTAATTTAATTTGAAACTAGAGAAATTATAATGTCTAATTTGTTACAATCAGTGAGAATGATCGATTTTGTTCTCCCAAAGGAAAACCTTTTAAATTAAGGTTTAAGCCCCCATACGTGCGATTATTCATTTATTTATGTGTTACCTCTTAAATCAAGGGTTTAACAGTGAGATTGTCACTTATTTTATTATAAGTGAGAAGAAAACCTTCCTGAAATACATTGAATAACTTTAAAATTTCATAATGAAAAATAAAATTACATAGCTTTGGTTGCTGTGTACAATCTAAAAAGAAGTAAAATTACATCATTTTGATTCCTAATTACAATATAAGAATTAAAAAAAAAAGGTACATCCCCTAAATTCCTAATTACAATCTAAAGAAAAAGGAAAATTACATTGATAAGGAATGGTCTTTGAACCCAAGATCAAGTTTGGAGGCTAGGTTACAATATGAGAAGGTGTTAGGTAACCATATCGCTTAGTTTGAGGATCGGTCTTCATGAAACTAATATCCATATCATATTATGCACTCATCCAAGAACATTGCCATTCTATGCAATGCAAGAAATTAAATATGTTAATTTTGTAAATTTTTTATAAAACTTCAAATCTAATCCCAAAATGGATGGACATATTGTTATATACATGGGAATTAGATTTAACCCATCTCATCAAAAATCATTTTTTTCACCCAATTGATTATATGAAGATGAAATAGGATTTAGAAGTTTACCTATGCACGATCTCTCTTAGGTGATTCGATGGCATATCACCTTCAAGAATGCAGACTTCTTTACTGCTCTTTTCTCCTTGGATCAATCCACAGATCTTCCATTTAAGTCTTTGAGGACTTGTACTTGTGGTGTTGTCTAGGTGATTGTAGTGTTTGAAAGATAATTATATGGATGGTGTATGCGAATGTTAAGAGTGTTTTTCGTTAAACTCTTTGGAGTAACTTTGCATTGAAGCAACCTATTGTCTGTCCCAAGAGTTTCTCCCAAAATTTCTATAGAGTTTCTTCTAGCTCTCTCACTTTAAAAAATCTCAATGTCCTCTTTGGGTGATTGTTGCTTGTATTTATAGAAAATAATTGGGAGAAAACTTGAAATTCCCTCCATCTTGTTATCTATGCAATTTTTTGAACTAATGTTTATCCTTTGAAACATTTAAACTAAAGTCCAAGTTGAAAAAGAGTGCTAAAATCCTAAATTTTGATTTCGTTGGACTAAGTTCTAGTAGACACTTGGTGTTCTATGTTCAAGAGTTGATCGTCACCTAAACTTTTGTGATCAAAGTGCGAGTGACGCTTTGATTGTTTGACATTTTGGTTTCAATCTTGACTTTTTGAGTGTTTTTCATTCAATTTTCTGATTATTTTAAGGATAATTATTAGTTCTAACCCACAATTTTAAGCTTTTCAGCGATTGGATTAACCCCTAAGATTAGACCCATGAATATTGTGAAAAGAAAAAAAAATTCTAATTATTGAAGAGAATAGGTACAGGAAACAAAGGAAGTGAGGGAAGCAAGAACAGAGATTAGTTATTATTGAGTGAAATATTTCCTCCCCCATTGATCTGTGATAGATTAGATCAGATATTTATACTAACACAGCTTCAGATTGGTTAATATCTATTGGTATAGCTCGATCTCTTAGAGAGTTAATTAATTAAAGGTTAGTCCTACATAAATTTAATTAGTGGGACTAACCATTCATGTGAGAGGAAAGAGTACGCATTTATAGTACTCTGAGAATACACAATAATTTCCCAACTAGTAACTATACAACAAACGGGTTAATATCAAGTTTTAGTGGCATTTTGGTAATTTTGATTATTGGGTAATTGGGTGGGTTGAGGTTTATCCATAATAACTGGGTTGGGTTGAGTTTGGATTAGAAGTAATTAGTTAAATAAGTAATAAATAGATGAATAAGTTTTATGTACCAAATACAATTATGCCCACCCTAAACTCCTCAAAACCCACCAATTTGACACCTATGCATAAATGACATGATAATCAACTAGTACAACACTTAAAGGCTGCTGAATGCTGGACTTGGTCTGCCCTGCACTTGGGCTTCATTATACTTGGACTTGATTGGGCACTTAATTGGGCTTGAGAAGTGATTTCTTCCAACATATATATATTGGGCTGCACTGCACTTGGGCCTAATTATACTTGGACTTCATTGGGCTTGAGAAGTGATTTCTTCCCATATATATATATATATATATATATGAGTTAGATTGAAGTTACACATTATGTAACTCTAAGTAATGTTACACCACCCAATAACTTATTATTAAATTCATATTTTAAGAATCACACCGTTAAATTACATGTTCTATATGTACTTAACATGCATGCTAATTTTCATGTTAATCGGATGTTATTTACCTTGTGATTCATAAACTCAACTTTTATGAATTATTTTAAACTACAAAAACTTGAATTTAAATAATTGATTGATAACATAACTATTAATCTTTGATTACCGTGAAATTTTGCAAGCATGGAGAGTATATGAATATAATGTAATTCAATTGTAGATTTGTCAAAATTCGCATCTAATAATAAGTTATTAAGTAGTGTAATATCGCTTAGAGTTACTCCAGGTGTAACTTGAACCCAACTCATATATATATATATGAGTCCAGTTAATAATTAAGAACAAAACTTAGGTACAGTATCTTAGGTGCTGTTCCTTAACTTTTTCTCTTAAGATTTTGCCATATGGCTACTTAACTAAAAAATTCACTTCAGTCCATGAGAAAAAATCCATATAGTAGAATTTTAAGAGAGAAACCTAAAGAATAACATCTAAGTAATGTAACTAAGGGTCCGTTTGGATACAGCTGAAAACTGAAAACTGAAACTGAAAACTGAAAAATACTGTAACAAAATAATTTTTAAATGTGTGAATAGTACCGTGGGACCTATTTTTAATGAAAAATTTGCTGAAAAGTGAAATTTGTGGGTCCGTGAACAGTACACGATGTGCTCTGATTGGCTAAAAAAAGTTTAAAAAGTCAAAATTTGCGGTTACTGTTCATTGAACAGCACATGAACAGTAATTGCAAATCTGAAAAACGCGTGAGAAAAAAAAAAAAAAAAAAAAAAAAAGGTAAAAACACAAACGCGCTGATTTTCAGCGCAATCCAAACGCATTCTAAGTCTTACTTATTAATTATAATACATATCCTTAAAGTACGTATTAATGTTTCCCAAATTACTCAAAACAGGATATAATGGACTGATGGAATTCCATTATGTCTGCGGCACGAATATGTGTGCTCGAAACTTGGGCTTTCTCTACTTTTGGTCCACAATTAACCTAGGATGCCTGACAAGTGACAACATAGCACAGTCCATAAAATTAATTCCGAACGTGAAATATCCACGTCAAGGAACAAGTCTGAAATGTAATTAATCTTTGGGTCCAGTTAATGTAATTAATCTTTGGAAAATTTTTTATGAAAAATTAAAAAAAATTGTCAAAAAAATTAATTAATTTTTGATTTTTCTATAATTTTTTTTAAAAAAATAGTTTATTAATGTATGCTCTAAGGATATACGTTAGTAAATCCCTTAGAGTACGTTTGGTACATTGAATGTAGATTACAACAGGAATGGTAATCTTTATTACCAGGAATAAAATGTGTTGTAATTGAATAACTAAACTTATTCATTAGTTTAGTTGTGAGTTGTAATATTAGAATAAAAATTATGATCTATTTTAGGAAATACCTCATTCATACAATTATATTTCCTATAAAATAATATATTTTAAATTTTAGAGAGATGGGTTATTTTTTTAATGATTTTTTATTTCCATAATTGTTAGGTAGATATGGAAAGTTTATTTATTTGAAAATGTATTAATGTTAGAAATTATTACATCTACTAAGGAATAACTATTACAACCCTTTTAGAGAGGAATAATTATTCCTCATTTTAAGGAATAGCTATTCATAAGGAACGACTGTTCCTTGTAATAAAAACATAACCAAACTATTGAATAACTAATTCATAAGAATAACTGTTACATTACGGTGCCTATTACAGTCTACCAAATGTGCCCTTAATCTTTAGCCCATCTCTTTTGTCCACGCACATGTAATTAACCTTGACCCTTACTCTTGTACTTGTTTTCATCATTCTAATAAATAAATAAAAATATATAATAAGTGACATAAAAATCCTCTCAATTTCACTTGAAACGGACCATTTGGTTACGATTTAAAGTGGAGAAAATATAGAGTCTAAATTATGCATTTTCATTTCACATTTTCAAGTGAAATGAAGAGTGACTATTTAATGGCTATGATTTAAAATGGAACAAATGTAGGGTTTAAATTATGTCAATTTACTTAAATTTTAACTGCAATTAAATTTAACTATGATTAAATTAAGCTAGAATTAAAAATGAGCTGACACAATTTAGAGCCTACATTTATTTCACTTTAAATATTAGCCATTTATGGACATTCCATTTCCCATGGAAATGGAGAGATCCAAATCCATGACTTTGATCTTACACTAGTTGTGCTATGCTATGTGCTTTAAATATGACTATAATGTTTCTCAAAAAAAAAAAAAAAAAATGACTATAATAATTAATAAGGACTCAACCAGTGATAAGGACCTAAGTCTAGAAAGCTAGTTAAAGTTCATGGCTAGTTTGAGAGAGCCGGGTCTCCTAGTGAATAGAGAAGAAAAACAAGAGATAGAGGCAATCAAAATCAATCTTATTCAATGAATATCCTTTACAAGCTCAATTACAGTATATATTCTAACCTACTCGAGCCTTTGGCAGTTACAGCTACTCAAAACTCTTCACTAAATTCTGCTTACTCAGCCTAACCACTCTATCAAACTGAATCACTTGTCTAATTGGAATACAACACGTGTAATTAGGATTAGCTCATGTCCAATCACATTACAGATCAGCACAATTGGAAATGCTAGAACACCAAATACCATTTAGTGTAGTTGCTACCAACCATCACTTAAGTATAAAGCATTGCTGCTGCTTCATTCAAAGGCCAGTTGATTCACCAACTACCAGTCTTACTGTTAGGACCTTATCAATTAGACACAAGATGTGGTTTGTGTGTTAAATTACCAATTCTCTCAAATGCTTAAACTATTTGGAGAGGATGGATTTAATCATTTAACCACGTAACTCTAACATTGTGGAAGCATGAACTAGAAACACTAGAACATCTTCTCCTAAATAACCATTTGTTGTTATCAATTGGTCTGTCTTTCCTTAGCCAATAAGTGTAAATACCTTGGGCATCCTTTCCCCTAGTGAGTTGGTTAAGACAACTATTTGGCCTTCTAATTAGATATCTCATCTCTGAGTTAAAATCTTGAAGATGGAAACAACTTTACTCTTTTTGAAGCTATGATGTTTAACAGAATCCAGTGGTCTAGGAACCAAGTTATTTTTTAAGGTTCCTCTCCTAATTCTTTGAAGAATGTTAAAAAGGTTTAAAAAAAAGGTTTCCAAGAGCATTCTTTGGCTTAGAGAATCTTTTATGTAATGGTTTGGCCAAACAAACCATAATAGATCTTTGTCTCTTTTATTTCCAAAATGGGATTAAGATACATATCACAAATTACAACCCTCCTCTGTCTATTTATCTATTTAATAATACTTTTCACTTCATTATCGTACATTTTAAGAATATAATTTTTTTTTTGAGTAAAAGAGAACATATATCAATTTAAGGTTGTCCATTATTTAATAATTTTCTTATACTTACATAAAGTCAAATGCACTCATAGTAGTATTACTATTAGGTCAGTAAAGCTTTGAGCTACCATGCCGGTGTGCTAGAAATAAATGATACTCATTAATTTCTTTTTTTGACAAGAACCTTTCATATCATTTCAACTTCATTGTATATCCCGCTTGGGAAAATATGTGCTTCTATCTGAACCAAAAAGGGTACATAATTCATCAATAAATGTAGCCATCATAAAAATGTTAAAAAAAAAAAACAGTTTTCTTTAATTTCAAATATTTTTTGTGTTGTCCAGCTCCTCAATTCAGTGAATTGAAAACCGTATACATTGGGTAGCAGGCGGCAGCAATAAGCGGAATTTAGCGATCGAGGTTGAGAGATAGAGAGATTTGGTCCATCTAATTATTTACTTTATTTATTCTACAAAATCCAAAAACAGACAAAAAGGGACATAGCGGCTTCAACATCACCTTGTCGTCTTGTTCATGTCACTATGCCATTGCCACTTGCCAGGCTTTGGCATTGGGCCGACTCTTTCTTTTCTCAATATGATCAAATTGTGTACCTTTTTTCTCTTCAAAATAAACAAAAAAATTATGGCTTTTTTTGGCTCTTTAGGTCGGTCTCTATCTTACGTTTTGAAGTGACTCTGAAATTAATAACGACTGATAACTAACATTCTCTGAGAAAGTACTTGGCGAACTATTCAGCCCAAAAAAAAAAAAAAAAAAAACTTCGCGAACAAGAAGTCAAGAAGATGGGGTTGACTGGTAGATTTTAGCGTAATCTTCGAAGCTATCAAACATAAAATATTTGTGCAACGAGATTGCATCTACCAATTGTAATATCTATTTTACACTGATTATTTTACAGTTTACACAAGTGTATATATGTTCCTAAAAAAAATAAAAAAAAATAAAAATTTACATATAAGCGTACACACACTTTCCTTTTGCCCAAAAATGGTAACTTAAAGTCACGGTTTTGATTTTAATTTATTTTATTTATAATACAAGAAGAAAGTAGGTGTATAATTGAGAAAATACATACTTTTAGAGTATAGTGAAATGATATTCATTCTTCTCAAATTCATGATGGATTTTACTATGAATTTAATGAATAAATCATACTATAAATATGAGAGGAGAAAGCACCATATATTTACCGTGTTCTGAAACTATTTAAGAATTACTTGATTGATTGATTGTGTGTAATAAAGAAATGTATTTACCTTTTATCAATTATCATCAGCCGTTAGTCATGAGTCATGACAGAGCTCTTGAAAAAGACAAGTGAATAAGGCTATTGAATATAAGAAAAAAAAAATGCGTTGACTAGTAGTTCTTCCGACAAGAATGTGTTTTAAAGTCCTAGCAAACCCGAAGTTTGAAGCTATAGAATATTTATTTACCCAAAAAAAAAAAAAACTGTTGAATATTTTTGTCCATTAGCATTTAGCAGCTAACATATAAAAAATTGATTCCCCAGCAATTTTTAGCAGTTATTATGATACTGAACAAATATTTATTTATTTATTTTCCCATGCCAGACCACCTACCAATCGTCGTAACTTCAATTGCCGGCATCAAAAAACATTAGAGTACTTTAATTTTGTCCTCTGGATTCATTTTACAAGTATGTAAAAAGTTTGTTTTTAACTTTTTTATTATTATTATTATTAAGAAAATGAGTAACAGCTAAGATTTTATTTATTTATTTCCCTTCGTTTGGTCCGGGTATATCATATTCATACGTGCTAATCATGAGCTCAATAAATACTAATGTTTTTTTGCTAGAGGAGTTCAGTTTGAATGGGGACGAAATGAATGACGCCAAGATATATGAAATTAAATAGATCTGTTGCTTCATGTGTGATGCTATTTTTGTATTATGAGTCTAACGACAGGCTAAACTCCATATAACTTCTAGAACCATGTATAACCTGTTAAATTATCGATTGTCTCAAGAGTTTAAGCTGTTAGGAAATGGTGAATTTAATCACTTAACCATAAATCTAACACTTCCCCTCACTTGTGGGTCTAAACTATTTTAAATGGGAGGTAGAGTAAAGTCAGTGATCGAATTTAGGATCTCCTGCTCTGATATCATGTTAAATTATCGATTGTCCCAAAAACTTAAGCTGTTAGGAAATGGTGAATTTAATCACTTAATCATAAATCTAACATAACCATGTATATTAACGATGGTTCTAGAAGCTCTTGTAGCATTTAGGGGCGGCGCTACAACCTATTCAGGGGTTCAAATAAATCCGCAAACTTCAAAATATATATATATATATATATATATATATATATATATATATATAATATTTTTTTAGTTTAATACTTTAATTTATTTTTAAAAATATTTTTTTGCACACCCTGATTTAAATCTTGCACGCTCTTATTACAAGTATTTTCGACTCTAAGAGTAAAGAGTAAGTGTTTGTGAATTGTAAGTATAATTCTTTTTTATAAATTTATATTATATGTATGTGGGTGTGTCTAATATTGATTGTGTACATTACTTTTTGTTATAATGTTATTTGTGTAAATTATGATGTGTGTGAATGTTTGTGTGTACAATATAAATATAATATAACTTTATATAATTTAATAATTAGGAAATAGAGAGGGTTTTTTTTTTATTTTTTTTTATTTTATATTTTTTACATGTGTGTGTATTGTTATCATATTATAATAACTTTTTGTTATAAAGTTAGTAAAATTCAAGAAAAAAATTGTAAAGTTAGTGATTGTTTAAGCATTTGATTGGTTAAGTAGACACATAGTGTATAATTTTATGTATGAATGAGTGTGATTGTGTGAGTCAATAATTAATATGGAGGCAATGAGTTGAGATTAGTCATTTAGTCAAAAATATTTTTATAAAAACAAAGTCAAATAGATAATAACAACTGTATAAAGATAAAAATGTTAGACAAACTTAACAAAATAAACATTCTCAAAAAAAACTTAACAAAATAAAATGGTCATAGGCTCATAGTTACCCACATTGGCAATAGATACTAATAACGAACTATCATTTAACATTCAAAATTAGAAATTTGTAAAATAAAATTGTAAAACTTCACTTATTATTATTATTATTATTATTATTGGTCGATAACTCGATATATTCTAGTTCTTTTTTTTATTAAATTTTTTTAATGACCCCCCCTAAACAAAATTTCTGGAGCAGCCACTAGTACCATTAATGGTTTGTTTGGCATCCCATTTATTGTACCAGATTTTTACAGTAGCTTTTCTAGGCAGATAGAAACAAGTAATGATAGGAATGTTGTCAAATAGTTATCAACTTTTGTTGGATCCCTATCATTAGTCAAGCTAGAAGATTTTAAATCCCTACTTATAAATTTAAGAACTAACTACAAAGTAGAGCTTAGTATCCTTAACATCATCTTACTTGATTATATGCTAGGTTTAATTTCCATTTTGGCTTCTAACATTTATCCGACGTGTCTAAACGTTCTCTAATTTATTAAATGTATCAGTTTAGTTTCTAACATTTTGGTATTGTGTCGCTATAAAAAACTGGGGCTGTATCATTCATCAATAAGTAATGGATAGAAAAGTGAACGTGAGTCTGTGATAAATGGGATAGTAAAAATTTAATTGTTGTCAATGGAGGTGCGGTAAACAGCTATGAAGATCTTGTAGGAGATGAATAGGAGGTCAAAATTGGTGAGTTGATGGGAAGCAAGTTTATCTGAGTGGGGATGAGAGATCGTTGGGTCATGGGTGTGGGTTTGGTAGGCATTGGTAGTGGAAGAGTTGTCTCTCTCATGGAGTGCCTCGATAGCCATGAGTCTAATCAATTTATGTTTGGTTTTTGAGAAAACTAAGGAAAAGAAAGCTAGATGTTAAGTTGTGTGTGTGTGTTTTTTAATATTTTTATTTGGGGGAAAGAATTGGTGTTTATGTTAGGTTTTTAAGCATAAGAAAATCATAAGTAATTACATATTCTAGTTTACTTGAGTTTTTTATTTTTATTTTTTATATAAATTTTATTTTTTAATTCAAGCCACGTGGAAGTCTATGC
The DNA here is from genome assembly GCA_028535165.1 of Quercus tomentella. Taxonomy (NCBI): domain Eukaryota; kingdom Viridiplantae; phylum Streptophyta; class Magnoliopsida; order Fagales; family Fagaceae; genus Quercus; species Quercus tomentella. The sequence continues at coordinate 52,593,425 of JAPQVY010000089.1, read as the reverse complement.
GGAAGTTTACATGGCATAAAAATTATTTTATTATCACCATTAGTTACTTCAATTTTTTCTATCTATCTGTAAGGGCACGATTCTGTTGAGGCCCAATAAGGATGTTGGGCTCGCACATGGAAGATCCCTCACAATATGATTTGTAGAGAGTGGGCTTGAAAAGCTAGCCGTTGGGCATGGGGCGATATTCCGGTCTAATTTTGAGAGGAATTCATATAGAGAGAGGAGTTGGGTTTGAACATTCAAGCCCTATAGTGTCGCATCCCATGGGGTTTGGGCTCCTCGGACTAGATCCGAGGAGCATTAAGGTCCTATTCCGGTTCCCTAACGGTGGGTGTTTTTCTGATCTGCATGAGTTGTTCCGGTGTTTTTCCCCATGGAGTCTCTTCTTGAGGTGGGATCGAAAGAGCCCCCCTCTCCTTGGCTCACTTACTTTTCTTTTATATTAGCCTGCGCTCGCTGTCCTTCGTCCACGTGTAGGGTCAACCTTTACAAGACTGATATTTGTCCCATCAGTCTAATCCCAGAATTGTTGGGGATGGTTGATAAAGCCGAAGAATACGGCTCTGTCAGGTGCAGAGTCTTATCTGGGAAGGGTAGTAAGGATAACTTCCCCTAAGATATTTTAGATCTTACAAATTTCTTCCTATATCTCTTCTTTACCCCTCTTCTCAATGGAGCTTTGGGTCTGCCGAGGACTAGACTGTCCTCGGCTGCGTCTCCGGGCCATTTTTGCCTTATATTTTTGAGCTCGGGCCATCACCTTTTTTGGCTTGGGCCTTTGGACTCCCCATGAGCAAGTGGGTCTGGCCCATAAATTATTGGGCCCCACAATAGCCCCTCAAAACCCTGCTATCCGACTTCTTGGTTGGAAGGGAGGGTTTTGGTAAACCCGGGCCTTTAGTATGGCTCATTTGATTCAGCCCCGCATTAATGTGGGCGGTTTTCCACCTGTCCAGGAAACTCACCGGTTTACAAGGTATTCCCTTTAATTTGCTCGTGACCCGCTCCTGCCGTTTGGCTGTCCAAGACGCGCCTTCAATGATTTCCCTTTACGAGGCTCATTTACGTCCGGCGGCTCATCTAATGAGGTGGGGAAGTGGAACGGACACATCTTTATTCTTCAGATTCTTTTGGAAACCTGAATGAATGAATTTAATACCTTCCGTTTTGCCCTTCCTATAAGAAGGCAAGTAGGAAGCCATCACTTTCGTGCAGACACCCTTCCATCTTTCTGAGATCTGAAACCTTCAGCCTCCCTTAGCGTTTACTTAACCCAATTGTTATACACCAGATCAGAATACGTTTACCATAACGAGTGATGAAGGAACCATACCCCTCCTCAAAACATCATGTTCTAATAAAGCTCGAAATGGCTCGGTCAGGGCAAGGATGGCGGAGACTTAAGATTTGCCCTACCTCCCTTTCAGCCAAAATCCGAAGCAGGGGCTCGTCACGTCAAACTTTCGTCGTGACTGAGTCGAGAACATCTACTATCAGCACCACCCGGCTCCTCACAAGCATACCTAACATGGCACCAGTGTGTTAGGAGTCAGGACTGAGGCAGGGGCCAAGTGCCTCTACTTCTTCCTCTCTTTGTTCACTGGTGCCCTCCTCCGCCTTCCTCTCCTAGTCTCCCCAGCACCAGCTCCGTCCTGGTGCTGTCCTTCTCCCTCTTTTGCTCCTCTCTCTTTCTTTTCATCCCTTCCCCTCTTCTTCTCCTCCTTCTCTTACTCATGTCCTCCATCTTCTTCATTCATCTCCTCTATCTTCTTCTTCCTTCTCCTTCAAATTCTTCTTCTTTCTCCTTCATCTTTTTCCAAAGAAGGTTCTTCTTTCGATATGAGCAATACCGAGGCAGAGATTGGAGAGACTTTGAAGACGAGTTTAAAAGACACCTGGCTGTTTACTTATCTGTACTGCGAATGTTAGTGTTGCTTCGGCAGCTCACCTTTTGTATAGGCTTGTTTGAGCCCCTTTTTGTACGTTGTAATAATTTTTCATATTAATAAAAATTGTTGTTATTTTACTTCGCATGTTTTGTCTCTATATTTTTACAAACTTGCGAACGCTGCTCGGCACAATAATATAGCATTTGAATCGATGACAACTAAGGCCAAAATACTTGCTAATAAAAAGAAGTCACCACAACTTTAACAGAATTGCTTGACTTAACAATGCGTACCTGTGAATAACGATACTTGCCCGAAACAATGCTGAGATTAGAACTGGATGCTCTATGCGGTGTAGGAAATAATCGTTCGAAGACATGTCACCCGCAAAAATGAACAGCCCCTTTAGGCTACCGAATAGTGGAGTGCCCCACCATCACCCTAACACTTTTATTGGCCTTAACATTTTACAGTATTTGGGCCGGGGATTTTCCCATCCGAGCAGTTGGTTTCCCTTGAGGCTTGAGTCCGAGGACCAAGCAAGGCCCTGGTTCCGTACAAAACTTGTAATGTTTCTCTTTTTTTTTTTTTTTTTTTTTTTTTTTTTTTTTTTTTTTACTTGGTTTCCCCATAGGCTTGAGTCCGAGGACCATGCAAGGCCTTGGTTCCGTCCAAAACTTGTAATGTTTCTTTTTTTGTACTTGGTTTCCCCATAGGCTTGAGTCCGAGGACCATGCAAGGCCTTGGTTCTGTCCAAAACTTGTAATGTTTTCTTTTTTGTACTTGGTTTCCCCATAGGCTTGAGTCCAAGGACCATGCAAGGCCTTGGTTCTGTCCAAAACTTGTAATGTTTTCTTTTTTGTACTTGGTTTCCCCATAGGCTTGAGTCCGAGGACCATGCAAGGCCTTGGTTCTGTCCAAAACTTGTAATGTTTTCTTTTTTGTACTTGGTTTCCCCATAGGCTTGAGTCCGAGGACCATGCAAGGCCTTGGTTCTGTCCAAAACTTGTAATGTTTTCTTTTTTGTACTTGGTTTCCCCATAGGCTTGAGTCCGAGGACCATGCAAGGCCTTGGTTCTGTCCCTGGGCCCCTATGCTGAACGGGCCTGGGCCGCGAATTTACTGGGCCCATAAATTAGGGGGTATTTCCGTAGTCTTAGGTCACGCGGTACTTTTTGGCGTCCCAGTGTTCGAGGTGCGCCTTCACGAGGCTCCTTTAATCTCAGGGTTGCAGACGGCATTGGAAATCGAGCCGGAGACATTTTGTCTATAGCGTTCCTTGGGACGCTGCGTGAATTAAATGCCATCGCCTTATCTTTTAAATAAATAGGAGAGAAAGTTGCTTTACCTTCGCACAAATCCTTCAGTTTCCTCCCTTAGTATATCATGTTTGAGGCGAGGGTTGGGGAAAAGGAACTCTCTCCGCCACAAAGGCGCCGTGTCCTCCTGAGACTCAAAATAGTGAGGTACGGGCAAAGGAGGCATAAATTTAAGGGAATATTCAGTTTCGACAGAGGGGAAAGGGCGTTTCTCCTTCTTTTAGTCAAAATCCGAAGCAGGTTCTGTTCATGCCAGAATTTTGGTGTGTCAGAAGAAAGATTCTCCGCCATCAGCGCTTCTGCCTTGTTGCAGGCAAATTTTTGGTGAAGGCTCCTCAACTTCCGGCTCTCTGCACCTTTCCTTCAGCGGTGCAGGCCCCAAGCTGGGTTCTTTTGCTACCTGAGTTATGGGCATGCAAAAGCATTGAGGAAGAACAGGGTCTTGAAGCAGTAGCCAACCTCTCATCTGTGCTTCTTCTTCGGCTTTACCTTCATTCTCTTGTATTTTTCTTTTCACTCATGTAGTTAGCTTTAGCATAAGCTTATTTCAGCTTTTCAATGTACGCTGTACTGTTTCTTTGTCTTAATAAAAAATGAATTTACTTCTTTTTAAATATTTTTCCTTTCTGTAACAATTATTTTGTGCATGGGATGCTACATGTGTGCTTTCTTTTGTTGATACTTAGAGTAGGAAACCTTGAAACAGAAACCTACTAATTCTAGTTTACCGACATTAACAAGCATAATAATGATAATTCCCAGCGAATTAAAACTCATAAAACTAACCGGGATAATGGCCGAGTGCTTCATAATGCATGCAAGGCGATCGTCCGAGAACGATAAGCTCTAAATAATTCGCCCGAGAGGGTAGCCTGATTATCAACGGGGAATTCTCCTCGGATAGATTCTATGGTCCAGGTAACGTCCAGGTCGTGCCCAAACCCCCCGTGGGCTCTTCTAGGTAGTTGGTTTCCCCATAGGCTTGAGTCCGAGGACCATACAAGGCCTTGGTTCTGTCCAAAACTTGTAATTTTTCTTGTGTACTTGGTTTCCCCATAGGCTTGAGTCCGAGGACCATGCAAGGCCTTGGTTCTGTCCAAAACTTGTAATTTTTCTTGTGTGTACTTGGTTTCCCCATAGGCTTGAGTCCGAGGACCATGCAAGGCCTTGGTTCTGTCCAAAACTTGTAATTTTGCTTTTATGTACTTGGTTTCCCCATAGGCTTGAGTCCGAGGACCATACAAGGCCTTGGTTCTGTCCAAAACTTGTGAAATTTCCTTCCTCTTTTTTTTTACTTATTTATTTTCGAACGTAAGCCCCTAGACCAGGGCGGGGAAAGCCGGCTTGAGGCCAGAAGCCCCTAGTGTTGTTCGCGCCGTTGTCACTGCGAGGCGCAGCCCCTAGCAGAAGTTTATGTTAAAGCATCAACTGCGTGTCGCCGGAGATGGAGGAAAATCCGCGAACCTCTGCTTGCTAGAGAGTTGAATCTACCGCCACCTGTGCCAACGCGCAAGCTTTTTCCCACAGACGGCGCCAATTGTAAGGGCACGATTCTGTTGAGGCCCAATAAGGATGTTGGGCTCGCACATGGAAGATCCCTCACAATATGATTTGTAGAGAGTGGGCTTGAAAAGCTAGCCGTTGGGCACGGGGCGATATTCCGGTCTAATTTTGAGAGGAATTCATATAGAGAGAGGAGTTGGGTTTGAACATTCAAGCCCTATAGTGTCGCATCCCATGGGGTTTGGGCTCCTCGGACTAGATCCGAGGAGCATTAAGGTCCTATTCCGGTTCCCCAACGGTGGGTGTTTTTCTGATCTGCATGAGTTGTTCCGGTGTTTTTCCCCATGGAGTCTCTTCCTGAGGTGGGATCGAAAGAGCTCCCCTCTCCTTGGCTCACTTACTTTTCTTTTATATTAGCCTGCGCTCGCTGTCCTTCGTCCACGTGTAGGGTCAACCTTTACAAGACTGATATTTGTCCCATCAGTCTAATCCCAGAATTGTTGGGGATGGTTGATAAAGCCGAAGAATACGGCTCTGTCAGGTGCAGAGTCTTATCTGGGAAGGGTAGTAAGGATAACTTCCCCCAAGATATTTTAGATCTTACAAATTTCTTCCTATATCTCTTCTTTACCCCTCTTCTCAATGGAGCTTTGGGTCTGCCGAGGACTAGACTGTCCTCGGCTGCGTCTCCGGGCCATTTTTGCCTTATATTTTTGAGCTCGGGCCATCACCTTTTTTGGCTTGGGCCTTTGGACTCCCCATGAGCAAGTGGGCCTGGCCCATAAATTATTGGGCCCCACACTATCATTTAACAATATAGACTATTTTAATTTGACACAATACCAAAAGGTTAGAGACATGACTGACTCAATATAGTTGTGAGCCTAAGGTGATATTTTTAAGTGGGGCCTTTGTATTTAAATTTAAATTAAATAAATTTATTTAATACTAACAAACTAAGGTTGATTTTATGAATCAAAAAATAATTTTATGAATCAATACTAACCAAACAAAAATTAAATTTATATCAAGAATCAAATATCATGGCTCAAGAATAAAATTTAACAAAAAATTATTATTATTCTATTAGAATAGAAGTTTAACTTACCTTAGATAAGACAATGGATCGTAATAAATTTTGAATAGAGATTGTTTGGTATGTAGCCATGTGAAAGATTAGATGGGTAATGTTGACAATCTATCGTGTAGAATATTGGCTTATAAAAATTAAAGCATCTAAACAATTTTCCCCCCCAAAAGTTTGTAGTTTTCAATTGGGTTGAGTTTTTGTTGCTATAATATTTTGGAGACCTTTTATGTATCTGTGTGTGTGTGTGTATATATACCACTTATTATCATATAATCTTAGAAAATGTTAATGTTACTACAAACTTTACTAAAACACACAAATTAATGTAACAAAGAATGTGGTTTGATGTGGCAATGGATTTAATTGGTGGACTTCAACCATCTAATGAAAAAATGTTTGGATTCTTTTGTAATTTGTAATATAAAAATATATAATATCTCTAACATTATTCTACCATTTAGAATCTCGACAAAATTTGGGCCTTTTATATATATCATTGTTAATTTAGAAAAAGAGAAAATTTTGGTTACTGTCTCTTAGGTACTATATCTTATGTTCCTCAATTAAATTATTTGAGATATGTAAAGTACGAGAACTAAATTTCACAATCTTAAACTTTAGTAATCATATGCAATAACAAGAACAAATTTTTTAATATGTCACAAGTATAATATATAGTGGATGATCGCTTCCACGAATAAGATTACAAATTCAATCAAACATTGAAGTTGTGGTGCATGTGGTAACTTTCACCGTCACGTGGGATGAAGTTAATGAGCCATATTGAATACTTTTTTTTTTTCCTATTTAACAAAAAGTATATTAAAAAAAGAAGAAGAAGCAGCACAAGCTGTGAAGATTGAGTGCGCTAGCAGCGTAGGGAGGTTTTCTTTCTGATCTGTGCAAAAACTATTCTTGAATGACATAGGTAAGTGATTACGTCAGTAATCAGCATAAGTAAACAATCTTACTATTTTTTTATACAAAGTAAACAAACTTAGTGCCCCTCAAAAAAAAAAAAAACTAATTGGCTAATTGCTTTTACAGCACTTAGTGCCTTGCATCACTTACTTTTACATCCAACTTCAAGAGTTGACCGCGGACTAGCACTACTCTAGCACGGAAGCCTTTTCAGATGTGCCAAAACAAAAAGCCTTTCACACCTATTCATTTTTATGGTAACTAAACAAACAAAAGTTAATGTTGTAACTTGTAAAAGTATTTCATAGTAGATTCATACTATGATTAGTCCTGGAAAAACCTTATCTCTTTGACTCTCAATTAAAAACAAAACGAAATACTTGGAAACTTATTAATGCTATATATATATATATATATGTGTGTGTGTGTGTGTGTGTGTCTGAATTCACGCAGTTCACCTCAAATCCTTTCCTGCTACAAGGTTTTAGTGATATAAGTCTCATCTCTATCTCTCATGGAGGATGGTAAGCAACCACTTATCTCCTCCGCTAGAGAAGATGGGCAAGAGCAAGAGCAAGAACACCAGCTACAGTCTCTTCCAGTAGCAAGACACACTTCCTCTGCTGCTACTTTTGTCCCCGATGCCTCTGACATCGCTCCCATCACAGGTCCTGTCGATTTCTACAGAGCGTTCCTTTATGAATCAAAAAAGCTCTGGTACCTCGCCGGCCCCGCCATCTTCACCTCCATATGCCAGTACTCTCTCGGCGCCATCACTCAAGTCTTCGCCGGCCATGTCGGCTCTCTCGACCTCGCCGCCGTCTCCATCGAAAACTCCGTCATCGCTGGCTTCTCCTTCGGCGTCATGGTACACTCTATTCTTAATATTACAATACAAACTTGTTGAAATTGATTCATTGTTTAAAAAGAAAAAAAAAAAAGGGATTTGTTTTTGTGGCTCTAACGAAATTGAATTTCAATCAGCTTGGAATGGGAAGCGCACTCGAAACGCTATGTGGGCAAGCGGTTGGAGCAGGACAGATTGATATGCTAGGAATCTACATGCAAAGGTCATGGGTGATACTGGTCACCACATCTTTGCTTCTAAGTCTTTTATACATCTTCGCGGCGCCACTGTTGAAACTGATTGGACAGACCGAAGAAATATCTGAAGCAGCGGGAGTGTTCGCAATTTACATGATTCCGCAGCTATTTGCTTACGCTTTGAATTTCCCGATCGCCAAGTTTCTGCAATCGCAGAGCAAAATCATGGTGATGGCTTTGATTGCGGCTGTGGTATTGGTTCTGCACACACTGTTTAGCTGGCTTTTTATGTTGAAGTTAGGATGGGGTCTGGTGGGTGCGGCTATAGTGTTGGATGCGTCCTGGTGGCTCATCGTGATAGCGCAGCTGTTGTATATTCTCAGTGGGACTTGTGGTCGAGCTTGGTCTGGGTTCTCACTGAAGGCGTTTCAGAATCTTTGGGGTTTCGTTAAATTATCTCTGGCCTCCGCAGTAATGCTCTGGTAAGTAAGGAATCTCATCATTCTTACATGCTCCGGAGCAATGCTACCTCCTCTCACAAGGGAGATGGGACCCACATGTAGGTCATGTAGGTTTCACTACGGAACTCACCTCTCATTAGTGCCTAAGTTTTTTCCATATCAAATATCACTGTTTACATTAATTTTTTTAATTATAATTTAACAGCAGGAGAATGAAAATATCTGAGTTAAGTTTTTTTTGGTGAATAAACAAACATCTTTATTTCTCAAAAGGAATCCACGTCTGGTACAACATGGAACTCATGGGCCTTTGCCCATCTCTTTCCAAAGCTTGAGCCACTAACAAAGATGGATCAGAGATGGGAACAGGCCCGGAGTTGTTAGAAAAAGCAGCCCAAAAGGCTAGCAAATGAGCTGAGGAATTAAGTTATAAAGCTTTTAATGATATTTAAACTGTTTTGTTTATAAAAAAATAATAGTAGCGGGCTGCATTTTACATGTAGTGTGTGTATAATCTAGATTTTCTGCGGTTCCAATTTATTGGTTCTTTATTCTATTTTAAAATGTCTCAAAATTAAGTTTTCTTTCTCAAAAAAAAAAAAAAAGTTTTCTTTCTAAAATTAATAATTAATTTTTTTTTTATTTTTTTCTTTAATTTATTTAAAAAGTTAATGTTATTTTTTTCTATAACTTAGAAGGACCACATATGTATTGCAGTTGATAATTAATTAAAAATTCTCTTAAAAAATATATGGAATCTTGATAATTATCAGTAGTATTAAATGCTTTGTTCTTTCGAGTCAATGGATTTTTTTTTTTGGGGGGGGGGGGGGTGTTTGCACACTTTATTTCTTTATTTTTATTAATCACAGGTTTCCTCCCCCCACCAACTTTTTTTTTTTTTTTTAAAGCAAATTTTCTTAGGGTATCGAGTTTTAGTTTACTTGTCTAACCAATGAGAAATGATTACTAATGAATGCCTGCTATCACGCTCATGAAAGTGGGTAGTATTAATATTTAGGAATGAGAGATTTGATTTATTTGAACTATGGATACTTGTGTAAAAAATAAATGTTAACAATTAAGTTATAAAACTTATTTTTCAAAATTATTAAAGTTATAAATTGTTATGGGCCAACTTTAAAAATAATGTTATACTAATCACAACTTATTTATTTTAATAAAATGTAAAAATTTTGTGAGTTTGAAGCTTCTATAACATTTTTATTTTCTGAATAAGATTGTAGTTTAATCATTCATGGTTTTCTATCTTTGATGTAAAAAAAAAAAAAAAATCATGGTTAGAAGATAAATCGAATCTTCATGATAATTTATACTATTAAATGTTATATCCTTTTTGGTATAGGACTAGGATAGAATTAAACCCTTCTTTTTCCTTTCTCACCTAAAATTGAAACGAAAATGTCTATCACACTCAGGAAAGTTTGTATTAATTGAATAAAGTTGTTTCGTGTTTACCGTACATTATTATTAGGTTTTTTTTTTTTTTTTTTTTTTTTTTTTTTAATTTTTTTTAATGGGAACATTATTATATTTTATTACTATACTTTCCAAAAAGTATTAGAGTATTATTACTTAGCAGGGTATGATGGATCACAACATGCACCCAAATGAGATCTCTCCTTTTTTCGATTGGTTCATACTAAAATATTGATTGTGGGTTCACATCATTCAACATTCAATTTTAAATCTAATCCTTAAATTGATGAATATATCTTCAAATTAATCTTGTGCAGCTTGGAAGTGTGGTATTTCATGGCTTTGATTCTCTTTGCTGGATATTTGAAAAATGCAGAGGTTTCAGTGGATGCCTTGTCCATATGGTAAGTTTCCTTTTCTCTCTCCACCGTACCATCCTCCAAATCACCTCAATCTTATAAAATTATTCAATACATTCATTATACATTTCTCTAATAATATAGAGGTGGATTCCACACATAAAACTTATAATTTTTTTTATGAACGACATAAATCCTATATTTATGTAAGAGAGATCTAATATATTGGATGTACATGATCTTGGTGGAAGCTAGACATGCCATAGCAACCACCACGGTAGGGGAATTTTTTTTTTTTTTTTTTTTTAATTTTTTTTAATTTTTTTAGGAAATTAAAAATTTATTAATTAAGAAATAGAAATAATATCATGGATAAAAGTTTGTTCAAGAAAATAAGGATTTTCTTCTCTTCAATCTGTAATAGAAAAATCATCAATACCAAAAGTATGTTTTGTTAACAAATGGGTAGGAAAAAAGTTGGTATATATATATATATATTTGGTTCTTGAAGTATCCATACCATATGGTAGCCACCATATTGGACCAAGAACCCCAAAAAAAATAAAAAATAAAAAATAATAATAATAATCGTTTTGGTAAACATAATAATAATCTAAAAAGATAAGTTTCTAAACTGCGATATGGACCACGAGTGAGCCTCTAAATTCTAGTACGTCAACCTCGTGGCCTTTTCAGTGACATAAATTAGATTAGGATGATTCCTTTTCCTCAATTTCCCATCTTTTTCTGAGCAAAACTCAGACTCAGTCACCCACGTTGAGGAAAAAAAAAAGAGTGTCTAATACTCTAATTAGTAATTTGAATACTCTCTCCATTCGCAAAAAGATGACTATCACATGTTATACAGTTGGATCTGTCTAAGAGTTGTGCTAAACATGAATGTGTTTTTCTTAATTTTTTCCCCCTAAAAGAATAAGAATCGCATGCTTAGGTGGTACGTAGCACTGACCATAATAATAGTAGCTAGCTAGAATTATCTACATTGCCTTTAAAAAGGAAAAAAAAAAAAGTCACATAAGTAAGTAGAGCATTCACATAAGAGGTACTAAAATAACTAAAATATTATGTTAACACCCAAAACACTACTGTTTGGTACTAAATTTTAAACAACAGTTTTCAGTGTTTAAATACTGAAATGTATTTCCGTAACATTTAAACAACAATACTAGAAATTTCTAACCAAACGGATCATAAAAAATTCACTACATCAAAAGTGTTATATCTATAATTTTTTAACACTTAGCTACAGTAAACTGTTAGAGATAGCAGTTTACTATATGGTAAACACACCCAAAAAAAAAAAAAATATGAAAGTTATAGAAAAAGACTTGAGTGGTAAAAAAAAGAATATTATCAAGTGAGATGTTAAAATAGATAAAATAGTATTTTAAGTTGTTAAAAATTAAATTTTTTAGCACATTTGATATCGAATGCTCTATTCTTCTACTACCATGATGCAAATAGATATTCAATATTGGAAATTCAAAAAGATCTTAAAGTACTGGTAGCAATTTAGTCTAACGCTCTTGGAATGGTTTTGCACTATTTGATTGGCAACTTTCTTAAAATTCAAAGGCTATCACTTTCCCACTGTCTTGCGGTGCACGATCTAATTTGTCTGTAGGACTAAGTCTCTGTTTAGAATTCCCTATGTTTCCCGTTGATTGTGGGTGTTGCATTCAAAATGTCTCGAATAAGCTAAAATTTACGAAGAATTTTCGGTTTTGGAAATCAATTGGCTAGTTGCGATTCATGTACTGATTATGAAATTGTTTATGCAAGATAACTTATTAATTGGGGGAACTTACTAGCAATTTGTTCAATCTATTTTCCTCCTCATGAGTATAATGTCGTTATATTCATTATTCTCTTAATAATGATAAATCTCATTAATTAAATATTAGATAAGAATATAAGATCCACCATATATATGAGATGAGAAACGTACTACTATTTTACATATTTCATGGAATTGCTCCTATTTTCTGTTGCAAATACAATTGAATAATGAAGGAAATGGAATAAGTCACTCGTCCTTGGAGTCCAAAGGATCCCCCATTGTGCAATAATATATTGGGTAATTCTCATCTTTCATGCATGTAAGACCAAACACTAGGACTTCACATGGATGCAGATTAATGTTGCATATACCTGTTATAAAGTCTAATAAAACTTTATTTGTATTTGGAATAAAGATTGCTTCAAGCAGAGAAAAAGTTAATTGTTATGAATTTTTTGTTTTTATCTTAAGAGCCAAAATTCATATAAAATTCCATCCTCCACTTCTCATATATATCTTCATTTCATTAGTCCTTGCAATATTATTTGTAGGAGTTTGCTAACAAATGTTCTATTTAAGAAAGACTTTTAGAAACTTTTTATGAGAAATGAAAAAAACCAACTGATTTTATTGACAATTTTTTATATTTTTCATAAAAGCGGTATCAAATTTTTTTAAAAATGGTTTACTAACAAATATTCTAATAATACTTGTTAACCAAACCCTTATTTGCATGAACTGAATATTTTGTGAAGACCATAGCAATCTGAGACCACACTCCCTCCTCACGCAGGAGTGCATAAATTCTCGTGCATCACATGGATCTAAAGCTAATTACCAATGTGCTTTGGATATAATTTATTATTGATTGACCATTTCCTATTTTCTTGCCATGCCAATGATGTCGCAGCATGAACATATTGGGCTGGACAATTATGGTAGCTCTTGGGATGAATGCAGCTATAAGGTTAGTGACAGAAACACAACTCCACCAAGCTATTTTTCTATTTCTTGTAAGTTTCAAAAAGACTGAAAAATTAAAAACCGAAATATTTTGCAGTGTGAGAGTGTCAAATGAATTGGGAGCAGCTCATCCAAGAACAGCCAAATTTTCATTAGTGGTAGCCGTGGTAACCTCATTTTTCATCGGTCTTGTCCTCTCAGCTATTCTAATTGGGACACGAAACGAGTACCCATCCTTATTTTCGTCTGATACAAGTGTTGAAACGCTCGTTAAGGAGCTTACACCAATATTGGCTCTTTGCATTGTCATTAACAATATTCAACCTGTTCTCTCTGGTTAGATTTTTCTTTCCCTTATGAGTGTTTTTACTAACTTGAGTTAATTCTAGTAAAAAAATTTCAATCTTTTGTATTTATTCCACACCCTCTTTAGTCTTTATATTATACTAGTGTGTAGCCCTGTGCATATATACAGTTATAAATTATACATAGTATTAGCTTACATTTTTTTTTAAACTATACATTTATAAAATATGTAATGGTTTCTCATTATATATATATAATTGATTTTAGACTCTTCGGTTTTTACACCCAATAATTCACTTCCCACAAAAATTAAAAATTAGATAGATACGTGGTGGAAAATTGGACTCCAATTGAAATCCAATTTAGTATCTAGTTGGATTTGAACTTTTCGATTTTTAGACTCAATAATTCACTTAGCACAAAATTAAAAATTAAATGGGACACGTGGCGCCAAATTGAGAATTCAGTTAAAATCTAATTGAATTTTCTCTAAATTTTGGCTATTATATATGTAGGTACTCAAGAATTTTTGCCTTTGGCTTTGGCTTTTTTGGCTTGATTGCCTTGTCTTGCCTTGAATTCTTTTGTTCCACATTGGAAAGATAGTTTTCCTCTTTCTCATTGGTTCATCCCTTATAAGGTAGAAAGAGGAAAGCTATCTTTCCAATGTGGGACAAAAGAATTCAAGGCAAGGCAATCAAGCCAAAAAAGCCAAAGCCAAAGGCAAAAATTCTTAAGTACCTACAATATATATATATATATATATATATATATATATATATATTATCTTCTTCATAAAATACAATTCAGTTACTCAAAAAAAAAAAAAAAAAAAAAATTCTTGAGGGATAAGGAAATATAGAATTTAATAATTGGATGAATATATTTTTTTTACAGGAGTGGCCATTGGAGCAGGATGGCAAGCAGTTGTTGCTTATGTGAACATTGCTTGTTACTACCTTTTTGGGATCCCTTTGGGTCTCATATTGGGTTACAAGCTTGATTGGGGTGTCAGGGTAAGTCTTGCTCTACTTCCTTCCTATTTTTGTTTGTTTCATTTCTATTATCTAGGGAAAATAAGCTTCTTCACTTCCCATTATTGCCAAACTCCTAGGAGATAAATGTTTAAAGTTTAATAATTATGAGATAAAATTATGAAAAGAGAAAACAATCACAAACGTGTAATTCTCAAGAGGATCTTATTGCATCAGATAAGCCATGTTAGTCACCATGTAAATGAACTTCTTGTCCCTTTTTTTAATGTGAAACCTGAACTTTTGTGTCATTCTCAATTTTGCAGGGGATTTGGTACGGCATGATGACAGGAACAATTGTACAAACTTGTGTCCTTTTCTTTATAGTTTATAGGACCAACTGGAACAAAGAGGTAAACTTTTTTTCACATTTATTCCATGTATATGTGGCTTCTAATGAAATTCTGTTTACACAAAAAAAAAAGAAAAAAAGAAAGAAAAGGAAAACGAAAAACAGTTGTCTTCAATCTTTCGAACTGGAATGATAATCTTAAATCGGTAAAACCTATTACACATGCCATTTTGCGCATACGTCTATACACAAGTGAATTTGAACTGAAATTGTCATGAACGGACATGTGTGCAAAATGATGTGTGTAATTAACACTACCCATATTAAATAGTTACATTATACAAACAATGCTCAACAATTATAAACCCGTGTTAAGAATGGAAGGATTGACTAAATTGGTGTGAAATGCAGGCATCAATTGCTGAAGACAGAATAAAGAAATGGGGTGGGGCTAAAGAGAATGATGTAGACAAAACAAACGACAATTGAGAGTTCAAGGAAACTATAGCTATAGATTTTTGCGGAAATTATTTACATTCTTCAATAATAAAAAAAAAAAAAAATATATATATATATATATATATATATATATATATATATTTTCCTTGCTCAGCTAATGAGTAATGACATAAATATTTTAAAGCTAATTAGCCTAAACCTAAGCCCTGGGCAGAGCCATGGGCAGAGCCCGGGGGCGAGAAAACAAAATGCAGCCCAAGAAAACAGCTTTGACAAGGGATAAAAAGGGAGAAGAGTTGCACAACAATACGGCATTGAGAGATTCACCCCACTTTTTTTTATCAAGTTAACAACACTTATGTTTAGAAAGACTTTTATCTTGTGTCTTGTGATCTTGTTCCACAATTTTAGCATGTCACTGTTCATGGCATTGTATGTTTATCCTTTTTTTTTAATAAATTAATTTCAATGAATTTCAATTGGCATGGGGCCTTATGTTTTATTCAAAAATATTAAGTGATATAACATTGTTTAAAGTTACACAAAGTGTAACTTTAAATAATGTTACATCACTGAATATTTTTTAATTGAATGTGAATCTTAACAAATTTATTGTTGGATTACATTATTTTCGTATATTCTCCATGCTTGCAAAATTTCAGGATGATTAAATATCAATAGTAATCTCATCAATCAATTGTTTAAATTCAATTTTTTTAGTTTAAAATAATGAATAAAATGTGAGTTTATGGATCGAATGGTAAATAACAACTGATTGGCATTAATATTGGTATGCATGTTAAGAACATATTAAACATATAATCCAACAGTGAAAATTTTAAAATATGAATTCAATAACAATTTATTGGGTAGTGTAACATTATTTAGAGTTATATCATGGGTAACTTGAACCTAATCCAATATATTTACATATATATATATTGTCCGCACCAAAAATGAGGCTATTGGGCCTGACCTCACTTGGACTCACAACTTATTTG
Organism: Quercus tomentella; assembly: GCA_028535165.1. Classification (NCBI taxonomy): domain Eukaryota; kingdom Viridiplantae; phylum Streptophyta; class Magnoliopsida; order Fagales; family Fagaceae; genus Quercus; species Quercus tomentella. The sequence goes on along the minus strand of JAPQVY010000089.1, from coordinate 52,577,540 downwards.
TAAAGTGGGTTTAGGATTTCCTACCTTGGGTTATTCTCGGCACAAAGACTCAGTGAAACTGCCTCTCTCTCTCTCTCTCTCTCTCTCTCTCTGAATCATTCTTTTCTCTCTATTCTCTGTTTCCTTGAGAACCTTTCAACAACCCCTTTTTCTTCCTCCAACTTCTCATATTTATAGCTCTAAATTAGTGGAGAGATCATGATTACTGTCATGGTTAGTGCAATGGGATGTCCAATATCATTAGTCGTAAGTGGATGGTTAGGTGGGAGTGGAATGTGGTGAGAGTGGCCTTGGAACTTGGTTCCCACTCCAGCAGAAATGCCCAGCAGCGGTGTTTCCTAAGGTACTGCCAAGTATGCGAAGGATGGTGTGTTTGAATGTTATTCTTTCTTTATCGTTCGGGAATGGTTTGCCGAGCAAGGACCAGGTGACAAAACTTGGGCCGGCAATTTGTGTGGGTTCGGGCTGGGGTTTTAGGTAGAAAGAGACTGGGGCCATAGGCCACACTGCTGGGTCAGAACTCAAGGCCCAAATGGATCTGGGTACCACGATCCCGTACATTAGCCCCCCTTTGATTCATGCCCGGCTATTGGGAAGAATTAAGGAATCCAAAAGGCACTTGCGTTTGAGAAGGTTAACAGGTGGAAACTTGGGCGGTTTCAAAAACCCATTAATGCACTCTTAAAAGGCGTGCTGTTCCGAGCCATTTGGTTCAGCCGTCATCATTACCTGACGGTTCGTGAACCGAGGTGGTGCGCGTGTCAGTTGGTATTGGCATCCGTAAAGTTTTTTCGCTAATTGAGCCCCATTATTGTTGATTGGACGTTGCTCACCCCTTTTTGGCCTCTATAAATAGCCCATCACAAATCATTTTTTCACTTTTTCACTCTCCACTCTGTAAGTTTTCTCTTTGCCGTGCATTCATCTGTGCGCTTATTCATCAGTCCAGAGTCCCTTTCTTCCCTAGAGCCCAAAGTAAGTTTTCTACCTTTTCCTTTTACTTCAGCTTCTTTTTTCGAGTTTCTTCCTTCAATTTTAGAGTTTAAGATGGGTTATTCTTTTCTTCTGAACACTGGGGCATCATTAGCCACATTTAGGCAAAAGTTTGACGTTCCTGATGATGTGGAAGTGGCGTATTGCCACGAGAGCGAAATTGCTCTCCACAGAGGGGAACATACTGCTTTCTTTCCCTTAATGGCAATTCTAGAGGGTGGGGTTAGGTTTCCTGTGGACCCTCTCTTACTCAATACACTTAGGTAGTACGGGCTGTGCCCTAACCAACTTCCCCCCAATTTTTATCGGGTAGTTAGTTGTGTCAGTAGGTTGAACCAAACATTCGATTTGCAATTAAAGCACCATGATATAAACCACATGTACAATCTGTGTGGGAATAAGAGTACCATCTATTACTTAAAGGTTAGAGATACGAGGGTACGGCTGATATCATGCCTACCTGACTCAAATAGGAATTCAGCCGGGGAATTCATCCGGGTGTGCGGCAATTGGTTTGCCGATGAAATCCCTTACCCCTTCTCACGGCCTGAAGTGGGTTCGTACTGATCTCTAACTTAACTGTTTTTTTAAACTTATGGTTGTTTTACTTATTTGAATACTGACACCGTATTTTATCTTATTATATATATATATATTTTTTTTTTGGTAGACGGAAAAGTGTTTATCCCGGATCTCAGGGTAATCCACGTTAGGGATCTGAATTTTGTACTCAAATCCGAGATTTTTGTTCACTGGGATGGGTAGCTCCGAGCATCCCATCTGATCCTCGGAGTCGAACCATGTACTCTACCTGGCAACCTTTCAGGCAAGTGCTTTTGGTAGACAGTCCCCTTCTATCCTACATCGACGTTCGGCACACAAATTTTCTTCCGCTGAGACTCACAGTAGGAGAAGCTCGGGAACTCGGTCGGCAATATACTTGTTCGGACAAGCTTGCGCCGTTGCGGGATGAATCAGCAGAACGCGTGTCCCAACGTCTTCGAGAACTTGCTCATGCGCCTGTTAAGAACGAGGCTCCCGTCTAAGAAGAACCCGCCTAACCTGAAGAACCAGTTGAACTCGAGGCTCCTGCGCAGGGAACCGAGTAAGTAGCTGTCGATTTTACTAACCTCTCTAACACCGAATCTGACCATAGTGGAGACATGGTGACTTGGAAGACCATAACCATTGATCGTTTTGTGCCCGAGGCAAGGCAGACCGCACAGCAGCAACCACCTCAGGGCCGAGGTCAAACGCCTCCCCCCTCCACCTCCTCCCCAAATTGGACGAACCCGAAAGAGGTAATGTATTGCCGAGCAGACCTCTACCAGTCCTAGCGATGTTGTAACCAGGACTCCCCCTCAGCCATCCAGGGGTATTGTCATTCAAGAGCCACAGACTCAAGTTGGGGCGAGCGTGGCATCCTCTTCCCAAGCAGCGCAGGCATGGCAGGCCACGTTTCAGTTGGACGGCAAGCTGCTCCTCGCTAACGCTAGTGTACGGGTATGGGAGAAAGGTGAAGGGGGTCGTGTTGCCCAAAGCTTGGTGCACGACCTTCTTCTGCCCGAGGACGTGCACGCTTTTGAAGAGGGGACAGACGAGTCTATGGGAAGGAAGCTGCGGTGGCATACTATTGCAGTAATCTTTCATTTACTGATTTCTTACTAACCTTATATGTATTTTTTTATTGCCGTACTAATTCCTGCTGCTTCATTAGGTTGCTCAACTGGCCCATATCCTCGATGGGCGGTTAAAGGAACTTTCCGAGGATGCTGACCGGGAGAAGGCTGCTAGGGAGGCAGCTGTTAAGACAGCAAAGGACAAGTCAAAGGTTGTTGATATTGCCGAGAAGAGAGCTGCTGCCGCAGAAAAGGCTAGGGTGCTAGCTGAGAAAAGGTCCGCGAAACTCGTGGTGAAGCGAAATGAAGCTGATCTAAAATTAGCCGAGGTAGTAAGTTTGAATACTACTCAAGCCGAGGAACTTGCTGACCTGAGAGCGGCTTTGGAGGCTTGTGAAAAGAAGTGGTATAATGAAGGATTTGCAGATGATGAGAATTCCGTGGAGCCGGTTGTGAATCAGGCTCGAAGGCTAGGTTTCAAGGCCGGTTGGTTTGCTGCCTTGCAAGCCTTGGAGGTCCCTGAAGACTCTCCTCTTAGGGATTCCAGCCATATACCATTCCCGAGCTCTACTCCAGTCATGTAGAACCCCTGGCGTCCATTGACGAAGAAGAGGCGGTAAGCATGAGGGAGCTGGTGGAGCAAATAGACGCTCATGTGGAGTTAGATGATATGGAAGCCACCAGTATCCCCCGTGTTGGTGATTAGCCCAGTGGGGACATTCTTCATCCCACAGTAGACCAGCAGTAGATCAAGACCGCCGCCCAGACACAACCTGCAGACCCAATGACTTAACTATCGGATCGGAATCTTACTGCTTATATTTATTTTTCTTGTCTTTCCATATTTTATCCCTTTCAGTTAATTCACCTATGTCACCGGGTTGTGGTGACTGAACAATTACCTTCTTTGCTGGGTTTAACTCATATACGGTCACCGGGTTTTGGTGATGAGACATTGGTTTCATTTTTGTATTGACTTTGTTGGAATAATGGTTTATTTGTCAAACATTTGCCTTAATCAAACTCATGAATGCTTAATTACCACGTTATTTTCTTCATTATGTTCTTCTATTTTCCGTGCATGTATTTCTATTGATTGGGTTTTGAAGATCGCTTCCAGGAAGGCTTGATGGCCGAGGCCGATTTGTAGGGTAGAATAGGTTAAGCCTTCAGCCATTGGAAATCCCGCTCAGCATATATTTGCTCTCTCAAGAAGATGTACGGTAGGCTTCCACCTGCCCGGGAAGCAGGTTTCTGTCCTTCGGATATTTTTCAATATAAGGTTTCCATATGCTCGGCGATAATAATCGAACCGAGAATCAGGTTCCTGTCCTTAGGATATTTTTCAGTATAAGGTTTTCACCTGCTCGGTGATAATAATCGAACCGAGAATCAGGTTTCTGTCCTTAGGATATTTTTCAGTATAAGGTTTCCACCTGCTCAGTGATAATAATCGAATCGGGAATTAGGTTTCTGTCCTTAGGATATTTTTCAGTATAAGGTTTCCACCTACTCGATGATAATAATCGAACTGGGAATCAGGTTTCTGCCCTTAGGATATTTTTCAGTATAAGGTTTCCACCTACTCGATGATAATAATCGAACTGGGAATCAGGTTTCTGCCCTTAGGATATTTTTCAGTATAAGGTTTTGTGAGAGACTGCGCCCCCGGCCCGTTTTATAGGATGTTGGGCCAAACCCACGTGAATGGGTGGAGTCGTGTTATTGCCTCTCAAAATGGAGGTTCAACTAGTTATATTTTCCCCTTTAGATTAAGGGTTTTACAATGGAGTTGCCACTTATTTAATTATTGGAATAAATAAGAAAACTAAAATTGAAAAATTCCTCATTTTATTAATTTTCAATGGAATTTACATTGATCATAGGAAAATTACATGGCTTTGGTCCTAGATACAATCTAAGATAAAGTACATGGCTTTACTTCCTAGTTACAATCTAAAAATCGAAAATTACATGGATAAGCATTTGATCTACTAACCCTTGATCTAAGTTCGGAGGCTATGTTACAAGGTGGGAAGGTGTTAGGCACCCACCTTGCCCGTTGAAACCGGTCTTCTAGACTATGGTGGCCAACATTCATATCATATCATCCAATATGTCAATCAATTTGCATGTTGAATTTAATGTGTGTGCATGTAATAAACCCTAATTCAATTTATTAAGCATTGCATTTTGATTGAAAAATAAATTCTAGTGAATGTGTGTGGATGGTGATAACCTAGATTCAAGAATTTGAAAGAATTATTAAACAAACATGTTTTTCATATTTTTGATGTGGATTTAAGATTAAATCTAGTGATATGCATGAACATGTGATGAACAACCAAGAACATGTGAATAACACATAAGAACAATTAAAAACATTCAAACATATTCAAGGGAATTATTATGCTTTAATCTTAAATTTTCATCATAGCAACATAAACAAACAGTTAGAGAAGGGGATTATACCTTCATGCAAGATCCATATGATGGAGGAGGGGACTCTTGATGGAGGTCCTAAAGATGGAGGAAAAGAAGAGCTAGGAGAGGGAGAGTGAGTCTCACTCAATACCTTGAGTCTCAAGAAGACCAAGATATGATAAGGCTACTCAACTTCACTAGAACTCAAGAGAAGAGAAGAGAGGGAGATTTTTTTGTGTGTCCGTTGGAATGAAGAAGAGGGGGGTTTATATAGTAGTGGTGGAAGAAATATGAATGAAAGGCCATTTAATGAGGGTTGATAAAGAATCATGAACCTAGACCTCATTTTAGCCTTTGGGGAAATCTGGTGCATTAAATGTGGAGATTGATGAGAGTGAGGAGCAAGCAAAGTTCGGTTTTCCCGTAGTTACTATAACAGCCTGTAGAGCCAATTTTGAAAAATCATATCTACCTCAATTCTGATCGGAATTATCTGATTCTTGTGCTCAAATTGAAGCCCCGGATGTCTAGTTTCTGGGAAAATTAACCTCATTCACAGATTCAAAATATTCTCAGAGATATCGATGAAATGGTGAGCAGAGGTCATTTGTTAGAAAATGGTTTCAGCACAATTAACATTAATAGGTCCCAAATTAGCTCCCAGTTAGCATTAAATGGCTCCAATCACTCCCATTTCAGACTTAATTGGTTCCAAATTTACTCTAATTAAAAGATAATTACACAAATTACTCATTGAATAATTAATGTTTAACTATCTAGTTAATTAGGTGTGTGCAACCCTACCATAAAATGTAGTCCTAAATAATCAAATTATGACACATCATCGATCTCAAATTGATTATACTTAAAAACCAATTGAAATCAATTGTTCATAGTCACATATAGTCGAACTCAATTTGTGATAGTATATCTCAACCATTAAAACTTGATTCGATGATAACTTTCAATCTGGTGGTCCAATTAGGGCTTATGACCAGTCGATTTGACCGTTACAACATCAAGATCATTTTGGTGAAATGAGATTAAGGATCTAATGGCCAGAATTAAGATGCATATTTCCAAGGTGAAATTACCCTTTTACCCTCCATGTGAGGTTAAATACGGGTTGCAAAATAGGGTGTCAACAGGTTTCCACCTGTTCGGTGATAATAATCGAACTGGGAATCAGGTTTCTGCCCTTAGGATATTTTTCAGTATAAAGTTTCCACCTACTCGATGATAATAATCGAACCGGGAATCAGGTTTCTGTCCTTAGGATATTTTTCAGTATAAAGTTTCCATCTGCTCGATGATAATAATCGAACCGGGAATCAGGTTTCTGTCCTTAGGATATTTTTCAGTATAAGGTTTCCACTTGTTCGGTGATAATAATCGAACCGGGAAGTTTCCATCTGCTCGGTGATAATAATCGAACTAAGAATCAAGTTTCTACCCTTAGGATATTTTTCAGTATAAGGTTTCCACCTGTTCGGTGATAATAATAGAATTGGGAATCAGGTTTTTATCCTTAGGATATTTTTCAGTATAAGGTTTCCACCTGCTCGGTGAAAATAATAGAACCGGGAATCAGGTTTCTACCCTTAGGATATTTTTCAGTATAAGGTTTCCACCTGTTCGGTAATAATAATCGAACCGGGAATCAGGTTTCTGTCCTTAGAATATTTTTCAGTATAAGGCTTCCATCTGCTCGGTGATAATAATCGAACCGGGAATCAGGTTTCTGTCCTTAGGATAAACTGCCCTAGTCTTTTTAGCTTGCTCTATACTTGTTAGCTGGCAATACTAAATAAGTAATAATAAAATCGAATGCAACTTCAACGAGAAGCATCATCATTATATTAGCTAATGAAATGTACATATTCAGATTTACATTTCCACACACGGATAGTCAGTGATAAAACTTCTTAAGATTATGGACATTCCATGGCCGGGGAAGTGTCCTCTCGTTAAGGTCTTCTAAATTGTACGCTCCTGCGTCCGCGATGGCAGTAACTCTGTATGGTCTTTCCCAAGCTTGGGCTAACTTCCCGGCATTTGTATCTCACATATTCCCCATGGCTTTCCTCGGCACCAAGTCTCCAGCACTAAATTCCCTAACCTTTACATCTCGGTTGTAATGTTGGGCAAGTTTTGCAGATACTCCGCCAGTCGTATAATTGCTGCTTCTCGGCACTCTTCCAACCAATCCAAGCATTCTACCATTAGCTCACTATTTTGGGCGGGGTCAAATCCTGCAACTCGTGCACTGCATAAGTTCACCTTGGCCAGTATCACGGCTTCTGCTCCATACGTTAAGGAGAATAGAGTCTCCCTTATGGACCTCCTAGGGGTTGTTCGGTAAGCCCACAAAACGTTAGGTAGCTCTTCTGCCCATTTTCCCTTTGCACTGTCTAATATTTTCTTCAACCTGTTCACGATTGCCTTGTTGGTAGCTTCAGCTTGGCCATGGCTCTGTGGATACGCTAGAGTGGAATACCTGTTTTTGATGCCGAGATCACTACAAAAAGCGTGAAAAGCTTTACTGTCAAATTGTAGTCTGTTATTTGATATGAGCAAGTCTGGCACCCCGAATCTCGTAACTATGTTTTTCCACACAAACTTCTTGACGTCTACATCCCAGATATTAGCTAAGACCTCAGCTTCTGCCCATTTCGTGAAGTAATCAACTACCACTAACACGAACCTGCGATTACTAGTTACCCGGGGAAATGGGCCGAGAATATCTAGCCCCCATTGTGCGAACGGCCATGGGCTGTTGACGGGATTCAGATGACCTGTTGGCTGGTGGATCAGGGGAGCATGCTTTTGGCATTGTTCACATTTATGCACATATTCGACGGCATCTTTCTGCATCTGCGGCCACCAAAATCCCTGAGTCATCGCACGGTGTGCTAATGAGCGCCCCCTTACATGACTGCCACACACCCCATCATGCAACTCGGATAGAAGCTCATTTACTTTCTTGGGATGCAAGCATGAGAGGTATGGTCCCCCAAAAGACCTCCGGTATAACTTGCGATCTGCTGACAACCAATACCGAGAAGCCACTCGACGGATCTTGTTAGCCTCTTTTTCATCATTCGGAACTCGATCTTCGGCCAAGAAGTCAATGATCGGTTCCATCCAACATGGCCTGGTTGCTGAAATCATGGCAACGTTGACCCCGGTTGTACTAGCGTTATCTGCCACACTAATACTTGGCTCCCTTATAAACTCCACTTTGATTAGCCGAGGCACCTCCTCAGTCATTGACGACGCTAATGTAGCTAGGGAGTCAGCGTGTCTGTTCTGCGCCAGGCCCACTTGGGCCACCTTTGCCGTATAGAACTTGTTTATGATTTGCTTTACTGTCTGCAAGTATGCTTTCATTTGAGAATCCCAGGCTCAAAGCTGCCCTGGACTTGATTAACAACTAGCTGAGAATCTGAGTAAATCTCTACGTCCCGGGCACCTATGCCTAAAACGGTCCTCAATCCGGCAAGAAAGGCCTCGTACTCGGCCTCGTTATTAGAGGCTTTAAACCCCAATCTAAAAGAGTGCTCCAACCGTATTCCTTCCAGAGTAATTATGACAATTCCGGCACTAGCCCCCATGGCACTCGAAGCACTGTCCACAAACACTCTCCATGGGTGATTCTCTACATGATAGACCATCTTCCCGTCGTTTTTTGGAGAAAACTCCGCAACGAAATCAACAAGGACCTGGCCTTTCACCGAGCTTCGCAGCCTGTACCGTATGTCAAAGGAACCTAGCCGGGTCCCCCATTTAGCTATTCGGCCCGTGAAGTCTGATCTCTTTAACAATGACTGCAAAGGATACTCGGTTAAGACAAATACAGTATGGGCCTGAAAATAATGCGGCAGCTTCCTCGTAGCGTGCACTAGGGTTAACACCAGTTTCTCCATGGGTAGGTATCTGGTCTCGGCATCAACCAGGGTTTTGCTGATGTAATACACTGGTTGCTGTATTCCTCGATCCCTGAGCAGTATGGCGCTCATGGCATGATTGGACACTAAGAGGTACATGAATAAATCCTCCCCGGACTCCGGGGCCGTTAACATGGACACTTGCATCAAATAATCTTTCAAATCTCGAAAGGTTCTGTCACACTCCTCATTTTATTGAAATCCTTTCCCCTTCTTCAGAAGCTGATAGAATGGTCGGCAGCGATTTGCGAATTTGGAGATGAACCGGTTAAGTGCAGCTAACATCTCGGTTAATACTTGCATTTCTTTCGAATTGCTTGGCGGCTTGAGGCGATTCACGGCTTCGATCTAATCGGGGTTGGCCTCTATTCCCCGATTAGTGATCAGATACCCCAGGAACTTACTAGCCCCCACACCAAAAGCGCACTTCTCAGCATTCAGGCGCAACTTATGTTGTCGAAGTACCTCAAACACTCCCTGAAGATCTTCTACATATCGTGCTTCCTGTTTACTTTTCACTACCATGTCGTCGATGTATACTTCAACCGTACGCCCTATTTTATCCCAAAACATCCTCGTCATCATCTGTTGATACATGGCCCCGACATTTTTCAATCCAAATGGCATCATATTATAATGATAGTTGGCATCCGGGGAGATGAATGCTGTCTTTTCTCGGTCCTCGGGTGCTAGGGCAATCTGATGATACCCTTGAAAGGCGTCCAAGAAGCTCATCTTTGGGTGTCCGTATGTGGCATCTACCAACTGGTTGATCTTCGGCATAGGGAATGAGTCTTTTGGGCATGCTCGGTTTAAATCCGTGAAATCTACACAAACCCTCCACTTGCCATTCTTCTTCTTCATTACCATGGTATTTGCTAGCCACTCCGGGAAGAAGATCTCCTTTATCACCCCAGCTTCTTTCAGCCTTTGGACTTCTGATTTTACCGCGTCAACATGCTTCTTGGCTGCTCTTCTTGGCTGCTCTCCTTGGCTTCTGCTTCTTAGGGGGGAATGCTAGGTCCACGTTAAGCTTATGGACAATGAACTCAGGGTCCACCCCGGGCACCTCGTACGAACTCCATGCAAACACATCCACGTTCTGCATAAGGAATAACAACATTTTTACCTTATCTTGGCTCTTCATGCTCGTTCCTATTTGAAAATACCTGTTAGTATCCGGTAAAATTTTAACCTTCATTAGCTTTTTGGCACAACTAGCCCCCACTTCTTCTCGGGACTCCTGTAATTGCTATAATGATGTCTCCTTGGTGGTTTCCTTCTGTTAAGCCTGCTTGCCCTTCCAACTAGTTGCGGCAACTAGGCATTGCCTAGCCACTTGCTGGCTTCCTTGTACTACGGCAACGGCTTGTTCGGTAGGAAATTTAACCTTCATGTGCAAGGTGGACGGAACAGCACCTATTGCGTGAATCCATGGCCTTTTCAGGATCGCCGTGTATGGGGAGAACAAACTGACTACTATGAAGGTCACCATCACCTCCTTACCTTTCATATTTACGAGAAGGGAAATTTGACCCTCAGGAATCACCACCCTTCCATCAAACGAGACCAACGGTATATCATACTTCGTCAAGTCCTGATTCTTTAATCCGAGCCCTTCGAATAGATCTAGGTACATTACGTCGACCTCGCTTCCCTAGTCTACCATCACCCTTTTCACTAAAAAGCCGCTTATCTGCATCGTCACTACCAACGCATCATCGTGCGGTTGAATCGTTCCCTCCAAATCCTCCTCATCAAAAGCGATGGGCACCCAACCAACTTTTATCTTCTTTTCGGGGGGTTGGTTTCCCGAGCAATTTTCTTTGGGTGCCACTGTTAACACCCCTCTTCTGGTTATAGTCACACCCCTCGGGGCAACATGGATGACCTCAATCACCCTTAATGGCAGTGGGAGAGGATTCCCTTTTTGCTGAGCACCAGGTTTCCGAAATCCACTACGAACTCTTTCAAATATCCGGCCTTCACCAATTGTCCTAGATGATCTTTTAATACTCGGCATTGCTTAGTGGTATGCCCCTTATCCCTATGATATGTACAATACAAGTTTTGATTCCTTCGAGACGGGTCGCCCCCTATCTTGTTCGGCCACCTGAATAACGATTCGTTCTTAATCCGATCTATGATCTTGTGTACCGGCTCCTTAAATGCCATGTTCACCCCCTCCCATTTGTGCTTCCAGTTCTTGCATCCTGAAATCCTTCCGTGGTCTCGGGGGAAAAACGCCCTGCTGGGAACGATTTAGTAACGGGGCCTTGCCCTTATTCTGCAGCCGATTGTCCTCGAGGCGTTTATACTCCTCAATATGCCTCATGAGTTGCCTCATATCCTCGGGAGGCCTTTTTGTCAACGACTCCCGTAGTTCAGAATCCTCGGGCAACCCCATCCTGAAAGTGCTCGCTGCAATCTTCTCGTTACCCCTACTAATTTCATTGTAAAGCTCCCAATATCAACTGACATAACTCTGAAGGGTTTTGCTGACCCTCATCTTTATGGATTGTAACGAGTCCACCGGTTGTGGCACCCAGCTGCATGTCACCAACCGAGCACAGAATTCCTGGATAAGCTCGGCAAAACTATGAATGGAACATTTTCGCAACCCATTAAACCATTTTAACGCTGTGGGCCCGAGGCTTGAGGGAAACACCTTACACATTAGCGCATCGTTGTGTGTGCGCAAAGACATCATATGGATATAATGACTGACGTGTTCTACCGGGTCCGTTTTCCCATCGTAGGAGTTAATTGGTGGCCATGTAAATCTGCTCGGCATCAGGGCCCATTCAATGTTGTTTGAGAACGGCGATCGAGCGACTCTTCGTAAGGCGCGGCTCATAGCATCCATAGCAGCGTTGTAGGGCTGTCGCTCTTCTAGGGAGTCCGAACCTTGGTCGACATACCTGCGTGAACGTGAACGGTCTCGGTGTCGACGCTACTCTAGAGAATGGGAACGGTTCCTGGGTCGACGTGATTCTTAGGAAAGGGAACGATCTCGGCATGGACGGGAATCAGACTGGCTGGATCCCTCCCCACCTCGATTTCCCACACTACCATCCCCTCTTTCTCGGTCATCTCGGTCCCTTCTCTGGCGCCTACCTCTTGCCTCCAACTCCAAATCTCTCACCAGTCTGCGCAACCGCTCCAGCTCCTAATCTCTCTCGTTAAATTGCCCTTGCCCCGAGACACCTGACATTGTTCGGTGAGTTTGATATGACCCCTCCTCGAGGCCAGAATCTTCCTCTTCTTGCTTGCGCTCCCTATCCTCACGTCTTTTTTGTCTTCTCTCCCGCCATGTGGATTCCCGAGAAGACCCCACAGATCTGCTTTCAGCGTGGCCTCTCGAATGTCCTTTAGACATTTTCCCGTGCGTGAGTCTAAGTTGAACTACAGCTTTGTAGGAGATCCCCACGGTGGGCGCCAATTGTGCGTGCCAAAAATGAGGCTATTGGGCCTGACCTCACTTGGGCTCACAACTTATTTGTAAAGTGGGTTTAGGATTTCCTACCTTGGGTTGTTCTCGGCACAAAGACTCAGTGAAGCTTCCTCTCTCTCTGAATCATTCTTTTCTCTCTATTCTCTGTTTCCTTGAGAACCTTTCAACAACCCCTTTTTCTTCCTCCAACTTCTCATATTTATAACTCTAAATTAGTGGAGAGATCATGATTATTGCCATGGTTAGTGTAATGGGAGGTCCAATATCATTAGTCGTAAGTGGATGGTTAGGTGGGAGTGGAATGTGGTGAGAGTGGTCTTGGAACTTGGTTCCCATTCCAGCAGAAATGCCCGGCAATGGTGTTTCCTAAGGCACTGCCGGGTATGCGAAGGATGGTGTGTTTGAACGTTATTCTTTCTTTATTGTTCGGGAAAGGTTTGCTGAGGAAGGACCAGGTGACAAAACTTGGGCCTGCAGTTTGTGTGGATTTAAGCTGGGGTTTTGGGTAAAAAGAGACTGGGGCCATGGGCCACGTTGCTGGGTCAGAACTCAAGGCCCAGGATTTGGGTACCACGGTGCCGTACATATATATATATATATATATATATATATATATATATATATATATATATATATATATATGCATCCAAATTTAAGTACTTTGAAGAATAGAGAACAAAAAGGTTAAATTTTACATTTTCTTTAAAGCAATCAACCTAGTGAGATGTGTATACAAGTTTAGAGATATATCGCTATAATCTTAGTTTTTTAACACTTGTATATTAATCTATTTGCTCAATTTATTTTAAGGAATCAAAATAGATGTGTAAACTTTATGTATTTGGATTAATCTCTTGCTTTAATTGTTAGTAATTATGAATTGGTTATTTTTATTTCTTAATTATAAGTATATGGAATATAAATTTGTAGTTAATTAAAATTATGGAGAATCCTAAGCAAAATAACTGAATCTAGATTTTACAAATCTTTCTACAATCCCTCTTTAGGAAGAAGAATTTTAGAAAATATGAAAAAGAAATTGAGGGCTATTGATAAAGTTAAACTAAATATAAACAAATAAATTATAGTTCACGTTTATAATTTTATATGACAATTATAGTTTTTATTTTTTATTTTAGTAAGCAGTAATACTTATTAGAACACACACGAAAATAGTAATACTAATGTTTTAAACTGAATTTATAATACATTACATAATTGGGTTTGTATATTTTATTGTAATATTGATAATGTTTTTAATTAGGTTATTTATTTTTTATATTGGCCTTAAATCTTGCCCCCTTAATTAAAATCCTGACTCAGTTGTTGACCTGAGTGGCTAAGCAGTAAATACCACAACAAAACCAGCCTCCTTGATCTTCTTCTCCGTGATGTTGGACGTGAGCTTGGCTATAACAACACAGGGAGAACACTCTTGCCCAAAACCTTGAATTACCCACACTGAGTAACATCGATGAGCAGAAAGTTGTCGTTTGAAGCCTTGTCCAAAAATTAAAAAAAAAAAAAAAAAATTGTAGCTGTTTGGCTCTTTTAGTCTCCCTCTCTTACCTTTGATAATTGATTGATAACCAACATTCTTGAGGAAGTAGTAATGTGGATACGTAGATGGGTTTGACTTGTAGATTTGACGGCATAAAGGTTGTTAACTCCCTTTTTACTCTTAAGCTAGCAAACACGAAAAGTTGGAAGCATATAGTATCTACTCAGAAGCCAAAAAATTGGTACAACGTCCAATATCGTTGCAATTGTCATAACACAGTTCTTCAGAAAGTACAAGTGAAGTTCATAGGGAATCGCCCTATTTGCTTTTGTTCTTATATCATAATCTTGGAAGAGGCTGGTCATTCTGTGGAAAGATCAACACTTCAAAAATCAAGTTTATTTGAGTGTGTATTGTTATTTTTTTAATAATTGTAAATAGTAAGTTCTCAAATATACAACTTATTATTCATGGGTTGTAAACATTAAATATATATATATATATATATATATATATATATATATATATTGGAGAGAGAGAGAAGTCTTTTTTCTGTTTTCTGCCTTTTTTGACCTTTTGGCTTCAATAAGGGGAAAAAAAAAAGTTGTTGTTACGACTAGAAGTGTTTAAAAGTTTCTTAGGGCTTGTTTGGTACATAAATTTAAATATATGTTTTTAAGTTTTAAACAATATTATATATATTTTTACACATTTTTTCATTCATACATATTTTTTTTAAAACTGTAACTGTTATTTAAAGGACGTACCAAACGGCCCTTATATACCCTCTAAAAAAGCTAGCAAACCAAAAAGTTTGAAGCTAAACAATATTTTGTATTTATCTATTAGCAGCTAACTTAAAAAATAGATCCCCGTACAATTTTTTGCTATTGTCATTTGTCATGGTATGGTACAAAGATCTGCAATCTTTTTTTTTTACCACCTAACTTTCCGTTGTGACATAAAAAATATCCGAATCATCCACGAGGAAGAATTTTTTTTTTTTTTGGAACTTTTGTTGTCTAGATATGCTAACCTTTTTTTTTTTTCAACCAAGAAAATGAGAGTTTAATAAGATTTTTTTTATTAAAAAAAATCCGGAGCTGGTCCAGGAAAATCATATCTACCATTGCTAATCATGAGTTCAATTTGAATGGAGACAATATGGCATGCACGCTGTGGTTGATCCTTGCCCTTGCTGCTTTTGTTATAAATTAACCTTAACTTTGGATACTGATTGTAGATCTTTTAAGTTTATGGTGCATATCATAAACTATGTATTAAATTATAATAGATAGTTACAGTTGATCCTTAAATATCATTTTTAATTTTGAAATAGACAAAATTTGGATACATTCCCTTAAGTTCTATTCCTTTCGTTCTTTATTTAAATTCAAATACATAATTGTATTGATCATTGCAATACAAACAATCTTTTACTAATCTTGTAATTTATTTGTCAAAAGAATTACGTGATTGAATTTAGTTCAGATATGTATGATACAACAATTATATTCTACATAAGTCTTAACCTTTAGTAATCATGTTCAATTCCTTTTATGGTAACTAAACAAAAGCTATCTCACAATAAATTCATGCTCCAATAAATCTTATCTCTGTTAATAAAAACAAACAAAAAAGGTGTGGCTTAGTAGTATGAGTCCTTATATCGCTTCACATGATGCTTGACAGTAGTTGAGTGGTTCGAACAGTAATGCTTCAACGAATATGTTGTGCGCATAATGATAAACCCTTAAAATAAAAACAAATAATAATAATAATAATAATAAAACCTAAAAAGTACTATATATACTTGTCTCCCTTTGATAAGTCCTATCCCCGGCCCCCCCTTCCCCCCCACCAATCATGGAGAATGGTAATCAACCACTTCTCTCGTCCTCCAGAGAAGTGGACCAAGAGCAAGAACACCAGCTACAGTCCCTTCCAGTAGCAATACACACTTCCTCTGGTGCTACCTTTAACGCCGATGATGCTGACATCCCTCCCATCAAGAGTCCTGTCGATTTCTTCAGAGCGTTCCTTCCTGAATCAAAGAAGCTCTGGTACCTCGCCGGCCCGGCCATCTTCACCTCCATATGCCAATACTCTCTCGGTGCCATCCCTCAAGTCTTTCTGGGCCAGGTCGGCACACTCGAACTCGCCGCTTACTCCATGGAAAACTCTGTCATCGCCGGCTTTTCACTGGGCATCATGGTACCCTCTACTGTTAATTTTACAATACACAGTTAACAATATTGATTCTTTGTATCTCAATTGGTTTTCTTTGTGTATCTACTCTAACAAAATTGAATTTCAATAGCTCGGAATGGGAAGCGCACTCGAAACACTATGTGGGCAAGCGTTTGGAGCAGGACAGATTGATATGCTAGGAATTTACATGCAAAGGTCATGGGTGATCCTGACCACCACTGGTTTGGTTCTCAGTCTTTTGTACTTCTTTGCGACGCCACTGTTGAAACTGCTTGGACAGACTGATGCAATATCGGACGCAGCGGGAGTGTTCGCACTTTATATGCTTCCGCAGCTATTTGCTTACGCTATAAATTTTCCGACGGTCAAGTTTCTGCAATCACAGAGCAAGATCTTTGTGATAGCTTTGATTGCGGCTGTGTCATTGGTTCTGAACGCACTGTTTAGCTGGCTTTTCATCTTGAAGTTAGGTTGGGGTCTGGTGGGTGCGGCGGTCGTGTTGAATTCGTCCTGGTGGTTCGTTGTGTTAGCGCAGCTGTTGTATATTTTCAGTGGGACTTGTGGTCGAGCTTGGTCTGGGTTCTCATTGAAGGCGTTTCATAACCTTTGGGGATTCGTTAAGTTATCGATGGCCTCCGCAGTAATGCTCTGGTAAGAAACTCATATGTAATGTCACTGTTAACACTATTTTGTTTTTTATACCCCCAAAAAAAAAAAACACTATTTTGTTTAGGAAAATTATTACTTCACATTTAGAGACATCCAAGTATCAACATTTTACATGTAACTTAGGAAGCACAAATACTTCATTTAAAATGCCTACTTGTGTCGTATTTATATCATACTCATGTCATACCAATGTCGTATTAACTGTTTTATGTTATAATTTTTTAGACATTGTTCATGTTACCATATCATACCTATATCCGTACTCGTGTTTGCGTTTCTTTGCATTTAACATATAGTATGTACAGTGTACATAGGCTAAATTTTTTTAATGTGAAATAATTTTGGTTATGGGTTTCATCTAATACTCCTATGCATTGGACGAGAGGATAGGCACAACTATTTTAGGACTTTATATCTTTTAAAAAAATTGTGATAATTTTAATAATTTCATACCTTCCCTCGCTTAACTTGTCAATGAATCATTAGATTGCAAGTTTTTCACGTGTTTTTTCAATACGTGTAGAATTTAATATTTTTTTTAAATATAAATATGAAAAACATGATTTAGTATGGTATTAAATACACCTGAATTTTACCACAAAAAAAAAAAAAAAAAAAAACCTGAACTTATATGTGTAGGGCACTAGTTGACAAAGACAATTTAATGCGTAGGCTGTCCATACAGGTTCATTACTTAAGTCTTGAGTTCTCATCTTTTTCCTTTAGTTTTCAACATTGATATCACCACACACTTTTGGTGCGATAGTCACTCTATAAGCGTAAGTGCTTGTGGGGTGTAGGAGGTAAGGGTCAGGGTACAAGTCTCCAGGAGAGAGTTTCACACACATATACACTTAGATTAAGTTAGAATAGAATTTCTATCTTGTATCAAAAAATTTTCAACATTGATTATCTTCTTCTAATCATGTTTGGATATCCTATAAAAATGGCCTTTACAAAATGCTATGTTTTATTTGAGAAAATATACTATATGTTCAAAAATTGCGGGTGACCATATAAGTAACACATTGTAGAATTTTGTGAAAATATTGTACCTTCGTTTGGAAAATTCTAACTTGTGTCGTATTACTCTTTTTCTCTTCTCTTTTCTATTATTTTAATGAAAGGTTGGAAATTATTTATTAGTATATTACTGTACTTTCCAAAAAGTACTAGTATTATTACTTTGCATATAATCTTATCGGTAAACAATTATCCTATATGATTTTATTACTAAGAAAGGAGTATTCAGCCAAAAGAAAAAAAAAATCCATGATGGGTGACACACACCCAAATGAGATCTCCCTTTTTCAATTGGTTCATATGATTTTACTTCGATTTGTGGGATTCACATATCATTCAACATTGATCAATTTTAAATCTAATCCTTAAAATGATGAATATATCTCTAAATTAATCTTTGTGCAGCTTGGAAGTGTGGTACTTCATGGCGCTAATTCTCTTTGCTGGATATCTAAAAAATGCGGAAGTTTCAGTAGATGCCTTGTCCATATGGTATCTCTCTCTCTCTCTCTCTCTCTCCGAATCCCTAATTAATCATATAAAATTTTTCAATGCATCCAATATATCATACATTGCTTTATATAGAGATAGAATCCACATGTGAATTCCACACATAAAATCTACATTTATGTGAGAAATATCTAAAATACCGAACACTTACCAAGCCATACATACCACACACTGTGCTACGCAGCCTAGACTCCTTTTTGTAATGGTTTTAGGGCTCTTTTCATCTCCAATCTATCAATTCACATCTTGGAGGTATAGACTCAGGGACTGATCCCTTTTTTCCTTAATAAAATTTATCGTTTAGCGATTAATAAAGGAAAATGATACATACCACACCAACCACCACTGTAAATCTTATGGTTGATATTATTTGATGGGAAATGTTAGCCGATGCTTTTAGGGTATTGGTTTTTAGAAACATTTTACTGGGAGAATCAGAAAACAATAAATATTATTGATAGCTTTTTATATTTCTCATAAAAATAGTGTTAAAATTTTTCTATT